>CM046397.1:15172500-15837500 GCA_025413875.1 Rhododendron molle
TATTGTCCTCGTTTTGCATATACTACCCGGGCGTTTTATATTTTTCAGGTGCAGAGGCAAGTTAGTGGGGACCCGAGTTGGAATATTGAAAGACTCAATTTTAGAGATTGCTTAGAAAATCTATATCATTTTGGAGGTTTTTAGGCCCACCATGTATATTTTTCTTTGAGGACTTGTAATTATTTGAGATGTATTTATTTGGAGGCAATATAAAAATTCGGGTCGTCACAAAAAGAGAGAGGAAGAGAGGGAGAGATTGGGTTGTACCTTGAATTGATCTTCCATGATCTTCTTACATCCTTACACCCATTGTTATATACTTCTCCAAGCAAAATCTATCTCCCATTGTCTTTATATATACTTTTAATCACTAATTCTTTGCACAATCCCTCCTTTCTTCCACCAATCTTTCCAAAATCAACTCGAAAGTGCCAAATCTAGCCATGCATGCCTAGAACTTGGTAGAAGATGCGCAAGCGACCCCATGATCTTTCAATCAAGCTTGACAGAACAAGAAAAAAAATCAAAGATAGGAAAGAGAAAGAGAGAGAGAGAGAGAGAATTCGAGTGAGAGAGGGAGAGAGAGGGAGCCTTGGCCTATAAATAGAAGGCCATTCCAACCTTAAAATCACACTTTCACTCATTGCTCCAACTTCTCTCTAGAATTTCTAGGCTTTCTTAGTTCCAAAGTTCAAGTTTATTGATCTTTCTTTGAAGTTCTTGAAAGCTACCACCAAACCACCCCCAAAACCATCCCTAGATCTTTAAAGTAGCCTAGAATAGTTAGCAAAGTTGTTTCTAGGAAAAGAAAGTCCATCTCTCTTCCTTTCGAAGCAATTCGTAGCCGTTACGTCGCCGTTACGCCGCCGATTTGCAAAATCGACGACCGAATCTCAAAACCATCCTATTGCCAAGAAGAACGGTAGAATATCCTTATTCCCTATCCATAAGTATATCGTATGTTATGTGCATGAATGAAATGCACGTAGATATTCTCGTACCTACTTCTCTAAATTTAGAAAGGTATATGTGGTGAATGAAATACACATAGATTTTCCCTATCTACTACTCCTAAGTATATGTAGAATTTTCCTATACTTTCTAACTCTAATCTTGAGTATAGATTGTATGATCATGTTGAATAAATGACTTTTACTTCAATAAACATGTGTTGTTTTGAACTTTCCACAAAGAAAGAAAGAACGGACTTTTCAAAACATAAACTTGAATGGAAGTATTCGTATTTTGATCTTTAAGATGGTTATGAACATGTATGCATGTTGCTTGTATTACTTGTGGTTGTATGAAGAAGCATAAGTGATTATCACTCCAAAGGCGTCCAAACATGTGGCGTTATGCTTTAAGTGGTTATTTGAGCATGATTAAGTAATATAGAGTTGGATGATCTTGCTAGTTTAGTTTCAAGATTTCAATGAATGATTTATGTTTTACTTTGTGAAAAAGCCTTACCACATAGTCTATGCATGAGAACGAGACACAGAAATCGAGAAAGTTAGAAACATGACACCTAGGGTGTGGTTTATGAAAAGACGTGCTGCAACTGTAAAATATTTTTGAAACTACATAATGGCCGGACATGGTAGCCAGTATGTGTTTGTGTGCACGCCAATTGAAACCCGGTGCGACGGAACCATTGTAAAGATACTCGGGAGATCGGAACGGCGGAACCGAGGTTGGGTGTGTGGCTTGGTTATCCGCGGAGAGGAGCCAATGCAAAATTTTGTGTGCCAATGGGAACCCGATGCGGTGGAACCACTGTGAGGATACTCGGGAGACCAGAACGGCGGAACCGAGGTTGGGTGTGTGGCTTGGTTATCCGCAGAGAGGAGCCAATGCAAAGTTTTGTGTGCCAATGGGAACCGGGTGCAGCGGAACCATTGTGAGGATACTCGGGAGACCGGAACAACGGAACCGAGGTTGGGTGTGTTAAAAACGGATTTGAAAATGATGATTTTTGTTTATTAAAGTGGAAATTGGTGACACGGTCTATGATGAGTCGCGTAGGAGAAACACAGAAATCTTGGACACCAACGTTAGATGAATAGCAAATGTGGATGTGTCATTGTTAACTATTTTGTTAAAGATGCATGTTTTGTTTGGAAACCGTTATATGATCTATTGTTTGTAAGTTAAGGGTTAGTGGGTATAGATTATTCTATTGAGCTCCTATAGCTCATGGTGTTACCTTTTGGTGACCCTGACATATTATATCGGTGGCGACGTTGGTATAATGTGTCAGACTTTGTAGATGATCAAGGCTAGCTGTACACCTTTGAGGCTTTTTGAGCAGAAGAGCTGGCTAGGATGGAGGAGCAGACGGAGCTGTAGTTAGGAACCCTAGTTCCCTCCCTTGTTGAATAAATGTACTCTAGTGAGAATTATGATGTAATAAATGAGCCAGACTCTCTTTAATTATGCAATAAAATGTTTATTTAACGTACCCAAAATTGGGGGCGTTACAAAGGTGGACTTGGGTGTAAAGTAAAAGAATCTCCAAAGTCAAAGGCAGGAGGAAAAATATTATTTGTCAAGCCAAATAGTAGTGTACTCACTCCCTATGGCCAGCCAAGCCAAGTCGCCCGTTAAAGAAAATAATGTCAAACATGCACGCACAAAGACTCCTAAGGCAAGGATGCGACGTGCAACGGTTCCAAAAACCACTATCAAGCATAGTGAGGTAAACGCTTTCAAGTTTAAACCTTTTTGTCATCATTGTGGTCTTCAAGATCATATTAGACCTCATTGTACGAAATTGCATGTGACACATAATTCGTACGCTCATTTGGATCATTCTCATAGGTATGTTAAAGATATTCCTAATTGTCATAATTGTGGAGTGATTGGCCACATAAAACCACATTGCAAGAAACTATATTTACCTAATAAATAAATTTCTTTAAAGATGCCCATTTTATACCCACGTGTGATTTTTGTGGGATGAAAGGTCACATTCGGCCAATTTGCTTTAAACTCCACGGGTACCCTACTGCTCCACCCCAATACTATGCTAATAACCATGGGAGTAAAACTCAAATGCCTAAATGTAAAGTGGCACCACAACCTAAGGATAAGAATATGACTTCTAGACCTATGCCTAAATTTTAGAAAGGTTGAGGAGGTCAAGACTAGATGTGTTTGGGTAAAGAGGTCGAACGTGATACCCTGTGCGAATTTGCCTACTAACCCTCTAGATGACACTGGATTGTTCCGAGGGGTTGACCTTGCCTTTTGAGGCTAGATCATTGTTCCATAATCTAGATTTAATGATTCTTGCATATCTAATTATCTAGAGTTATGGAGTTTCATTTTTTTGTTTCGTACTTGCTTTTTGAGTTATTAAATAAATGTTTTAAAAAAATATTTTTTTCATGAGCTGTTGTGTGGATTGAGCATGATAGTCTTAGGTGCGTAGTTGAATATCGTTGGATTTTATGAACATGTTCATCCAAATTTTTATTGCACTTCTTTCATGGTATTCTCACTACTATTAAGTTTGAATGTTAATATATCATGAGTATTCGACATTATGTACACTCATCCATGGCTATTGGTCAAGTTCTCAAATAGGGATCATTTTTCTCATATGCTTCGTTTTATCTTGTGTCTTCCCTGAGCTTTGACTACCTTTATTTGGTTTCCGTTGATAGAGCCCTCGCTTATTCCAAAAAAAAAGAAAAGAAGAGAAAAGAAAAAGGATAATATTTATCTTGGCTTTTGCTTATCCGGGCGTTTATTGAGTAACCGGACAATTGGGATGAGGTATTCTCTCTTTGAGCGTTCGTGTCAAAAAATGGATAGACCTTGTGAAGGCACACGTGTTGTACCATTTGCTTAGTAACCGGGCATTGGGTATAAGGTATTCTTACTCTCAATATTCGCGTCAAACAGTGGTGGGGTAAAAGTAAAAATACGGTTATAAATTCTATTGTTTACTTATCAATCAACTGCATGTTGTTGAGGGGGAGCTTGTTATTAATTATCTGTGACTTGTATGTCGAACCTAGAAAGGTGTATCTTGTTGAGGGGGAGTCACTAGATAAATCTAAGCACGTGAGTATCTTGGTTCTGTTTTGGCGAAGACCGATGGATGGAGGGATCAATCCAAATATCAATTGATACGTTCTGCTCTTAAATGAAAAGCAACGGAAAAAAAAAAGGGAGTTCTATATATGGACTTGTTTCTTCCAACTCGCCTAGTGTGGCAAGGTGTGGCAAGTTACTGTTGCACAAGGGGCTTTGTCGAGGAAGAAAATATTCAAAAGCGGAAAAGATAGAAGATTGAGGACTATGGCTACAATCAAAAGGAAATCATCGCCACAATCGAAAGGATATCATCAACAACAGGGGATAGTAGGAAAATGAAGGGGGCAATGAGGTCAACCTCCGGTGAAACATTCCTTCTCTTTTATAGTCATATGCATACAGACTCTCCCCAATCATAATGAGCTATTTGTATGTAAGAGGCTATTGGTATGCCGCGTGAAAGATGACCGTAGTCCAGACAGTTTGTTGGGTAGCTTTACTTTTCTTTTCTTCACCGCATCATCTTTACTATCTTTGTACAGTGAGCACCACGTGCACGCTAATGTGATATACTCCCCGTGTCCCTTCCCCTTTTACTTGCTTTATTAAAGAGCTTGATTTGCCAAAAGATATTAAAAATTTCCCCTTTCGAAAATGCTTAGTAGAGAACGACTCTACCGGGCGAGTGGTGTGTTTTTTAAAGAAAAACATTTCCCATTCGTAACGTGGCTCCCGAACCCAAAGTCACGATATTTTCTCGGTTTCTCGGATCATCCATCTCAAAAATCCGGGTGGCGACTCTTCGAGCGCGCGCCGAGCGGGGAGCCCACAAATTCATATGTTTGTGATGAACAAAAGCTGAAATTGTTGTCAGGGGTCTGGGATCTTTTCCTTTGGTTTGGGATGTTATTTGTGGCCTCTAAAGAAAAATAAAGGCGATTGACTTTTGCATATGTCGACCTTGATACTGCTTCCTTATGTTTGTATTTAATGGTTTGTAGGGTGGTTATAGGTTTCTTGTTTCGGTTCTTTGGAAGACGAGAGAGGACTGTCTTCAACCTCTAAGAGTCATCCTTGCTCTGGGAAGCCTTGGTAGTTGTTCTTTGGTGCATGTTCTTCGCCCGGCATATTGAATATGACGTGTGACGTCCTTCAGAAATCAGAAGATCCACAACCACTATATCACCTCAAAACAGTACCATTTCTTCAAGCCATGAATATAAAACAACTTTTGATGCATTTGATCACTCGAGATGATCAAGAAAATCTTATTTATGAGGTAAAACATGGCTTGTAGATATGGTCTTATCCTAAAGGCACTGATAACAGACATTATAACACCAAAAGCAAACCCGACGAAGAATAACCATGATCCAGACAACTTGAGCAAGAAAAATAACAGTTAATGAAAAGGCCGCATGCGTGAACATGCTACGCGGTGCGACGCATCAAAGCCCCGGGCAGCGTTGTTTGTCCAGCACAGGGGTTGTTTTGTTTTGTGAAAATGATTTTTAGGCCAGAACTTAACCAAAAGGGGTTAAGACTGACAGCATAAGAGTCCCCTCAGGACCAGGACAGAGCCTAACCTAAGGAAACTTAATTTTTACCTTTGATTTTGAGCTTGAATGAAAGCGGATGATGAAGAATGAAGACGAATGATGAAGGATGTGAGTGGGTGAGATCGGGTGAGAAAATATAGGTGTAGGTATGAGTGGTTGTTGGGTATTTGGGTAGATGAAGCTTCAAAGTTAGTAACAGACTAACTTTGATGATGAAGAGAAAAATGGAGTAAAGTGCTTAGAGAATGTCTTTTGGGAATGACATTCTAAAGGCTTAGAAGTAGAGAATGGGTGCAAAGAAGAGAGAGAAAGATTTTGGGATCAATGATTAAGGGGGCTTTTTCTCTTGAGTGGAGGGGTGTATTTATAGGCAAGAGCCAAGAATTTTGAAATTCAAATGGTGGAGGTATTTTCTGGGCGGGCCAGAAGTGCATTTTCGGCTGAGCTATTTTACAGCTGTGGCTTAAATGGGCATGGCCGACAGCTTTCTGAGTTAGTCAGAACTTTTTCCTGAAATGTCGTGTGGTTGACCTCGGGGTATCGCACACTGTAATAAGTTTTGTTACACCACGCGTTGCAGGTGTATTCCAGGTTCAGTCCAGGGCTTTTGAGCTATTTTGGGATATTTGGGTTTTCTGGGTTTTCTAGGCTGAGGGAATCCTTTATTCAAGCTCGCAATGGTACCGTTTCCTTTATTTCATCATCGGGGCGTACAAAGAACCTCCGAGGTCCAGATTGGGGTGTCTACAGTAGTCCCTTTTTAACATAACTCGGATACCATTGGTTGGTGCGAGTGACACTTAAAGAATAGGCATCCCAATCCGTTGCTCTAAAGTCTTTGAACGGAGACAAAAACACATGAAAATCGAGATGCAAGCAGATGATGGTGGTGGTCGCACTCGGGGAGCTGCCTATGTACTCCGTTGTAGGGATCAGACCAACGTAGTTCAATCGGAACAATGCAAGCAAAACGAGTTTCGGAGGATAACTAGCAAAACCATGCAATAAACTTGAAAAGATTGAGTGCCTGTAGTGCCAAGTGCCATGCAAACAGTGTGATAAAATTCGAAACAAGACGAGCCCTGGGGAGGCGAAAATCCAAGACGAGCCTTCAGGAGGCAAAATTTTGAGATGAGACGACCCTTCAGGAGGTGAAATTTGAGATGAGACGAACCTTTAGGAGGCAGAATGAAAATACTGTGAAAAATCACGGTAAATCCTGTAGGCTGAAAAATTGTGACAAATCCCGGACGACGAATACAGCGAAAAACACAGATATGGCGAATCCCAGGGGACGAAAAATACCACGAGTCCCGGAGGACGAAAATTAAAGGATCCAACAGGTTTTTCATTCCCGAGGGGATTTTGGTGGCTGGATTAAACGAGTCCCAAAAAAAAATGGTTTATTCTCACGAAGCCATAATGTCGTGCGGTTCAGCATGGCGGCGCGCGGCATTTCAAATTCCCATGCAACTCTTCGATTTCCCAAAACAGACGGCTGGTTTAAGGATGCCCATTAATACAGGCGTGCCCTTTCGACAGCCAACGTCCCTTTATAAGGGGAATGGTGCTTCATTCCATGCGCCCTTTATCAAAATTACTCAAGCCTCTTCAAATTTCCTCCATACTTTTCAATAACAAACCTCATTCCAGTCAAAAGCAGGTTCCATGACAGACAATAGTCTCATCGCACGTGTGATCTCCCTCGAGGCCGAGATGGCCTTCTACCGAAAGGAGATTGAGCAACTCAATGCGCAGATTGCAAGGTTGATCTCCACCATCCGCACCCTCCGCCGTGCGGTCTCTAACCTTTAAGATCTCGCCTTCGATGTGCAGGACGACAAGCACGACCCTGACTTCACACCGGAGCGCGAGTCCACCGATACCGCGGAGGATTCCGAGGGGAATCTGAATGGTTCCGACGGCCGCTCGGATGGTGTGAATAATGCTTCCAGCAAGGGGAGTGACTGAGGACGAAGAAGAAGAAGAAGGGGTAGTAGGACTATTTTATGTTTTTCTTTTTCCTCTTTTTTTTTTTTTTGAATGTAAAGGAAAAATTCCCGGGGTTCGCCCCAGGTTTTATGAATGGAATGCAATGTCCCCGTTTTTTTACTCCTGTCTGTTTGCCTGCTTCCGAATGTATGAATAATTCCAAACAACACAGCCTTGATCGTCAGGAACTGCTCTCAGAATCCAAACTGTCGAGATAACCCAATACGCCGCGCATAGCTTGTGTATGGGCGTACGGCGTAATGGAACTAAGAATTCTGCATGCGACATCAGAATGCTGCGTGCTTCTGTCAAAATGCCATGCGGCGCTATAGGTAACGAACCCGGTCCAGATTTAATTCCAAACGAACCAGTTCAAGAGGGGTATATACGGGTGAGGCATATACGATACGCCCCATCGTTCGAATTCTCGGGCTTCCTCTCTCGTCTTTCCCTCTCTGCTCTCTTTCTCTGATCAACTCTCTCTCTCGCTCCCCTCTCTCTCGGAACTCTCTCTCTCACATGGATGACATTGACACACCCGGTGGTGATCAACCATCAAGGGTTGAACCTCCTCCGATCACTCCGGAGGGTGATACGACGATTGGGGGTGTCCCGGAGATTGTGGGGGTCCCGGTTCGAATAGTATTGGCCGAGGAGGCCACGGCCTCGGCCACCGTGGTGGGTGGCGTAGGTGGTGGTAGTGAAGTGGTGGTCGGCTATGGCCAGGGAACGGAGGACTCGGATGCAATGGTGCAAGGGGGTGAGGACGAGGCTATGAGTCGATCAGAGGGGGCAGTTGGTTTGGAGGAAAGGGCCGCGGAGGCTCGCAACGGTGGTGGTTCGGACAGGGCGGAGGAGGAAACGAAGGTCTCTCTCGTGAGAGAGCCTCGAGCCGACTTGCGGAAGGACCCCATTGTCGAGGAGGAGCTAGTGGAGGAGCAGGAGACACCGGCCATGTTTGTTGGTAGTGGTGAGGGTGCTAGGTCGTCACGACCTGTAGGACTGGGCGACTACTTGGAGGCGACGTCTCTTGAGGACTTACTTGAGACTTTACGAGGAGTGCTTGGGTTGGCGGCAGCCTTGCTTGATGCTTGCGAGAGGGAGCTTCAGGCTGAGCTCGAGGCCAGGGCCACGAGGGAGCCGCAGGTGGAGGAGGAGGCTGGAGGTGAGGTAGCCCCTTGGAGGAGCGTTGTGGAGGAGGCAGTGGAGGCCCTAAAGGGGCGAGGAGCTTACGCTGAGATGACCTACGTGCCCTTTCAGCACGTGGTGGTGCCTTCTCTTCTAGACGCCTATAGGCCGGAAAGGCCTACGTACGACGAGGCCTCGGTCCTGAGGGACCCACAGCAGCACCTTTCCTTATGCCGAGACGAGGTATACTTTAAATACTTGCATTTCAAATTCCAATGTTCAATGCATTCATTTTTCAATGCTTTCATTTCCTTGCTTTGAATATCATACCTGTCTTGAATGCTATGCTTGTTTACTGAATATTGTCAATTTATTGCAACAGACGATTCCGATCTCATGCTATGGTGGTGCGGCGGATGTACCGAAGTTTTGGGAAAGGCTCCCTGAGGCAGTGAGGGAGATAGTGAGGGAGGCGAGCTTCGGGGAGTTTGTCGGCTTGTTGACGAGAGCGAGCAACGATCGCCATGTGGTGAGAGCGCTTGCCGAGAGATGGTGGGAAGAACTGCAAGCCAGAAGCAAAACAATGATGCTAAAATCTGGATCCAAAACTGAAGGAGAAAGATATGGTGAAAGCATAACAGAAGAGAGTGACGGAGGTCATGATCAGAGAAACCGCACTGATCACGATCAAAAAATGCCCCAATTGCATCTTACAAAGCGCCAAGAAGAAGAAACTCCTATTCATGGAAGTGCAGAAGCATGCTAAAGAATATTAGTCATCAACTGTAGATATGGTGAAAGCATAAAAGAAGAGAGCGACGGAGGTCCAACAACTGAAAGCGTTTACCTTTGATATTGCAGGTTGCATAATCCCCCTATAAGATGCAGCTAGGCCAAGCATTAATCCTACAGTCGTGCTTTCGTGTTCCTATAGGAGAAAACATCAGGAACACTAAATGTAGAACTGAAGGAGAAAGATACAAGAAATAAGACTAAAAAAACAAAGATAAAAAGTAATGGAAGAAGTAGAAGGGTGAGCATAAAATGAAACAATGATACTGTCAAGGAGAAGTCAAAAGTTGCAGGTGTTGTAAGCACTTGTATGTGTGCATGTGTTTGTTTATGCGTGCGTGTCCACAAATAGTTGAAGAAAAAAGTGATAACAGGAAAAAACAATAACAGGTCAAACACCAATGGAACACAAACCTGCGAGTAATACTTGTATATATCAGTTATAGTTAAAACACGGAGATGTCCATGTAAACCCAGTGCAAGGAGGAGTCCTGCGTGAATAACATTGGGCTTTTCTTTGTTATATATTATCCATGTCATTGACAATTTCCCCTGTGTATCAGAAGCCAAATTGCTTCATTTGTTAACCATGAAATATCGTCACATAAGGCAGATCATACAAGTAGCTAGACAAGGGAAAGATGAAAGAAGATTGAATTCATTGAACTCAAGCTTAAATGCAACACATATCATCAAAGACTTTGCACAACTAATTCTCTAAACATTTAGAACTCATTTACTAGGTAAAAGTTGGACAAGTCAAAATAAGAATCAACATTGCAAGAAGGGCAAAGTATGGATTAACTCCTTGATTAACGACCACATCGCCCGCATGTGGTTTTGGAGTAAAGTGCAACTCCTAACTCCGTTAACAGTAGAAGTAAAAGGACCACGCTACCCTTTTCTTAAATAAATGGGACCTACTCGTTCTCTGCCCTCACTTCTCTCTATCCTCCCTTCCCTCTCATCTATTGTAGCACGACCCATTTCTCTCTCTCTCTCACCAAATGCCTGGTCCCAAGCTCTCTTCTCGATCTGCCCATTTTTTAAAAGAAAAGCTACGTACAGAAATTTCTTCCAAACTTCAGTCGCCTTCCTCCTTAATCCATGCGTGTCACACTGTCCGGCGGCTTACGATATCACGACACACAAACATCAGCCATTTTGAGTACTGGGTTTTGTTGGTCGTACAGAAACGATCGCAACGCCACCTTTCCCCTCTCCGTCTGACCAAGGAGTAGTTTGCACGTGTTGTTTAAGCACCTGCTCGTGAGGACGTATCACGAGACGTTCCAGGTCATTATTGGCGACAATAGAAGTTGCTCCGAAGTTTGGTTTTAGCAGTGGGTGTTTTACATCGGCTTTCCCGTTGCCGTCCGATTAAGAGGTGGTCAGAACGCACCGTTAAGTTGCCATTGACCAACACCGCTTTGTTCTTGTCGGAAATGAAATTGCTCGAAAATTAGTTTTGGCCTTTTGGTTTTGTGCGTATTCAGGAGACATCTTTAGGGGTGCTATCGCCATCATGTTTCGTTGCCGGAGGGAGAAGCAGTTTAAATTGGAGCATGAGAATGGAACTCGTGGTGTTTGGGAAGAAGATGAAGAGAAGGATACTATAGTTATTTTACAATTGATTTGGACTTTACCTATTATTTTTCTAATTTCCCACTGAAAGAAAATGCGCAAGAACTCTACTTTCCATTAATTTAGACAGAAAACCTAACGGTTGCACTTTACTCCAAAACCACGGGTGGGCTATGTGATCATTAGTGAACCTCAGGGGGGTCATTTGCCAAACGGGCAAACCTCAGGGAGGTAATCCATACTTGGCCCTTGCAAGAAACTGTGCAAATAACTTCTGCATTTGCTAAACTACAATAAGCACTGCACTTTATCTTCAAAAAGTAAATAAACCTGAATGGGAGCTAGCCTTAGTCCAGCTGCAACAGCATTGTGAAACTCAGGCCAAGATTTAAGTTCCAGAATATTCCTTAAATTAGGGTCCAGGTTAACCTGACAGAAGAAGACGAAAAATGTTTAAAAAAATGGCACAAGAAAAAAAATTACGAACAGGTCAAAAAAGAGAACACCAAGAGTGTCCAAAAGCATACACACGACTAAGTGGGATTTTTGTAGCAAGGAAAAAGGTAAACATAAAGTAGGAGAAAAAATCCCCCAGACCAAATTTCAAGTTAAAAGTCAATGCCAAATAGCAAAAACAAATACCATCTTAAAAAAAGTTCTTTGTTCTCAGCCGGCAAAGTAAGCGGAAAAACATTTTGCACAAACAAGTAAAAATCATACAAATTTCCATAATAGAATAAGAACTCTAGAAGAGACACACATGTGCGCAAACAAATTCATTCAACGAGTTATGAAGAACATACGATTGCATTTTATTGGGCAGGCAAACGACCTGCTAACACAAGCTTCGGTACTCTGAGTGCCTACAAAGAAAAAGTTGAAAGGATTTCATAAGAACACGATTCAATCTTTAAGTCAACTACAAAAAAAAAAAAATTGAATAGGGACTAGACGCAGGAAAAGAAGGGGGAAAGCATTTAACTTTGAAAACAAGTCAATTTAACTTTGACAGAATAACAGATTACTGCAAACAGGAAAGGAAACACCTCAGTTAAAAGAGTACTAGTGGTTGCAGTAGTAAATGCCCCATGACCAAGAGGAAGAGCTGTAGTCCTTTGAGCAAGCTGCCACAGCTGGGCCTACAAATGAATGAAAAAGATCTAAGGAAGCAACTAGATCAGACCAAAAAGAACATACAAAACACCAAAGGTATGTCCTGTAAGAGGAAGAAAAAATCTCATGGCATAAACCATCAAAATCAACACCATGTTCTCTAAGGCTTCTTCTTTTGTCATCTTCCCCTCTGTAACAATTAGTTGGTTGAACGGTGGCACAGGCAACAATAAGGTTGCCCCAATGTGACCTGGCGGTCACAGGTTCATCAGGGAAGCAGCCATGCGGCTAACGGGGATAAGGCTAAGTACATCCAACCCTTCCCCAGGCCCTGCAGTAGCGGGAGCCTCATGTACAGGGTTGCCCTAACAATTAGTTTTTCAATCCGTTGAAGAATTTCCCAGAATCTTGGGACGAAGGCAAAGTTTAGTTTTTACTAACGTTAATCTACAATCATATAGCAACTTATCGGGGTTTTTTTTTTCATTTTTTAACTCTAGATCTTTCTTCCTTTCGTCGCTAAGTGCCAAACCTGGAGAATACATAAGTTGTGGGCTCTTTGAGAGTCCCAGCAACTTGGAGTGAGGCCTAAACTTCTGGTTCTACTTGTAAACTAATAGAAATACGATATCACTACATCAGGTATACTGTGGATAGAAAAGGAAAAGATAACCACCATTAAGAAGTGCCTGGACTGAAAAAACATTAACTTATTTCCTCAGTTTCCATACTAGTTAACTGAACATTGCTAAAAAGAGCTTTATACAATTAAAGACACATTACTAGTGTTCAAAAAAGTGAAGAAAATGGAGTACCTGTTAGAGGTCCTGATCAGAAGCTGTAGGGTTAACAGATGTTTGAAATGCCACAGGTCTTGCGGAGCACAAAAGTCGTCTAACCTACAGTGAATGGAAGTAGCTATCACGGACAAGGATGACAGCTAAAAGTTAAGAAAAACTTCAAAAGCAACTAACAACTAGTCAGAAGACAAGCAGGAAGTATAAATGACACATTAAATCAGAACGACTATGAAAACATGGCTACATTTGCAATGAAGATAGCAGACGTGACTTCCAGAAATCGATGACCCCATGAACAAGCAAAATGCCCCCTCTAGAGTCTTAGACAACCAAGAAAATGACTACGTGCAATGATCACATTGACTACAGTATCTGAAATAACCCAAACCAAGAGGAAATATCTTGAGTCTGCAGCCCAGGTCTGAAGCAGTGCACTACAAAGTTTTCTACCCCAAAGATACATGGCCCAGGAGTAAATCACAGACGTTGATGAGGCAAAAAAAGGGGCCTACTCCAAGGAGTATCTTAGTAGGCGAAAGTAAAAAGAACAAACAGTATCTTTATTGAAAAGGAAAACCTTCCTGTGGACGCTGAGATGCTAATCACTCTTTTCATACCAGCAATACATCCATAAACAATGCACTCCTGGAATGTCAGGACAACATAATTCTGAACAGAAGTTTTACTATAACTCTCCTCCAGAAACTACTAACGGAAAACCAATCACCAGAGAGAGAGAGAGAGATTACAAGATCCAGGCTCAACTATTCTAAACCTTTTCCCAATTCTTCTCTGGTTTAGCAAACATATAACATGCATTCGTACGTATAAAAAACAGCTCAAATGTCTCAGTGAATATAGTTATTAATCGAAAACAATCCTCATGCATATTATAATTAGCTCAGGTCAAGACCATTGCTTTTGGCGAGTGAAACAGCTTGACCATAGGAAAAGGGATTTCTCCTCAAAGTTTTGTAACCTAGCTCAATCGATGATGCAAAAGACAATTCATTTTCAAATTGTGTAACTTTCACCAAAATGCACATACATCAAGGACCTGATTAAGTACAGATATGCATGATTTTCCTTCCAAAGCACCAAAAAAGAAAAAAAGAAGATACGCATGAGTCACATGACAATGCAACTTCAGTTTGGAATCACATGAAGCCTAAAGATGACAAAAACCAAGAATTGCAATAGTCTTCATATAAAAGAAACAGCTCACAGCACAGTTTCTAAGATCTTTGCTTGATATCTTACAAGTGTTATTGGCTTGGTCAGCAAAGCTCACCTCATTTAATCGCAGATCGCGGCCGTAGCGCAACTGCGTGGTAGAGTTGAAAGGGTTTCTAAGATCTTTGCTTGGTATCTTACAAGTGTTATTGGCTTAGTCAGCACAGCTCACCTCATTTATTCCAAACTGACTTCTGTTTTCCTGTGATGAGCCGTGCAATGCTTTGTATCTTTCATCCCACCACTTAACTCATAAGAATTGGCCCCACCTAGAGATGAAAGTGCACGTCCAATTTTATGTTCAAAACTAGTATTGTTGGGCCCACCAATACATATATCAATTGAATTGTTCTGCCACTCATTTCACTTCCAATTTGATTGGCTTAACATATAAGCTTCCAAACACCTACAACACAAAAATCGAGCATTAAACTCTGAGTAACGATGTAAACAGACTTAGCATGGGTAAATTAGGGGGCTCTTATGTCCACATTTACGTGCCTATCACACCCCCCCAACTTACATTTTGTTATTCCCTAGCAAAGACACACAAAAACAAATACAACAAAAGCTAATTATTCTACTCTCGTGAGAGTTACCAGTAATACCCAAAAACTTTTGTGCCCCTTTCCATTCCAAATCAGGTCAACATGTCCCCATAAATTTAAGAAAGTATCTCACACAAGTTAGGACATACACCACAATGATATAAAGAGTATGCATAGTTCAGGACACTATCAACTCATAAAGACATCCAATAGCATTGCTACCCGGCGTGTATGTGAATTAGCTAACATGGACACAATCCCAACATCAAAGCAAATGATCACCCAGATTTCTATCAGAACCAAGCTTCAACTCAAATCTCACCAAGGTTTTTGCACTCACAAATGAAACACTCAGAAACTTGTGCAAATACATTCTCTCACGTGTGCATGGGGAAGTAATGTAAGCAAACCAAAATATTAGCACACAAGACCTTGAAAGACGCTAAAACAATGAAGACACATAGTCTCATGAAGAGAATGCCAAACACCGGGAACAATATGATTACCACATCATAACATCCTTCCAGCAAACACACAAGTCAGGCCATGCCACAACAAGGATCAATTAGGACTTTATTTTTGGTTGTAACGTCAGGTAAGGATAATGTGCATAAGGCTAGGAAGAGAAACAAACTAAGTCCGAGAATAGGCAAGCAATCACATAACTCAAGATTTGGGCTTAGTTTTCAATGTGTAGCCCCTTTTCTTCTTCGTTTCAATCCTTTGCCAATTCTTTCAAAGTCTTCCCCCCCAACTTCAATAGCACTACCAGTCAATTCATTTCACATTCAACCTCCTTTACTCCACACACCTTGAGCAACAAACATTTGTTTCCTTTTTCCTTTTTCATTTTTTTTTTCATTTTGATCACTCTTTTTTCTTTTTCGTCTTTCCAATGGAAAACACTAACATAAATTACAAATGCTCAATCAAACCTCCCTTTTCTCTCACCTTTCAATCAAGCACTTCCAAGCCTATATTCTCCGGACAAAATTTGGCCATGGAGTTTAGCAAAAAATGGTATGTATATTTTTTTCAAGGCTCAAAATGGCGAACTAGGGAGAAGTGTATAAAGCAAAGAAACGAACAAGCTCAAATGACAAGGATGGCCTAAAATCCTTTCCTAGACATGGCATAACCCTTTAAGTGTGCAAAAGTTCAAAAGCAGAATGTGCAAAGTGGCATAAAATTAAGCATTCCCGGCATTCAACCAAACAACAAATGAATAATGAGACTAAGCAACAACCAATGTGGGCTTCCAAGAAAATCATGCAAGAGTAATGTAAAAATACCCTCCAAGAAAAGAATGGCTCTAAAGCTCACCAAAGGTTTAAAGTCTCCACAACTGTCCTTCAAGATTTCCAAGTCAACCACCTGCTCCTCAATCAAGATCATGGACATGCTAGCTAGCGTGAAGTGCAAGGTGCCGAGTATAGATGCAATGAACTACTTTAGCAAGAGCTAGCGCAGTGAACTAAGATGCTAACTTCATATCAAAGAAGTGCATATAACAACTCATGCTCAAATAGTCATTAAATCCATGCAAACATTCCAACTTTCAATGAAAATAGCAAAGGAATCCAATTTTTCAAAAATTTTCATAATTTTTGGTGTTTTTGGTGTGTTTGAAGTTTCCAATTTTTAAATTTCCATTAGTTTTCCATATTTCAATTTTTTTCTGAAAGAAAAAAAAAACTAAGCACCAAACATGAAACCTCTCCCCCCAACTTAAATTGGACAATGTCCTCATTGGACCGCAAAAAATTAAAAAGAGATCAAAGTAAAGAGGGAAGGAAAGATGTCACCTCGGGGAGTGACTAACCACAAGCATATGCCAATAGGAGCAAACCGGTCTATGAAGTGAGAACCTGCAAGGGTTAGTGTCCAACAAAAACAACAAACAAAATGGAAACATAGAATACTGGTGAAAACAAAAAAAAATCGTGGTCCCACATCTTGTTTTAAATCTGCCGACATCAGGGGTTTTGGATACCACTGGACACATGACAGATGGTTTTGCCGAGACTTGACTTTGCATCCAACCGGTTGGATTTCCAATCCGACCAATTGGACACACCACTGAACTGCTGGCTGGGAAAATTTTGCTGAGAGCAGAATTTTCATTCAACCGGTCGGCAATTGAAATGCAACTGGTTGGATCAACAACAAAAAACACTTAGATCATTAAATCCAGCATTCCACCACCACCTCTAAGACAAACTCCTTGACCTAAAACATTTCCGGAACTAAAAATCTAACCTAGGTTCAATCCTAAATCACACTAATAAATTAAAAATTGCACACCTAAAATCCTAAAAATCTATGGTCTTTTAAAGTCAAATTCCAAGACATCACATTGAAAATGTGATACGGAGTAGCATCATCCGCTATTTCTTTTAATGATGCACAAAACTTGGGTTTCCTCCCAAGAAGAGCTAAGTTTCATGTCTTCAACCAGACGTCATTAAGCTCATAAGGAAATGAATGAGTGTTGAAGCTAACACACAAAACATCAACCCACCTTAGCTTTTCTTTTAAAAATTGAACTCGACCATGCCACAAGATCAAATACTTTGAGTAGGTCAGTTGTTTTAGTTGCTTCCGAAATCTAAACTCCACTAAGTGCGCAGCCCACAACAAATTAGTTTTCATGCAATTGACTAGGTCCACTAGATTTGGATTCTCATTCAAAGTGCAATGACTAACACCAATAAAATCAACCCCTTCTAGCCGAATGCAATTTGGAGTTGGAGGAGGACTAATAGGATTAGATAGGCCAACTACCTCCTCATGTAAAATAGACTCCTCTTCTCTTGGAAAACTTGTATGCATTGAAGTTTCTTGTTCCTCAATGACTACCTCAATCTCCAAACCAATTGGATTAGTCATCAATTCGCCCACATCACTATTGTCATCCACAGACTTGGTTTCTCCTACCATTTCATTCAATAATGTCATGGTTTCGTTCACTTCCTCATGATAGATATTCTTTTCTTGTGAACTCCCAAGTCCATATTCATCCATGAAATTGCTTACTGGCTGACTTGAAAAGTTCCCCTCCTCACTTGTATTAATTGTATCACCTAATTGAGTCATGTGGGTCTCAAGCCTGTTTATTGAAGGAGTGTGGGAATTGAGCAATCGTTTAGTAGCCTCAAGCCTTTGAATAGCTTGCAACACTTTATTCTCAAATTCAGGACTGTAAGAATGTGGATTAGTAGGAGGAGCTTGTTGTGTCCAAGAAAGTTTAGGATGATGTCCCCAGCCCGAGTTGAGGAGTAGAATAAGAGTCATTATTATGTCTAGAGAACCCTTGGGTCGTATTAACTTGCTCTTGAACAAACTCGGGATATTCGGGTGCCATAGGGCACGTACTTACAAAATGACCAGGATTGGAACATAAAGCACATGGGGTTTGAAATATACGAGGTTGAGGACAAGGTGGGGAGACATGACCTACAGAGAGCACATGGTCAACCTTACGTGTCAGCACGTCTAGTTTATATGAAAGATCATTAGATGACCAAAAATGCGATGGTGGTGAGTAAGTGGGGCAAGCAAAATACTCCATGAGAAAAGCAACAATCACCAACACATAAAAACTCACAGTGCTTGGAAGAGAAAGCTTGCTCTCACTTGCCTAATTCTCCTTCTGTTGGATCCAAACTTGGTGGCGTCAAACTTTGAAACCTGAAATAAAAAAAACAAACAAACAAAGGTTGGAATACATTCAACTATCACTCTACCAAAAAGAAAAACATATCCTCTCTCCATCCTTTAATGTTGGTCCTTTTAGGGGGTTCTAACTTTTTAAGGATGCTTGCAATGATTGCACTTAAATTCATGTCTGCAAGTGAAGGCATCATTGCCCCTTTATTCTAACTACCTTGGAATACATTCATAGCCATTCCCAAAGGATAGTTTTGGATTAGTACCAATTGTTTTGGAAAAGTACCAATTCTAGACTTCAGCTTTGTAAAATGAACTAACTTTTTAGGACATCCAAAAATAGATTAATGGACCAGCAATTAGGGAAGACGGGAGCACAATATGTAGACCGTCCTAGCTCCATTTTTGTCCATCATCTTTTAGGTAAAAGGAAGAAATAATACATCGCCATACTAATGCCATGACATGCTTGAGGTTTAGCAGTGACTTATTATATCCTTAAGGAACACAAAAGGTGGTTTGCAATAACCCCACTGGATCCTTAAACTGATGTGCATCCATAAATGTTCCCAATCACTTGTTTGTCTTAAGACGTGAAAGTGGTAAATTGGTAATTTTCAACCATCTTCATGATGACATGATATCAAGAGTAATAAGCAAGTAGTACTTAACTCATATGTCGCAAAGGAAGTGATACAACGGCAATCCAAATCTTTCCCCAACCATCGCCAAGACTGCCAGCTCCTCAAAATTACAAGATGATCCGGTGGCACTGTTACAGAAAACACCGGATGGAAGATTCTTCCCTGAGTGTTTCGCACCACACAAAAGACTATAAAACGCAATTATCTTCCGGGCCCAGCTCAAAACCAAACCTTCATCTTTACGAAGCAAAGGTGGAAGATCTTTGCTATCAGAAAAATTATATCCATATTGCAAACAGTTTTCAAGCCATCTGAATAAAGTGGGAGGAATTTTCACAGAAAATGACATCCGCATCCCGAACTTTTTGGAAACACCAGGAAAATCACGGACGTAATGATCTAAATAACTCTCCTCGCCCAGAAATAAGCAATATTACATAATAGGACCACAAAAAGTCCCAAATCTCTGCAAGGAAAAATCTCAATTCAAAGATCTTACCTAATAGATAGCAGAATATGTAATGAGATTTTAATAATCCTCCACAAAATTGCTCTGTTTTCTTATAACAGAAACCATGGCAAATGGTTCAAACCAAATTGTGAAAAAACAAACAGTGAGTAAAAATTTTAAGTATAAAACCATTAGCTGATGCCCTGGAAGCTAACCCTCGGTGAATATTTTGAAATTTTCAGATTCTCCTGGCAATACCTCAGAAAGTCAACCCAGTCTACAGTGAAACCCACCAAAATAGTAATGATCAATGACTAGTCCAGGAAATATACCAGTATTTCTAAGCATCTGAAAATGCAAACTTAACTCATTATTCCTACCCACTTGGTATCCCTGCTTCAACTGGTATTTTCCAACCATTAATTCCAGGCGACATTATACTTACGTTTCCTAACTGCTTCCTAATGGGTAAAATCCAGCAATTACTAGTATTTTCCAATTCATTTGAGTACTTAAAGGTACCACGTCATCTTCCGAGAGTTAGACGCAATTATCATGATTCTCATTCTGACAAAAAAAAATTAACTAGAGGACTGACAAATACATAACATAACCATACAGTGCCACATCAATATTGAGAGATAAAACAAGTGTTGACATGATTGTTTACCACAACCAGGACTGTGGTTGTAAAGAAGCATGACAGAACACAGATACTTTATGCATTGTGTTTTAAGGTGACCCTCTTGCTGTCATAAAAATGTAAAGACAAATTAATCCACTCTGATTCATGAGTAAACAGCTAGTTTCTGCATATATGTTTAAAGGTTTCTCCTAACTCCAGTAACTATAATGTGACTAGTAGAAAGGTCCACAAAATATAGTCCAGGAATAATGATTCAGGGAATGCAGATATCTTTAACCATAACAGTTCAGCTACATGGAATAACTTTGAAAATAACATGATAGTGAAAGGCCTGCTATTGGATGGCTCGATCTACATTATTGGGCCCATTTCCTTACTCTGTCAAATTTTGGGCAAGCGATAAAAGGTGAAAAGGTATCAGATTGAAATCTTTCCGTTTGCATTTGGTTCCCATTTGCATTCTTCTTCTTAGTGGCGTTCTGCTTCTCTATATTTATTGAATTTGCATCTCCAAGTGCAAGACAGGTTTGCACAGGATCTAACAACTTAAGCTCTTGCTATAATGGGTGATCTAACATCAACCATATTCAAAAACAGAAGGTCCACGGGACAACGTGGTCACGTCATTCCCATCATGCAAAGCTATGTTGCATGGGCTCTTCAGGTTGACTTCAGTAATATTGTCAACAAATTATGGGATATGTGTCCTGTTTTGAAACCAATGCTTCCTGAGTTTTCTGTTATTTTTAGGAGGAAAAGAATAGGATAAATCATTGCTTAAATCATAGAATTATAATTTTTGCATAGTAAGATAATAGTATAGGATATAACATCTCATAAATCTGCACCTGGCACCCAAGTCCACATAACATAGCAAAACAGCAAGCCCTCCAATATATACATTCGAATATACTAGACGCCCGAGCATACGCGATGCGTGTGCAAATCGTATTATACAAAAGAGGGAAAGAGGAAAATCTTCAATTAAGGTAAATCTCTAATGAAAATCTGAGATGAAAGTAGGAAAGAGGGGAGAAGAAAATTATGGTGACGGTTTTTTTTCTTCTTGGCAGTTTCTTTATGCAGTTCAAGGGTAGTTTAGGAAAACTGAAATGTGAGCCAGCGACATTACACCAAAAGGGGTGTTCCTTTCGTAATAATAATATAAAATAAATGAATGAATAGTTTGCACAAGTAGCTACCCTGGAACTATACTAAAGACAAACTGTTGCTGTGGGCCATACAGCAATATAAGAACTTCAGCTTATAGTCAATCGCATCTTTCAATTTTAAGAAATGCTATTTTGCCATGTAACTTATGTCATGCAAGTGAGGCAACACAGACCAGTACATACTCTGATTGGTTAGCCTCGAAGAAAACAAAAGATGTTAGTCAAAATTCTCAAGGAACTTTGAACAGTAACCAAAAATAATCAGAAGAAAACTCTTGATAAGACTGCAATACAAAAAAGCAAGATAAATTCTATAAGGAATCAGAAATTACTGTTTATGAAGACAGTTTAGCTTCAGACTTTCATATACTGCATGAAGAGCATCCAAAGTTTCCAAGAAGCTCCGAGTAGAATGATATACTTCATATAGCTTCAGACTTTCATATACTTCGTTCTATAAGATAAATTCTGGATATACAGTTTTTCAGAAATAAGGCGGCCTATGGATGCTTCCACTTAATACCTCCACTGCATCGTAAAAAACAAAGGCAATACCAATGCTATAGTTTTCAATTACTTCACCAATACAGAGCAACTAAATTACCTTTATTAAGTTGGCATTTTCTGTCAAAAGCTTTATGGAGACCGCGAACAGCCTTTCCAACTTTTCTGGTGGCAAGTAGTGTTCCTACAGAGTCAATGATGATAGTATCAAAGAATTACCGAATGAAGTGGATCTCGCAAAAACTATCTATTAGAGCATCTTCAACCAAGATGTCAAAGTTTCCTAGAAGGCTTATTTGCAATTTAGCATGTTAAAAACTGACATCCTTAAAAATGCGCATTCCCACCATTATACCCAATATTTAATCTATTCATTCTTTTACCTGAAGCACCCAGAGCTGCATTCGTCCATGATCAACAACAGTAGATAAGGGCTACAGAAAAACAAGTGCATAATAATCAGTTCTTTTCTAAGAAAAATCATACACAAATAGTTGGAGAGATCGCAAGGATAACGAAGATGTTCACTCAATGCATGCCACACTAGCAATGGTCCTTCAGCCTGCAGCAGTGATGACATAGTAAAACCCCCATTGGTACTTGCATGAGACAGATGCCTTTCATAACCCCAACGGATGAAGGGAACACGAATCAGCATAACACTGCAACATAAAGACAGAAATCAATAATCCAATAGCGTTTCGTAATCTACACAATGATTGGAAAACTTTTAAACAAAAGTAAACGCATGTGCACAAGAGTCGAGTCACGACCAAACAAATATGAACATATAGTTACTAAACCTAAAGTTCTGTTCTTGTAATTCCAACCATAATCCTATAATTCCTAAGAAGCACAACCTAATCAAGGAAACAAATGCTATATTAGTGCATTCAACGTAGAAAACATCGACTTCAGTATCACACGCACCTAAGAGATCCCATTTCCAGTTGATTCTATGAGGGCTTTATCAACTATATCTTTTAGATAGATACTCTTAGACCCTCTCATGACAGGAATGCAAGTTAGCACCACCTTCGGTTTGCAATCTACGATCCACCAGAACAAGCGGAAGTCGCATGCACGACCCGATGTCTTGCTTTGCTAAGAAACCCACAAATGCGATCCTCTAATCCTCTAGAAACATCTGTCCGAGAGATATAAGAGAAAAGTATTATGCGTGCATGACGTCAGCACCATATAACTTCAAAAGATGAAACTACCCTCAACATTGCAACCAGCAGCTACCCAATCGAAGGGCAAAATAGGCCACAAATTGGCAAGCCATCCAATTAGGCTGCAACGTTCTTAGTCTTTAAAGCCTTAGATATATGCTAACAAGAATAGAGACTAAGTCATAGAATGTATATTAAAGAATTGGGTTTTTTTGGTAATGTATCTATGAAAAGCTTGAAACGTGCCCCCTTTTTTTCAATCAGAATACATCTAAATGCAATACTTGCAGTTATGAACACCTCAGAATTTGGCAATTCAAAACATACACACGAGGACTTCACTTTCTAATCAAAGGGCATGAACAAAATATTGAGGGAACAGGATAACAAAAATGTAGACCAATAAACCTTCTGAAAAACCAAAAAAAGAAGATATTAGTTATAGAGAAGCAAATATCTTAGGCCAAAAAAAATTGACAAGTGCACAAAAGACACCTCCTTGAGGAATTTATTCTTCCATAAATGGGAAACAAAATAATGAAGAAAAATGGTGGACGACTTACATAAGGTACAGAATTGGATGATCTGCTTGAGTTGAAATTTTCAACTTGCCTTTTTAACTCCTCCAGTCTAGCAAACTCAGTGTTGCTACTTTCTTGAACCTGAAAAGTTCATTACATCACTAAAAAAATTCAAAGAATGTAATTTAGCTTCCACATTTCCTAAATGCATACCAAATAGTTCAAATCTTCGCATTGTCTCGGCTTAATCGCTTCCTCATCCTTTTCAGCTTGCAATGCTGCCTCCCACACTTGAGACAAAAACAAACCATTGACAGCATAAAAGGGTCTTGATCGTCGGATATCAATGAGAAATAAATAGGAAGAACGAACGATTTCCTGCAATTCTTCCCAGTATGGAATGACTAAATAATCAAGCTACAAGTCTCGATCCATACGAAACGCACTGGTTTTTTGTCTTTCTTTCGGTTTCTTTGATAGCAGAGAATCTTGACTCTATAGGGGCGCTAGCGCTTGACTAATAGAATATCAAGTAAAGGGGCCTGAAAAACGTAATAGGCTGCTACTCTAGGTTCGCTTCTTCAAGCTCCGCCCCTTATTGAAAACTAAAGCACTAACGCTATCTTATTAGTAAAGCAACCTTTCGCGCTAGGCGCTCACCTTATTTGTCTACGTGGAAGCTAGCGGCAGGGCTTGCTTAACAGGATACACGGAATTGGGATCCCCGTCGCATGCAAATATTTCTATCGGGAAAGCTTCGCTTATTCAAAGGGCTGATTATTTAGAACCCGTTCTGCTCATAAGAAAGTAAGCATTGGGAGGAGCGGTAGGGTGATGAGTATATAAATCAATAAAGACCAAAAAGAATCTTTTTCTTTACAGTCCTATCTACTGTGATAAGAAAGCGCTCTTAGTTCAGTTCGGTAGAACGTGGGTCTCCAAAACCCGATGTCGTAGGTTCAAATCCTACAGAGCGTGATTCCGTTCTTGTTAGGTCTAATTACAATGAAATAACTTTATTAACTTGAACAACTGCCAACATTTTTCCTCTTGCGGATTCAAAAAAAAAAGGGGGTTCCCTAAATAAACATCTGAATCGCCCATGAATCTCAATGACCAAGAATTGGCAATTGACGCGGCGGGAAGGAACTCTAGAATACCTGGAATTCCACAAAAAAATTGATTTTTATGAATTGTGCATTCAATTAATTTCAAATAAGTCATATCTTGCTCAGATCATTAAATAGAGCTGGGCTTCTAGTTGAAGCCGCCAGTACAAAACCTATTATAACTAGTTATAGTAGGCATGAAGGAGCTAAATGAGATACGTGTTTATATATATATCTCAGCTAAAAGTGTTGATCTAAGAGAAGGGCATTTTCAAAATGAAGCTCATTCAAAGACTTGGTCGTCGTTTAAAAGAAGAAGATTTTCTACCTAGATCCTGAAAGGGAGAAGCTGAAGAGGAGATGAAACCAAGAAAAGGCTTCTCCGGAAGAATTCGAGATAGAAAGAAAGATTGGTTGGTGGGCTGTTAAGCCCCCTATCACAACAAGGCAGATAACGGAATGGTGAGCAGCTATAGCATCATTGTTCATCTTCCCCTCGCTACCGGATGAGTGAACTCTACCCGCCTATGCTGGATGGGATTGGATTCAATCAACGGATTCCCCTTGCCTCCTGGATCCACTGGGCGAGTGGAAGACATTGAGAAGGGCTTCACATCCGGCTTTGAGGTTTGAAACTTGGTTGCACTCCTCCGAAGATTCCTAGAAAAAAAGAACCTCTTGAGGCGGAGGATTGTACCTGGAAATAGAAGCTCTGTCCCCCTCACACTATATTTTGAATTAGGGGCCTTATCGTATTCATTACTAAATATCTATAGGGGTTTACCAACTTCCTCGTTTTGTTGCTCGGATTCGAGAGATGGCCTTTCAATACAATGGACCTTAGGGGAAGATAAGACAGACGCAACACTCATCCCGATGGATGTGAGACAGCAGATGATGCGTGAGGTGTCTTTCCCAATGAAGAGAATACAAGAAAAAGAGATCAGCAACTTTTACTTAGCCCAAGCAATGCGCTCCGAAGGGCATTGCTTTCGGTGCAATTCATATCTCTTCCCTTGCTTTGCCTGCCTGCTGCTTTGCTCCCCCTTCGAATGGATTTGGACCCGCTACTCCATCTGCCTTTGCCGATGGATGTGCATGACGCTCCTCCGTAATATCTTCCTATACCCTGCAAGCACCTACGTCTATCAAACAAAATGAAAAGAAATACTAAACGAGAAAAGCCCTTTCTATCTTATTAGTAAAGCAACCTTTCGCCTTTCAAGTCCTTCCCCTTATCTTATAGAGCTTTCGTAATCATTTATTTCAGCTTCCTAACTATAGGTTTCATTCAATCTGATCCGAGCCTTGCTCTACGAGACTGCTTCTTCGAGAATCCCTTGCTTTTGGCTATGGTCTTTCGGGTTGTCCCCAGAGTCTTCCCTTCTTCAAGCTGGGCTAGGTTTTCTTCTCGGAGCTCTTCACCTAGAGGCTGGTTGTACTATTATCCTATTAGAGAAGGGGGTGAGGGTTCCATTTCTTTATTGAAAAAAGAGTGTGAAATGAAAGAAAGCTAGCTCTTGAAAGCAGCGCCTATATCCGGCAGGAAGGAAACAAAAGAATAATCGGGAAAGCCACTGGCTTAGCTATAGCAGGAAGTACTGGACTTGGTAGCAGTCCTTTTAGACTTAGCTATACGAGGGTCAGATTCAGATCGGAACGATCAAAGTTTCATTTTCCCGGAAATTTGAATTGAACTTCCTTTTTCCCTCATAAACAGGTCCGCAAAAGTGGCACAGTTCCGCTTTCCCGAGGATTTAGCATGAAACCCGTTTTCACTAATAAAGAGGAGAAAGAAAACGCACCTTTTTCATTTTCCCCGTATTTGTCATTCAAAGTCGAATTCTGCCCTACGGATCTATGTCAAATTGTTTGTTTTACAGAAAGCCTGTATTTTTCATTAAAAAAGAGATAGAGGGCATGGCGCAATGGGTTATAAATCTGCCTCTCAGATCTATTATCCCCCAGGGGAGACATCTATCGCGAATGGGGAAATCAAGGCAGGCCCCTCTATTCAATCTTTAGCATAAAGGATCGACATCTTATTCTTGTGACTGGCGATCAGATTGAAATGACTACTCTCCCTAGATTCGACGAAATAAAGCGATAGCTGGTCTTGTTTCAAGAAGGAACGAACACCGGTAACTGAGGACGATTGATGGACAGAGGCAATGACTTCCTCAAAGAAAGGAAAGCACACAAAGACCGATAGGGAGAGGATTGAAACCGATTGAGAAGACCTAGATGATAGGAGTTGGGAGCGGCAGATCGAGCAGTAAAGAAAACAATGTAGCTGCTATTGGTACTAAAGGATTCCGATCGCCCGGGGTCAAGCAATTTTTAGCTTATTGAGGTAACAAGGTACTACATGAAATCCATCCATAGCGGTGCGGGAAATAATCTTTCTATTTCAGTGACAACTGAAGAAGATAATTCCCCTAACATCTACTAGAATACTATAAATTTTAGGGAAATAATCTTGACTACAATTATCGGTAAATTGTCTTAATATTGGTGTTTATGAGACTTCCCCCTTCAACAGACTGACCTAGTCGGCCTGTCACCGGTGTTCAGATCGGAGTATGCTGTCAAATAAGGCAAAATATTTTCAAACAGTACATGTAGACTTCTATGAGGCAAGACCTAACCAACAAGCTGGAATACATTTTACAGCTACTTGGTTAACATCTTGAATTGCCACAACACCCCCCCCCCCAAAACCAGACTGCAAGAGAAAGGCAAGTCTCAGACCACATGAATGAAATAAACATCAGAATGCCACTCAATAACCTTATGCACAAACACATCAAAAAGAGGTCAAAAAGGAAAAAGGCAAGAAACTCCCCCACGACAAAACATGAAGGTAGATTCCTTTCTCCCAAATCATAACGAAGTGTACGCCAGCAACATACCCTACAATCCAAGAGGGGCTTTAAAATAGGCTGAAAATCTTGCATCCCTATTTGAAAAAGTTAAATATTCATGTCTTTTAGCATGCATTCACACCCTTCAAAAAGCTAATGAATTGACAAGAGTAAAATGACCAAACCAACATAAACTTACCAAAAAAGTTCGGGCCCAAATAAAGTGAACTTCTATGGAACCAGAGCAGCTAGTGGGCACCACGTAGAACGAAGGGCCTAGAACTATAATTGTCCACAAAACTTCTATTGTGCATGCAAAGAGACCACATCCGCCATAGTCCATCCCTTTCCAATCATCGGATTGTAGACACGCAAGACTAAACGGAAAATATTAAAAATTATCATCCATAACAAACAGCATAACTATGACAGCTAGCCAAAAAATATCTATCAATAAAAAGAGATAAACCAAGGAAAAGCTAATAAGGTGAATATTTTGCATCTGTAGTCGCTGCGAATTCTTTTAACATCGACATGCCTACAAATCCATGGAGAATATGCAGAAGGAATAGTAGACATCATTCCACCTAAGCTCAATAAACGAAGTCAAACCATAACTGACTCCTTCAAGTCTCCATGCACCTAAGAGAACTCATATTTGTCATGGTTTTAACCATCAAAATTTAGAAGCACAGACATCAAGAAGAATAAGTACTATGAAAAAACAAAGCAACAAATAAATTGGATAGATTTACCTATGAGTTGTCATGCCACCAATACCAGGGGAGAATAAACAAAGAACATGCACCAAAGGACAACTACCAAGGCTTCCCAGAGCAAGGATGACTCTTAGAGGTTGAAGACAGTCCTCTCCCGTCTTCCAAAGAACCAAAACAAGAAACCTTTAACCACCCTACAGCCCATTAAATACAACATAAGGAAGCACTATCAAGGTCGACATATGCAAAAGTCAATCGCCTCAATTTTTCTTCAGAGGCCACAAATAACATCCCAAACCAAAGGAAAAGATCCCAGACCCCTAACAACAACAAAAACTTTGGAGGTAGATGATCAAAACTGGTCAATCGTATCTAGGTATCTGTCTTTGGTATCCATAAATAGCGGCCACTTCTGACCAGTGACTAGCATAAATCTGATTATTGGGGAATTCATACAAGCATTTTTCAGCTTTTGTCCATCGCAAACATATGAATTCAAGAAAGAAAACTCCAAAGTTTCTGTCCTCAGTAGCCCTCTACTAGGAATCACTTTTCCAGAATCAAACTTCCTCTTTCATTTAGGGTCGTATAAATCTTTTTCTGGCCTTATGTGGGTCGTATAAATCTTTTTCTGGCCTTATGTGGCCAGTGGTCTTAACCCCCACTAGGTAGGAACCACATTTTTATTCTGATCTCATTAATCCAAATGAACGCTTTCAGAGGTTTTATCTCTCAATTGATCTACACCTACTAGGAATCACTTTTTTCCTTTCACATGACTAGTAGTCTGTACACCTACTAAGAGTCGTGTTTTCCTAATAAGAGTCATGTATTTTCCTCGTGTGGTTAGTAGTCATACCACTTCTTGTGTTCCCTTCTCGCGCCTCTTTCCCTCACAAGAAGCGGAAAAAAAATAAAGAATAAGACAGATAGAAAAGATAACTATGTGGGAGGAAGGACACGGTAAAAACAAAAACCATAATAAAAAATATTTTAGAAAGCAATATCTTAACACTAGATATGCTGAACATATGCTAGGTCTCGAAGACAACATTCCTAGAGAAACATTCAACGCAAGTGGCTATAAGACTCAAATACACATACGAGTAAATAAACAGACACTGCACGACAATCTAAGATAATACTTATAAATAGTTTCAACAAGAGAGGTGACAAAAAAAAGAAAGAAGCACAGCACCATACCCGATGACACAAAGGCAATGTGCTCGACAATCTTTACAGTTGGAATTTGATCCATTTCGTTCTGAAAGCAACATCGATTCAAGGCAATACATATGTTTCAGATGTAGGATGTATACTATGATCCATATTAAACCGAGGCGACAAATATGTCGGGATGATGGACTCATCAGATTTGGGCCCCTTTCTTTCCAACCAGAGCAACATATATTCTAGACCCATCATATAGACTTGGTCTAATATTATTCTGACGCTTTTTGTCCTCGGTAGCCAGTAGCCCTCTACTAGGAATCACTTTTTCAGTAACCAGCAGCACTTCTAATAGGAGCTACATATAGTGGCAAGTTGTCTCACTAACCTACTAGGAACCACTTCCTTCGTTTACCAACATCAAACTTCCCGCTTTCAATTAGGCTCATATAAAACTTTTTCCCGCCTTATGTGGCCTGTGGTTTTAACCCCCACTAGGAAGCACTTTTTTATTCTGATCTCATTAATTCAAATGAACGCTTTCAGAGCTCTTATCTCTCAATTGATCAACACCTACTAGGAATCACTTTTTTCCTTCCACATGACTAGTAGTCTGTACACCTACTAAGAGTCATGTGTTTTCCTTGTAGGGTTAGTAGTCATACCACTTCTTGTCCAACTTGCAAAGGGTAAAAAGATAAAAGACAGGTCTCAATTTTTTGCATCTTAAAATTCTCCAAAGGCAATGCAGAGTCTATACAACAATAACACCTATGAAAGAAGAGCTTCTAACTCTACCAAACAAGTTGCTTACCTGCAAAAGGGCCGGTCTGTCCTTGCTCACACATTCAAATAACACTTGCAAGTAAAATTCTTGGAAATCACCATCAGATCTGCGAACATGTTCAGCAAGTGATTACTACAGGAAACCTCATATTAAGAACTAGTAATAAACATATAAAAGTCAACAAGGTACATACTGTGTATTGTCACTGTCCCATTTGAAAACAATTAGATTCACTTAGAATTAACCAGCTTATCGAGGATCGTAATTATTGTTGTGCCACTTTGCTGTCATCCAGCACAATTAATACCACGAATGCTTAAAGCCATTTTAACTATCTTTTTACAACACAGTGAGCTTATCAAACTATACATATTCCAAAAAAAAATTATAACTTCCATATTGTTCATTCAGTATTCTCAACAATCATACCCATTGATGAGCATAATACATCCATAAGCTGGTGTATCAACAGCACCTTCCCTGATATCAGCTCAGCCGATCCAAATTAAGATAAATCTTAAAGAACAAGAGACACCAAGATGTGCCAATCACATGTCCCAGCATGTCAAAATATAATGAATGAAAGTATGAAACAGTACAAGCACAAAAAAGCTCCCTCCAGCCTCCAATAATGTATGCAGGGGTTGGGTATTTACATCACACAGCAAGTTAGAAATAATGCTCCGTTGCAAAAATACAGAAATACCTCTTAACACATCAAAAGCGAATTACTAGATGTCAATGTCACCTTAGTCATTCACCCAAAAACCATAACAAAGTTTTTGATTCCATTATTATAGCTTTATTACACAACATGGAAGAACAAGTAAGCATTATAGATAAAGACAGCAATACTAGAGATTTGCATACTTGCCTACTATTCAAGGAGGGGTCACAACAAAGTTGTGCAAAAGCAATTAAGCTTGGATCAGATGAGAAGGTGCTGACCAACTGATCAATAGTTACTGCACCAGCTCCAACGCAGTCATTGGTACTTGGAGTACAAGCTCTCAGACTTGTCAAACCAAAAACCTGAAGAAAGGACTCTTAATTCAACCACTTGATCTACAAAAGCCTCGGAAATGTTCAGCTGATGGTCGCATAAATAGAACAAAACCTTGTGCATTGCTTGTGACAGCAGTGACTGGCAACCAACAGGATCATCCACATATGAACAAGATCCGACTTTCCACTTGATGTACAAGACACCAGAGTTAAATGGGTCAATCTTGTCTCTTGTGCTCCACCAAGGTTTGTCTGCAGCGAAATAAGAGTTTAGTATGTCATTTGAAAAAAAAACTAGACAATATCAAAACCTATATGGCCGCCTTTTTCGCTGTTCAAAAAAAATACATTCATTCTAATTTTTACCTTCCAGAACAAGCTCTATCACCTGTGGCCAATATTGAGGACCACAAACACGAACAATCTTCAGCTGCAGCAGTATTACAGCAGTCTTGTAAGATGAGACATGGAGATTTTATAGTTAACCATACTGAGGTCTTGCTAAAAACTGAGAAATTGTGTTCAAACAATAAGCTTAATACTCCTAAAACTTTTCCTGTATGATTAAAATTAGCAATAGCTCCAGTTATCAAAAAGCATCACAACATACCATCTTATTTAAAAGCGTAAAGAGAAAAAAGAGATCAGGTCATGAGGGAGAAATTTAGAGAAATAGAAATAAAAAAATCATAATTGACACTAACTCTGGAATCATTTTTCTGTTCTAGTAGAATTATTTTTTCAACCACACGAACAACTACATTGATCACAGAACAAGAGAAAGAGAAGTTAAACTTACAGTAGCATGTTCTGGGAGAATGCAAGGAGTGACCTCACAAAAACTTGTCTCTCCATAATGCTCAGTTTCTTAGATTGTCATTTCAAGAGGGACAGAAACTGGCAGGCCTGTGTCAACATCAACTGTTTGAAGCCAGCGAGCTTCTGTAGCAAGGACATACAATGCCTGAAAAGAAAACTTCCTTCCATTAAAAAATGCTGAGGAGATTCTCAATAACAAGATGACGGAACATTAAAATGAAAAAGAAAAAACATCCTCCAACTCTTCTAGGGACAGGACAGCTGTGAGGAGCTAGGCCTTCACATCCAAAAACACAAAAGGTGGTCTCTTGGTAAAGACATAAGAGAAATGGTGATTGGTATTTATGTTTTGCCCCCCGCCTTTTTTTTTTTTTTGGTGGGGGGAGGGGGGGTGGGTTGGTTTGCCAATATCAATGGAGGACATAACACATGCAACTAACCCACTTCCCCAACCTCACACTCTGAAGTGATAACAGAAAGGTCTTTTGTAAGGCTGTTGAGATTTCAACTAGGCTAGTGGTCCTTTTTGCATCATCTGAACCCCAAGAATACAGTAACACCAAAATAATAAGAACTAGAATGTGATATTGAGCACGTTGACCCGACATTGGGAACGGGCCCTCTAATCGTTTAGAGAGAGAGAGAGAAGGGAGAAATCCACAATAGCTCTTGCTAGTTCTGCATTCAGATGTACAGTGCTGAAGGTGGCATCGATTGTCGTTTGGTCCCATAGGTAGATATCAGCAAAACAGCAGCAAAGTTTTTGCTTGTCAAAAAGGTTCGCATCCCACCCCCAAGGAACAAGAAACCAATAGCCAAGCTCACCAACAATAATTGCAACAATAAGGTAATTATCAATAAAAAGAGCAGAGACATTCATATTGCTGAACGAGTTTTACATCACCAAATCGACGTGTTATATGTATTTCATGCTAAACAGGTTCACAAACCTACTACAAATACCATGTTCCTTCCGAAGTTGGAATCTTGCTCAAAAAGTTATGCATGCTTCATGCACAAACAACATATGTAAAGGACTATTTTACTTTATTCCTACTTTTGGAAATTGCGCAGAAGAGGAAACACACTTAAGAAACAACCAACCAGTCAGGGAATATTATTCAACAACCTTGTACTATCGCATCAGTTGACCTTTTTTTTCCTCTCTATGCAACAACCTTTAACATGCATAGTCTCCAACTAATCAAAGTTTCCCAAACATACTCGCGTGGTTTTCAGAGAGCAGTGACTTATTTTGAAACATGTGAAAGCAAACCAAGCAGCTAACATTAAAGGAGAATTACCGCCATTTGATTACAATACTTAGCATGCCCGTCTGCAGAGTTTCGACTCCGTAGAAATCTCAATAATCGAAATGTTTGTAAATGTCCAGAACCTGCCATCACCTGCTCTTCCAGAATATCAGAGAACGGTAATTGCCAATAGTTCGTAAGAAATTAAAATGTGAGAAATAGTAAGAACACTCAAGTGAAGGCATATCTCCAAGGTGCCCCGATCAACATAGTGAGACAATCCCTTTAATCCACTTCTAGCACAAACGGGCTTAATCTGGAGACATTGTGATGAATGATTAGCCACTCATAAAGACAACATACAACTTCAGCAGCAAATTGAGGAGGCTGGACCTCATTCAGGAAGTAGATTGCATATTCATAGAGCAGTTCCTGTGCATCTCCGTTTTTTGTACCAGCAAATCTCAACCCTGCAAAGTAAATGATTATAACAAGTAGAAAAGTCAACACATACCCAACATCAAATACTACCAGCCCAAAATACCGAAGGAAAAAATAACACAAAAAAACATAATGGCATGCTTGTGTGGGTGAGACAAGGGCAACCTGAAATTGAGTGATAACCACTTCTAAAAGAAACAACTTATCATTCAGGAGATTTCGTTGCCGGAGGGAGAAGCACTTGCTGTTTAAATTGGAGCGTGAGAATGGAACTCGTGTTGTTTGGGAAGAAGATGAGGAAAAGGATACTATAGTTATTTTACAATTGATTTGGACTTTACCTATTATTTTTCTAATTTTCCACTGAAAAAAATATGCGTGTACTCTACTTTCCGTTAATTTAGACAGAAAGCCTAACGGTTGCACTTTACTCCAAAACCACGGGTGGGCTATGTGATCATTAGTGAACCTCAGGGGGGTCATTTGCCAAACAGGCAAACCTCAGGGAGGTAATCCATACTTGGCCCTTGCAAGAAACTATGCAAATAACTTCTGCATCAGCTAAACTACAATAAGTACTGCAGTTTATCTTCAAAAAGTAAATAAACCTCAATGGGAGCTGGCCTTAGTCCAGCTGCAACAGCATTGTGAAACTTAGGCCAAGATTTAAATTCCAGAATATTCCTTAAATTAGGGTCCAGGTTAACCTGACAGAAGAAAACAAAAAAAAGTTTAAAAAAATGGCACAAGAAAAAAAAAATTACGAACAGGTCAAAGAACTAAACACCAAGAGTGTCCAAAAGCATAAACACGACTAAGTGGGATTTTTGTAGCAGGGAAAAAGGTAAACATAAAGTAGGAGAAAAAATCCCCCAGACCAAATTTCAAGTTAAAAGTCAATGCCAATTAGCAAAAACAAATACCATCTCAAAATAAGTTCTTTGTTCTCAGCCTGCAAAGTAAGCAGAAAAACATTTTGCACAAACAAGTAAAAATCATACAAATTTCCATAATAGAATAAGAACTCTGGAAGAGACGCACATATGGGCAAACAAATTCCTTCAACGAGTTATGAAGAAGAAGAACATACGATTGCATTTTGTTGGGCAGGTAAACGACCTGCTAACACAAGCTTCGATACCCCAAGTGCCTACAAAGAAAAAGTTGAAAGGATTTCATAAGAACACGATTCAATCTTTAAGTGAACTACCAAAAAAAAAATTGAATCAGGACTAGATGCAGGAAAAGAACGAGGAAAGCATTAAACTTTAAAAACAAGTCAATTTGACTTTGACAGAATAACTGCAAACAGGAAAGGAAACACCTTTGTTAAAAGAGTACTGGTGGTTGCAATAGTAAATGCCCCATGGCCAAGAGGAAGAGTTGTAGTCCTTTGAGCAAGCTGCCATAGCTGGGCCTACAAATGAACGAAAAAGATCTAAGGAAGCAACTAGATCAGACCAAAAAGAACATACAAAACACCAAAGGTATGTCCTGTAAGAGGGGGGAAAATCTCATGGCATAAACCATCAAAATCAACACCATGTTCTCTAAGGCTTCTTCTTTCTTCATCTTCCCCTATGTAACAATTAGTTGGTTGAACAGTGGCACAGGCAACAGTAAGGTTGCCCCAATGTGACCTGGCGGTCACAGGTTCATCAGGGAAGCAGCCATTCAGCTAACGGGAATAAGGCTGCGTACATCCAACCCTTCCCTAGGCCCTGCAGTAGCGGGAGCCTCATGTACAGGGTTGCCCTAACAATTAGTTTTTCAATCCGTCGAAGAATTTCCCAGCTTCTTGGGAGGAAGGCAAAGTTTAGTTTTTGCTAATGTTAATCGACAATCATATAGCAACTTGTAGGGTTTTTTTTTTCACTTTTTAACTCTAGATCTTTCTTCCTTTCTTCGCTAAGTGCCAAACCTGGAGAATACATAAGTTGTGGGCTCTTTGAGAGAGAAGCTCCAGATTACAACGCCAGCAACATGGAGTGAGGCCTAAACTTCCAATTCTACGATATCACTACCTTTAAGAAGTGCCTGGACTGAAAAAACATTAACTTATTTCCTCAGTTTACAAACTAGTTAACTGAACATTGCTAAAAAGAGCTTTATACCATTAAAGACACATTACTAGTGCAGTGAACCTTGCGAAAAAGAGCTTTATACCATTAAAGACACATTACTAGTGTTCAAAAAAGTGAAGAAAACGGAGTACCTGTTGGAGGTCCTGATCAGAAGCTGTAGGGTTAACAGATGTTTGAAATGCCACAGGTCTTGCGGAGCACAAAAGTCGTCTAACCTACAGTGAATGGAAGTAGCTATCACGGACAAGGATGACAGCTAAAAGTTAAGAAAAACTTCAAAAGCAACTAACAACTAGTCAGAAGACAAGCAGGAAGTATAAATGACACATTAAATCAGAACGACTATGAAAACATGGCTACATTTGCAATGAAGATAGCAGACGTGTAACGCCCCAAGCAGTCTACTGACCCAATACCTTGATTTTGATCCACAAGCCACACCACATGACCCAAAAGCTTAAGCACAAGGTACTAGTAGTAGCCCACAGGATTTGTTAGATGCCCAAGATCATCCATGTAGACTTCCGATGTGGGACGGAGTGTTACAAGACGTGACTTCTAGAAATCGAGGACCCCATGAACAAGCAAAATGCCCCCTCTAGAGTCTTAGACAACCAAGAAAATGACTACGTGCAATGATCACATTGACTACAGTATCTGAAATAACCCAAACCAAGAGGAAATATCTTGAGTCTGCAGCCCAGGTCTGAAGCAGTGCACTACAAAGTTTTCTACCCCAACGATACATGGCCCAGGAGTAAATCACAGACGTTGATGAGGCAAAAAAAGGGGCCTACTCCAAGGAGTATCTTAGTAGGCGAAAGTAAAAAGAACAAACAGTATCTTTATTGAAAAGGAAAACCTTCCTGTGGACGCTGAGATGCTAATCACTCTTTTCATACCAGCAATACATCCATTAACAATGCACTCCTGGAATGTCAGGACAACATAATTCTGACAGAAGTTTTACTATAACTCTCCTCCAGAAACTACTAACGGAAAACCAATCACCAGAGAGAGAGAGAGATTACAAGATCCAGGCTCAACTATTCTAAACCTTTTCCCAATTCTTCTCTGGTTTAGCAAACATATAACGTGCATTCGTACGTATAAAAAACAGCTCAAATGTCTCAGTGAATATAGTTATTAATCGAAAACAATCCTCATGCATATTATAATTAGCTCAGGTCAAGACCATTACTTTTGGCGAGTGAAACAGCTTGACCATAGGAAAAGGGATTTCTCCTCAAAGTTTTGTAACCTAGCTCAATCGATGATGCAAAAGACAATTCATTTTCAAATTGTGTAACTTTCACCAAAATGCACATACATCAAGGACCTGATTAAGTACGGATATGCATGATTTTCCTTCCAAAGCACCAGAAAAGAAAAAAAGAAGATACGCATGAGTCACATGACAATGCAACTTCAGTTTGGAATCACATGAAGCCTAAAGATGACAAAAACCAAGAATTGCAATAGTCTTCATATAAAAGAAACAGCTCACAGCACAGTTTCTAAGATCTTTGCTTGATATCTTACAAGTGTTATTGGCTTGGTCAGCACAGCTCACCTCATTTAATTGCAGATCGCGGCCGTAGCGCAACTGCGTGGTAGAGTTGAAAGGGTTTCTAAGATCTTTGCTTGGTATCTTACAAGTGTTATTGGCTTGGTCAGCACAGCTCACCTCATTTATTCCAAACTGACTTCTGTTTTCCTGTGATGAGCCGTGCAATGCTTTGTATCTTTCATCCCACCACTTAACTCATAAGAATTGGCCCCACCTAGAGATGAAAGTGCACGTCCAATTTTATGTTCAAAACTAGTATTGTTGGGTCCACCAATACATATATCAATTGAATTGTTCTGCCACTCATTTCACTTCCAATTTGATTGGCTTAACATATAAGCTTCCAAACACCTACAACACAAAAATTGAGCATTAAACTCTGAGTAACGATGTAAACGGACTTAGCATGGGTAAATTAGGGGGCTCTTATGTCAACATTTACGTGCCTATCACACCCCCCCAACTTACATTTTGCTAGTCCCTAGCAAAGACACACAAAAACAAATACAACAAAAGCTAACTATTCTACTCTCATGAGAGTTACCAGTAATACCCAAAAACACTTGTGTCCCGTTCCATTCCATATCAGGTCAACATGTCCCCATAAATTTAAGAAAGTATCTCACACAAGTTAGGACATACACCACAATGATATAAAGAGTATGCATAGTTCAGGACACTATCAACTCATAAAGACATCCAATAGCATTGCTACCCGGCGTGTATGTGAATTAGCTAACATGGACACAATCCCAACATCAAAGCAAATGATCACCCAGATTTCTATCAGAACCAAGCTTCAACTCAAATCTCACCAAGGTTTTTGCACTCACAAATGAAACACTCAGAAACTTGTGCAAATACATTCTCTCACGTGTGCATGGGGAAGTAATGTAAGCAAACCAAAATATTAGCACACAAGACCTTGAAAGACGCTAAAACAATGAAGACACATAGTCTCATGAAGAGAATGCCAAACACCGGGAACAATATGATTACCACATCATAACATCCTTCAAGCAAACACACAAGTCAGGCCATGCCACAACAAGGATCAATTAGGACTTTATTTTTGGTTGTAACGTCAGGTAAGGATAATGTGCATAAGGCTAGGGAGAGAAACAAACTAAGTCCGAGAATAGGCAAGCAATCACATAACTCAAGATTTGGGCTTAGTTTTCAATGTGTAGCCCCTTTTCTTCTTCGTTTCAATCCTTTGCCAATTCTTTCAAAGTCTTCCCCCCCAACTTCAATAGCACTACCAGTCAATTCATTTCACACGCAACCTCCTCTACTCCACACACTTTGAGCAACAAACATTTGTTTCCCTTTTCCTTTTTCATTTTTTTTTTTCATTTTGATCACTCTTTTTTTCTTTTTCGTCTTTCCAATGGAAAACACTAACATAAATTACAAATGCTCAATCAAACCTCCCTTTTCTCTCATCTGCAGTTTAGCCTTTCAATCAAGCACTTCCAAGCCTATATTCTCCGGACAAAATTTGGCCATGGAGTTTAGCAAAAAATGGTATGTATATTTTTTTCAAGGCTCAAAATGGCGAACTAGGGAGAAGTGTATAAAGCAAAGAAACGAACAAGCTCAAATGACAAGGATGGCCTAAAATCCTTTCCTAGACATGGCATAACCCTTCAAGTGTGCAAAAGTTCAAAAACAGAATGTGCAAAGTGGCATAAAATTAAGCATTCCCGGCATTCAACCAAACAACAAATGAATAATGAGACTAAGCAACAATCAATGTGGGCTTCCAAGAAAATCATGCAAGAGTAATGTAAAAATACCCTCCAAGAAAAGAATGGCTCTAAAGCTCACCAAAGGTTTAAAGTCTCCACAACTGTCCTTCAAGATTTCCAAGTCAACCACCTACTCCTCAATCAAGATCATGGACATGCTAGCTAGCGTGAAGTGCAAGGTGCCGAGTATAGATGCAATGAACTACTTTAGCAAGAGCTAGCGCAGTGAACTAAGATGCCAACTTCATATCAAAGAAGTGCATATAACAACTCATGCTCAAATGCTCATTAAATCCATGCAAACATGCCAACTTTCAATGAAAATAGCAAAGGAATCCAATTTTTCAAAAATTTTCATAATTTTTTGTGTTTTTGGTGTTTTTGAAGTTTCCAATTTTTAAATATCCATTAGTTTTCCATATTTCAATTTTTTTCTGAAAGAAAAAAAAAACTAAGCACCGAACATGAAACCTCTCCCCCCCAACTTAAATTGGACAATGTCCTCATTGGACCGCAAAAAATTAAAAAGAGATCAAAGTAAAGAGCGAAGGAAAGATGTCACCTCGGGGAGTGACTAACCACAAGCATATGCAAATAGGAGCAAACCGGTCTATGGAGTGAGAACCTGCAAGGGTTAGTGTCCAACAAAAACAACAAACAAAATGGAAACATAAAATACTGTTGAAAACAAAAAAAATCGTGGTCCCGCGTCTTGTTTTAAATCTGCCGACATCAGGGGTTTTGGATACCACTGGACAGATGGTTTTGCCGAGACTTGACTTTGCATCCAACCGGTTGGATTTCCGATCCGACCAATTGGACACACCACTGGACTGCTGGCTGCGAAAATTTTGCCGAGAGCAGAATTTTCATTCAACCGGTCGGCAATTGAAATGCAACTGGTTGGATCAAAAATAAAAAACACTTAGATCATTTAATCCAAAGGCCAACAGCACTCCACCACCACCTCTAAGACAAACTCCTTGACCTAAAACATTTCCGAAACTAAAAATCTAACCTAGCTTCAATCCTAAATCACACTAATAAATTAAAATTTTCACACCTAAAATCCTAAAAATCTATGGTCTTTTAAAGTCAGATTCCAAGACATCACATTGAAAATGTGATACGGAGTAGCCATCATCCGCTATTTCTTTTAATGATGCACAAAACTTGGGTTTCCTCCCAAGAAGAGCTAAGTTAAACGTCTTCAGCCAGACGTCATTAAGCTCGTAAGGAAATGAATGAGTGTTGAAGCTAACACACAAAACATCAACCCACCTTAGCTTTTCTTTTAAAAATTGAACTCGACCATGCCACAAGATCAAATACTTTGAGTAGGTCAGTTGTTTTAGTTGCTTCCGAAATCTAAACTCCACCAAGTGCACAACAACAAATTAGTTTTCATGCAATTGACTAGGTCCACTAGATTTGGATTCTCATTCAAAGTGCAATGACTAACACCAATAAAATCAACCCCTTCTAGCCGAATGCAATTTGGAGTTGGTGGAGAACTAATAGGATTAGATAGGCCAACTACCTCCTCATGTAAAATAGACTCCTCTTCTCTTGGAAAACTTGTATGCATTGAAGTTTCTTGTTCCTCAATGACTACGTCAATCTCCAAACCCATTGGATTAGTCATCAATTTGCCCACATCACCATTGTCATCCACAGACTTGGTTTCTCCTACCATTTCATTCATTAATGTCATGGTTTCGTTCACTTCCTCGTGATAGATATTCTTTTCTTGTGAACTCGCAAGTCCATATTCATCCATGAAATTGCTTATTGGCTGACTCGAAAAGTTCCCCTCCTCACTTGTATTAATTGTATCACCTAATTGACTCATGTGGGTCTCAAGCCTGTTTATTGAAAGAGTGTGGGAATTGAGCAATCGTGCACTAGCCTCAAGCCTTTGAAGAGCTTGCAACACTTTATTCTCAAAGTCAGGACTGTAAGAATGTGGACTAGTAGGAGGAGCTTGTTGTGTCCAAGAAAGTTTAGGATGATGTCCCCAGCCCGAGTTGAGGAGTAGAATAAAAGTCATTATTATGTATGGCGAACCCTTGGGTCGTATTAACTTGCTCTTGAACAAACTCGGGATATTCGGGTGCCATAGGGCACGCACTTACAAAATGACCAGGATTGGAACATAAAGCACATGTGGTTTGAAATATACGAGGTTGAGGACAAGGTGGGGAGACATGACCTACAGAGAGCACATGGTCAACCTTACGTGTCAGCGCGTCTAGTTTATATGAAAGATCATTAGATGACCAAAAATGCGATGGTGGTGAGTAAGTGGGGCAAGCAAAATACTCCATGAGAAAAGCAACAATCACCAACACATAAAAACTCACAGTGCTTGGAAAAGAAAGCTTGCTCTCACTCGCCTAATTCTCCTTCTGTTGGATCCAAACTTGGTGGCATCAAACTTTGAAACCTGAAATAAAAAAAACAAACAAACAAAAGGTTGGAATACATTCAACTACCACTCTACGAGAAAGAAAAACATATCCTCTCTCCATCCTTTAATATTGGTCCTTTTAGGGGGTTCTAACTTTTTAAGGATGCTTGCAATGATTGCACTTAAATTCATGTCTGCAGGTGAAGGCATCATTGCCCCTTTATTCTAACTACCTTGGAATACATTCATAGCCATTCCCAAAGGATAGTTTTGGAATAGTACCAATTGTTTTGGAAAAGTACCAATTCTAGACTTCGGCTTTGTAAAATGAACTAACCTTAGTTGCAGGGAGCTCCTAAAATGGTGCCGCTCCCACCTTGGGAGCCCGCTTTTGCGCTCCTAAGTAAGGAGCTTGACGGGAGCTCGCTCCCATCGAGGTGGGAGCTCGCTCCTTACAAAGATGGGAGCTTTTGTATGATATTTGTATAGAAAACCAAGGATTTATCACTTGGCTTTATTAATTAGTCTTCGATGAACTCATATATCTGGCCTAAGTCATGATATCTTGAAAAGAAAATCATATGTTGTACCACCAGCCCATTTCTTACACTTATGGAGGACTTAGCCCATATTTTTACTTCATAAATTTTTGTACTTTTACAGTGGAATACTCTATGCTACACTATTATCATAATATATGTACACGCTCCTCTCACGCTCCCAACCTTGGGAGCTTCTATATTCCCTCGCTCCCCCGCTCCCGCCCCCGCTTCGGCTCCCGCACCCGCTCCCGCTTCGTGCAACTAAGGAACTAACTTTTTGGGACATCCAAAAATGGATTAATGGACCAGCAATTAGGGAAGACGGGAGCACAATAAGTAGACCATCCTAGCTCTATTTTTGTCCATCACCTTTTAGGTAAAAGGGAGAAATAATACATAGCCATACTAATGCCATGACATGCTTGAGGTTTAGCAGTGACTTATTATATCCTTAAGGAACACAAAAGGTGGTTTGCATTAACCCCACTGGATCCTTAAACTGATGTGCATCCATAAATGTTCCCAATCACTTGTCTGTCTTAAGACGTGAAAGTGGTAAATTGGTAATTTTCAACCATCTTCATGATGACATGATATCAAGAGTAACAAGCAAGTAGTACTTAACTCACATGTCGCAACGGAAGTGATACACCGGCAATCCAAATCTTTCCCCAACCATCGCCAAGACTGCCAGCTCCTCAAAATTACAAGATGATCCGGTGGCACTGTTACAGAAAACACCAGATGGAAGATTCTTCCCTGAGTGTTTCGCACCACACAGAAGACTATAAAACGCAATTATCTTCCGGGCCCAGCTCAAAACCAAACCTTCATCTTTACGAAGCAAAGGTGGAAGATCTTTGCTATCAGAAAAATTATATCCATATTGCAAACAGTTTCAAGCCATCTGAATAAAGTGGGAGGAATTTTCACAAAAAATGACATCCGCATCCCGAACTTTTTGGAAACACCAAGAAAATCACGGACGTAATGATCTAAATAACTCTCCTCGCCCAGAAAAAAGCAATATTACATAATAGGACCACAAAAAGTCCCAAATCTCTGCAAGGAAAAATCTCAATTCAAAGATCTTACCTAATAGATAGCAGAATATGTAACGAGATTTTAATAATCCTCCACAAAAGTGCTCTGTTTTCTTATAACAGAAACCATGGCAAATGGTTCAAACCAAATTGTGAAAAAACAAACAGTGAGTAAAAATTTTAAGTATAAAACCATTCAGCATCATTCAGCTGATGCCCTGGAAGCCAACCCTCGGTGAATATTTTGAAATTTTCAGATTCTCCTGGCAATACCACAGAAAGTCAACCCAGTCTACAGTGAAACCCACCAAAATAGTAATGATCAATGACTAGTCCAGGAAATATACCAGTATTTCTAAGCATCTGAAAATGCAAACTTAACTCATTATTCCTACCCACTTGGTATCCCTGCTTCAACTGGTATTTTCCAACCATTAATTCCAGGCGACATTATACTTACGTTTCCTAACTGCTTCCTAATGGGTAAAATCCAGCAATTACTAGTATTTTCCAATTCATTTGAGTACTTAAAGGTACCACGTCATCTTCCGAGAGTATCATGATTCTCATTCTGACAAAAAAAAATTAACTAGAGGACTGACAAATACATAACATAACCATACAGTGCCACATCAATATTGAGAGATAAAACAGGTGTTGACATGATTGTTTACCACAACCAGGACTGTGGTTGTAAAGAAGCATAACAGAACACAGATACTTTATGCATTGTGTTTTAAGGTGACCCTCTTGCTGTCATAAAAATGTAAAGACAAATTAATCCACTCTGATTCATGAGTAAACAGCTAGTTTCTGCATATATGTTTAAAGGTTTCTCCTAACTCCAGTAACTATAATGTGACTAGTAGAAAGGTCCACAAAATATAGTCCAGGAATAATGATTCAGGGAATGCAGATATCTTTAACCATAACAGTTCAGCTACATGGAATAACTTTGAAAATAACATGATAGTGAAAGGCCTGCTATTGGATGGCTCGATCTACATTATTGGGCCCATTTCCTTACTCTGTCAAATTTTGGGCAAGCGATAAAAGGTGAAAAGGTATCAGATTGAAATCTTTCCGTTTGCATTTGGTTCCCATTTGCATTCTTCTTCTTAGTGGCGTTCTGCTTCTCTATATTTATTGAATTTGCATCTCCAAGTGCAAGACAGGTTTGCACAGGATCTAACAACTTAAGCTCTTGCTATAATGGGTGATCTAACATCAGCCATATTCAAAAACAGAAGGTCCACGGGACAACGTGGTCACGTCATTCCCATCATGCAAAGCTATGTTGCATGGGCTCTTCAGGTTGACTTCAGTAATATTGTCAACAAATTATGGGATATGTGTCCTGTTTTGAAACCAATGCTTCCTGAGTTTTCTGTTATTTTTAGGAGGAAAAGAATAGGATAACATCATTGCTTAAATCATAGAATTATAATTTTTGCATAGTAAGATAATAGTATAGGATATAACATCTCATAAATCTGCACCTGGCACCCAAGTCCACATAACATAGCAAAACAGCAAGCCCTCCCTCCAATATATACATTCGAATATACTAGACGCCCGAGCATACATGATGCGTGTGCAAATCGTATTATACAAAAGAGGGAAAGAGGAAAATCTTCAATTAAGATAAATCTCTAATGAAAATCTGAGATGAAAGTAGGAAAGAGGGGAGAAGAAAATTATGGTGACGGTTTTTTTTCTTCTTGGCAGTTTCTTTATGCAGTTCAAGGGTAGTTTAGGAAAACTGAAATGTGAGCCAGCGACATTTACACCAAAAGGGGTGTTCCTTTCGTAATAATAATAGAAAATAAATGAATGAATAGTTTGCACAAGTAGCTACCCTGGAACTATACCGAAGACAAACTGTTGCTGTGGGCCATACAGCAATATAAGAACTTCAGCTTATAGTCAATCGCATATTTCAATGTTAAGAAATGCTATTTTGCCATGTAACTTATGTCATGCAAGTGTGCAACACAGACCAGTACATACTTTGATTGGTTAGCCTCGAAGAAAACAAAAGATGTGAGTCAAAATTCTCAAGGAACTTTGAACAGTAACCAAAAATAATCAGAAGAAAACTCTTGACAAGACTGCAATACAAAAAAGCAAGTTAAATTCTATAAGGAATCAGAAATTACTGTTTATGAAGACAGTTTAGCTTTAGACTTTCATATACTGCATGAAGAGCATCCAAAGTTTCCAAGAAGCTCCGAGTAGAATGATATACTTCATATAGCTTCAGACTTTCATATACTTCATTCTATAAGATAAATTCTAGATATACAGTTTTTCAGAAATAAGGCGGCCTATGGATGCTTCCACTTAATACCTCCACTGCATCGTAAAAAACAAAGGCAATACCAATGCTATAGTTTTCAATTACTTCACCAATAGAGAGCAACTAAATTACCTTTATTAAGTTGGCATTTTCTGTCAAAAGCTTTATGGAGACCACGAACAGCCTTTCCAACTTTTCGCGTGGCAAGTAGTGTTCCTACAGAGTCAATGATGATAATATCAAAGAATTACAGAATGAAGTGGATCTCGCAAAACTATCTATTAGAGCATCTTCAACCAAGATGTCAAAGTTTCCTAGAAGGCTTATTTGCAATTTAGCATGTTAAAAACTAACATCCATAAAAATGCAAAGAATGTAATTTAGCTTCCACATTACATCACAAAAAAAATTCAAAGAATGTAATTTAGCTTCCACATTTCCTCAATGCATACCAGATTGTTCAAATCTTCGCATTGTCTCGGCTTAATCGCTTCCTCGTCCTTTTCAGCTTGCAATGCTGCCTCCCACACCTGAGACAAAAACCAACCATCGACAGCATAAAAGGAGGAAAATATTGGCCAAGAAGTACATAGGAACTTGCATTGCCTCTCCATACATTATGATTGGGGGCCAAGAACATTCCTTGTATTCTAATCTTGCTAATACTAAGGCATACGCAATGTCATTAGATGTAACCTCAGAAATAAAACCATTTAACGTTACCATCAAGGAGGAGGAAAGAGAAGCATCACGAGCTGAGCCATACTTGGCTGGACATAGCATCAAATGGCAATTTATTTCCCAACGGACCTCCCAAAGTCATTATGGGTTAGATTCATCAAGAAAGGTGAATAATATTTGATCAATGGTATAGTTCAAGTAACTGGTTTGTTTCCTGCATAGAAAACAGAAATTCTGCAACAAAGAGGGCCAAATTGCGCTATATCCTACCCCCCAAAACCCCAAAACAAAACTGACAAAAACACAATCATAAAACTCTGCTTTGGTTTTTCACTTCATTTGAAATTTTAATCTGGTCCATCCCTTCAGAAACCACGAGATGGAAAAACTCTGTTTTCGTTTTTCGCTTGTGTTTTCCATGTTTTCTGGAAAAGAACGGTAGATAAACACTCCTTGTAATCATGTCGTTTTCATTTTCGGTTCTCTTTTTTATTTTGTGCGTGTGAGAACTTTGAAAACACCCTATTGATGTTTCCTAGAATGCGGATTGTTAATTATCAGAAAATACTTTTTGGGAAACCAAATAAATTTTCCAAGTTTTTCCAGATAATGAAAACAGTACCCTATCGAAAAGAATTGTTCGGTGTTGGAAACTTTGTTTCGGTCCATCTCTTCTCTGAACCCAAGTGTACTTCAAAGTTTGGAAATCCTCATTCTTTTCAGTTGTGTTTCAAATTTTTCGATCCAGTTTTCGAACTTCTTAGGGAAATGGCAGTTTTTTGTTTTCTCGAAAAGGCTTAGTATTTGGAAACAGATTGCCAAACAATACTCCATTGTATGTCAGAGAACACAATCAGCGGAAAATAATACGACATATACCAAACAGGAAGAGGTACCTGTGCTAAGACCAACAACCACCCAATCCATTTGCAGATGTCGAAATTTGACTTCACGAAATCATCAAACCTCCCGGATGGATCTTCAGGAAAGTCCTGATGTTGAAATGAAGTTGTGCATATAACTATGAGCTCAAGAACTTAATGTGTAGAAGAGAATTGTTTGAAGAGAATGGGGAAGTCATCTACATAACACACCTTTTCCCAATGGGAGTTTAGGGAGATATCTGTTATCAATGCAATCTCCACCAGTTAGAAGAAAGAAGATCACAACCATGTACTTAAAAGATTAAGGTCAATCTTATGCAATAAAAGATTATAAATTTGATCCACGAACAATAAAGCAATATGAAATGATTACAAAAAAACACAAGAGAACATATGTACGATAGATGTGATTCGGCCATGTATCCGTGTCCACTGCGGAGAGGGACAACGAATCCACGTTATGCAAAATAGGAGTACCTGTCAAAACAGAAAGCATGTTAAAATGGATGGGAGAAGGGCGCCGGCTGCGGTGTTAAAAGCTCAACAAGAAAAGGATACACATGAAAGGCAGTGACGATTAGCAGTATGAGCAGCAATGTGACCAATGCATGTTATAGCACACAAGGCGATACCAATGCCAAGAAAAGTATGAATAAACCTGCAATTTTGTTGATGAAAATTTGATAAATAACCGAAGGAAAACCACTATTCGTACATGGGAAAAAAAACAGAGAAAGGTATCGGCTGGTGGTTGTTTAAAATCAGCAGTAGAATGCTTTTCACAAGTTATTAGTTGTTTTCAGACTTGCTTTTTTAGAAATTTCCGGCGCAACCCATTCTTGAGCAAACGTTGAAAAGACACTTAAAAATTCCATACAACCATTTATTTTAACCAATGTAAGTATGTTTTGAAAATTATTGAGGAAAAGTGTTCTGAAAAACTGATTAAGAAAACAGCAACCATATATGACCTGAGACACTCCCAACATAAAAGAGCATACCATGGAAGAGAGAATTTAGGATCATCAGAAGATGAGCCATCCATGTCTAGTTGCCAAGCCCTGACCATCCAAATGCTGTAAAGGTTCATTGCAACCCCAGTTACTCCTATTATCAAGTTGAATAATTTCAGGGACAATTGTAGCCAACTCTTCACAGTTCTTGCCATTCAAACCAACCAAGAACAATACAAACACCTACCCTGTTCAGTTTGGGTTTTGAGGAAGGTTTTTAAGAGTAATGAGGGGAGAGAGATCGAGAAAATTTATTGGGAACCGTGCGCAGAGGTTTTGAGAGCCAAAACGAACAAGCTCACTTAGCTATGAAAAGAAAAAGTGAATTCTAATTTTGGGAAAGTTGAAATTTGCAGTGTTTGATTCCTTGAGGAGTTGCTTGCCAGGTTTTGTAAAGCTTATGTAGAATAGAAGTTATGTGAGAAATTTGGAGCCTGTTTTGGAGATACCAAGAGGAGAATGATTGAGCAAATGAGGTGAAAAGAGCAAATTTCCAAGAAAATGTGGTCTGATTGTTTTGTTGCTCATTGGGGTGTAGATTTGAAGTAGGCAAACACCATTACACCAAGTGAACCTCGTCCTATTTGTCGCAAGGTTGCTACAAAACATGACGGCTAGGGTAGATTATGTTAGTCAAGTTCTACTGATTCAAAATTTAACTTCAAGTGATTGGATTTGGCTACAGCCTCCACACATACTTTTTTTTAAGTAATGTAGTATGTCCCGGAGTAGCTTGTGGACTTCTCAGCCCTCTAACAGTCGTTGCACATGCTTACAAAAAAGTGGGCTAAATATTACACGTATTGAACTTCAACAGCAGAGAATCGAAAAGGCAAACTACTTCACCTACACCATTGTTCTAGACTTCTCGATTCAAGGGAAAGCGAATATGTCAAACTACAATTGATTACTCTGTTATGTCGCAAATGGAACCTATTCATTTTTTCCCCAATCCGTAAGACAATGCTTAGAAGTGTTATGAGAAGCAAATCAAACAGGGCTATAGATCATATAAGAAAGTCCAACTATACAGACCCATTGTCGATTTACTGACTATCGGTCCTATATTTTTTCTGAACTTTGATTTAGGTGGGTTGAATTGAAATACCTGTTCAAGAAACTTGGTTAGGCCAACAGGCCACCCTTGCATTCCTTTTTACGGAATTGTGGGTGCTCAGTTTTTTGGTTCATACGTACATCAATTTGAGCGACATCTACATTAATCGGTACACAAAACAAAACAAATCTACCTTCTGGGTGCTGTCCCGAATGTAAAAAATGCAAGACATCTCACAATAACTGTAAAAAGCGATCAAAAACAGCGAAATCATAGTTAGTAGCTCTATGAGCATATCTTGGCAAGATATTGGATGAACACTACCCAAAAAGACAAATAGATTAGTAAATTTCACCTTTCGTTCTTGAGAGAGGGTTCCAGACCTCTGAATGAGACTGTTGATAGTCCGAGACGACGACCGAGAGAGACTGTTCTACAAAAGAGAAACGGTTGGGGGGGAAAATTAGGGGGAAAAAATTGCATAGTAGGAAAATAATAATAGTTGGTACTCCGTAAAATCAAAAACCCTAAAAGTATATATTAGGAATCGAATACAAACCAACAAAATCTTGTCGATGGTTTAGGTTTTGACGAAGATCTGTTAATTTTTGAATCATCAAGAGATGACGATGACTTATGAGTTGCGTAGCCACGGACATGGTCTACGGAGAGAGGCGGTGGAAGTGGGCGGCAGGAGCACCTTCCGGCTCGACGAAAAACGGCAAAGTAAAATCCGGCGTTCTATCAAATCTCGAAAGTCATCTATGATCGAATCTACACTAAAAGTCCGGCAACTTCCTTTTATGTATGATAATTATTTTATTTTTTGAAGTTTGGAGGGGCCAATACAATACATTTGACTATTTAATGTGTATTACGCACTATATACGGTGTTTCTAGCAATGTTGGGTGGCCCAGGACTCCCCACCCTTGGCCTTAGCTCCGTCCTTGACAAAGACCCTAGGTCTCAACGGCAATCAGATAAGACAATTTAATAATGAAAGGACTTAGCAAAGAAGCTTGGGAATGCTCACAACTTGAAAAAATGACATACTGTCCCTGTGTTTAAAAAGTATACCATACATATGACTGAGAACAAAAAAATGGACCATAACCATGAGATAATACTAAGAAAATTAAAAATACAATAAAGACTGATGAAATAAATAAGGGGTACGACACTGAATCAAACGGTTGGGAAGTCACACCTTATGGTCTTTCGATTTAGACCATATGGTCGGTGCGTATTTTAGACCAAAACTAAAATGTTTTGTGTGTATTTTAGACCATATGGTCAATTGTTTTCATAGATTCAAAGACACAAAATTGAAATTCCTTTGCCAATCAAGCACAATATGAAACTACACAAACTACGCTTTGGTTATGGCTTACACAATTCAGCATACCCTATACCTTATTGCGGTAGCTCTTTCAGACAGTATCGCAAAACAATATAAAACTCAAAAACTATGTATTCCACTAGCAGGATCTCTAGAGTTACAACGGTAGTGGTTCTACTCAGGGAGGATTTCAACCACAACTGTATAAAAACTCCCACACCTAAAAAAACTCAACTTGATTAACATGACATTACCAAGGACTATCACAGTTCCCACTCGGAAGAGATTTTTTATATAAATTCCCAAAGCTAGGCTTTGGGGTCAAAAGCTTCACTTCAATAAAATAGTTTTCTCATTCACATATAAAATCGCCAAGAACTCTAAGTTGTCCATAATCCAATATTGAGGGTGAACTAAGTGATAACAAATTTAGGAATCACCACTGACCTGAGGTTTTTTTCTAGGGCTTTGGGTACCATAAAGACCCGAAGACAGAGGGTGCGAGAGAAACCTGAACAGAGAACTTCAAAACAATATGGAACCCTGACATAAAAAATAAAAAATAAAAAGGCAAAGAAATTATCAAAAAAAACTGGTAAAATATTAGGGGAAAGAATCAAAACTAAAAATAAAAAGTCTTACTACGAAAGAAATCTTTACAGTCGTCGTTTTACCTCTGGAATCTGGATCACCGATAATCCAACCCTGTATCAAGCCCTCCGCAATGGCGAAAAGGTTTGATTGGCCGTGGAGGAAAGAGACGATGGGTCATCAGAGTTGAAGCGATGGCGGTGTAGGTAGGGCATCGTCTGAGAGATTTTGAGATTTGGCTTTCGTAAAAGAAGAGAGAGAGAGAGAGAGAGAGAGATTCGTTTGAGATCTATTCACAATTGAGGGGTTAACGGCTATATATGATCACTCCACAAGATAAAGGGTTGATATTCAATCACAACGTAAGCAAAATTGGGCTGCATTGCGAGGTGTGGAAACACATCTTAACCCTAGGCTCAAACGACGGTAAATCCCAGGAAAAACCATCAAAAAAAAAAGTTAGCCCTAACCTCACCAAGCTTTTTCGGACCTTTTTCTATTTTTTCCTCATTTAATTATTTTTCACGTTTTTTAGTTTTGTACCTAATTTTTTTATTGATTCGTCTCTTTAAAATAAATCAGAAAAATAAAAAAAAATTATGACTTTTTAAATCCACATATCAAGGACTGGAGTAAATGAGCCATGAATCTTCAATTTCTGCCGGATCTATAATTGGCTAATTTTTCCAATCAAGCCCCTTGGTGAGAGAACATGCAGTGCATTGGTCAGGGGTATTCCCGTCTTTTCCCCTGTTTTGTGGTGGGGACAGGGTACTGTTTTTCTATTTTCCAAATTACTAATATGGGTTTTCTGACTTTTCAACAATTCCGTTTGTGTCCCCCAAAAAGGTAAGTTATTTTGTCTTCTTGCGCTCGGTATTCCAGGATTTGTTCAGGGCTATTTCCGTCTTTTTATCCCCCTCCTCTGACAGAAAACGCGTATTTCTCCCTCTATGGTTTTCTCTCTCTCTCTCTCTCTCTATCTTTTCACGAATCCAGCCCTCTTTCCCCTTTCCCTTTCACGTTCAAACAGAGAGAGAAGATTGACGTACAGCGGAAACGACCAAGAAGAAGACAATACGAAGAAGAAGATCGAACCCAAAAATAAAGAACAAGGTATGAAGATATGTCTCTCTCTCTCTCTCTCTCTGGCTCGTTCTCTATCTAACGGCCGGGTTAGGGTTTTTCCACTGTTGCTCGATTAGGGTAAATCGAACCAGATGTGTATGAAACGATGACATAAGTGGATGTATTTACATTTAGGAGATATCAATACGATCAGTCTCAATATTACTAAAATGGGGAGTTATATACGTATATATTTTGTTACTTCCATTCATAATTCCTCTCATATTTGATAACAAAAGCTCACCCTATAAATGAGCTAATAGATTATTGATCCTTACTGAAAATCTGTTTGCTGGGAGCCTCATGATCTAATGGGATTATTTTACTGCATTTTTGAAATCACATACCCAGTGATTTTAGGTAAGTGAGACGATTTTACGTCAAAACAAGGCTCTAAGGTATAAAAATTCCCGTCCTGGTTTGAGTGTAAATTTATTGAATTTATTATGGATGAATAGATTTTTTCTTCTCTAATTTTCAATATTCTTAAATTCTGATTACTGATTAGAATGAAAGCTACAGTGAAGTTCCATTTTAGGTTTATTATGTGGTGAACTACTATCTATGGGGAATATAATCGCGTCATCCATTTTTAAATTTTGATTATTGGATTTTTTTTTTTAGTGGTAAATGATTAGATTTTTATTCTGATTACTTTTGGCAACAATATGAATAAAAATGAAGGGAAGAGCAGAATTCAATACCCATAGATTCACCATCGGGTAATGTTTGTAAGTCAATTTTGTAGTTTTCGTCTTTAGTTATTTGGGTTTGTTTCTCTGATTGGCTAATGTTTGTTAATCCTTTCTTTGTTTGTAACTAATGGGTTTGCCACTAAGTAATTTGTGTTTGGTGCATGTCTTGTACATCCTTTACAGCATGACCTAGAAGGTTGGAGTACTACTAGATCAAAGGTCGGAAAAAATAGCTTAAAGATCTATATGGAGAAAATAGCTTAATTTGAAAATGAAATAGAGCATCAGAATTCATCATTTCTAGGGTGTATTTGACAATAACACCAACATGAGCTAAGACTAAATAGCAGCACCGATGAGCACGTAGCAAAACTCTGGCTAAGACTAAATAACCAAATCTCTTAGCCCTCCAAGATACAGGAGTTGTAATGTTACTTCTTCAAGTTTGATGGTTTTAAACAATATCGCATTAAGTAGCCTGATTGCGACTGGAATCTCTTACTCAAGGCCATTTAGTATTTGCCCAACTTTGGTTGCTTCCGGTTTAGCATCATCTGCAACCATTGACTTACCATTCGATAGGAATATTATACTGCTAACGTTTCGTTGCTGATAAGATCTGCAATTGAATATTGCATCTGGCTTATTCTTGAGATAGGACACGGTATTTGATCCAGTTGCTCTAACCTGCGGTCATATCCACTACTATACGTGTGCTTGCAAGGCTACATCAGTGACCATTGTGGATGGATAAAAGGCTGTTGATCGCAAGGAGAAAAAGGCGATGATGAAACAATAACAATGTTAATGAAGATTGTGCTTTAGAATAAAACCTATGAAAATGCTGAAAGCCTCGTCATCGGAGTAAAGTTTTCATCTATGAAAGGAAATGGAGTAGTTCTTAAAAATTCAGAAACATTTTCCCTTTTCAAGTTGTCTATTTCAGGAAAATCTTCCCATTATGAGTTTTTGAAAATTGTAGACACCCCAATCCGGATCTCCCGATCGTTTTACGGTTTCTTGTTTCCCCGATGATGAACCAGATCGAAAAGCAGTCTTGAGATTGGAAAGGTTTGAGCTTGGTGTGTGCAGAATCCTCTTTGAACCCTTTGAACCCTTAAATCAAGAAAATAGAAATCAGTTAACCCTGGGTCTGGAGTTGACCATCGCGCGAGGGAGTCACTACCTTGCGCGAGGGTCTGCCTTGCCGGGTGTGGTCAAAGTCAAACATTTGATTATTGACCCACGCGCGACAGGTGGTACCCTCGCGCGACACTCTCAGTGTCCCGCGCGAGGGTCTGGCGATCCACTTTCACCTTTGCCCGGCCACTTGGTTGCTTGCCGGAGGGCTGCAGGTCGAACCCCGTTTTCTCCACCGAGTACTGTACAGTACAGGCTTTGGGAACACACACTCACACAACCCTTCCCATCACCTTTCCACCAAGCTTAGCCACCAAGTTTGGTCCTAAGGGGGTGTTTGCCACCACCTTTGGCCCTTGGCTTCTCCTATAAATACCCGCCATGTTCTTCCATTACAAGGGACACCAAAAATTCACTAACTTTGAAAGTTTAGGAAATTGAGAACTCTTGCAAGCACAAAGGCTCTCAACCCTAGCTCACTTCCCATACACTTCCTTACTCCATTTTCCATCACAAGCTTCTCCAACTTGTTCAAACCTTTCCAAAACCTTCCAAGCAAAGGTATAAACACCATTTCTGCTTACTATTTTGATCCCTGAGGGGGGCTGTCAGGGCCAGGATTAGTAATCAATACCAGTTCTGGTCCTAAGGTCAGCAAAGTTACAAGAAACTGGTTCAAGCATTCCCTCGCGCGAGTGACTCACTCTCACGCGCGACAGTCCACTGTCTCGCGCGATAGTCCTCGTGGGGTTTGGGGATGCTGGGTTTTCTTGTTTTATCATGTTCTTACTTGTTTTATAGTATGTTAGGCCTTTTAGACCACTGTTTTGCATGATGAAACATATAGTCTAGCTTTCATTGCTAATCTTTTCTGTTAGAATGCTTCTGGGTTGCTTCTGGACATGTACCAGAGCCCAGAGCATGCAAAGCAATTCCTGGAAGTCCAGTCAGGACTCTCGCGCGAGGGACTCAGTGTCTCGCGCGATGGTCCTCCTGATTCCAGTGATTGCCCTTGCATGAGCAGCTTGGCCCTTGGCCTTTGTTTTAACACCCCCGCTGTTTAGGGGTTGCATTTCAATTAATTTGGCTCCTGTTTGTAATAATTTGTAATATTCAGTTATTTACAGTACCATATGAACTGCTTGGTTTGTCCCCTGGGTGTGCACTGGTCCTTCCAGAGCCCAGAAGGGGATGGAATTTAGCCTGTGATGAGGGATGAACCCTCGCGCGAGTGAATGGGTGTCTCGCGCGATGGTCCCCTTTGCATGTACGTAAATCCATGCATGCAAAGGTGGCTGTCATGTGTGATATACCCATTCCAGTTGCTGTTGGGTTTGTTTCTTGATCAGAGGGTTGGGTTTCATCCTGCCTTTCATTATTTCATTCATCCATGTCATGTTTATATCACATCTTGCAAATTGTTACAGTTTTAATCCCCGATTAACTGTTCCCCCGCCCTAACTGGCTAAAATTGATTAATAAAAGAAGAATCACAAAGTTTTCACAAAATGCCAAAGTAGAGACCGATCTCCGGATTGGGCGAGAGGGGTGCCTTAAAACCCTTCCCCTCTCGTAAACCTGGCTCCCGAACCCAGATATGGTTATGACGGCCTGGTTCCTTCGCTTTTCAATTCAAGCGGTAGCGAGTGCTTAATCTGTTCCTTGGGTAGCGGACCTTGAGCCAGTGGCGACTCTGTATTTATGAGCGCTTGCTTCTCCGCTCGCGCTCCCTCAATTTCCGGGCCGCTTTGGCAAAAACGGGGAACGGAATCCTCCTTTTTCCAAGGGCATGCTGCCCACAGTGGCGACTCTGCTGGGGACGAACCAATATTAATTCATACTTAGAGTTTAATACGTTTGTGAACAAATCCTTAAAAGTCTGTCAAAACGGTGAGTTTCGCGCTGCCGAAGGTTGGAATGGTGATTTAACAGGACCTCGTGTCCGGCCAATTTGATCTGGGACTTTTTCGATTGTTCACTTGCGTAATTTCCTCTAAAGATGGACTAAATAAAGTGAGCCGAGCTTGAAAAGGCATTTTGTGATTTTGTGATTCTTCTTCTTCTTAATCAATTTCTAGCATCTCATTTGCATCGATGTGGGATAAGCCTCGTTGGATCGTTTTGGCAATCCGGCACGGTTTACCGAAGCCCGGGGACCCCGAATGACTAACAACCTTCGACGATGATGGGTCATGCTACCATTCGACCGTTGCTCAGCGATATCGCGGGCAACGGGAGGTATATCTGTGGCCCTAGTCCGAGGAACCTGTTACCAGCCAAAACCAGCCTTTGCATATACAAAGCTCTAGCACTTTTCCAAACTAAGACAGGTACCTACAGGGTAAGATTTATTTGCATCTAACCCCCTTGCACTGTCTATGTGTTACTGTTTTCCCTATCGCATGCACTGTACATCATACCGTCTTGCGTAGGAGCATGTTTAGGGCGGCTTTTAGGATCTCGTTCTTGTAAGTATGTCTTGAGCTGTGTTGGGCATTGTTATAGCCCGATGAAGAGTCATGCGTCCAGATGATGCATGTTTTCAGCTTTTTCGAATCCTTCGAACAGTAGGGACTTTAGGAAATCAGAAGTCTTCTATACCCTCGTCTATACACCTGATTAGGGTTTCAAACAGAAAACTAGGGACAACAAAGAACGTGCCGCGATGCTTACACCAGTCAGGTAACAAGTGCCTCGTCACTTACACCGATCGGCTAGCAGCGCAGTGCCGCTCATGCCGTTTCTGGTTATAATGTCATGACATGCACGCCGAGTTGTTCCAACTGCAAAGTTGAAACCCCAGTTAGTGGAATGGCTGAAGGTTTAGGGTTCTTTTGACATCCTTTAGTCTCATATTGGCTCAAACAAGGATACATCTCTGAAATAGAATTCTGAGGACTCTGGCAGTGCTCGGACATCTTGAGATAGACTTGTTTTCTAGTCTTCGAGTCTAGGGTGGCACTGACGACGCTGGCTGCATTACTTTAGTCTTTTATTTAGATTAAAGTTACTGCAGGATCCCTACTGAGTCTTCTGTTTTATTGTCAAGCAAAGTTCTGAGCCATTGCACCGCCAAGGAAAGTATCGAGGAAAGTTGGCAAACCCACTTGGGAACGTCTGCAACAGAATCCGGGTCAAAGGCTTGTCAGGTTACAATCCCAGTCAGTCGCAACGGAAGACTCTCCGCTCTCTTCGTTAGCTGCCTTACGATCAAGTTCGTCGCCGATCTTGGAAGAGGTGGTGCAGCCAACATCCCCTGTTCTCTCTTCAGCATCTGAAACTTCCGACATGGCCGGAAACCCCGAGGTTCAGCCGCTTACTGTGGAACAGATGCTCATGAACCTTCAGACTAGCATCACTGCCATGCAGCAGAGGGCCGCCCAAACCGATGCTAATGTCACTCGTTTGAATGAACTCTTCGACACTCGTATTCCACCACCTCTTGAGGAGGAAAGCGAGGCCGAAGATGATCCGCACGTGCAGCGTGTTATGGTAGAAGATCCCAACAATCCCGGGCGCGTCATTGTTCAGCACAACCCCCGAATTGTTCATACACCTGTTGGTAACCCTGCAGGTAACATCTTGGCTGAAAATCCAGACATTACTACTCTCGTGGCCAAGATGGCCCAGCTTGAGGAATCCATTGCCAAGGCGGAAAAAGTCAAAGCTGGAGGCATTGACTTAGATTGTCTCTGCCTGTATCCTAATGCCAAGCTTCCTGAGAAGTTTAAAATGCCAGACTTGGCAAAATTCGATGGAAGTGGTGACCCTCGGACCCATCTTTACAGTTACCATGCTGCAATGAAGTTGCTTTCAGTTGAGCCTGAGTCATGTCACAGCTCTTTCCTCAGACCCTCTCGGGCCCTGCCTTTTAATGGTTTCTGTCGCTCGACATCGCCAAAAGAAGGACTTGGGAGGACATTGGGACTGCGTTTATTTCGCAGTACAGTTACAACTCTCAACTGAAGATGACCACATGGGAATTGGAATCCACAAAGATGGAGGCAAAGGAGTCCTTCGCCGATTTTGTCAAGAGATGGAGAGCTAAGGCTGCTCTAATGATTGATCGCCCCAGCGAGAAGGACCAACTCCGCATCATCTCTCGACATCTCCAACCGGACTATGCCAAGCATCTGGTTCTTGCCCAGGCATCTGCAAACTTCGACACCTTCTATGATTCTGGCCTGGCCATCGAGGATGCACTTCAAAGCGGAATTCTAACAAAAGGGGAATCTTCTAATCCCCCGAAGGCAAAGCCCCATGCTTACTCTGGGAACAGCAATGCTCTATTTGGGACGAGGACTTTCTCCAATACAGCAACCAGTGGTACCAACACCTCTGCTTCCAACACCACAAACCACATCGCCGATGTCAATCAGGTCCAGTCGTCGCAGAACAACCGGCCCTGCGGACAACAACGTAGCTTCTCTGCAATTGAGGCACCTCTGTCCTCAGTTTTGGAGAAGTTGGTAAAATCAGGGCACCTCAAGCCCCTGGATCCAATGCCTTTACCCAAGAACCCTTCGCCAGGCTTCAAGGCCAATCTCTATTGTGCCTACCATCAGGGTGCCGGCCACCTTACAGACTCCTGCTTTCGTCTTCGGCATGCGATTCAGGACCTTATAGATGAAGGGACTCTCTCGGCACCGCCTCCGCCAGCCCAAAAGCCTAACATCCTTTCCAATTCCTTACCCAACCACAAGGTTGTTCCCCACATCAGCCAAATCTCCCTCAGCTCCACTCAAATCAACCCTACCTCCACTATATTTGACCCCACCGACCACATAATCCTAGTCGATCAACCCAAGCCCATGGTGCTTATGCCTTCAGAGTCTGACGCCGAACTCATGTTTGTAGGGCAAACCTATAATCCGCCTACCCGTTTGGTGCAAGCAGGCTTGAACTTCCTCAACGACAATATCGGTGATCTGCACGACGGTCCTTTTCCACAAATCCAACTTGATCCTACGTCAACTCGTAATCTTCCCATCTTTGGTATAGATTCTCCTGGTTCTGTGCAGGACTTTGCAAGTCGATTCAGAGCTATGATGCCAGCCTTACCTGAGCCGGAGCCGGAACTTGATATGCAGGCTGTAGGCTGGGCAATAGCTGATAGTGAGGATTATGATGCCCCTCTCATCCAAGATTGGTTCCAACTCGAGTTGGAGGGTTTTCCTCTACACCTCGAACAGGCTCCACCCGACCCGGCATGGGAAGCAGAATGGATCGCTCAGCATGAACAAATAGCACTCGACCCTTTGGATGGCATCTCCTTGTACATGCTCTTCCAGGGACCTCAGCCTCTGATTCCTGAGGAAGAATACTTTTGGGATCCTGAGCCCACTTGGCAGTTTCCGGTCACTTTTCCTGGGCCTCTCCAAGGTTTTACTACTCCTGAGTATATGATGCACTTCTTTGAAGACGATCTGGTTCAAGAGGAGACCCGTGTCTTGGGAGAGTGTTTCTTCCCTTCTACTCTCAACAGGCTTGTTGACTCGGTAGCTGACCTTGCATACGACCCTTTGCTCAATATCATAGATGAAGATCAACCACGCCCTGTGGTTTCTCCTCCAGAAGACTTCAGCGTCATGGTTACAGGTCTGATTCCCCCAGCTAATCTTTGGGATGTGGACGAGATAGTCGATGTCCAGGTTGGGCCGAAGTTTGGGCTGTCAGCCGTTCTCTCGATGGTGGCCTCTGGGATGTTCCTTTCACCGCAAATCCGGAGCCAGAACACGAGGTTGTAGCGGTCCAAGATCTGAATTTCGGGACTCACTCTTGATGAAAGATTTGGCTGAAGACTTGGGATTGAATACGAAGCGCCCGGTGGCTGCACTCTTGACAAAGGAAAGCGTAAATTGGGGGAAGTTCCGTGATCTCTGGAATGTGAATCAAGACCCTCAAGTCGTGCCTTCCTTGGGAAGCGTTCTTAACGTTACGAGGAGTGGACGAGTCTTTCACCGCTAATCGCAGTGGGACTTCGTCCAACCCTTCTAATAAAAGGAATGAACCCATTGCCTTCCCAGGTTCGACACCACTTGAGTTGCCAAGCACGGATCTTATTCAGAGGCAGCTTGAGCGGGTTCCTGCTGCAATATCTCTCTGGGGCCTAATTTGTTCTTCCCGTGAGCATCGTCAGAAGCTATGCCACACTCTTGCCCGCTTGGAAGTTCAATCTGATGTCACTCCGGAGGCTATGGTTTCCCTTATCCTTCCTCCTACTGCTAAGCACACCGTGGTCTTCACTGACAAGGATCTTCCTATTGAAGGAACTGATCATAACCGCCCTCTGCACATTACAGTCAAGTGTCGCGGACTCTGGGTCCCGACTGTCCTCATTGACAACGGTTCAGCCATTAACGTTTGCCCGATGAGGGTGGCCTATCGTCTGGGACTCGCCAAGAAAGACTTTGCCCCTTCCAACCTGGCTGTCAAGGCGTATGACGGCACTCGCCGTGTGGTTGAGGGCACTTTGATGCTCAAACTCGATGCTGAGGGTTTCGAAATGGACGTTGAGTTCCATGTCGTCGACATACCTGCAACCTTCAACCCTTCAACCTGTTGCTGGGCAGGCCATGGCTCCACCGTTCAGATATCATGGCTGTGCCATCCACTCTTCACCAGAAAGTCATGCTGGGACTACCGTCTGGTACGCTCACCATTCGCGGGGATTCTGGAATCCGTCCGCTCAAAGAGGATGGAACACCGGTGCTGGGGATCATGCACGGTGAGGAGGACGTTGACCTTGGAGGTTTCTCTTTTGATACGTCAGGTTCTGTTTTGGCTATCAACGTGGACGGGGACTTCCTCATCAGCTCTGTCGCTATGGACATCATGCGCCGGATGTCTTACTTTCCTGGTCTGGGCTTGGGAGTCCACCATCAAGGAGTTCCAGAGTTCCCTATCTTTCCTTCTTCTGAGGGCCGTTTCGGTTTGGGATACTCTGCCTCGGTCGAAAATGCCAAAAGAAGGAAACATACAGGAAAACCTCGAACTCTCTATGGTGATCCTGACAGCTACTTTGTGCGTGAAGTGGGGAATGCTGCTTACACTGGACAATATGAGCCCTTCATCAATCCGGAAACTGGGGAGCTGCTGCCTGGTTTTGAGGTCTTCGCCGACGACACCTGGTCTGAGAGTGATGACGAGCCAGCTAAGCTGGAATTCAAGAGGAAGCTTAATCAGCCAAAAGTGAAGACTGACTGGCTTTCGATCGTGGAGCTTGGAGCCGTTTCTTCCAAGAATTCTCTCAAGTGGGTTTGGCCAAGGAAGTGAAGAGGCTGAAGTGCTCATGCTCGGGCCCGACGCCCGAGGACCCCACTGCTCTTATCATCGAAGCCAAGGGTAGTGTTAAAATTGCATTTTCAAACCACGCTTGACTTGCATTGATGACACTTCAGAGTCTGAGTCTGCGTGAGTCAGAGTCCAGTAAGTCTTCTAAGTCTAGCTCTGAGTCGGAGTTTATGCCTCTTGGCCCTCCACGTCATAGCTTTTATTTCGAGTTTGACTCTCTTGTACTTGGCGACCCGTTGGGGTCTTGTGAAATGAATGAAGCGTCTTCTGAGTACTTGCATGATCTTTATATAAACTGTGTCGACCCCGACGATGAAGGGATAGATTTCGATGCAGATATTCCCAAGGAAATCCGTGCCCTCATCGAGAGGGAAGATGAAAGGCATGCCCAGCCATTAAAAGAGGAAATAGTTTCTATAAACTTGAAAGATGAGAATGATCCCCGAATGGTTCAAGTGGGCTCCACGCTTTCACCAGAGGAGCATTGTGACTTCAAAAAGTTGCTCACCGAGTACAGTGATGTCTTCGCATGGTCTCATCAAGATATGCCGGGCATCGACCCCGAGATAGTGGAGCATCGAATCCCTTTGTTTACAGATGCTAAGCCTGTGAAACAAAAACTTAGACAGATGAGGCCAGATTGGGTTCAAAAGATCAAGGATGAGGTCACAAAACAGATCGATGCTGGATTCCTCATGGTTTCTCAGTATCCCACTTGGGTGGCCAACATCGTTCCGATGTCAAAGAAAATTGGAGTACGACTCTGTATCGATTTCAGGGACTTGAACAAAGCAAGCCCCAAAGATGATTTTCCCTTGCCACACATCGATGTGCTTGTGGACAACACGGCAGGGCATGCTTTGCTCTTGTTCATGGATGGTTTTTCAGGCTATAACCAGATTCTTATGGCACCCGAGGACCGTGAGAAGACAACGTTCATCACCGAATGGGGAACTTACTGCTACCTGGTCATGCCTTTTGGGCTGAAGAACGCCGGACCTACTTATCAGCGAGCTGCTACGACCATTTTGCACGATATGATTCACAAGGAAGTCGAGGTCTATGTGGACGATATGATTGCCAAATCAAGAACTCGAGAGGGACACATCCCTGTGCTAAGGAAGTTCTTCGAGAGACTCCGTAAGTTCCGTATGCGTCTCAATCCACAAAAATGCACCTTCGGAGTCACAGCTGGCAAGATGCTCGGTTTTATGATCACTTCTCGCGGGATAGAGGTTGACCCGTCAAAGATCAAGGCAGTGCTTGAGATGAAGCCACCAGTATCTGAAAAGGGAGTGCGGAGCTTTTTGGGAAAGGTTCAATTCATCAGCAGATTCATCGCCAAGTTGACCTTAACTTGCGAGCCGATGTTTCGTTTACTCAAGAAGGATACCCCGTTTGTATGGTCAGACAAGTGCCAAGCGGCTTTCACTTCCATTCAGAACTATCTTCAGAATCCTCCGGTTTTGATGCCGCCAGTGCCTGGGAAGCCCTTGATACTTTACTTATCCGTGAATCCGTCTTCTATGGGATGTTTGCTAGCTCAGGAAGGAAATAAGGGAGTCGAGAAGGCCATTTACTATTTGAGTAAGAAGATGGTTGGATGCGAAGAGCGCTACACCGCTCTGGAGAAGACATGTTGGGCTCTTGTTTGGGCTTCCAAGAAGTTGAGACATTACATGCTGGCTTACCCAGTGAAGTTGATTTCTCGAATGGATCCCCTCAAGTATCTGTTCGAGAAGCCAGCGCTTACTGGTAAGTTAGCACGTTGGTTGCTCATGCTAGCTGAGTTCGATCTTGAGTACGTCACGAGGAAATCTGTTAAAGGCCGTGCTGTGGCAGAATTCTTGGCTGATCATCCCGTGGATGGGCCGGAGGACTCAGACTTTACGTTTCCAGATGAAGAGGTGCTAACCATAGTTGACGACGTGTGGACTCTCTACTTTGATGGGACAGCCAATCAGAAAGGATATGGAATTGGGGTTCTGTTAATTACACCTGATGGTTCTCATATTCCGCTTGCATTCAAACTCAATTTTGACGTCACGAATAACCAAGCCGAATATGAGGCCTGCATTGTTGGCATGGAGGCTGCTCTAACGCTTGGTGTTGAAAAGCTTGAGGTCATTGGCGATTCCAACCTTGTTGTATCTCTAGCCAACGGGAACTGGAAAGTGCATGAAGAAAAGTTGAAACCTTACCATCAAGACTTGGAGGACCTTATTCCTCGTTTCAATAAAGTGACTTTCACTCATATTCCCCACTTGAAAAATCAATTCGCCGATGCCTTGGCAACTTTGGCCTCCATGGTTGAACTTCCGTTGGGTGTCAAGCTTCGTCCTATCCTAATTGAACAGCGGGACTGCCCTGCTTATCTACATGTTAGCACTATCGATGATATCAATGATGGTCTGCCTTGGTATCATGACATATGGAACTTTGTAGAAAGGGGTGAATATCCGGCAGAGGCCTCTAAGAAAGATCAACTCGCACTGCAGAGGATGGCTGCTCATTACATCATCTGTGGAGGAAAGCTCTACAGGAGATCCCATTGTGGGATGCACAAGCTCTGTGTTAACGGTGCTGAGGCCACTACAATAATGGAGGAGATTCATGAAGGAATCTGCGGTCCTCACATGAGTGGTGTCATGCTCGCCAGGAAGATCCTTCGTCAAGGTTATTACTGGTCAACCATGGAGTCACAGTGTATGGATTATGTCCGCCGCTGTCACAGGTGTCAGATTCATGCCAATCTCATGCATGTTCCTCCCTCTAAGTTGTTTGGTATGACCTCACCTTGGCCTTTCTCTGTCTGGGGCATTGATGTCATCGGCATGATCAGGCCGTCTGCTTCCAATGGTCATCGATTCATTCTGGTGGCAATCGACTACTTTACCAAATGGGTTGAGGCTGAATCCTACAAAACTCTGACTACAGTTCAGGTGGCTCAGTTCATCAGGAAAAACATCATCTATCGATATGGTGTCCCTCAGGCCTTCGTATCAGATAATGGAGTTCACTTCAAAGGCAGGGTTTTGGAGCTTTTTGACGAATTCAAAATCCAGATTCACCATTCAACGACCTATCGCCCTCAGACGAACGGGAGGCCGCCAACAAGAACATTGAAACAATCATCAAGAAGTGTGCAGAGTCTCCAGGGATTGGCACGAGCAGCTACCTCTAGCTTTGTGGGGTACCGCACATCAATTCGAACATCAACCGGGGCAACACCTTACTCCCTGGTCTACGGAATGGAAGCAGTGCTCCCTATTGAACTGGAGGTACCATCTTTGAGAATCATGACGGAATGTGAACTCACGGAATCTGAGTGGCTCAGCGGGAGGTTTGTTGAACTTATGCTCTTTGACGAGAGGAGGCTTCGTGCCTTGTACCATGTCCAAGGATATCAGCGAAGGATCGCTCGGGCGTTCAACAAAAAAGTTAAGTCTCGTGACTTGCTTGAAGGCGACATGGTTACAAAGGAAATCCGTGCTCCCATCTTTGATCTCCGCGGAAAGTTTCGGCCGAAGCGCGCGGGGCCTTACATCATCAAGACCATCCTCTCGGGTGGAGCAGCTCAGCTTATTGACTTGGACGGCAACGAGTTTAACACTCTGGTTAACCTGGATCAACTCAAGCGTTACTATCCCTGAGAGAAGCTCGTTGGACCGAAAACCACAAGGGTGGGCGGTTCTAGGCAAAAATTAGAGCCAGCCTGCTAGACTAAAAACCTGTAAAGGCAGTTTAGGCAAAAATAAATAGGCAAATATCAAGAGCTCGCTAGGCTGAAAACCTGAAAAAGGCAGTTCTAGGCAAAATTTAGAGCGTAAAAGGAGAGGTAAACACACGAGCGAACCCTAGCCTGAACTACGTTTTGACCTGATTCCTTCAAAAAGGATACGTAGGCAATCTCTCCGTGAGATTTGATCGCAATCAATCAACTCGATCCATGGTTTTCCGTTCCAATATATGCGCTGACGTTCAAGACCGACTTGGTGTTCAACACTTGGACCACAGGGGGAGAATTCTTGATCTTTCGATTTTATTCAAACTATTATCTCTATTACATAACTGAGCAAAGCCTTTAAAACAGAAGCATCAAAAACAGAACGAAATGCTAAAGGCCTTAACAGGCTCACAGTTTATTTTAGATCATGTGAGCTTTCCCAGGAGTCAGTCTGCGTTTTGTCTTTCTGCAACTTCTTTCCGTAGCCATGTTTTGTAGCGGCGCTACAGGTTAATGCTGAAATCTGGATCCGCTCCTCCAAGTTGTCTCAAGCCCCAATTGTGTGCATAGCCAATCAGGTTCTGGGCAGTGAATACAGGAATGTGGAAGGTTTCCACCCCAGCTCGGTGCAGCCCCTGGCTCATGCCTAATTGCCGAAGGATACGGCCTGGAATATAGAAAGTGAAGCTGGATAGCCCAGCAATCACCATTCTTTCATAACCGGCAGAGTGTAGGGCCATGTCGGGAATGTCTAGCGCCCAGTGTCTCCAAACAATTTCCTGTGGCGACAGGTTATTCATGAATATATACCATTCCTCCGTGGACATTTCTGGATACAGCATCCCACGTTGATGCATCCGCCCAGGCAGGTGTGGCCAATTCGCCCCCGGAGCTTCAATCAATCCCAGCTTGTCTGATAACCACAGCTACAAGAGTGAAAAAGACAAGTAAGAAGCTATATAAAGCTTGAGTGGAAAAACAAGTCAGAAACTCTGATATTGGCCTTAGCTGAGTGTTGAGGTAAAAATAGAATGTGTGAAAGCCAGAAAAAGGTGAGCTGAGTGAGTTTACCTGCAATAGGAGTGGACTGCCGCCAAATACTTCTGCCTGGCCGGTAGCTACCAAGTCCAACCCCATGAGTGTTTCTGCAAGAACCAGTGGCACGATGTTCTTTCGAACGCCCAGCTGGGTGGCAACATGAACCAATGAGGGATTGACGCGGCCGTCTGGCGACACCAACAGATATGCATCTAACACGCAGATCGTTAGAGCAAACCGTCGCCTGGCCTGCATGGCTGTGTCTGTAAGGTCACCTTCGGGGCCATACCACTCCATCAGGCGAATTATGTTTATCTTCCCTCCGCTTAGCAGACCCTCTGCTGCACCTTTTGAGATTTTCAGCGCGGGTTTCAGGAGTTTAGACATGCTTTCTCTATAAGGAGGCACGATGATCACGTTGGATGCAAAACCTTGGAGGTATACCTGGAATTCCTCCACTGTTGGACATAACTCATCATCTCCAAATCGGAACACGTGGACGTCTGGATCCCAAAACCGCGCTGCAGCCCATAGGATTTCAGGGCGCAATCTTACGCTTCGGAGATAACGAAACGCGGCCAATCCATGAGTCTGGAATGACAGCCAATCACCCGCTACAAATGTTTCAAGCCATGGGCCAATTAAAGTAGGGAGATGGTTTGCCATCTTTTAGATGTTATCTGAATTTTCTTTCTGGAGATAGGTGCTTTGCATTTACAGAGGTGTAGCATTTTATAGCCCAAGCACAGCCGGATATTCATCTTGGTCAAAGAAAATATCTTAAGAGGTTGGTATGAGTCCTTTCAGGGGCACACTTTTGAATTATCCCAGACCTTTGTTGGACGTCCTCATGTGGAGACAAGGCCTGCAAGCACAGCAACTTTCTGAAAAGGGGTCAAGCTCGGCATCTGTACTGGACAGGCTATCGCGTGATACACTGGTACAGTCGCGCGAGTGAGTGGTCTCGCGCGAGATTGTCATTTACTCGCGCGAGGGTTGTTTCTTTTCACGTTTTTAAGAATAGCCTATTGGATTATTTAGGGAATCATGGATTTCCTTTTATTTTATCTGCCGAGCAAACGCCACCATACAACAGGTCTGATGATCAAACAAAAGTAAAGAAAACTGTTCGGATGCCTAACGGCTCTCGAACTTATTCTCAAATACAGACGAGATCCTTTTGAGTTCAGTAGTATCCTCCTGGTCTCGCTTGGATTTCTGCGCGAAGCCATGCCACGTAACGACTGTCTAGCCACTCCACAAAATCTGAGCTGGGGCCCTCAAGCACCCCCTGCCTCCAAAGTCTTCGATACTCGCGCAGTGAGGGCACATTGAAGTCAGGCAAGTGGAATTCCTCAATTCCGGCTTTGTGCAGCCCTTGGCTTATGCCTAGTTGGCGTAGGATGCGATCCGGGATATAGAAGGTGAAGCTTGTCAAGCCAGCAATTATCACCCTTTCAAGGCCTGTTGTATTGACAGCCATTTCGGGCATGACCAGCCATGGACATCTCCAGACAAAATCATCAGACTGCATGTCATGCAGGATCATACTCCATCCCGTTACGTCCTGTTCAGGATACAGCAGGGGTCGTTCGAGCAACCGCCTCGGGAAATTTTCCCAGCCTGCTTGTGGAGCTTCGAGTAGGCTAGCCTTGTCAGAAAGCCATACCTATGAGCGAAAAGACAAGTGAGGAGCTAGATACAGCCTGAGCGAAAAGACAAGGTTCTAGAGTGATCCTTAGCTGAGTGTCGAGGTAAAATGCGAAAGTGTGGAAACCGAAAAAAGGTGAGTTGAGTGAGTATTTACCTGGAGCAACCGTGGACTGCCACTGAAGACATTGCTCTGTCGGCTTTTGAACAGATCCAGGCCCATCAGTGTTTCGGCGAGGACTGTCGGGATGATGTTTTTGCGAGCTCCCATTTGTGAGGCCATGCTCACCACACTAGGACTTACCCTTCCGTTAGCAGGAACCAGTGCATAAGCTGCTAGCACGCAAATCGAGAAGGCAAAGCGTTTATGAGCCTCTTCAACGTGATCCGTCAGGATTCCACCTGGTCCGTACAACTCTATCAAACGTGGAATGTCTATCTCGCCGTCATGAATTATGCTGGCCGTTAGCTCTCCGGAAATGTTCAGTTTCATCATCAGTAAATGGCTCATGTTCTCCTGCACCGGAGGAATGGCAAGGACGTTGGGATTTGCAAAGCCGGGTAGGTAGGCTTGGAACTCTTCCACTGTTGGGCACATTTCGTTGTCATAATTACAAAAGACGTGCATCACCGGATCCCAGTGGATCATGGCAGCTTCAAGAAGCTCAGGACGTGGCCCCACGTATCGAAGATCTCTGATTGAGGCCAGCTCTCGAGTCCGAGGGCTCACCCATTCAATGGTTTCGGTCCTCGCCAACCAAGGATCAAGCATTGCAGCTAGCGGACTCTCCATTTCAAATGACTGATAATGTGTTACATCACTACCAGTGGGTTCCATTTATAGGAATTTGGTTGAACGTGTCGGTCCTTATTTGTTTGTGCCAAGGGAAGAAGTTAAAAAGTTTTCGATACTTTACACTTGGCAAAGGAAGGGTTCCCCAATTATGATGTTACACTGTGTGCAGGTCGTGGGGTAGTCTCCTGGATCCCATGAAGCTTTAAAAAGTTTGATTTGGTCAATTAAAGACAGCCTGGCAGAGGATGACCCTCGCGCGATAATCTCACTCTTTCGCGCGACAGTAAGCTCTCGCGCGTGCATCTCACTCTCTCGCGCGACAGAAATCACTCGCGCGAGTGTCCCACTTGCTCGCGCGATGGTCCAAACTGCATTTTTGACAGTTTGCAGCAGCTACTGGTTTGGCTTGGTTGTTTTGAGTTCCAGGGGTCTTTTGGCACCTTTTGTGGTTTCTACAAGTCTTAATGGGCATATGTGACTGTACCCGAGCATCGGTTACGGAAATTTGCGCTTAACGAAGATTTTGGACCCTCGGCGGCCCGTTTCAAGCTAAAATCAAGGTTTTGGAGGTTCAAAATCCGTTCTAGGGGTTTTTGCCAAGTTCTTTCATGCCGTACAGGTCATGTGGGGGCGTCTGTGACTATACGGAGGTGTCGGTTTCAGTCTGGGACATAATTGAGTTGTTTCGCTGTTTCGTGTCCCTTTTGTGTCTTTTGGACACTTTTGGACATTTTTCTCGCATCGGGATGTTTTTCTCGATTCCGTCAATTTGTGCAAGTCACGTTATGTGTACTTGACCTTACGGATGTGTCAATTTCAATCAAAGTCAAGTATTTTGAGTTTTGGCCTGTTAATGCCCAAAATTTCATTAATCTACCGTATCCTCGTATCCTGGCCGTGTCTTGGGGTACATTTTCCGTTTTCTTTCGAGCTAGTCACCCCTATACACACGTTTGCGTCTGTGGTCGGTCTCGATGTATTATCAATGCAAGTTTGGTATTAGTGGTTGGCGTTTTACCTCTTTTATGCATATAAAGGGCGAATAAACCATGAAAATGCAAGTTTTATAACTAAACCATGCTGTATCAAACCAAACCAAAGGAAAGTACTGTATCTGTGGCGCTCCGGCCAATCAAAACCATCAAAGTAACAGGGCACACTCGCCTACCATCAAAAGGCGCGCAGGCCTCCCAAAAACAAGTATCAGAGTATCTAAGGTGCGTCGGCCTCTATATCTAAACTACTTGGGCACGCAGGCCCGAAATCAAAAACAGGACCTGAAAAGTAAAGGAGGCTCCTCAGTAGTCCTCATCCCGTCCAAGCCAGTCGGTGTCCCTTAGGTCTTCGTCGGCATCACCACCATCGTCGCCATCATCGTCGTCATCCTCATCAGCAGCGACAAGCTCATGCGGATTCTGCAAGTACTGGGGATCGTCAACGGTATCGTCGGAGTCGCTCCTGGTCTCCTCGTCCTCCTCGTCTTCTCTTTCCTCTTCCTCCTCTTCCCGGGGCTGGGCTAGGACGAGCTGCTTCTTGCGGGCCGGCTCGCCTTGGCCCGACCTGTCTCGCCTCTCCATCCGGTACCTCTCCTCTGCGCGCGCCGCCGCCTTCTTGGTTGTCTCTTTGCTCACCACAGCAGGCTGTGAGCTCCTGGTGTGTCGAGTAGTAGCCGGAGGTGTAGTGGTCTGTGCTCGTGGCGGAGACCGCGCTCTCTTTCTAGAAACCGCCCGTCCCTGTGCCTGCATTTTCATATGATTGCATTAATGTACATTTTTGGCAGTATATTGTCTATCAAAATGCTTAGATGATAGGTACAGGTACATTATATGAAATTGGAACCTATCTATCAATTGCCTGTCAGTGTTGAATGTTTTCAAAGCAAGCATGCATGTATCGACAGCAGATATGTATGGTACGTATTGAAAGCAAAGAGGAAGTGTATCGTTTTGTATACCTGAGTCCTCCGGGATGCGGCTGGCTGAGCTGCGGGTGCTGGATAACGAAATGGCATGCCCTGAGCTGCTCGTCTCACTAGATTCTCCAATGCAAGCATGCGTCGAACAGCTTCATTCACCCACTCAACAGGCACCTGTGGATGTTTTACAATTATCAGATATTTCATATGCAATGCAAAGATGTTGAAATCACAGAAATAGAAGTTGGTTCACCTGTACAGTCACAGCCGCAGGCTCTATACGTGCTGGCACGAGCTCCACCTCGGCTGTGTTCCCCTGGTGGTCCACCACGTCTACCTTCCAAACCAACTCCGGAGGCCCACCAACTATTGGCCTGCTCTCTCTGCGCCTCTCGCGGCGTTCTCCCCCTCTCTGTGTCTCAGCAGCGGCCCTCCCTCTGCACCAGCCTCGCGTGCCTGCTCCTGGATCTCTCTGCGAGCTCTGACCCCAAGTGGCTTCGCTAGGCGATCTCTTTGATAAGCTGCATAGTCCATCGTCGGACGCAGGTGGCGTGTCAGCTCAGTATCTGGTCTCGTGTACCTCTCCAGCTCAGCCAGCGTGTAGTCTCCTGTGTGGGAAGCTCGTGGAGGGAGTGGCCCTGGCACCTGGAACTCCAGGAGACCAAGTGACTGGCGAATCACTCGATCCCCTAAGTACCACCGCCAACCAAAGGCTGACTCCAGCAACACCCTGCTGGCTGTGACCGCTCTGCTTTGCGCCAAGTACTCTGGCTCTGGCCCGCTCGTCCTCCAGGGATTCCACTCGACCTGTATAAAAGTGGCAGACAAGCAATATATACAATTGATCAGCGACAGCATTAAAACCATTGGAAAGCAGGCATGATTGTTTATTTGAGTTCTAATGTTATACCTGCGAAGCTCTCAGCTCATCCAGATATAGCCTGTAGGCATTGAGGCTACCTCTTCCTTCTTTGGTGCCTCTGTACTCCTTACTCCATTTCAACGCGCGAGGGAGGATACTCAAGTCTGGATGCTTGCACTCCGGAGGGTACATCCTCAGGACCTCGTATGCCCAGAGCTGCAGTATTGTCAAAAATGGAAATACATCAGTCACGAGTGGTACAATTTTACAGTTTAAAGCTGGTAAACAATCTATGCAATCAATTGGTACAATGGAATTTAGGCTACAATAATTGAAATCATACCTCCCAGACACGCCAATAGCCGGCCATGCTATGCCCGTTCCACGAGGAGTCGCCAAAGAACTGGTATGCGGTGCCGAGCGCTGCTCCACCCCAATCGAAGCGTGAGGCTGTCCTCAGGTCTCTCAACGCCGGCAGGTACGACAAGTGCACCGTGCTTCCCCTGCCTGGGAATAGTGAAGCTCCAAACATGTACAGCAGGTATGCCCGGGCCATCTGTGCCTCCTCACGCTCATTGGCTGGCTTCTTCTTCAAGTACCGTATAAACTGAGCGTATCTCGCCGCTCCTCTCTCTACCTGGGGCACCTCCCCCAAGAACCACTCCAGGGCCGCTGGGTCGGCATGTATCCCTGAGTCAAAGGGGATGGGCTCTCCCCCGACCCTCAAACCTGTGATGGCAGCGAAATCACTCGGTGTCACTGTCATCTCTCCAGGAGGCAGATGGAAGGTATTGGACGTGTCTCTCCATCTCTCAGCCAGGGCGACGAGGACGGCATGGTCATTTCTGACCGGTACTGTCAGGGTCAGGATGAACTCCCTGAAGCCTGCTGCATCCACCAGCTCCCTCACCCTCGGTGGCAATCCTATGTATAGTGCCAGAGAACTGCACGGCCCGCCAAAGCCGCGGATGTCTCTCTGCTCCGCCTGTTTCAGACAACAAAGACAAACAACAGAGGATAAAGTTAGCATGCAGTGCTTTCATTTTCAAGTTCTAGGTAATCAATGCGGCAGCTTAACCACACATGGTAAACAAGCAGCAGAGGATGATGTTAGCCTGCAGAGCTTTCATTTTCAAGTTCTAGGTAATGAATGTGTCGGTGTGCCTCCGGACGGGCGGTCTAAGTTTTTTTGATTCAAATTCTCGTTCAAGTAATAGCATGTCGGGCTACAATCCTAGAGCTACATTGTTGGAGGCTTGGAACTCCGTGCCATTTTCAACCGTTGTTTAGTTCAGGTTCTTGCATGCATGGCGTGTGATACAAGGGCTATGTCAGTACATTTTGACATCTACACGGGCTCCCATCAGATGGTTGGTTCAAGTTATGCTTTTGACACGGTGTGTTCATGGTGCAGCTTGGCAATGGGTTTATTGGTGGAAGTTGTCGTGTGCATGGCATGTTTTACGAGCTTTCTCTTATCCTAGTATGTTTGTGTTCAGTCTACAACAGATGGTTGGTTCAAGTTATCGCACGCATGGTATTCAGAGTACAGTTTGTATCATTATTGCATGGTTCAAACTGCGAAGTATTCTGCGAATTCCAAAGCAGACGAACATCAAGTAAAAAGCAGAAAGAGATATACCTCAGCCCAAGTTTTGGCAATATGCACCCCAGGATCCCTCAGTATGAGTTCCGGGTCGTAATCAGTCTGCTGTGGTGGCCTGTAGCCCGCAAACCCTAACGGTACAAACAAGTGCGGTCTCGGGAGCATATAGGTCTCCTCTGAAAACTCCGGGCACTTCAGAGCACCCGCCTCACCCACTCCACTCACCCTCGGTCCGTGCGCCTCCTCAGCATCCCTCTCCTCGGCCTCTATATTAGCCGCCAGTCCCTCTGACCCGGCTCTCTCTCCCTCAGCCTCCCTCTCGGCCCTCGCCGCTGCCTCGGCTGCCTCAATCGCCTTGGCCCGGTCCTCCTTGGCTTTCAAGACATATTCCCCGATCTCGGGGTGCTGTTCCAGGACTCTTGCCAATATCTCGTCGGGCGCGTGCTCGGCAATATCATCATAAGTGATGGGCACCTGACGCGAGGAAGTAGCCGCACCCGCCGGTGGCCTGAACACTATATCCTCCTCCCGAATCTCAACGGGGGCAGCCTCTGTGGTCTGCTCTCTCTCAATCTGCACCTCCTCCACGTGCTCCTCTTCTATAACAACACCTTTACCCTTCGCCGAGTCTCTCGGCGGGGATCCGTTTGGCCCGGTCTCGTCCCCAATGGTACCACTGTTCTCCGCGTCACCAGAACTCCCACCAACAAAGGCGAGGCCCTTGCCTCTGTATTCGTGCCCACTGGTTCAGAAATGGACCCCGCGGCCGTGGCGTGCTCTGTCGCGCGAGGCTCCACCTCACTCGCGCGACGGTCCTCGTCGTCACCGACCTCCTGCTGCTGCTCATGGCCACTGCATTTGTAACCCCAACGGCTTCTCCCACCGTTTGATCTCCCGTTTCATGCTCCATCATCCCGCCTCGATCCTCGGGTTGATCAACCACTTCTCCTCCGCTCTCATTGTCGCCGTGTTCAGCCATGGATGAAGTTTTGTGGTTAGGTTTGTTGGATTTCGAAGCAAACTTAGGGTTTTGGTTGAGTTTGGGAAGAGTTGGGAGAGGGTTGGAGTGTTTTGAAGTTTTGAAACCGTCTGGTATCGTTTTGGTAACGTCCCCGCGATGTTTTGAAGATATGGAGTGGTTTGGGCCGGGTCTGGGCTGGTTCAGACTTCAGATCCAGAAAGCACTCTATCGCGCGAGAGAGTGACTGTCTCGCGCGACACACCCTTGGGCTTCAGGTGGACCCATGATTTGTCTCACGCAGGGGCACATTATAATAACTGTAACGCCCCGACTTTTCGGGTGCAATATAAAATAATTTCTCAAGAAAATTTGCTAAATAAATATGATTTTCCAAAATAAAGCTTTTGCTAATACAATCTCAAGATAGTTTTACAGAATCAAAATACATTAACTTCAGAGCTGACTCTTGATATGAATCCTAAGCATCCTCGATCTTCATTATTGATATTCTTTCCGTGTCGAATCGCATCATCGTTGAATCTCCTCCATTGAATCCTCGCCCTCTAGCAAATTGATCGCCAAAGCAATCGATTTGCCAGGATATAACGTATCCGTGAGTGATAAATCACCCGATAAAATAATCCAACCCAACCACCCCTCTTACTTCACAGCTAGCGGCAAACGGAATATATATGGTGCGAAAAAGTAAAAGCAGAGATAATTCACATAACTTGATTCATTGCTATCCATTAACTTAACATGAAATCTAAGATCTCTCCACGAGATCTTTCCTCCCCAACCACTAACCATATCCCGTCCCATGAGATCACTTCCTTTTGCTATCGCAGATACACCTAAGTTATGTACCGAGTGTGAATCCCAATAATTATAACAAAGGGTAAGCTTATCATGCCGTTATATCGCTAGGGTTCGCCTATCTTATAAACCACATCACAACCATTTCACAATCATCACTTGCCAGTCTATCAATCAATTCATCACTGGACTCTCGTCAGTTTCAATTCTCATCACAATCTCATCATTTCTCATATCACGCCTACAGGCAACCTCTAAACAGAAAGAAACTTCACAATTTATCCATTACTTAGCATCGTCTAAGTGATTTCTATATCGTATACCACCCCATGTCTCTAGGGTCCAATCTAACATTCAAATTAAGCATTAACACAATATCATGCCCCATAATAATTAAAAACGAATAGCAGGCGGATCAAAACAGATATTCAGCAATGCAATCACATAACTTTTTATGACTGGGCCGTTGCTCTTAATCTCATATGGTCACAAAGTCATTAAGAATGAAAGAATTAATTAATTAAGATTTAAAAATAATTTTCTAGACTTTCGTTAATTAATTATAAGTAATTAAGTTAATTAAACACTAATTAAATACATTAATTAGGTAAAAATATTAGAATAATTATCGTAACCTTAATAAAGGTCCTAACAGTCCTCTATAATAAGTTCGAGTGCTAAAAGTTGGGTTTGGATGCTCACGGAATTATTTTAAATAAAAAGATTAAGTTAATAGGCAAAAGAAGACTAAATAGATAATAAATAATTAAATAATTAAAAATATATTTATTCTAACAAAGTATCATCTTAGGACTGTAAGAAGTCTAAATAAAATTATTCAGAATTATTAACCTCTTTTATAATATTTTAAAGTATTATTATTAAGAAACAACGCGTAAATAATAATAAATAGTTAATTAAGTAAATAAAATATTATTTTAATAACATATCATCCTTGAGATGTAAGAAGTCCAGGAAAAATAGTTTAGATGTTAAAATCATTGTTTGAAAGGTCGCAATTATTTTTTATTGCATCGTTGATTTAAAAATAAAATAAATAGCTATTAACATAAAAAAAATATGAAATCAGCAAGTTATGATCTCTAATATGTTAAGAGTTTAGGAAAAATAGTTTGGGGATTTATAGAGTAGGTTATAAGGTCGCAATGATTTTTAGTTTACAAACTTTTACAAGATAACGAATAAAATTTTAATAAATAGATAAATAAATAAATAAAATCTGAATTTAACAAGGTATGATCTTTAGAGTGTTAGAAACCTAGGAAAAATAGTTCGGGAGTCAAAAACCATATTTCGGAGGGTCGCAAAACGAATTCGACACAAAATAGAAACTGCCGCAAGGTCTGACCGCTTTGACCTTGCAGCTGGGTGGTCTGCCGCGAACTCCAGAGGCCCGCAGGTTGCGGCCGCGAACTTCAGCCCAGATTTGATTTTTTTCGTTTTCTTGCTTGTTTTTGATGCATGGGACCTTAAGGGCTATTGGGTTATGCTTAAAAACATTAAATATACTTAGAGAAGGCTTCGGATCGAATTATAATACCTCGAATCGGATTAAATTGGTTTTCGATCGAACTTGAACGTTTGGAGAAGACCACTTCGGTTTAGTCGATCGGGGGACCTTGGGCTCGAATTGGATGATCTTTGGAGATGCTTGGGGTCGAGGGAAATAATTGGAACGATCAATTTGGATTTCGGTTGAGCCTAGGTACGAAACCCACTTTTCTCTCTCTCACTTTCTCTCTATAAAACTCCATGGATTGGAGCTTTGTTTTCTTACGATTTTTCTCTCTATTCTGGTCAGAGGAGTTGGGAGAATATCATGGTGGCTTCGTGGGTTAATGGGATGGTGTATTAATAGGTGAATTTGATGTGGAAAGATCAAATCGAGTCCTAATCGAATTGGGTTTTTAATTGGACGAATTTAGCTCGGTTTAAGGGCTACGGAGGTGGTAGAGATCGAGTAGGAGAGGGAGGGATGGTAGGAGTGTACATGCATGCAATTATATGTATGTATAACAAGAAAAAATAAATTTAAATAGAATAGAACAAGATAAGATAATTATATGCTAAACTAATTTTAATCACCAACAATTATTCTAGGTTTTAGTTTAATCTAATTACACTTTTAAATAATTAATCGATTACTATCGACTATTGGATTAAAAGAAATTTCTTTATTTGAAAAAAAAAAATTAGGTTGAAAATCCGGGTTGTTACAAAATCCAAGGTTTTAATTATGGTTCTGAATTATTTTTGGCATCATATTGGAATGATATTGCAATCTAGAGCATTTTTACATCCCCAGCTATGGCCCGCCCGCATGTGCGTCCGATTTTCAAATCAACGACGATCTATCCGTCCATTTTCGAATCAGCGACGATCTATCCGTCCGATTTTCAAATCAACGACGATCTATCCGTCCAAATTCAAATCAGCGACGATCTATCCGTCCGATTTTCAAATCAACGACGATCTATCCGTCCATTTTCGAATCAGCGACGATCTATCCGTCCCAATTCAAATCAACGACGATCTATCCGTCCATTTTCGAATCAGCGACGATCTATCCGTCCAAATTCAAATCAGCGACGATCTATCCGTCCATTTTCGAATCAGCAACGATCTATCCGTCCAAATTCAAATCAGCGACGATCTATTCGTCCGATTTTCAAATCAACGACGATCTATCCGTCCAAATTCAAATCAGTGACGATCTATCCATCCGATTTTCAAATCAACGACGATCTATCCGTCCAAATTCAAATCAGGGACGATCTATCCGTCCGATTTTCAAATCAACGACGATCTATCCGTCCATTTTCAAATCAGCGACGATCTATTCGTCCAAATTCAAATCAGCGACGATCTATCCGTCCATTTTCGAATCAGCGACGATCTATCCGTCCACAAATCAGCGACGATCTATCCGTCCATTTTCGAATCAGCGACGATCTATCCGTCCATTTTTGAATCAACGACGATCTATCCGTCCGATTTTCGAATCAGCGATGATCTATCCGTCCATTTTTGAATTAGCGACGATCTATCCGTCCGATTTTCGAATCAGCGACGATCTATCCATCCAAATTCAAATCAGCGACGATCTATCCGTCCAATTTTCAAATCAACGATGATCTATCCGTCCACTTTCAAATCAGCGACGATCTATCCGTCCGATTTTCAAATCAGCGACGATCTATCCGTCCACTTTCAAATCAGCGACGATCTATCCGTCCACATTCAAATCAGCAACGATCTATACGTCCACTTATCAATCAAACGACGATCTATCCGTCCACTTGTTCTTCTGTGCACAGTATTCTTGTATACTTGCACATTTTTCCATTAAATCGGCTTTTGGGTGGATTTGGTGGGTGTCTAGAAACCTTTGACGTTACCCGTACCAGTCAATGGTGCTCCGCGTGCCGTTAAAGGGGGAATACTGTAGACACCCCAATCCGGATCTCCCGATCGTTTTACAGTTTCTTGTTTCCCCGATGATGAACCAGATCGAAAAGCAGTCTTGAGGTTGGAAAGGTTTGAGCTTGGTGTGTGCGGAACCCCCTTTGAACCCTTTGAACCCTTAAATCAAGAAAATAGAAATCAGTTAACCCTGGGTCTGGAGTTGACCATCGCGCGAGGGAGTCACTACCTCGCGGTGGTCTCCGCTTGCTGTGTGTGGTCAAAGTCAAACATTTGTCTGTTGACCCGCGCGACAAGTGGTACCCTCGCGCGACACTCTCGATGTCCCGAAGGTCTGGCGATCCACTTTCACCTTTTGCCCCACTTGGTTGCTTGCCGGAGAGGCTGCAGGTCTGAACCCCGTTTTTCTCCACAGAGTACTGTACAGTACAGGTTTTGGGAACACACACTCACACAACCCTTCCCATCACCTTTCCACCAAGCTTAGCCACCAAGTTTGGTCCTAAGGGGGTGTTTGCCACCACATTTGGCCCTTGGCTTCTCCTATAAATACCCCCCTTGTTCTTCCATTACAAGGGACACAAAAAATTCACTAACTTTGAAAGTTTAGGAAATTGAGAACTCTTGCAAGCACAAAGGCTCTCAACCCTAACTCACTTCCCATACACTTCCTTACTCCATTTTCCATCACAAGCTTCTCCAACTTGTTCAAACCTTTCCAAAACCTTCCAAGCAAAGGTATAAACACCATTTCTGCTTACTGTTTTGATCCCTGAGGGGGGCTGTCAGGGCCAGGATTGGTAATCAATACCAGTTCTGGTCCTAAGGTCAGCAGAGTTACAAGAAACTGGTTCAAGCATTCCCTCGCGCGAGTGACTCACTGTCACGCGCGACAGTCCACTGTCTCGTGCGATAGTCCTCGTGGGGTTTGGGAATGCTGGGTTTTCTTGTTTTATCATGTTCTTACTTGTTTTATAGTATGTTAGGCCTTTTAGACCACTGTTTTGCATGATGAAACATATAGTCTAGCTTTCATTGCTAATCTTTTCTGTTAGAATGCTTCTGGGTTGCTTCTGAATCTGTATCAGAGCCCATGCATGCAAAGCAATTCCTAGAAGTCCGGTCAGGACTCTCGCGCGAGGAACACGGTCTCGCGCGATGGTCCTCCTGATTCCAGTGATCCCTTGCATGAGCAGCTTGGCCCTTGGCCTTTGTTTTAACACCCCCACTGTTTAAGGGTTGCATTTCAATTAATTTGGCTCCTGTTTGTAATAATTTGTAATATTCAGTTATTTACAGTTCCATATGAACTGCTTGGTTTGTCCCCTGGGTGTGCACTGGTCCTTCCAGAGCCCAGAAGGGGATGGAATTTAGCCTGTGATGAGGGATGAACCCTCGCACGAGTGAATGGGTGTCTCGCGCGATAGTCCCCTTTGCATGTACGTAAATCCATGCATGCAAAGGTGGCTGTCATGTGTGATATACCCATTCCAGTTGCTGTTGGGTTTGTTTCTTGATCAGAGGGTTGGGTTTCATCCTGCCTTTCATTATTTCATTCATCCATGTCATGTTTATATCACATCTTGCAAATTGTTACAGTTTTAATCCCCGATTAACTGTTCCCCGCCCTAACTGGCTAAAATTGATTAATAAAAGAAGAATCACAAAGTTTTCACAAAATGCCAAAGTAGAGACCGATCTCCGGATTGGGCGAGAGGGGTGCCTTAAAACCCTTCCCCTCTCGTAAACCTGGCTCCCGAACCCAGATATGGTTATGACGGACTGGTTCCTTCGCTTTTTCAATTCAAACAGCGCGGCAGGTGCTTCGAAATACGGTTCCTTGGGTGACGAACCTTCAAACCCATGTGGCGACTCTGTGTTTTGCGAGCGCCTGCTTCTCCGCTCGCGCTCCCTCGATCTATTGGGCCACTTTGGCAAAAACGGAGAACGGAATCCTCTTTTTTCCAAGGGCATGCTGCCCACAAAAATGTTTGTTTAACCTTTTGTAGAGTTTTTCAAAAAGAGAACTAAAAAAAAAAAGAAGAACTGGTCTCTTGTTTCTTTTTCTTTTCCCTTTCATAAGTATGTATATTGTGTACATCAATGGTTTACAAGATCCTTAACAGGGGCCAACACCTTTATACATATACACATAGCATTCTCAGAAGTTAGAGCTTCAAGTTTCTACACACTATTTTAGCTCTAAGAACATACTTGATGCCATGGGTTTTGGAAATGTCTACAGGCGGAAGTTGGCGGATGAGACAATAGTGGCCATATAACGCTTGAAGGATATAATAGGAACAACTGGGGAATCACAATTTTGGACTGAATTGGAGATGATTAGCTTGTTATCCATAGGACTATGTTGCGCTTAATGGGATACTGTATCATCTAGAAAGAGAGGCTTCTGGTGTATCCCTTGATGTGTAAGAGTAGTGTGATCACAAGGCTTAGAGATTAGTACCTCTCTTAGTTCCTTAGAAATACTATCACTCTTTGGCTTTTATGGAGTAGACCAAAAACGTGATGTAAATGATAAGAAGATAGTGAAGTGACAAAATTAATTTTTAACTTCTCTATCATTTTCGTCACCTATGCAAATTCTTCATCCAAACATCAAACAATGATCTATTTTTTTTCAACAATCACAAATTCAAGGCCTGAGCTTGAGTCCTCTTATATTCTCATTTCAGTACTTGCTGAATTATGAAGTGAGGTACTTTATTAGTTTTTAGCTTGATATAAACCACTATGAGCTACGGCTGGGTTATGGGTAATCATTTATTTTTATTCCTACCTGAACTTTTCCCAGGATGGCAATTTGGAGTTAAGCTGGCTCGAAGTTCTCTGACTGTCCTCCTTTGCCTGATGTCCACCTGCGGCCCAACCATGCCTTGTGGCTGACTTTTAACGGATGACAATCATCCTCATCCTCAATTTCTTGGACAACTTTGGTTTTGAAGCTCTGTTCCGTTATCTATCTTGTCCCATATAATACGTGTAAATGCGAGAGTAGTGCCTATTTAAGCTTTTTTGCGCTATATTTTTACTTAAGGTGTTTAAACCTTTTCCTTTGAACATCATGCACCAATTTGAGCACAAGTGTATTACGAGTTTCTTAACTTGAAGCTCCCATCTATCGTTGTCTGGTTCAATTTTGCCATATGGGTTGTTAGTATTTGGGGTGCTTCAAACTTGAGATTAATGCTTTAAAAAATAAATTTCTTAATTCTTTCCATTGTGATGTTCATTATAATGTTCTGGCCATCTTAATGTGTTGGCTATCTTAAAACATGTTTGTAACTCAATACATAAGCATATGCTTAAATATGGTGCAGCTAAACTTTGATATGAACCTTGTCAAGAACATATAAATCTTTGTGTTTTGCATTTTGTAAAATATATCTTAGTTCAAATACTGCTAATTGTGAAACCATGGGCATGACCGATCGTGCATAAAACATAGGTCATGCTGGTCATGCTTTGTCGGCACTCGAACTTATCATAACCATAAATACATATGCGTTTAAGCTAATACATATTTCTTACGATTACACTACCAAAGCACATAATTAGAATATATTACAACGGACAACAATACCAAACATGAAATCACCAGGCATGACTTTGGCCTACTACCTAAAGTCAGTATAAAGGTGCGTGGGAAAAAAACCCCATGTCGTTGCCCTTTCTGGCTTGATTTTGGCAATTGTGTGCTTTGCTCCATACTACTGCATTACTCATTCTGTTGCTTTCACAAGCATAACAAAACATAAAAAACACACTTATAGACTAATCAGTGCATTTGATGGAGGGAAAAAAGAGTCATCTTGCACCTAACAACAACACTTTAGCCCGAAACCATAGATAACCAAACTAGCCATTACTAAAATACAAAACGATCATATGCCAAACAAACAAACCTCAACAAAGAAAACTTCATAATTAACCCTTCTTTGACAACAATCTACCAAAAGAAACCCAAATAATTCAAAATTAAACAATAACGCTAAATAAAATTCATTATTAGACCAGCGAGCATGACCGAGCGTGCAACGCACGTTGCAAACAACCTAGTTTTCAAAAATATCTAAGATAATTTTTTCTTAGATATTTTTGAAAATATGTGGGTAAAAGGATAAAAAAATACTTTTTCGATTCCTTTCATTTAGGTCCCGTTCAGTTGCCGGGAAAGTATAGGAAAAGATGAAAAAATCACCTTTTTCATAACTTTTGTAATGTTCAGTTAACAGAAAAGTAGTGGGAAACATGTTTTTAAGTTTTCCTGCAAGATTTACTTTCTTGCAAAAGTGATCCAGCTAAAAGCATAGGATTTTGCATCACGGAAAAATTTTTATCCATTGTGGGGCCAAAATAATTGGCGGGTAAGAAAAAAAGTGAATGACGTCAATACCAAAAAAATACAAATTAGGTTCTTAGAAAGACACTTTGAGATTTTCGTGAACAACAATAATTTCGACTACTATGGTGCTTTCTGAGATAATTGTTGTGGAAAAAAATTGGTAGTTTATTTTTTTCGAAAGTATTTATTTATCTTGTCATTAGTCTACAATTTTGTTTTATACTAACTAATTTTCAGTGAGTTTTTGCATCGGCAACTAATCAAGCAGGGTTGTTTAATATTTATTTATTTAGTTATCATCTACTTATTTTTAAAATTTAATTTGTACAGTTGATTATCAGAGAATGTCAATTTAACACTAATGCTAACTGCACAGATAATGGAGTACATACTTCATGCACATATCATTTTAGAACACATTTCGGGGTCCCACCAAACATAATCGGAGTCGCTCATTTTGTTCAAAATATTTTGTTTAGAGCCTCTGTAAAAAATCATTTCGACCGAATACTGGTAGGGTCCTTTACGAAACAACCAACTTTGTCCCAGAATTCAGGCCAAATTCTAGGACAAAGTTGGATGTTTTGTAAAGGCTTTTACCGGTATCTGGTAAAACTTATTTTTTACAGGGATTGTAAAACCAAATATATTTTCATTTCATGTTAAGGCTTTGCATTAGATAAAATACATTTTCCGTATGTGTTAATTTTTGAAATATGATATTCTATTATTTAGCTCTCAAAGTTATTTTTATTTAAAATTAGCCATGGGAATAAAAATAAAAAAGTTTCTTATAAGTGTCTTTTCACGGCAAATGAACCACTAAACTTAGTTTTTCTACCAAAAAAAATTGTCAAATGAACACTCACAAGAAAATAGATTTCTTTTTCCTTTACTTCACTTTACTTAACTTTTCCCGAGAATAACGTTCCGGTAGAACATTCCTGACAACTGAACAGAGCCGACGAATCAATAATTCACAAAAGTTATACGCAAAACTAATAAACGTGAAAAAAATTTAAATAATGACAAAAAGAAATGCCCCAAAATGTTCAGTGAAACAAGGCCTGAAAACACCCCCTTGTATTGTTATTGCTGTTTTTTTTAACAACCGGATGTTTGAGCCAGTTAACACGCATTTCAACTAATTTTGGAGCCTGAAAGTAACAACCGAGCATAACCTCTTGTGCTCCCAATGTTTGGGATGATTAGCATCTGCGAGATTCAAACATGAGACCTCATGGTCAAATACTTATTATTATTTTGTCATGCCCACTTTGGCACTCCCTTGAGGTTATTGTCACCGTTGTTAGTAAACATTTTAAAGGTTCTAATAAAAAAAATTATTCTTCTTGTTGAAACGAATCTATAACCAACAAAATTTGACGCAAAATTAAGCAATGCAAGCAAAAAATTTGAATAAAAACTAAAAAGATTATAGAAAGACTATTAAGCCAAAATACTGCAAATATGGTAAACAATAACATGCAATAAACAAAATCATGTATGGAGTTGTAAGGGTATCCACAATGCTACAATAAAAAATTGATAATCAAAAGTTGTCACATCAATTTTTGATTATTTATTTAAAAGATTGCTACAAGGTTAGCAATATAGATGTATACAAAGGAAAAATCAAAATTGGATAACCAAAACTTGTCACATCGTCCTTCCAAACTACAAAAAAACTAAAATTATGAACAGTAGAAAATAGTTTTTCTAAAAATAGTTTTGAAACTAATAAAAATTATTTACTAGAAATAGAAAAAGTTTTTTAAACTTTTTTTGGAAAAAAAAAACAATTTTTTAGTAAAACGTTTTTTTTTTCGAAAAGAAAGAAAGAGGAAAAGGAAAGAGAGATAGAACATTTTTGTATAATAATTTTGATTGAGAATATGCAAGATCTATTAAATTTTGTTATTGTCAAAAAGTTGATAATTTTGGTTATTCAAAACCCAAATTTTGATTATTTCTAAGGAGGTTGTTAAGTTTGATTATAACATTGTCAACCATATTTTGCCCCAACATTGTTAACTTTAAAAATATTTTACTTTTGATTATAGTATTGTGGATACTCTAAGGCCCCGTTAATTAACCAGATTGGACTAACTGTCCCTCCGGACTATGAATTCCTTGTTTGGTAACACAAATCTCTCTGGGCTGTGAATCCCATGGGATGAACAAGTCCCCTGGGGTATTAGCAATACCCTCTTGGAAATGGTATTGGTAATCCCATCCCAACCTCTCCTCATTATCAATCTATTTTCGTTTTCAATCTCTTCTATTAATTCAATCTCATCATCTAATCACATCTGAAACAAACATGCTATTAATAATCTCATCCTAAACAAACATACTCATTATCAATTCTTTCTCGTTAACAATCCCTTCTCTTTACCAATCTCAATCATAATTTTATCTCCTTACGAATCTCATCCATCTATCCCTGTTATCAAACGGAGTAAGTCTTAACAATATTGTTGTTTACAACGCTCTCCCTTCTCTCTTCAACTTCTTAAGTTAGGATTTTCCTTGGGAGGCGCCCCCCTCCCCTTCCCCTCCCCCTCTTCCCTCGTGCCGCCTTTTCTCCTCTTTTGGCTCCGTTCAGTTATTCAGAATGTTATGCAGGAAAGTTATTCTTAGGAAAAGTGAAGTAAAGGAAAAAAAATTTATTTTTCTTGTGAGTGTTCATTTGACAAAAGAATTTTACAGAAAAACTAAAGTTTAGTTGTTCATTTGCCGGAAAAAAAAGACACTTACGAGAATTTTTTTTATTTTTATTCCCATGGCTAATTCTAAATAAAAGTAACTTTGAGAGTTAAATAATGGGCCACCATAATTCAAAAATAGACATGCAAAACATGTATTTTATTTAATGCAAAGCCTTAACATGAAATGGAAAAATCGGCTTGCGATTTCCCATTCAATTTTCTATCCTCTGAATAGTCATGCAAATCCTCCGTTCAAATTGACATAATCAACCGTAGAAAAATAAGCTTCCAAATAAAGAGATGTTAACTAAATAAACAAATGTAAAACGATTGTGCTTTAGGCCCAAACCAAACAAAAACAAAAGAAAACAGCCGAAGCCCTAAAGGCTAAACCCTATCTTCGTCATCAGTTACAGAAAGGAATCGCAGCAGCAGCTGCTCTTCGTCATCGTCGCTTCAGGCGGGGGCTTTGAGGTCGATACCCCTCTCTCTCTCTCCTTCTTCTTCGGCAAACAAGATCTACAATTTACGGCCACGACGGTGATTGGAACGAACTGTAAGCTCCCGTCTCCATAAGGAACACAATTCCGTCTCAATAGGAACGCGCTCCTGTTGCGATTCTGTGTGAGAAACGCGGAATCGCGGGGAGCGGCATCAAGTCAGGCGTTTCCAGCAACTAAGGTGGGGAGAAAGTCTCGGGAACTTAGGGCTATCCATGGATCCGACCCGACCCGACCACCCGACCCAAAAAATACCTAATGGACGGATCTGATTCCCCTTTTCGGTCGGATTCGGGTCCCGTTCGTCGGATTTTGCAAAGTTTCATTCGGGTGTAGGATATAACTTCTCGGGCGGACCCGACCCGACCACAAAATAGTATATAAAGTAAAAAAAAACCCTTATACAGTCAAATACACTGCTGAAAATCCACGCCACTTCTTTCTGGGATCTAGACTTCTCCAGTTCTTCGCCCCCACCGTCCCACGCCACTTCTCCCCCACCCCCACTGACCCACCTCCCAAACCCAAGAACCCTAATAGTCGTCTTCCTCCTCTATTTCCCATCCCCCAAGAACCCTAAATCGATCTCTCTCTCTCTCTCTGTCGATTCGATTTGAAACTTTCAAGGGAAATTCTTCCAAATTCTTGTATGGAGACTCCAAAGAGCTTGTACCAGCGATCAAAGCAGCAAGATCCAAACCCATGGCGGCTAACGACGACAATATTGTTCCCCTGAAAAACGATGATAGTGTATTTAGGTTTGCAGTTATACTCTTTTTATGTAATCATCTCTCTCTTCTCTGCCTCTAGAATCACCCATGGCTCGTGAAATAGCTGTGATTTGCCTATCGAAAAAAATAGCTGTGATTTTGTAAACAAAATTTTCTGATTTTGTGGCAGTTTCCTCCATATCTGTGATTTTCAGAGAGTTTATTGTGATTTGTGAATATGTGATTTTAATTTACAACCCGGTCAACCCGACCGAATCTGACGCGAACCAATCAATGCTCGGTTCGGTTTGAACCCGAAAAGGGTTTCGGTCGGACTCGGGTGGCCATTTAACCAATCCAAAAAAAGTCGGGTCGGGGTCCAACCCGACCTCGACCAAATCTGACCCGTGGACAGCCCTACGAGAACTTACTTCTACTGTGTTCTTGTTCAGTTGTGTCAAATATGATAATATTGATTTTTGGTTGTTTTGTCATGTTCTCTTTGTTGTGGAAAGAGGATCTTGTGATAGAACTATGCATGTAGTTGTTGGTCCTAAACTAATAACTAATTCCCTTAGCTTTATGCTGGTTTAATCCCAAGTTATGAATGGCAGCATATATTGAGTAGGTGTTATTGTGAACATACCGAAGATTGTATTTTCATGGGAAAAGATGGATCTCAATCCATTTATCCATCAGTCAGTTTGTTTCCTGTGTTGTGTCAGACATAATGTGAGTGTCGGGGTTGTTACTACGCTAAGAGTTCAATGTGGAATAGAAATGGTTGTTTGCACTTTGAAAGGAGAGTTTGTTTATAGTTAACTGTTTTAGTGCATCAACCGAAGTGGTAATCATGCATGGGTATGGAGTAGGCAAGGCATGCTATTTTGTTTTGTGTTGAGTCTGTTGACTGTGTTATTTCTCTTGGAGTGTAGTTTTATGGTTTCTTTGAAATATTACACGTGCCAATGTCGGGGATGATTTATCTAAAAAAACGAATTTAGAAAACATTGGATTAGAATCTTTTTCTAGAGATGATTCATGTTTTGAGAACACATAAAATAATATTCAATTAGCATGAATTACCGCGTTACTTATGTTCTCGACGAGACTTAAAATGTCAATTGCTCTGATTATCAAAACAAACTTGACAAGGGCTCGGAAATGACCCGAATAGGAGCAGCGTATATTTGTACGTATCAATTCTTACTGTTGCTAGCTATTCACTTCGCAGAATAATTGCACACAAACTTACTCACATTCATATTGGGGCCCACACACTGCACCTTCAGTGTGTATACCCCACCAAAAAATGTGAGTATGTGTGTAAAGTATGTGTGCAAGTGTTCGTGGTTGAATAATAATATATTTATACATAATATCTCTACTGTTTCTTCAGATAATTTCTTTTATTTTTCTTTTTCTTTCCAACAAACCCTACTTCTAAACCCTCCGCTTCTCTCCACATAGTGGGACTGCAAAAAGTCGACCTCATCGGAAACTTCTCACAGATCATTCCATTCCGAACCCTACAACACTGAATATTGAAGAGAGAGAGAGAGAGAGAGAGAGAGAGAGAGAGATGTCATTCAGATCGAGGGAAATGATGAAGAAGATAATGAAGAAGATTGGAGGGGAGAGCAATTTGGGTCCTGGAGTGAAGGAATCACTGGAGAAATGCATACCCAAAACCAAAGTCGTCATGGGTAGAGCCCAACGCGGCCTCTTTGCTGGCCGTCACATTCAGTTCGGCAACCGCGTCAGCGAAGACGGTGGCAACAGGTATGTTACGGAGTATATGTTTGCGTTTTTGTTGGTTTCTCATGATTCCGACGAGCGTTTGTCTAATTCGATTGGTTAGTTTGTTGGTAATTGAAGCGGTGCTTCTGTTTCTAAGTGTCAATTCTATTATTTTTATATGCTGGTAATTACAGTAGAAGATGTTTTCTGGCTGTGCGTTTTTTAATCCTTTAAAATCCATTAACTTATTGATAGAGTTGCAAAATTGAAATGGAAAACGGTACTGTTTTATTGATTGAACTGCCAATAATTAACCTGCAGTTCAGCAGGTAACTAACTGCTGAAGCAGCAATCTTTCTCGAAGTTGAATGGGGAACAAAAATTTAGATCACTACTCTTTATGTGGCTTCTAGCATTACAAGTTTGCCGTTAACGATAAATTGACTCTGCAAATAGCAGAAGGTTGCAGCCTATGACGACAAGTATATTAGCGAAAGGGGTTTTTCTAGAAGACTTAAGGTAGTTTTGTGTGAAACAATTAGTGTTGATATAGAGAGTTTTATTCCACTCTCTCTCACACACATCGGTTCTTCATATGAGCTCACCTTTGAGACTTCTCCTTCTTGTTGCAACCCCTCTTGTTGTTTTGTTATGTTCCATCTTAGCTATGTTATTTTTAACACACCCATATACTTGTGTATGTCTGTTAATATCCATGTAGAAAACCAACCCATCTTGCTGTGTTGTACTAATGAGCATCAAAGAGTAAGCAGACCATGTGGAAAAGCTAGTCTCAACATGTACATACAAAAAGCCTGTAGGACATAATATAGGCTACACCATTTGTGGAAGACCATATGCATGCGAAAAATCTTGTAGGATAAAAGGCCAGGTACAGCTACACCAGTTACACTAGCCCCGCTACATCTTAAATGGAAGACTCAATGCATTGCAAGACAAGCTAGGACCACACTTTACTACTCATTTTCCAACTTGCAATGTTTAAGAAGATGAGTAACCATTTCATCACATATACAAAGGCAACACCAATAGACTATAAACCGGTATCTTCTGATTAGATTATCAATTGTCAAAAATTCTTTTCAAAAGTGGCCCTGCGCACTACAAAGAAAAAAAAATCTTAGGAGGAGCTCCAGCTGACCATACTCCTTTCCACAGGAAATTTCTGCCACTAGCGACAAGTGAAGCTCGGCCATAGGACTCACCTCAAAATTTCCACCCTTCTAACCACCCCACTGCACAATATTATCCCCCCATCCCACCCCTCAAAGATCGTAAAGCAAGCCAAGAAGATCAGGTAGAAAATTAGCTCTCCATTTCAGCCCACTGCCAGAAGCTATAGAAAGGCCTTTACCTGATTTGCATGATTGGAGTTGGCAGTATCTTTACTTTGAGTAAGAACAAGATTTGTAAAACATGTAGCTTCTAGTATGCAAAACTATAATTGGAAGTTCGAATAACAGTGTTTGGTTCTTTAACGAGTGTTTCAAAGTGTGTCAAGGTATGTTTACTCACTATCCCTCTAATTAAAAAAACTATCTTGATTTGTTTGGTTTATGCTGCACTGCATTTGAGTAGGCTTAATCAACGGCTTGTTTTCTGTGATGTTTGGAAATTGAAAAATTCCCGCGTTTAAGAAAACACAGCACTTATATACATTTATGCATACACAGACATTAAAACGACGCAATGAAAGGAGGAGTTAATGGGTAAAATGCATTCATCGACACTTTTTTGTCAATGCTTGACTGAGATTCTCATGCACCTTAACTCATACAAGCAAAGCGCTGGGGAATTTCTGTTGTAGTTAATATTGTGTCCTTGACTGGCTTGAAAAGTTGGTTTCTTGTCTGACTTGAAAAGCTCCATTTATGGAAGCGCTTGAGAAATGTTTTGGGGAAAGGATGATAGAGGATCTGGAATGGTAGAATGTTTCAGAGAAACTATTCACTCTCCACAATCAATTATCAATTGATGCTGAATAACAAGAAGAGAAGAGAGAGCACAAGTGAAAATCTAGAGAGGAAAAGTTAAACAAACTACATAAGGGTGGCAGCCAGCATACTCTTCTTTGTAGCATAAAAAACAACTTTACTTAGGAGGGAAACTAAGAAGTTATAGGAAAATCACCAGAGTTGTTGATTAACAAATACCATCGACGTCATTATTTTGGAGAACTTAATCTACCCATGCACATTGCTAAATGAAAGGTAAGGGTTTGATCAAATATAGAAGTTAGAAAGTTACTTACCGTCGGATTTTAGAATAATAGCAATCTGATGGAGAAAAAGAAAGAGGTAAAATTCCTCTCTATAGAACCATGTCCTGACAACTGTTTACAAATGCCCAACCTACATGACTAGTGCAGTTATAGGAAGCCTTAGGCCGATATTCCCTGTGATGCCCTACATCAGCTGGTTTCTTTAGTCTTGGGGAATAAATATAGTTTGGTTTGTGTAGATATGTACGGTCTGCCATAATGGAGATCTATATTATTGCACAATGTATAGGAACATATACACATAGAGGTGCTTGAGGTACTTAATCTTTTAGGCTTTTGAATTTATTTTTGGGTTCAAAGTTTACCTCAGTTCCCTTGAATTGTTGGTTATTTGCATTTCTTCCTTCCTATTCTTTTGTTTGACAAAGGAAATGGTTTGTCAAAATGATAGCTGCTATTGTACTTTGTAACTATAAACGAGAGTAATATGATTATTTAACCCAGCTTAATCTGTCAAACACATGCTATAGATGCTTCTGAGTTATGATCCTCCAATTTCTCCTGCCCTATTAGGTGTTAATGATTGCTCCAAGATGTTTAATGGAGAAGGTTTGATGAGTTCTCCTAAATAAGATCACGTAGACATTTTTTCTGTTTGAATTTCTCTTCTTAAGCCAGTTGAATTCATTCAGAGCTGTGGTATGACATAATTTGCCTGCTTTGTCAATGAAGCTATGAAGGCATATATAGCTTTAAGGGAGGGTCTTTTGCCTTGAACATTTGATGTTCAAAACTTGCTCCAGTGAACGCTCTGAATGGAAATTCATCAACTATATGCAGGATATAGGCTTCCCTTCAAACACATTGCATTGCATTTGATGTAGAACAGAATTACTGCCTTGTCAGATGGACTATTTTTCGGGGCAAAACAGTATATAGAAGGAAGCAATAGTCTGATGAGCTGTTAAATAGATTTAGAAAGATACCTAATATTTCCTTCCCTTGGCGCACACTTATACTCAATTAATGGATTTATTAACGGTGGAGGGAGGAAAGAAACTAACAAGATTTCAATCTCTGAGAAACAGAAACAGAACCAGTAAAAGTAGAATAGGTTAGGTCAAGAAAGAAAATAATAAGTTTCCCTAGTGAGATTCCATGGATGCGATTTTGTTGATGATTTGCAGTTACTGTGCTCTTCCAGAAACACATAATGGAAGCACAGGTAGAAACTTTTCTCTCTCATTTCTTGCAACATACAACACACCCTGATGGAAACCTAGTACACATGGACTTGTAAGGAAGTTCAAATATAGCATTCCCATGTTATAGTCCCGCACCAACCTTAGTTTGGATATGTTTTTGCCTTGTCGGTCATAATCAACATAGGTTGCTAGGACTTCAGAAAAGCAGTGTAGGGTGGCAATTTTGTTGCTCCATGTATTCCGGAGCTATGTTATACAAAACAGTGATGTGATACCTTTGATCCACAACATTTGTTATGATGTCAAGTCTTCGATACGTTCCTTAATATGTAGTAAAACAACTCAATGGAACCCATGGTTGCATATTTTTATACAGTGACATTTGAATTAGAGTTACCAAAAAAAGTTTAATTTGTTCCATTGGAGGTTGTGTTGCTCATTTGCCTGCAAGTTCCATACGTATTAGCTGCTGTGGAAATTATTTTTCGGAGAGAGTTTATCTTTTATGTTTTTGTGAAACTTTTGGCAGATGAGACTAGAAGTTATCAGCTTAAATTCTAGACATTGATAAACTTACGAGGCCATTGTTCTTATATATTTTGTGCAATGGTGGGTCACAGGACAAGGAGGAACTGGAAACCCAACGTACAGGATAAGCGACTCTTCAGTTATATCCATGATCGGCACATCCGAGTAAAAGTCACAACCCACGCCCTCCGATGCATAGACAAAGCAGGTGGGATCGATGAGTACTTGCTAAAGACACCATACCACAAGATGGACACAGAGATGGGTCTCTTCTGGAAAGCCAAGATCGAGAAGATGTACGAAGAGCTAGGGGAGATGGAGGTGGTCTTCTTTTCACCTGAGGACGAAGCCAAGTTTGAAGAGCAGTTTAAAGAACAAAAATTCGCTGAGAGGGCAGCTCGTAGGGAAGCGAGAAGAAAGATGTATGGATTTTCAGGGAAAGAGAAACAGATCGAGGAAGGAAGAGTAGGTGGTGAAGAGACGGCTAGGGAGGAATCACATGGTGGTTTTCCTGAGCAGTTGGTTGCTAATTCTTGAGTGCAAGTTGTTTAGCTTTTTGTTAGCTTGTGTTTGGGACATTGATTTGTAGAGGCCATAGGAAATTTTAACAAAATGAAGTGGAGAAGCAACGTTCCCATATTGTCTTGCTCTTCGTTGGTGTATTTCTTCTCATATTCATTATCCAAACATAGCCTCGTTTCAATGTCGGATTATGCAGTTTTGTTAGTCTTTGTATGTGTATCTGATCTTGAAGTTAATCGTAGTGGTAGATGCGATACCTCGGATTGCTCTGATCCTCATTATACCAGTCTTCTGTTTTTTTCATCGGCAAAAGGAAATTTTCGTTATACCAGACTTGATGGCTCTGGTTTTCGTTCAGGAGGATGATCAGCTTAGTTTGGGGATGACCCTATGAGGTGTAAAAACAACTTCGGCTTGTTGAAACTCAGGGCTTGTTTAAAGTCACCGAGTATAATGCTTTTCACTGCTTAATGGGCTTGGGTATTAACTTTCAACATAATGAAACCTAGTGCAGTTGTAAACCTAGTTGAGTGTATCGGAAGGAAAATTCTTATGCAGTTGTTTGTTATTATTTTATCCTTCAGAAAATGCAGTATCAGCTAGTTGAAATCAGCTTATTTAACTCCTTCGGTAGATTTCCTTGGTTGAAGGATTAGTTGAAGTTCCGAAATTGCTATTCATTGCAACTTCAAGACTTAGTGTATGAACTAAGTATGCTTCTCTTCTGACTTCTGCAAATATTGATGAGATGCTTTAAAGTTTTGGTTCGTGTCTATTGTGAATTCCATTTTCTGGTCTCTTGCTCAAATAAAAGCAAACAACAGGACTTTGTTTTCCAACTAACTAATTGTAAGTGGCCAGGTACTATGACAACCCTGAGCATTTAAAGGAACCCGGTGGAATTGGGATGAGAAAGTATGTAGCTGGTGTAATTGTCGTTTTCATTCTCGATACAAAGCAAGTTAAATGGACTGCACAGCAAGATATGGCTATTGTAAAATTTCGTGCCTATGCATATTCTTCCCCGACTGTTGTCGATTTGGATGGTGATGGGAACTTGGACATTCTTGTCGGAACTTGTTATGGCTTGTTCTATGTTTTGGATCACAAGGGTAATAACCCAGACTGCTTCTTCTGTTTCATTATTTTCTTATTCTGGACTTAGTGCTTGCAGTATGGTCTAAATATGCCCCTCCAGAGGTTTTTCTCTTACTGTGTCTTCGATGATGTTCCCTACAGGATATCTGCTTATTGTTCATTGCTAATGCTTGACAATAACTACCACAAACAGTGATGCCCTTATCCAATACAAGGGCACCTCATTTCCTGATTTTGTTTCACATCTGAAACAGAACCTATAACTTCTGGGTCTCCCTTCAGGAAAATATTCTCCATGTTTGTGGAGCTTGAGTATATTAGAGTGTACCACCTTGTCCACTGACTGCTACATCCAAGTATGGCTAGTTCCTGTTGCTTGTCAGGTCTTCTAAGTCAACTGTCTTTGGGTTCAAAGTTCACAGATACTCTTCATAATCACAGTTTTGACTGAAAATTTACTTCAATAACCAATTGAATAAAGCTGACATAAACCATAAAGTTCATTTAGTGTGAAAATGACATACACGGCACTTGCAAAAAGATTGATGTTGTTGATGGATATTTTTATTAACTGCTTTTGATACTTGGCGTTTTGCCATGTTTCTCTTTGGCCATCGGGGTGGGCTGATATGACCGTACTGATCCAGGGAAGGTGAGGGAAAAGTTTCCTCTTGAAATGGCTGAATTTCAAGGAGCTGTAATTGCTTGCAGCTGATATCAATGACGACAGAAAGATTGAATTTGTCACTACTGATGTACATGGAAATATTGCTGCATGAAGGGATAGAAATTTGGGAAACACGTGTTGTGGATGGGTAAGTTGAAACCACCAAAGTTAAAATTATCCTTGTCCTTGGGAAATACTTTTGTTTTCCTCAGGGACCCAGTATTGGTGATGTAGATGGTGATGGCTGTACTGATATGTAGTTCCAACTCATAGTGGCGGACGCAGGATTCAAACCGCGGGACACCAAATCACATGTGTATACATATTAACAACAAAATATCATCCTTATATACTAATAAAATAATTGAGGGGACCTTCACAATTTTTGCAAACAAACTCTGAAGTATAGTAGAAATAATGGGATAATTAGGAGGTGTGCAGGGGCTTGGCCCCTGCTTGGACCTTGCCCTATCGGGGAATACATACGTCTTCGTGGGAAAGATGGATCGATTGCACGTCCTTATCCCTATAGAACTCATGGGAGATTGATGAATCAAGTTCTTCTAGTTGACTTGAGCAAACGTGGGGAGAAAAAGAAAGTTTTGACTTTCGTTACTACGTTGTCTGGAACCGCTTCTTCTGCTTACCAGGTACTGATTTTTCCATTTGCTTTCTTCCTCTCTGCTCTGTTTCTAACAAATAACAGAGTGTATGTGTATATACTATAGTTTGAAGGTGCTGTAGATGAAGGAAACAAGGGGCCAATCCTATTGGATACCTTTCCAAGGCAACCAGGTAAGCAATTAGATTAATAATCCAAACAAGCTCTTAATTGCTTTATTGGGATTGAGAGAATACAGAGCAAAAGCAAATTGCGTGTACAAATGGGTTGATTTGGTTTTAGTGTTTTTAAATTGTTTTTTGTGTTTTTAAACTACAGGGAGGATTTTGGACTTCAACAATGCGGACACTGTTGTTGATCGATACCATCGATTTAAGGTGAATTCTAAAAATGCATTTAGTCATCTGAATTTGGATTATTAAAAGATCTGATGGTAGAATGCCAAAAGAACGTTAAAATACTTCTAATGATTTCAAAGGGTATTTTCGTAAAGCAAGTGATATAGTGGAGGGCAATTAAGTCATGCAATGAAAGGTAAACATTGAGTTTTGGTAGGAGCAAAAGGGTTTTGGCATTATCAATTTCCTAAGTTTATGTACATTTTCAGGCATGGAGAGCACATAATCAGGGACACAACAACGTTGCTAATCCCTTCAATCGCGAAGGGATTTATATTTTGCCTTCTTCCAGAGCTTTCCGTGATGAAGAAGGCAAGAGTTTTTGGGTTGAAATTGAGATTGTAGATAGACATAGGGTGCCATCTGGGTCCCAAGTGCCTTATAAAGGCACAGTAGATGTCAATGCCTCCTACCTGGGTAAATTTTGTCAGTTTTAGCTTCTCTGAAGACTGAATCTCTTAAGACTCTTCCAAACTTCCAGATCTTTTGACCCACCTGAACCGACAACAGTTGTTTGAAGACGCTGAACATTTCATAGGTCCTGCGTTGAAGAACATCTATGCGAAAAATCAGCAGGATCGTGAACCGGTACACACATGAACAATTTGTTTGATGTGTTATAAAATAGATTGTAAAAATATTTATCAATCTTGAGATACGGTTCACAACACTATCCGGAATAAGGCAAAATCAAAACAAAAATGTACGGCCACTGACCACCTTCCCACCGACAGTGCACCAACCATCACGCGGGACCCACTCCAGAAACCACAAAAATGATCCGAGCTGTAAAATAATTAAAAAAAAAAAAGAGTGGGCCCGTGAAAAAGCAGCTCAATCCGATATGTGTAGGTGCTTGAATGATGGGATTGAACACCTACACAAATCGGATTGAGCGAATTTTCAGTGGGCCCACTCGTTTTTTTAAAAATCATTGAACGGTTCGGATCATCTGTGCGAGACCCGGAATGAGCCCTGCTTGATGGTTGGTGCACCGTCTGTGAGAAAAGTGGTCGGTGGCCGTAGTCAGATACAGATGAAAATGCAAATATTGGAGGAGTCTTGAATGGAGCTGAACTCCATTTGGTTTATCTTTACATCCATCTAAGAAGTTCATGTTTCTTTTGGGGGTAACAGAGAAATAGCCCTACAGCAAAGCCACTAAATGAACTCGATTGTGCAACCCAAGCCTCCGGGCGAGCTAGCGCGGCCACACCAATCACGACCCTCCACTTATTTCACGGTACTCATCCGGTGGAAAATCAAACCCAACGCTTGGCATCTGTCGAACCATTGGAGCAACCCCTGGGTGAAAAACCAGCTAAGAAGTTCTTGTTATTCACAAACAATGCAGACATCCATGTTGGCTCCATGAGATAGAACAATAAAGCCAAACCAGATCTTTGATCGCGTTGGAACATACAAGATTAAACTTCTGAGTTCGGACTGGGAGTAAGGACCACGGTACAGTCTTGATGGAGATGGTTGACACTTGACATGAATGGAGTATATTTTTCAGGTGAGTTCTCCCTCGCTTTGCCATATGTATCGGCTATGAAGTACCGACACCTTTAGAGGTCGATGTATCGCTATGTAGGACGCGGGGACACGTCCCATAATTTAAATTAAATTTTTGAGAGGGACCTGGCGGGGACACTGATGGTGATGGGGACATAGCGGGGTCAAAATGTAATTTTAAAAAAAATTGGGAGTCAAATTGTAATTTTTTAAAAAATTCAGGGGTCAAATTGTAAATTTTCAATAGGGTTGTCTTGAACCTATGGATTAGGGGTGCACAAGAAATCGATCCGATCCGTAAAACCGATCCGATCCGGACCGAACCGTCTTATTTGGTCCGGTTCTGTGGTTCATTGGTTAGGTTATGGTTCCAAAAAACTAAGAGTCGTTAATTTTGGTTCGGTTACTGATTCTCAATTAAAGAACCGTGGGTAGAACCGAACCGGACCGCATATAACACACACACACACAATATATATAAGTGTAATTAAATATTTATTTGGATTTGGTAAGTTAATCTTTTCCTTACTAAAATCAATTTATTTAGAAAAAATATCTCATTTGTTAGAAAATGTTATAATATACTATTAAAATTATAGGAATCCAAACTACTAAGAATTTTTATTGTAGTGAATATACCCAATATTTAGTGCTTTGAATTTTTAATTTTTGTGAACAGATGTTTGGAGGCTAATTGGATAGAACCGGAACCGGTCCGGTCTTGCGGTTAGGTTCTACGCTAATATTGGTTAGGTCTTGGTTCCCAATTTTCTAGAACTGTAAGAAATGGTCCAGTTACTGATTTTCTAAAGAATCGGACTAATCCGGACCATGTACACCCCTACTATGGATGTCTTGTTTTGTTTTAATGGTATTGGAACCATGGATTTTTTTCGTTTTGTCCACATTTTGCCATTTAAACTTGAAAAAAATATAAATATACACGTAGCGTGTCCCCAGCTGTGTCCGTGTCCCTATTTTTTTAGAATTTCTGTGTCCCCGTGTCGATGTCCGTGCATCACAGTGTATCAGTACTACAAATTGTTGAAGTGGCTTCTTGTCCTCCCTATGCCGGGGATATAGGGTGTGCTTGTTATACTTCCTTCGTCCGCAAGAAGCCATGCCATTGCCCCCATTTTCACGAAACACCGACTTGTGATAATTAGCTCGTCACGATTCAATTACAGAATAGCGATAAGCCTCCAAAATTATGACCGAGTCCTAAAATTCACTACAACAAATAGGACCTATTATAGCAAAATTTTGTAACGTTTTCCGTTTACGCTGTAATAGGTAGGTAGGCTTCTGTGCTTTTGTTTTCCACTTCAACAGCGTTTCACTTGAAAACCCCCCACCCCCCCCCCCCTCCCCTTCTATTGCGTTTCCTTTCCGTAGCGTTACAAAGGCGGAAAAAACAGGGCGTCCAAAAATTTTCCCCACTCCTGCTCAGAGGATTTACGCCAAATATTTCTAATTTGGTTCGGGTTGGAGAGGTCGTAAGCTCGCCGGACGCCGCCACCTCGTATGCACACTCAGATAATATCAGAGAAACCCCAACAATCTTAACGATTTCGGATTTAGCTGAAAATTCTAATCATTCCACCAAAATCATAGGTGCCAGATCTCCTAATCATTTCGTGCGAACTGGTGTTAGATATCTCAAGCTGTGCAAATTGGTGTTGCTTGCTAGTGGATCGATTATGGGTATTCTAGGGTTTCAATCGTGAGCACCAGGTTCCCCCCCCCTTCCTCTCTCTCATTCCACCAACTAGCAGATTGAACCATCGCATTTTATCAAAAGAAAACGAAGAAAGAAACACAGACCAATATGAGAGTGAGAAGCTTTCGACATGCACAACCCTAGCTAGCTCGAAAACGGAAATTTTAGATATTTGACTGACATATCGGTACGATTATGCATTTTGAGGGTCTGATTTTTGGGGTTTGTGATTCTGCATTTTTTTTTAGAAATTGGGGCTTTATTTTGCTCTATATGATTCTGCATTGTGTATTAGAAAAATTAGGGCTTTTTTTGGTCTATGTGGTTCTTTGTGTATGCTTACTGCCCATTCTTATCGTTTTCACATGGTCCTTTCAATTGGTTTCTCTTTGGCTGCTTGAACTGTTTGGTGGTGATATCAACCGATACTGCTGTGTTCCTATTTCTGATGCGAAGTTGCTGCTATCGATTATGCGTGTTCATGTTTCTATTGGTGATCTTGTATGTATAATGACGGATATCCTGCTATATTTCCGATGATATGGATCTACAAGGCTATTTCTGGATTATTGCCGCAATGTTTTTCTACAAGGCTATTGCCGATGCTATCAATCAGTTAATGTATGCTGCATCATGTTTTAAGACTGGTAGGAGAGGTAATCAATAAGGTGGAGACAACTGTGAGGTTATCGTCAGCTACTTTGAGGGCATTTTCATGCTCTGGTTCAGCTTGGCTTAAGGTATATATTTGACTCATTGTTGGATCATTGTCTAAATTTTATTTTATTTTTGTAATTCCCATTTTTAGTGCTTTAGCATGGTCTTTGAATTCTCTTTGTGAACTTTCTTGTTTTTGGAGCAGAGATTACGAGATGTAGCTTTCGAATATAAGCAGCTCCAACGGTGGGTTTAAGGTTTCTGCAGTTAGCTAGCAAAAATTTTCAGCGTTTGAGAAGTTGTAAGTTACGTAATATAGGCCAAGGAGTCTTCCATGGTTGAGGTGTAGAGAGAATATATTTTCGTCTTTTTATTTCTAGCATTCAGCTTTCTCACATAGCAAGGATCTCGTACCCTCCTGCTTATGCATTTGTTTTTCTGTATACGTTTTTGTTTTCATTCTCTGTGGCTGCTGAGATTTTGTGTACTCTTTAAGGGCTTGAACCTGTCTTTGGTTTGTTATATGATTGAAGTAACTCTTTTGTTTTAGGGGAATTGAGGAAATCCTTTGTGGTCATCTATGCATGCTAAACTGAGTATAGGAGTTTTTTTTTGGGGTAAATACTGAGTATAGGAGTTTTACGTCTCTGCATCGTTAGTATCTGTTTGTACTTATCAAGAAAAAATCGTTAGTATCTGTTTGTACCTGAACATGTGTTTTGCCCTTGAACTAGTACCATCAACAGTTCTGCTCCTAGAATTCTTTTTGTTAATGTTTTTCCATCTCGGATCACTTCAATTCTCCTTCTTTTACAGATGCTCTTTTATGCTAACAAAGCAGTTTCTATCAATGAGGCTGATTTTTGGGAGAAGAGCTATCTATTGAGACAAAAGTTGCTGGTACCACAACTGGCATATCTACGAATAACAAGAAGGAAATGGCAGGAAGAGAATCCATCTCTGTGTCTAGCACAATACAAGGAAAACACCAAATCAATAGAGACATTCAAGTATGTCCTTTGTTTATTAAGGAAATAGCAACGAGAATTGTTTCTGCCGGTAATTCAACATGCTCCTATGATGTTTTTACGGACTTCTGGCTGAGGGGATATTGATGAAGTTGGTAACTGCAGAAGTGTTAAGTTCTAATAGTGATCCGAGCACGATTGGGTTAACATTACCAGAGGTCTTTTGTTTATCATTAGTAGGTCTTATTGGGCATGATGATTATATCTCTAAGTACTTTTGGCAAGAAGAGTCATTAAACTCCAAATTGCCTCTCTATTTCGACCCTTTGTGGACATACATAAACTCCAAAATTGCCTCTCCTTTTTTTTGGTTTCAAATGTGTCGGTTGTTTTTGATAAATACCTTTTGGTTTGACTTAAAGTGCTTTTATTATATGTCTCCTTAAAAAGTTGGTATTTCACAAGGACTAAAATTTTGGGATTGAGGTAGTATGCACTACTACACTGCGACATGGAAATGAAGTGTCAGCGCTTAATGTTTCAAAACTAGGATTTATGTTGCTTAACTTACTTTTGTTCTTCAGGGTAAAGGCACTGCTACAATCAATTGCAAGTGTCACTGGGTAGTGGTGCAAAACTCCTAAATTTTCTGGATGCTTTCACCGGAATGTGATGGACGGAGTAAGATCTTTCCAGCTCCTAATTTGTGTCTTTTTCTAAGATGGTCTGCTATTTTATATTGCTGTCTGAGCTCAGGAAAGTTGTGTATAGAAACTACGTAGGAGCTAAATCTCCAAAAGTTACTGGATTTTCCTCATTTCATACGAACCAAACAAGAAATTATATGTATGTCTAGTGATTAAGAAGAGTAACTAATGGGTATACTGTGGGAAGTTATAATTGGGTCATATTAAATTACGTAGAATGGTTTCACTTGCTGCAAATATAGGTGCTGGAATAGGATATTCTAGTTGCTGGAACTGGGAAATCAGTTGCAGAGACTATAAGCATTTGATTTTGCACAATCATTCCTTTTTTGTTGTTTATTAATGAAAATTTACCTTGCTGTTTCTATCTTGAGTTCTAATGTTTTTAACTTTTAACTCTTAGATGGTAAGTGCATGAAGACCATTGTCGTGGATGGAGGTAGTCGAGTTGAAGTCCAAGTATGATGAGAAGGGTCAACCTTGGTGATGGATCGGAAAAGACAAGTGAAAGGTATGTGCATTTTGGTGTAGTTTTAAGATTGCAACATTGACACCTCATATTTATCCGATTCATTCTTCGTAAGTTCGTTAAATTTTTTATATGGGCTTTATCGAACTTCACCATACTATATGGGCTTTATCGAACTTCACCATACTGTAATGTTCTAGTAACTCAATTCGTTCGATTGGTTGACGACTGCCTTATCAGTGATCCTTTGGTGCTCAACCCACTTGTACAGCTGAATTGCAGATTGGAAACAGAGAAAAAGAAGGTGCCGATCCTCTTCCATATCCTAAGCCAATTAATTGCTTAGGACGACCGATTGAAACCCAATGATAGATATGAAGCTCGGCGAGCGGATCCATAAACGATAATGTTGATGTGCCTCTTACTTGAAATAATGGTTGTGTAAGTCTCAAACTCTACAGTAACCATGAGGTCAGACTTCCATTATACTCTTACTAGTTAATACTTGATATTTGTCTTGGGATTTTGTCTAGATGGCAAAACAATGGCCATGGCACAAATCCACCCCTGCTGGTATGTGATGGGAATGCAATTGTAAGTTATATTCTGCATTATGATGCCCTTCTATGGTGATCCATTTATTCAGTTATGCTTGCGCTTTCGTACTATGAATATACCTTCATGAATCATCAGCTTATTCTACACCTTTTAATCCAAAATTTTGTACCACAGGGAATCAAGAAGATTGTAACAATTCGAAGTGCTTGGCTTTGGGAAGAAAAAGAGACAAAACTCGAATGACAAACAAGCTTGCAATATAGGAAATTTTCATTAACTCATTACTTTGGTTAGCTTGTTCACGGCTACCATTTGTGCCATTGGAGATCTTCGTAGTACTGTATGAATTAGGTCATTGTAATTTTTGCTTGCCTTTCATGTAATGAATATTTGCCCCAATAAATAAATTTGTTTAATTATTACTTTGGCGGCATTGAAGTGTTTTAGATTAGTATTTGGGTTTTTTTTCTTCAAAAAATCGTTTTACTATCCATGTTGAACGTGATTAACAACAATATTAAACGAGGGTGCAATCACAAAAATGCTTATTTGAAACAATCTCAAACATATACAGCATGCACAAAACATTATTAAAAGATTGTCCAAGACAGCGTTCTTTGAATGCTATTAAAAAGATGTAGTAGAATACAGTGGTCGATGAACGCTATTAAAAGTATCACAAATATAGTGGTCAAAAAACGCTGTAAAAAGTTTGAACTTTTTAATAATAGGGGCTAATAAACGCTGTCTATAACGTTTCGCAGCGTTTTTCGCACGCTATTATATGTGATTTTTCTTGTAGTTAACATCATAAACTAGGCACTACAAAGTAATGAAAATGATTCAAAAAAAAATTCTCTATATAATGAATCCTTAACGTGCCTCAATTATGTCCATAACATGACAAGATTAAATGAATTAGTTCTCCACCACTTGTTAGCTTTCGATATAACATGAATTGTGCCTCCAAGATTATACTATAACTTATGTATCGTCATACCATTAGTATATGGGCTACAAACAGCCCCTATAACAAGTCTGTATCTTCTCATGCGAATCCCCTCATGTGACACTGCTCCAGTGCTGGACACCTTACCCCTTAAAAGAATCGCGGCTGATATCACACTTTAACCTAGTCTCACGCCATTGACATTTTGGAGACACAACCCAAGCATCCACCAATCAATTTTACGAAGAAATTAAAATAGTGACCTCATTTCTAACTTTTAAAGTTATACCCAAAATCAAACATACAATTGTGATATGTTACATGGTCCCAAACTAATCCTTTTGGCGTGGACCTAGATTAATTAATTTAGATGATAATATGAAGATATCATCTTGCTATTTTAATTTTTATGGGTAGTACCTGTAGATCTATTTCAACACATGGTTCTTTGTAACTTGTACGACTAAATTACATATCGGTACGTTGATTTTCTGAGATATTAAGGTTTGACCCCTAACGAAGAGATCCATTCGACATGGATATACACAGATATCGTCTTGATTTTTTCAATCTCAACGGTAGTAGATCAAATTCACGGTTTCACATTTGGTTATCTATAATTCAGACGTCAAAACTACTGCAGAATATAATATGGTTATGTTTGATTTTCTAATATACTTTGAGTTGGTCTCTACGATGATATAATCAGGATTTTTCAATCGCAACGGTAGTAGATCAAATTCACGTTTTTGCTGGTTACCTGCAATTCAGACGTCAAAACTGCACCATATAATATGGTTACATGTTTGATTCTAATATACTACTTGGAGTTGGTCTCCAAAGTACGTAAGACACTCTGACCCAGATTTAGATAGTAATACAAGAAATTGTCTGGCTATTTTAAATGCTAAGGGTAGTAGATAAAAGTTTCCGCATTCTCTGTAAGCAGGGATGGAGTCAGGGGAGGCCAGTAAGGACGGTCGCCCCTGCAAGAAGAAAAAGAAACACTACTATTATATGTGAAAAAAGAAAAAATCCTCAAAAAGTATATAGGCTCGCCCCTGTGTAGAATTTTGAAAAAAAAAATATAATAGTAACATTTGAAATACGATGATACCAACATTAATTACTAAAGGCTAATGGCTAAAATATAACAAAAAATAAAACTATAGGGTTAATATTGTGAATATTTAAGTAATAACCTTCCACCTTTCATTAGATGGGTTTAGTGTTTTACAGTTTTATTTTATCTTTTGCCCTAAAATCTCAATGGCACACCAAATCCGTTCTCTTTCTCTCTCTCTCTCTCTCTCTCTCTCTTGGCACAAACATTCCCAATTGTTAAGACTTCAAAGGCAATTTCGAGAAAATAGCGACGGAGGAGAAGAGATTTTGAAAACCCTAAGTAATTTGGTGAAATTTAAGTTGTAGGTATATCTTTCCTCAATTGTTGTTCTAAACTTCTACTAATTCTTTGTTTTTTGACTGGTAAAATCATGTAACATGAAAACCCATGTACCGAATTCGTCCAGTTGTGATGAATGAAAAAGAAGAAGATGAACAATGAAGAAAAACAAGACACATACATCAAGATCGTTCCCATTAGTTAAACCGATTTGTGTATTTACGAAATTTTGAGTTTTAATGTATTTGCGTGATTATGCATGTGTATTTATATTTTTTTCTAACATGCACGGTCGCCCCTGCGTGGTGAAATTCCTAGCTCCGTCCCTGTCTGTAAGGTGTATTCTTAACTTTCATATAGATTTAATGTAGTACCCCTAAAGGGTAGTCCCAGGGAGGGATCCAGAAATAATCAACCACAATTTTTACCACACTTGAACAAAAATTTACAATCAAGCACAATATAAATTTAAACTTCATCATATGAGAAAAGGGAAATAATTTCAAAAAATTCCTAAAAATAAATGCAAAAAGGGTTATAATCCCTTTACGGCTTCTCTAATGAGAGCCACCATCAAAGGGCAAAATTGGAAAAAAATTGCTCATGTTTTTTCATTAGTGAATTACAGAGTATTTATAATGTGATTGTGTGTGCTTATAACATTGTCCAAAAAATTAAGTGCTCCAATTTTTAATCAATTTGAATAGATACAAAGATCTTTTTTTCTGATCTAATTATTTTAAAGGGCCATAATTAATTTTTCTTTAGAGATCTCATATGAGGGCCGTAGAACCAAATGAAGAGTAGATACTTAAGTGCTCCAATTTTAAATCCATTTGAATCGGTACGAAGATCTTATTTTTCTGATCATTTTATCCTAAAGGGTTATAATCAATATTTGGTTCTAGATGTAACGACCCGGAATTTTGACCCAATTTTTTTTTTTAATGTTATTAAAATTTAATTCTTCTTATTAGATAATACTAGATAATTACAAATACAATTATCTTAACGTAATTATATCTTTTAATAAAAACATTTATTCGGCTAGATAAATACAATAATTATTTAATCCTATATTCTTATTCTTGCATGCATGCATATAACTCTTTATCTCTCCCTCTCCTAGTTCTACTCGATCTCTATCTTCCCCGTAACCCAAAAACCGAGCTTCATTCGTCCATTCCAAAACCCAATTCCGTTAGGACTTTAATTAATCAAAACTCATCCAATTCTCTTATAAATACGTCACTATTCCGACCCTAGGGCACGCACCATATTTTTCACGCCCTAATTGTCCAAGAGAGAAAAACCGAAGGAAATCGACTTCAATCCATGGAGTTCTAGAGAGAAAAGAGAAAGAGAAAAGTGGGTTTCGTGCCTAGACCCAACCGAGATCCAATCCGACCTTTCCAATCTCTTCCTACAACTCCTAGCATCCACAAACATCAACCAATTAGGCCCCAAGGTCCCTCGATCGTTAAAACCGAAGCTTTCTTCTCCAACGTTCAAGTTTCGATCGAAATCAAATTTAATCCGAACTGAGGTATTATAATTCGATCCAAACCTCCTCTAAGTATATTTGATGTTTATAGACATAACCCAATAGGCCCGTAGTCCCATGCATCGGTAAAAAATCAAAAAATAACAAAAACCGAACCCAGCCGCGACCTATGCGGCGCGACTTTCAGGGTCCCTCACCAAGAATCAGACCAACCGAAAGTTCGCGGCGGTAACTTCAACTCTTTCCAAACAAGCGTCTTTTATTGTTTAAGTGTCGAATTGATTTTGCGACCTTTTAAAAATAGATTTTGACTCCGAAATTTTTATCCTAGGTTACCCACATTCTAAGGTTCATAACTTGTTAGTTTCATATTTTTTTTATTAAATATTCGATTTATTTAATTTTTATTCGTAATCGTGTGATCGTTTGTAAACTAAAAATCGTTGCGACCTTTTAAATTATTCTATAAATCCCCAAGATATTTTTCTTAGATCCCTAACTTCTTAAAGATCATAAGTTGTTAATTTCATAACTTTTTGATGTAATTTGTTATTTATTTTATTTCTAATTAAAGTTATAAACGAAAATTAATAACGACCTTATAAAAATATTTTTAATATCGAAAATATTTTTCTTAGACTCCTGACAGTTCAAAGGTAATATGTTGTTAAAATAAAATTTTATTTATTTAATTAACTATTTATTATTATTTAAGTATTGTTTCTTAATAATAATACCGTAAAATATTATAAAGAAGGTTTAAAGTTCCAAATAATTTTATTTATACTTTTTACAGTCCCATAATGTTATTCTGTAAATATAAAAATATTATCAAATATTTAATCATTTATTGTCTATTTATTCTTGTTTTGCCTATTAACTTGAATCTTTTATTCAAATTAATTCCGTGAGCATCCAAACCCAACTTTTAGCACTCGAACTCATTATAGGGGACTGTTAGGACCTTTATTAAGGTTACGATATTTATTTTAATATTTTTACCTAATTAATGCATTTAATTAGTATTTAATTAGCTTAATTACTTATAATTAATTAATAGAAGCCTAGAAAATTAATTTTTAATCCTAATTAAATAATTCTTACATTTCTAATGACTTTGTGATCATACGAGATTAAGGGCAGCGGCCCAGTCATAAAAAGTTATGTGATTGCATTGCTTAGTAATTATTTTGATCTGTCTGTTATTCGTTTTAATTATTTTTATGATTGATATTGTATCGATGCTTCAAATTGAATGTTAGATTGGACCCTAGGAACATGGGGTGGTATGGAGTAGTGACTCATGAAGACGATGTTAAGTAATGGATAAATTGTGAAGTTTATTTTCTGTTTAGAGGTTGCCTGCAGGCGTGATTTGAGATCTGATGAGATTTGTGATGTGATTTAGAACCGGCAGAGTAAGCCCGGAAATGATTTAAGACTGGCAGAGTAAGCCCAGTGATGTTTGTGATGAGTAAGCCCGGAAATGATTTAAGACTGGCAGAGTAAGCCCAGTGATGTTTGAAATGATTTAAGACTGGCAGAGTAAGCCCAGTGATGGTTGTAATGATTTAAGACTGGCAGAGTAAGCCCAGTGATGTTTGTGATGATTTAAAAACCGGCAGAGTAAGCCCGGAGATGATTTAAGACTGGCAGAGTAAGCCCAGTGATGTCTGTGATGATGTTTTGATAAAACCTGGCAAAGTAAGCCCAGTGATATTTTGATAAAACCTGGAAGTGGTCCCAAATGATATTTTCTCGATGATAAAACCTCGAGGTGATCCGCGCCATATTTTACATTAATAAAATCGGGCGTGTGTCAAAGGATGTTTAGTGGTAAATTGATGTCTGGCGTGTGTCCAAGTGGTGAGTTGATAGGACCAAGGCGTGTGTCGATGATGATTGTAATGTGGTGTATAAGATAAGCGAACCCTAGTTGTGATTCGCATGATAAGCTATCCCCTTGTTGTAGTATTGTAACTTAGGTTATCTACGATAGCAAAGGGGAAGTGACCTCATGGGACCGAGCATGGCTAATGGTTGGGGAGGAGGAAAGATCTCGTGGGAAGATCTTAGATCACACGCCAGGCTAATGGATAGTAATGAATCGGTTGATGTGAAAAATCTCTGCTTTACTTATTCACATCATGATTATCTGTTTGCTAGCTGTAAAGTAAGAGGGGGTGGTTGGGTTGGATTATTTTACTGTTTATCACTCACGGATACGTCTGTATCCTGGCAAATCGATTGCTTCGGCGATCAATTTGCTAGAGTACGCAGGATACAATGGAGAGGATTCCTCGATGGCACAAAATCAGGAAGAGACACAAAATCCCGAAGGCGAACAGTTCCATGCAGAGGAGAATCAGGATGTGGGAGCCGAACCCGAATACGCATGGAATCCGTATCAAACTTAGAAGTTGGCTCTGTTATCTTATTATCCCAAAAACTATTTCTTTAGTATTCCTCTAGTGGCTTGTAATAAATAGATCTCTATGTTGAGAATTCTGTTTTGAATTTTAGACTTTAAATTAGTGAATTTTTTTCAGAAATAATTACTGAAATGCCTTCGATTTTATTTCCGAAAATCGGGGCGTTACAACTTGGTATCAGAGCCTTAGGTTCAACCCTCGGCCTTGGGTAGATTGGGTAGATCACTTATCGAGAGCTTAAGCCTAAATAGTTAAGCGTTTATCCTATTTACCATTATTCTTTTTATTATTATTATAAAAAAAAAATCCTTTTCTTAGATAGATAAGTGATTGAAAATAGGTCGCGTAGGATAGTTCCACTGTAAGAACGTACCGTGAGAAGACATAGGCTCTACATGTTGACTAACGTTTAGGCTTTACGTGTTACGTGCTTATTGTATATCATACAATTAATATTTGGCTAGTTATACCTTATTGTCATATCGTGGAAACAAAATTTTATTATTTCGATTTTCAAAATCCTTGCATATAACACCTTTAGAGAACCAAACAGTTAGAAACCCCTTACCACAAGAATTAGTGTTGAAATCAATAACCAAGACGCTAACATTGACCGTAACGCTGCCACCCTTTCAACCCTAACGCGATATCGAGAATCCGCAAGATCAGTAGCTTCTAGTAGCTGTCATCACCACAACTATCTTGGACTCCCAAACCTCGAGTATCGTAGACTTCTCAAAGTTGTGGACCAATTAATAAAAGCAGCATGCCGTCAAAATTTTGCCTCCATATATATAATAGGTATACATATATATATATGTTCTTATAATATACCCTCCCTTACCAAATTATAACATAAAAGTATCTAGATGGAAGAAATGAGAGACAACCAGAATAACGAGCAAGACAATGGACAAAACGGAGCCAACAGTCAAAATGGGACTCCCGAACTAGTCCAACTCATGCAAGCATTCATTGCCGTTGCGACTGCGAATAACCAAAACCAACGTGGACCCCCGTACACACATCGAGGACCAATGACCAGGAGTCATGCACTAAATGAGTTCTGCAAGCGTCGCCCGCCGTACTTTCAGGGAGAACCTAACCCCACCGCTGCAGAAGCCTGGCTGGAGGAAATCAAGAAGATTCTCGAAACCTTAGACATTCAAGAAGCCGGCAATCGAATTGCTCTAGCTACCTACCAGATGCAAGGTGAAGCTCAGCATTGGTGGAACCTGATGAAGAACACCCATGACGTGGCAACAATGAATTGGGAAAGGTTCGAGGAAATTTTCCTTGATAAGTACTTTCCAAAACCTGTCAAGCAGGCAATGGGCCTTGAATTCATGAACCTTGAGCAAGGTATGATGACTGTTACTCAGTACGCGGCACGGTTTGAAGAACTGTCTCGCTATGGCACAACAATCATACCTACTGATGATGACAAGGCAAGAAAGTTTGAGTGGGGACTTAATGAGACACGTCGAGCAGTAGTGGCACAGACACTACCCACCTACTCACAAGTGGTGCAGTGCGCACTTAAGATGGAGAGAGAAAACTTGGATTTCAAAACCAGGCGTGAACAGAAGAAGGCAATACCTATAATTGGAGGACCTAACCGCAACCACCCTAACAACAAGAGTACCCCAACCTCCCAACCCTACCACCAAAACTACCCTCGCCTTCAGCCAGCACAATTCAACCCAGCATGGAGGAACCCCAATCCAAGCTTCAATCGAAACCCGAACCCTAATCCGAACCAGATCCAAGTACTGAACCAAGACCCAAACCGCAACCTCTTCCCTCAGAATCATTATCCAGGTCGCCGCTGTTATTACTGTCAAGAGAACGGACACATCCAGGCCTACTGCCCTAAGTTGACCGGAGCTGGAAACCAGGGAGGACAGCCACCGCAAAATCAGATCAGGACTACCGGATTTGGAAATCAGAATCTATCTAGGCCGGTTGAGAATGGCAATCAAACCGGGGGTCAGAACCAGCCTCATAGTGGGTGGAACCAACCGCCAGCACGCCCTCCCCAAAATAAAGGATCCAACGGACCAATCCAGCCCAACGCTGGGAGGATGTTTGCACTGCAAGGAACGAAAGAGGAGATGGACCCTGCAGCAATCCAAGGTACTCTCACTCTCTTACTACATGCGTTCAAGCACTAGTTGATTCTGGAGCTTCGCACTCATTTATATCTGCTGCATGTATATCTACATTTGGATTAAGAACTGAACCCCTAAAGACAACTATGAATGTGACCTCACCATTAGGGGGTAAGATTTCGATAATACTAATCTGTAAAGGGTGCGAACTAGAAGTATCGAACTTGCGATTAACCTGCGACTTACGAGTAATCGAAATGACAAGCTTCGACGTCACACTCGGGATGGACTGGTTGACTGCACACCGAGCTGTCATAGACTGCTATCGAAAGATGGTGACAGCTTATGCGCTAAATGGTATGTGTTTCAAGTTTAAGGGGGATAGACAAGACCCTTTTGCACCCTACGCGCACAAAACAAAGTGGCATAGGACGCTTGCTGGATGGTTAGCAAGTCTCATGTTGAAGGGAATGGATTGTGTGGAGTTGAGCCCTCACTCACATTATCTGCGAATACAAGGACGTATTCCCTAAGAAATTGCCGAGATTACCGCCACCAAGAGAAATGGATTTCGATATCGAGCTACAGCCCGGTGCGGTCCCAATTTCCATGGCCTCGTATCGAATGGCTCCGACAGAACTATAAGAGTTGAAAACGTAATTACAGAAACTTTTGGAAAAGGGTTTTATCCAACCCAATACCTCACCTAGAGAGCCCTTACCCTATTCGTCAAAAAGAAAGATGGATTTGGAACTGTACTTGTGGAAAGGTCGTCGCATACGGATCCTAACAATTGAGGCCGCATGAAAGGAACTATTCAACTTATGATTTGGAGCAGGCAGCAGTAGTATTCATCCTAAAATCTTGGCAACATTATCTATACGGAGAGCAGTTTGAGGAAAGGCAAACGAGGTCGCTAATGCGCCGAGTCGCAAGAATCAAGGACTAAATTGAGAGGAGCAAGCCTATTAGGACCAATGGGACTAACAGAACATGGTCAAGATCATTCGCCAACGACTTCTGGCTTCACAGAATCAACAAAAGAGCTATGCCAACAAAAGAACCTGACCGCTGACCTTTCAGACTGAGGAAACGTCGAACACTTTCAAAGAACAACCAATGGAAAATTTAGGACCATAAAGAGAAGTGCTTCTGAGGAAAATCATTCAACTCGTTCGAATTCTTTGGCAACATCGAGGAATTAGCTTAAGAACGAACCAATACTATGCGCGCCGACTACCCAAATCTAGTACGCCCTAATTTCGAGGACGAAATTGTTTTAAGGGGGATAGGTTGTAACGACCCGGAATTTTGACCCAAATTTTTTTTTTTAATGTTATTAAAATTTAATTCTTCTTATTAGATAATACTAGATAATTACAAATACAATTATCTTAACGTAATTATATCTTTTAATAAAAACATTTATTCGGCTAGATAAATACAATAATTATTTAATCCTATATTCTTATTCTTGCATGCATGCATATAACTCTTTATCTCTCCCTCTCCTAGTTCTACTCGATCTTTATCTTCCCCGTAACCCAAAAACCGAGCTTCATTCGCCCATTCCAAAACCCAATTCCGTTAGGACTTTAATTAATCAAAACCCATCCAATTCTCTTATAAATACGTCACTATTCCGACCCTAGGGCACGCACCATATTTTTCACGCCCTAATTGTCCAAAAAAGAGAGAAAAACCGAAGGAAATCGAAGCTCCAATCCATGGAGTTCTAGAGAGAGAAAAGAGAAAGAGAAAAGTGGGTTTCGTGCCTAGACCCAACCGAGATCCAATCCGACCTTTCCAATCTCTTCCTACAACTCCTAGCATCCACAAATATCAACCAATTCGGCCCCAAGGTCCCTCGATCGTTAAAACCGAAGCTTTCTTCTCCAACGTTCAAGTTTCGATCGAAATCAAATTAAATCCGATTCGAGGTATTATAATTCGATCCGAAACCTCCTCTAAGTATATTTGATGTTTATAGACATAACCCAATAGGCCCCGTAGTCCCATGCATCGAAAAAGTACCCAAAAAAATCAAAAAAACCGAACCCAGCCGCGACCTTGCGGCCGCGACCTTCGGGGTCCCTCACCGCAAGAACCAGACCAACTGAGTTCGCGGCGTAATCCCACTTTCTTTCAACGTGCGGTCTTGGTTGTTTTGAGATCGAATTGGTTTTTGCGACCTTTTAAAAATAGATTTTGACTCCGAAATTTTTATCCTAGGTTACCCACATTCTAAGGTTCATAACTTGTTAGTTTCATATTTTTTTTATTAAATATTCGATTTATTTAATTTTTATTCGTAATCGTGTGATCGTTTGTAAACTAAAAATCGTTGCGACCTTTTAAATTATTCTATAAATCCCCAAGATATTTTTCTTAGATCCCTAACTTCTTAAAGATCATAAGTTGTTAATTTCATAACTTTTTGATGTAATTTGTTATTTATTTTATTTCTAATTAAAGTTATAAACGAAAATTAATAACGACCTTATAAAAAATATTTTTAATATCAAAAATATTTTTCTTAGACTCCTGACAGTTCAAAGGTAATATGTTGTTAAAATAAAATTTTATTTATTTAATTAACTATTTATTATTATTTAAGTATTGTTTCTTAATAATAATACCGTAAAATATTATAAAGAAGGTTTAAAGTTCCAAATAATTTTATTTATACTTTTTACAGTCCCATAATGTTATTCTGTAAATATAAAAATATTATCAAATATTTAATCATTTATTGTCTATTTATTCTTGTTTTGCCTATTAACTTGAATCTTTTATTCAAATTAATTCCGTGAGCATCCAAACCCAACTTTTAGCACTCGAACTCATTATAGGGGACTGTTAGGACCTTTATTAAGGTTACGATATTTATTTTAATATTTTTACCTAATTAATGCATTTAATTAGTATTTAATTAGCTTAATTACTTATAATTAATTAATAGAAGCCTAGAAAATTAATTTTTAATCCTAATTAAATAATTCTTACATTTCTAATGACTTTGTGATCATACGAGATTAAGGGCAGCGGCCCAGTCATAAAAAGTTATGTGATTGCATTGCTTAGTAATTATTTTGATCTGTCTGTTATTCGTTTTAATTATTTTTATGATTGATATTGTATCGATGCTTCAGTTGAATGTTAGATTGGACCCTAGGGACATGGGATGGTATGCGAAATAGAAATCACGTAGACGATGTTAAGTAATGGATAAATTGTGAAGTTTATTTTCTATTTAGAGGTTGCCTGCAGGCGCGATTTGAGATCTGATGAGATTTGTGATGTGATTTAGAACAGGCAGAGTAAGCCCGGAAATGATTTAAGACTGGCAGAGTAAGCCCAGTGATGTTTGTGATGATTTAAAAACCGGCAGAGTAAGCCCGGAAATGATTTAAGACTGGCAGAGTAAGCCCAGTGATGTTTGAAATGATTTAAGACTGGCAGAGTAAGCCCAGTGATGGTTGTAATGATTTAAGACTGGCAGAGTAAGCCCAGTGATGTTTGTGATGATTTAAAAATCGGCAGAGTAAGCCCGGAGATGATTTAAGACCCGCAGAGTAAGCCCAAGGATGTCTGGTGATGATGTTTGATAAAACCCGCAAAGTAAGCCCAAGGATATTTTGATAAAACCCTGGAAGTGGTCCAAACATATTTTCTCATGATAAAACCTCGGAGTGATCCCGCGATATTTTCTCGTTAATAAAATGCGGCGGTGTCCAGCGGATGTTTAAAGTGGTAAATTGATGTCTGGCGTGTGTCCAAAGTGGTGAGTTGATAGCGGCGTGTGTCCGGTGATGATTGTAATGCGGTGTATAAGATAAAGTGCGAACCCTAGTTGTGATTCGGGCATGATAAGCTATCCCCTTTGTTGTAGTATTGTAACTTAGGTTATCTACGATAGCAAAGGGAAGTGACTTCATGGGACCGAGCATGGCTAATGTGGTTGGGAGGAAAGATCTCGCGGGAAGATCTTAGATCACACGTCAAGCTAATGGATAGTAATGAATCAAGTTATGTGAAATATCTGTTTTATTTATTCGTATCATTATTATCATGTTACTTGCTTGCTAGTTGTAAAGTAAGAGGGTGGTTGGGTTGGATTATTCTCTTTGGGTGATTTATCACTCACGGATACGCTCGTATCCTGGTAAATCGATTGCTCGCGATCAATTTGCTAGAGTACGCAGGATACAATGGAGAGGATCCCTCGATGGCACAAAATCAGGAAGAGACACAAAATCCCGAAGGCGAACAGTTCTATGCAGAGGAGAATCAGGATGTGGGAGCCGAACCCGAGTACGCGTGGAATCCGTATCAAACTTAGAAGTTGGCTCTGTTATCTTATTATCCCAAAAACTATTTCTTTAGTATTCCTCTAGTGGTTTGTAATAAATAGATCTCTATGTTGAGAATTCTGTTTTGAATTTTAAACTTTAAATTAGTGAATTTTTTTCAGAAATAATTACTGAAATGCCTTCGATTTTATTTCCGAAAATCGGGGCGTTACACTAGAGCTCTCAAATGAGAACCCTAAGAAAGCCGTAGAACTAAATGAAGAGCAGATACTTAAGTATTCTATTTTTCAATCCGTTCGAACTGATGCGAAGATCAAATTTGTCTGATTATTTTATCCTTAAGAATCATAATTAATTTTTAGCTCAAGAGCTCTCATAATTAATTTCTAGATTGATTTTTGTAAACAAAAAATCGAATTAAGTGGGGCACGTGCCCCATTGTGCATTCGTCCCTGGGTAGTCCCACATCAGTGCATGGGTAACCATAGGGTCATTGATCAACCAGCTAGCACTAGTGGTAGGTTCTTGTCCCCCTCCGTGGAGTCTAGTGTTCGAGCTCCATGAGAGGCGGGATTTGGGGTTTCAAGACTATAGATAGCCTCTGAGCCCTTTGTTGACTAACATCCTATTAACCCCCACTAACTATACAATATTGGCTAAAAGGAAAAAAACCAAAGGGTCAATGAATATATATACAAGAAAACGCACACAAGTTACATGGTATGTCTGATCGAGCTTGTTAGAATGTAGAGTGATTGGAAATGGATGTGGATTTAGATAATAATATGAGAAACATCTTGCTAGCTAGTTAGAATGCTATGTTTGGAAAGTATGAATCTGATTAAGGACTTGATGTTTGATTTTAGCGTCTCAACGAACAAGAAGGATTGGAAACAACACAAGGAACTGGGAATTTTGTGTTACAAATTCATGTTCAAATATTCCGGATTGCTATCGAAAAAGTTATGAATTCAAGATTAATATCACGAATTTCTAAACAGAATGCGACAAAGACTGAAGAGGTGTGTATGAATCGGGGTGCATACAGTACACACTAATATATCGGTGTCTTGGGTAGCATTTCCCAACTCAGGTATGAAGTTAAGTTAAATATCTAACTAGTATTAACTATATTAACTAGAAAATAAATTATATACACCGGTGGTGTAAACATTTGTTTCCTTCAAATCAATTACATTGCATCACGTCGTCTTTTTTTTTACGACGTGACGCAATGTAATTCATTTGGAGAAAACAAATGTTTACACTGGCGGTGTAAATTATTTAATCTCTATTAACTATGTGCACTTAATATATGCATGTAGTTTTTTTTTTTTTTTTTTATCCGCATATATGCGTGTAGTTCATTAATGGAGACTTCAAGTAAAATGCATGCGGCGAGTTAAGTTAACCTTAAGCTTTTTAATACATCAAATAACTTGTCAACTTTTAAAACTTCAAACTTTCCAACTTTTTCAATTTTATCAAACAGCACCATGTCTCTTTCTCGCTCTATCTCACGGACCCGGGGATGTTGCCAAGCACCCTCGGCCAAGCGGGGTGCGGAGTGGCATCCGGCCGTCCATTTCCGAGATGAACGACCGCTCGGCACGACCTCCAAGCACCTGCCTTGGCAGCATCTCCCAATCCAATATATATGGGGTGTTCATGAAATTTCTCTACCTTGTTACTCCCTCCGTTCCTAAATGAGAGCCCGACATACGTTCCGCTTACAAAATTGCCTCTATCACAATTTATGATGTATTTAAATAATTTTAAAAATTTTGTCTGTATAAAACTAATTGAGATCTAATATCAAATAAGATCCATATTGCACATATAAATTATTATAAATTGAAAAATATAGACATTTTTTAGGAACGGATGAAATATGGTGGGTCCACATGCACATGAAACACCAGGGGAGGGTTAGTTTTTAAAAATTTCAAAGCTTTTTAAGGAGATATCTATTTGTAACGTCAAAAGCATTGGACCAAAAGTGCAATTTAAAAGCACGATCATGTATTTTTAGATGGGTGCGGCTATTCGCAGCTACGTATTTTCTCTCATAGCCCGCTAAAAATTTTCAACTATACTCGACAGTTAGTTACCGAAATTGAGATACATTTTCAGCACCCAATTATCAAAATATAATTTTTTTTCAACAGCTATTTACCGAAATGTATGTATTAGCAGTTGTATACCGAAAGTTGAACATATTTTCGACATGCAGTTACCGAAATATAATTTTATTTTCAACAGCTATTTACCGAAATGTTATTTATGATTTTCAACAACTACTTACCGAAATATAGTGGGCTATGGGAGAAAATATGTAGCTGCGAATAGCCGCACCCTTTTAGATTTACAGCATTGGTCGATCACAAAAAGCATTCAATAGTAGGTCTCCAACAAAAATAGCACAAGTGGGGTGGAGTGCAGTTAGTGCCTCCATTATACTCACATGCACATGGGCAGGGTTCTATTTCCGTAAGCATTCATCCCCTTCCGTCCCATAGGATATAGTAGATTAGGATTAACGAATGAAAAAAAATAACAAAAATAACGGCAAGTGGACTGGAGTGCGGTTGATGCCGCATTCATCCCATTCCGTCCCACAGGATATAGTAGATTAGGATTAACGAAAGGAAAACAAAAAACAAAAATAACCGCAAGTGGACTGGAGTGCGGTTGATGCCACATTCATCCCCTTTCGTCCCATAGGATATAGTAGATTAGGATTAACGAAAGAAAAAAAAATAACAAAAATAACCGCAAGTGGACTGGAGTGCGGTTGATGCCTCCCTTATACTCTCATGCATATAGGCAAAGTTCGATTTCCGTAAGCACTCATCCTCCTCCCTAAATCCCTTAGAATAGAGTAGAATAGGTATCAAAAGAACCGCTAAACCATTAGAAACCGGACATTGTGTTCCGATTTCGTGGATTTAGGTCCAGTCCCATGACTCAAAAATTTTGTGAACCGTCGATATATAGTTTGGCGAATGATTTTTTGGTATGGAAGTGTTGATTAATTGAACCGGACTGTTCATCTATATAGGTTTTTTTTTTTTTTTTTTAACTATATAGTTCATCTATATAGTTAAATATGTTATATGCGTATACAAACGTGCGGTCGTTGTTATTATTCAGTGATTATATATTCTCTCCATCCCTAAATATATGTCTGGCCCGCAAACCTAAGCCTTTAGAAATATGCATTTTTTCCCTTAAAAAATTCAAACTTTTTTCTCTCACAACTTGGAAGAACCCACTAATATCTACTTCCTCCGTTCCAAAATGAGTGACTTTTTTGGAAAAACGTGTCATTTTCAATTACTTATATCTTTCAATATGAATGTTAAAAAGTATGCAATATGGATCTTGTTTGGTAGATTTTAATTAGTTCTATTAAACAAAGTTTTCAAAATCATATAAAATTTCATAAATCGAAAGATATAAGCATTTTAAAATGACACGGAGTTCCAAAAGGGTCACTCATTTTGGAACGGAGGGAGTATCTATTAGTGAAAAAAATTTGGATGTTTTAACCAAAAAATGCATCTTTTTAAAGGTCTAGATTTACAGTTCGGACATTTATTTAGGAGCGGAGGGAGCAGTGCTCTTGTATCTTATTATTATTTCTAAAACTCATCTTGGGAGGGAGGTCAAATGTAGTTGGGCCAATGAAATTAAATCCAATTATCAAAAACCTGATTCACGGATTGATTTGGTGCGGTCCGTAGGCTTTTAGGTTTGGACGAATCTTTAATTTATAAGAACCGTGAGCAAACGGTTCGATCTTCGGATGTCTACGAAACTGGATCAATCCAGCTGTGCCTGTGTGCACCCCACTCAATAGAATCCATAACCTAAATATTTAGTGGCTATAATTTAGGTATAAATGACTAAAAAAACCCGAAAGATAAAAAAAAAAAATGCCATTTTTCCTCTTTTTATATCTGCACCTTTTTTTTTTTTCCACATTACTGTGTACCGTTTTCTTATTCGTATCTGTGTTTATATTCGTAACCGGTATAGAGTTTTTCATATACCATGACACGTATCCCATGAATCGTCATTTTCCTTTATAAATTACAGGTTCCTTTAAAAATTACAGGCCAGTGGTAATTAAAATAAAATTGCCACAAAAGGTCGGCAGATAAATTATGTTTTACATATTCTACTAAACTAGTGATAAAACCCCTGCTTTTCTATTTCCCATAACAATCCTCCCTCTATATAATCTCCTCTTTACAATAATTGTCTTCATTAAGCTTAATCCATCCCTCTCTCTCTCTCTCTCTCTCTCTCTCTCTCTGTTAGCAGGCCATTTGGCATTTTAAACAGTGTAAAACAGAGGAAATTAACATGGGTACGAAGAAAGGCAAAGGAATGAAATTCACAAGATGTTTCAAAGCACCCTTTAGATTCCTAATCAAGGCCAGGGATTTCTACGTCCGGGCCATGAGTGATTGGGCGGCGCGTATGGAAAAGTGCGGCGGGGGTTACGCCACCGCCCAATTCTCCATTCATCCACATAGCTACAGTTTCCACTCCTCAAGAAATTCTGCACAAAATGAAGAACTGATGGAGCTCATGAGGGCTGCTTCCGCTCGGAATCAGAGCAACAGGGTTGATGATAAGTCCGAGATCCTCCGGCAGTCACCGTGTGTGAAATCGCCAGCGACCGGCGGGTGCGGTGCACGAAGGAGGGGGAGGGGTGGAATTGAGAGAATTGAGAGGATTGAGGAAGACCCGCCAGCGACCGGCGGGTGCGAGCAAGATTTGTTTCTAGTTAGAGTCTGAAAAAGATGTATTTTTGCAGTGATATATAAACATATAAAAGTATATTCCTATCTAACGAACAAATGAGATTGTGTGCATATATATAAGTAGTCTCCATTTTTTTTTTTTGCATGTGTGCATATGAGTGCTAGTTAACTCTTTTCTTCTTTTTGAGTCAGTCAGGGATAGACTGATAGTTAACTTGTTTATAAGCAAATACGATCGAGGCATGTCATGATTTGTAATCAGTCAAGGTGTGCAGAAAATGGATCGGACACCCAATTATCAAAAAGAGAAACAGGTAAAATTAAGAACACAGTTTGCTCTCTGGTTGTGTCTGTCTGCCCGTGTCTCTGTTTAAACTCTTTTGATATTCCAAGATTTTCTTGGCAAGCGGATGCAAGCTTTTGTGATGTTGCGTTTGCAACTCATGTAGGGTGGAACAGCTGGGGCAGAGTTTATGGTATTGGAGTCGAAAGGTGAGAAGCATACGTTATTGGAGTTGAGCTAGTGGGGTTGAGGTAATTTTGGTTTGCGGATTCAAACCTTTTTTTGTCGGTTTGCGATCCTTTGTTTCTTCTATTCTCTTTTGTGGAGGTTTTCTCTCCGGTTCCTTGCGGTGAATCTTTCTCCCGACTGAGTTCTCCCAGTTGAGTTGTTTTGGTTTGTTTCTGCAGGAAAAAGTTTATATCTGGTTTGAAGTATAATCTGTCGGATGAATCCCCGCCGTCTTGGTTACTTGGTCCTTTGTTTAAGGATGAGTTTTTATCTTGATGTAATCTTTGGTTGGAGTTATAATATCATCTGTTATCGGTTAGAAAAAAAATTAAAAATTATCAAACAACACCATGTCTCTTTCTCGCTCTATCTCATGCCATTGTTTTCGACGTCCATTTAAAGACTGCAAAAATAAGATTTTCTTATTGGGATCAATGGTTTGTTTTACATAAACAATCCCACTACGGGTACCGACCTGTAAAGTACCAATGGAATACCATTCATGTGTGGGCCCTATTTTAGAGTCTCACATGGTTGATCTAAATCATTGATTATTCATGAGTCTACCTGTTAAATTTCAGCTCAATCGGATAGATGTAAGTGTTTGATTCAATATCCAATTAGCTAAAACGTGATTTGCGGATTGGTTTGGTTCGGTCCGTAGAACTTTTGGTTTGGATGTGGTCCTTAATTTATTGTAACCGTGATTATTTATTATAATCGTGAGTAACGACTCAATCCTTAAATTTCTATGAAACTTGACCAATCCAAACCGTGTGCATTCCCATTCAACGGAATTCCTAACCTAAATATTTGGTGGTCATAATTTAGGTATAAATAACTAATAAACCCGGAAAATAAAAAAAAATGTTGTCTCCACTTTTTATATCTGAGTCTTTTTAAAGGTTACAGTATACCATGTCCTTATTTGTATCGTGTCCATATCCATAACTGGTTTCCTTTATCTCATGAAATATACCATGACATGTATCCCATGAAACACCATTTTCCGTCATAAAATACAGGCTAGTGGTAATTAAAATAAAATCGCCACAAAAGGTCGGCAGATAAATTATGTTCACATATTCGGCAGATAAATTATATTTCCCTTAACAATCCTCCTTCTATATATAATCTCCTCTTAACAATCATTGCCTTCATTAATTAAGAATCCATCTCTCTCTCTCTCTCTCTCTCTCTCACACACACACACACACACACACACACAAACAGTTAGCAAGCCATTTGGCATTTTAAACAGTGCAAAACAGAGGAAATTAACATGGGTAAGAAGAAAGGCAAAGGAACCAAATTCACAAGATGTTTTAAAGCACCCTTTAGATTCCTAATCAAGGCCAGGGATTTCTACGTTCGGGCCATGTGTGACTGGGCAGCGCGTTTTGAAAAGTGTGGCGGCGCAACAGGCTACTACGCCGTCGCACAATTCTCCATTCCTCCAGATAGCTACGGTTTCCACTCCTCAAGAAATTCCATGCAAAATGAAGAACTGATGGAGCTCATGAGGGCTACTTCCGCTCGGAATCAGAACAACAGGGTTGATGATAAGTCCGAGATTCTCTGGCGGTTGCCGTGTGTGAAATCGACAATAGCCGGCGGGAGCAGTGCACGGAGGAGGGGGAGGGTTGGAATTGAGAGGATTGAGGAAGACATGCCTTGTGAGTTTGGGAAAGGTGTACCGGTAGAGACACATAATGGCTAGCGCAAGAATTGTATCTAGTTAGAGTTTGAAAAAGATGTATTTTTGCAGTGATATAAATATACTTCCTCCGTCCCAAATTCTTGGTCATCTTTTCTTTTTTGAAAGTCTCAAAAAACTGGTTATATCTTCTAATTTATAATGTTTTTGATATCAAATACGGATCTTATTTGATAAATCTCAATGAGCTCTTTTATACAAAATTTGTAAAATCAACTAAAAGATTATACTCCATTCATCCCTATTTAATTGTCCACTACGGTTTTGCGTGTATTTTCAACAACTTATATTTCTCAACGTATATTGCTAAAAATATGTAATATGGATTTTGTTTGATAGATCTCAATTTTTTTTATGAGACAATGATTTAAAAAACATAAAACATAATATACGTCGAGAGATATAAGCCATTGAAAATGCACGTAAAATTGTAGTGGACAATTAAATAGGGACGGGGAGAGTAGATTTTAAGATATATAATTAATTAAAAAATGACATGCACTCCCAAAAATGACAAAATTTGGGACGGAAGGAGTATAAAAGTATATTCCTATTTGTTAACTCTGAAGAACAAATGAGATTGTGTGCATATAAGTAGTCTACTTTTTTTTCTTTTTCTTTTTTTGTATGCGTAACCAAAATAATGAGTGATATTTTAAAATTTTAGCAATTTTTTTGTGCATACGTGAAGATATTTTAATGAATTTTATTTTTCATTGGATGAACTTGCAGTGACAAATCATATGAAACTTTTTCAAATCAATCTGAAAAATTGATAAAACCTTATATGTTATGTAAAAATATTTGAAGTTGTGAAAAGCGCAGATTGCCACCCACCCCAGAGACATGGCGTGTTGTCTATGAAAGAAAGCAGAAACTATGGTTTTTTTTTCAAAGAGGGCTCTTTTCTTCTTTTTGGGTCAGTCAGGGATAGTTAACTTGTTATAAGCAAATTGCAAGGGATGTGAGGAATATGAGGCATGTCATGATTCGTAATCAGTCAAGGTGTGCAGAAAATGGTTCGGACACCCAATTATCAAAAAGAGAAACGGGTAAAATTAAAAACATAGGTTGCTCTCTGGTGGTGTCTCTCTATCGATCCGTGTCTCTACTCTCTGTTTGACTCTGTTGATATGTTTGGTTCAATATTTTCTTGGCAAGCGGATGCAAGCTAGCTTTTGTACGTCTGAAGTTGCGTTTGCAACTTATGTATTAAGACAGAATAATAGTCAGGGGCAGAGTTGGAATTTACGATAAGAGTCAATAGGTGAGAAACAATTGTGGTTTGCACTTTGCAGGTTTGCTCCAAATGGGTAATGAATTCCAGCGTGACGACGCAGTTGGGATTGAGGCAACTTTGATTGTTTGTAAGGTAAATATAGTCAAATAAATTGCCGATCAAACACATAAGAAAGTATTCCATAGTTTCCGATCAAATTTTGATGATCCGAGTCGCTCAATGTGATCAGAACGTGGTTTTAAGAGTACTTGCTTAACATCAGCAAAAAAAAAAATAGACTGGAAATGGCTTGATCTGAGCAGTTTTTAGCTCAAATTTGATGAACGGTTCAATTAAAAACTATATAAAACAAGCACTTTTCGGTCATATTTTTTTCTAATTTCTCTTGGGCAATCTTAAAATCATATTCTACACACATTGAACGATTCGAATAATAAAAATTTGATCGATAACTATGAGATTAAAATTTACAATATTTTTTTAGGTGTGCGGTTCAAGGGACACCCATTAATAACTTCCGTTTCATTCGCATTCAAAAATCCGAAAGCATCGCGTATTCAAAACATGTGTGTCAGGCTCCCGCAAGACCACGTCATCATCAGGCACTACGGTTTGTAGTTTGTGAATAGGCATAGACAGGACAAAAACACAGTAACTAATCCGAAAGCATCGCGTATTCAAAACATCTCTCTCTCGAGAGAGAGAGAGAGAAATTATTCCTTGCCCCAAGGGCAGGGACACGTGGTGCCCCTCGCCACGATCCGAGCCGTCCGTTCGGGTACCGAACGGACGAGATTAAAATACCCTCTCTCCTCCTTTCTCTCTCCCCTTTTTCTCTCTGCTTCTCTCACTAAATCCGAGCCGTCCAAGGGCTGAATGGACGGCTCGGATGTGCTGGGGCAGTGCCACGTGTTGCCCCAAGGGCACCGAATAATTTCTCCTCTCTCTCTCTTAACACGTAAAGTAAACTACTACTCACCGAGAAATTATTAGTTGCCCCAGAAGCAACAGCTGGCGCTGCCCCAGCACATCCGAGCCGTCCGTTCGGTACCCTAACGGCTTGGATTTAGTGAGAGAAAGGAGAGAGAGAAAGGGGAGAGAGAAAGGGGGAGAGAGAGTGTTTCAATCCCGTCCGTTCGGTACCCGAACGGACTGCTCGGATCGTGCCGAGGGGCACCACGTCACCCCTGCCGGGCAATGAATAATTTCTCCTACTCACCCCCTTGGTGTCAGACCCCCCGGTGACACGGCCCTCCTTCCCCCTTTTGCCCTCTCTCTCTTTCCCTCCCTCCCTCGGATTCAATTCCTGTCCAGTTTTATTATGGTCCAGTCCAGTCCAGTTTTGAGTCGTTGTGGGCCCCTCCCGGGCCCACAACAATGATCGAAACCGTTCATTTTGTAGAGCTCATCGGATATGTCATTCACGCCAAAAATTAGTTTCACTGAACATCAATAGGTACATGGATGAAACAGATTTGTACATGAAAAAAATGGGCAATTATTAATTTTAACTTAATTTTTGTCATCGCTTTTTTCATGTACAAATCTGTTTCATCCATGTACATATTGATGTTTGGTGAAGCTAATTTTTGGCGTGTATGACATATTCGACGAGCTCTACAAAATGAACGATTTCGATCATTGTTGTGGGCCCGGGAGGAGCCCACAACGGCCCAAAATTGGGTCGGACTGGACCATAATAAAACTGGACAGGAATTGAACCCCCCTCCCTCCCAGCACTCTCTCTCTCTCTTTTGATTTTTTTGTTATATATTTCTAAATGCTAATAACTTTTTTTCACATATTTTTGTTTAATAAATTTTATATTTTTGAAATTTACTCAACGAAACCTATTAAACAAGCCTAATATTGATGATGAAATAATGTAAAACAAAAAAAATATATTTTTTACGTAGTTTAAACTATCTACAGAGGTTGAAAAATGTGTTCCAAATTTCAATCCTTTTAAACCGATGGAAAAATTTTAGTTGTGTGATCATTTTATTCTAAATGGTCATAATTAAATTTAAACTCTAGGACTGTCGTTGATTAACTCTAAGAAAGTCGTTCTGAACTCACATCATGTTTTTCAGATCATCAGGACCCCGGGTTGCATTGATAGCGCTGGTTGAAAGTTAGACCTACAGCATTAATAGAATTGTTGCCCGTTGTAAATTCATTATGACCATTTAAGATAAAATGATTAAAAAAACAAGATCTTTCCACCGATTGAACCGGATTGAAAATCGAAACATTAAAATAATTTTAAATAAATAAAAAAGGAAAAAGATATAGAGTATAAATATTATTAATTAAATAAAAAATAACAAAAATAGGTTATCCTAGGAAAAACAATTGATTGCACTGGGAAGTCTTGCCCGTGTCACAAGGGGCCTAACACGTGTCAACACGGGGGCAGGGGCGGGGGGCGTTGACACATTATTGGGTCCAAAAAAATCATTTCATTTAAACACATTATTTCATATTGAATATTAGATTTATTTGATAGATTTCGTTGAATAGATTTCAGATATATAAAATTTATTTAAAAAAATACGTGATTTCAACCTCTTTAGACAGTTTATATATTAAAAAATATGGTTAAAAAATTAAGTGTTCTAAATTTCAATCTGTTTGAACCGGTTGAAAGATTTTATTTTTCTGATCATTTTATTCTAAATGGTTTGTGGGCAGCATGCCCTGAAATTTCCGGATTCCAAAGCGCAAGGGCCCATTAATCGAGGGAGCGCGATCGCAGAAGCAGGCGCTCGCAAAATACAGAGTCGCCACCTGGGTTTGAAGGTCCGTCACCCAAGGAACCGTATTTCGAAGCACCTGCCGCGCTATTTGATTTGAAAAAGTGAAGGAACCAGTCCGTCATAACCATATCTGGGTTCGGGAGCCAGGTTACGAGAGGGGAAGGGTTTTAAGGCACCCCTCTCGCCCAATCCGGAGATCGGTCTCTACTTAGGCATTTTGCGAAAATGTGATTCTTCTTTTATTAACCAATTTTAGCCAATTAGGGCGGGGGAACAGTTAATCGGGGATTAAGCTGTAACATGTTTGCAAGATGTGATAGATGGCATGGATGAGCAGTTAGTATAGGATGAAAACAGACTGCTGTGGGAATTAGACAGACTGGAAAGCCCCTGTCTTGGAGTATCGGGCACAGGAAACCAGTATGCACTGATCAAGTCAATGCATGCTAGTCACACCTGCGAGCGCTACTACAAGACCTGCGCGCGCCAATAAGCCTAAGCCCACAACTCTTATTCTCAAACCCTCTGGGCTCTGGAAGGACCAGTGCACACCCAGGACAAACCAAGCAGTTGATAAGCAGTTATAATATACAGTTTAAAGGCTGAAAAGCCCTACAAATAAACAAAATACCCCATAACAGTGTGGACAAACAGAGACCAAAGCCCTAGTTACCCATAATTATCCATGCAAGGCCAACCACGGGTCGTAACCAAACCATCCGCGAGATACTCTCTCGCGAGGAGTGCGCGCGAGGATGCGCCAGCGCTGATGAAAGCGCTGGCGCAAAGATCGCGCAATGGTGTCGATCATCGCGAGGAATAGACTGACTGCTTGGTTTACATGTTTCGGGGTTCTGAGACATATTCAGAAAGGCCTGTGGGTATTCCAACGAGCGTAACAAAGTATTGAAGTGTAAAACTAGCATTTCTAACAAAGTAAAGTAATAAACTGGTTATTTACATGCTTAACAGTGATCTATATAAAAGAAAAACATAAAACGGCAAGACACCAATCCCCACGCGGACCATCGCGCGCAACAGCAGAGTGTCGCGCGAGTGTATGGGTCCGTCGCGCGTTGGTTCTTGCCATGACGGTTTTTGAAACCTTGCTAGCTTTAGGACCAGGACTGGTATTGATTACCAGCCTTGGCCCTGCCAGCCCCCCTCAGAGATCAGAACAGAGAGCAGAACAAAGGTAAGCTATACCTTTGGCTTTGAGGTTTGAAAAGTGTTTGAACTTTGAATTGAGGTGAGGTTGTTTGAGTGGTGAAAATGGTGAGTAAAATGTTGTGCCCTTCCTTTCCTAACCCAAAGTGAATGAAAATCTTGAACCCTTTGAAAGGTGAACAAAGGGGGGTATTTATAGGAGGCTTGGAAGGTGTAGGAGAGTGGCAAACAAGGCCTAAGGCCAAAACTTAGTGGTGAAGGCTTGCCAAAAGGTGATGAGAGAGGTTAACCTGCACTGCCACTGTCCTGTGGAGAAAAATGGGGTTCAAATAGCCCTGTAGACTCCCAGGCAAGCAACCAACTGGCTGGCAAAAGGTGAAAGTGACTGGTTAGGACCATCGCGCGATGGAATGGGACCATCGCGCGTGTGTGACAGCTGTCGCGCGTGGGTCAACAGTAAGATCTTTGACTTGGACCCTGGCCGACTCTCGCGCGTGGGAGTCAGTCCATCGCGCGACGGTGCGCCCTGGCACGGGTCAGTTGCGCGATGGTCAACCATCGCGCGAGGGAGTCAAACCGTCGCGACGGTGCGCGCTCGGCGCGACGATTGCGCCTTGGCGCGGGTCAGTAGGGTTTTTGGCTTTTGGAAGTGGCTTAGGTTAGGTTGGGTTCAAGGGTTTCAAACACTCAAAACTCAAACACTTGACATTCCCAAGGTGTTCTTGATCCGTTTCATCATCGGGGAATCAAATACCGTAAGTAGAGTAATCTGGAAGCCCAGATTGAGGTGTCTGTAGTAGCCCCTCTTTGACGGCACTTGAAGCACCATTGACTTGGTACAAGTAACGTCAAAGAATTCTAAACACCCCTCAAGGTAATCCAGAGCAGAACATAGTAAAGTAGACAAACATACTTACAGAACCTGATTGGTGGAATAGACGGGTGATCCATTGCCAAGGATGGAAGTAGAAGTGGACGATTGTATCGCCGCTTGTTGATCGAATTTGGACAGAACAGGCTGTCGGTGTAGATGTGGACATGATAGGCCGTCGTTGCTGGGGATCAAGCTATCCTCGGCACAAAGTATTCCAACAAACACGGGTAGGTCGTGTCAGACAGGTTAAATTCCATCTGTTGGGAATCAGAGCCAATCTTATTATCAAAGACCATCCGAGACAGAGCAATAAGCCTGTTGGAAGATGCACTTGCGGCTAGACTGAGGGTGACTGTCGTTCGGGACAGGCCAAGACGGACTCTCCTGGGGAACAATCAGTTGCGAATGAACGGACCATTGGACGATATCTAATCGTCGTCGTGGACTGGATGGACAATGTGCTGATTACCGTTTGATGAATTTGACAGGACTGGCTGCCGTGAAAGCGGACGGGGAGATCAATGTGCCGAATGATCAAACCGTTGGGGAACTTCGCAATCTTGATGGAAGGATCATCAGTATAAATGATCGAACCGTTGAAGCCGGGGCGGGAAGATCATCAGCAAAAATGATCGAACCATTGAAGTCAGGGTGGAAGGATCATCAGTATCAATGATCAAACCGTTGAAGACTGGATGGGTATAAATGATCATCAGTAAAAATGATCAAACCGTTGCAGTCAGGGTGGAAGGATCATCAGTATAAATGATCAAACCGTTGAAGACTGGATGGGTATAAATGATCATCAGTATAAATGATCAAACCGTTGCAGTCAGGGTGGAAGGATCATCGGTATAAATGATCGAGCCGTTGAAGACTGGATGGGTATAAATGATCATCAGTATAAATGATCAAACCGTTGCAGTCAGTGTGGAAGGATAATCAGTATAAATGATCGAGCCGTTGAAGACTGGATGGGTATAAATGATCATCAGTATAAATGATCAAACCGTTGCAGTCAGGGTGGAAGGATCATCAGTATAAATGATCGAACCGTTGAAGACTGGATGGGTATAAATGATCATCAGTATAAATGCTCAAACCGTTGCAGTCAGGGTGGAAGGATCATCAGTATAAATGATCGAACCGTTGAAGACTAGATGGGTATAAATGATCATCAGTATAAATGATCAAACCGTTGGAGTCAGGGTGGAAGGATCATCAGTATAAATGATCGAACCGTTGAAGACTGGATGGGTATAAAAGATCATCAGTAGAAATGATCAAACCGTTGCAGTCAGGGTGGAAGGATCATCAGTATAAATGATCAAACCGTTGAAGACATTTGACAGGACCAGCTGTCGTTGATTTGAAACGGGCAGATCGCTCTACAAAGTGATCAAGCTGTTGAAGATGGACAGGACCGGCTGTCGTTGATTTGAAACGGGCAGATCGCTATACAAAGTGATCAAGCCGTTGAAGATGGACAGAACCGGCTGTCGTTTGATTTGAAACGGGCAGATCGCTATACAAAGTGATCAGGCCGTTGAGGTTGGACAGGACCGACTGTCGTTGATTTGAAACGGGCAGATCGCTCTACAATGCGATCAAGCCGTTGAAGATGGACAGGACCGACTGTCGTTGAGTTGAAACAGGCAGATCGCTATACAAAGTGATCAGGCCGTTGAGGTTGGACAGGACCGGCTGTCGTTATGTTGATCCAAGTAGCACAAGCAGTGGTTATCCTTGATAATAACATGGATAGAGACAAGGCGGACTGCAGCTGGGGAGAAATTGGTGATAACTGCTGATTGGTCCTCAGGCCTGAATTTACCTGCGCGCGCTAGTATAGGTCGCAGGCTTGACGGTTGCCGTGGAAAATGAGATAAGGAAAGCGTCATGTGACACCCCTCTCACAGCTGCATTATTCTAAAGAAGCGGTTCCAGCCGCAGTTACAAAAGTGACCAAGCAACAGGCATGATCCCAAAAATCCTGTTTACTTGCTGCCTTTGATACTGGATAGGCGTGCTTTGACATTTGATAGAATTTTCCTGCTTTCAACATTTAATATGCACACAATATGCAATGACATGTATAATATAATTGAAAACGTAGATGCAAGCGTAGGGCGGCTCCTAAGAGGACAACGATGCCTAAGGACTACCACTGAGCCTTATTACTGTACTGTCAGTTACTTCTGAGATGCGCACCCAGATAGATAGACATTGAGCGGGCCATCGGGCCCCAGTTGATGTTTAGCAATGAGATTGGGCCTGCATGCCTCCTTTCTTCGATGTTTGGGCAGATCAGCCCCAGAGATGCTCCGCTTGGCCTCGGGCTGACGAGCCCTTGCTATTCATGAGATTCCATAGCTTGTGGATTACAGGAGCTGGGGTAGCAATGTAAAAAATTGCATTTTCCAATTTATTGACTCTCTTTTGTAAGTGTTGAAGAGAATGTAAAAACTAACCACTAATATCTAATTTGCATTGACAAGGAACCTGAATCAACACACAAATACGCGCACATGTACAGACTCGCCTAGCTTGAATGGAAAAGGGAGGAAGTGCCCCAGGATACAATGCGAACCTTTAGGCACACGGAATACAATGAAGTTTTAGGCATTAAGTAGCCAAAACTCACAACATTCCTTAGACGGATGAAACTGACACTTGCGAGAGACGCAAAAAGGCACAAAGACCTGTACAAACAGAATCGAGAAAAGCATCTCGACATGACAATTGATTAAAAAAAACTGGAAAAACGCCACAAAGACGGACATAAGACACATATGATGACTCATATAGGCCCGGACTGAAACCGACACCCCCGTGCAGTCACATTAAGTCCATATGACTTGCATGGTATGACAACACTTGGCAAAAGCCCCTGGAACGACATTCGAGGGCAGTAGCAGGCTACCGCTGGAATTGAAAGAGCACGCACAAGACTGAAACCAACGCGAATCACCTTGAACAAACGTGCGTGGCTATAAGCTACAGCTGCTCATACCAGACCTCGCTGAACTTAGAATAAACTGTGAGCCATTAGGCTTCTAGCATTTCGTTCTGTTTTTGATGCTTCAAATATTTTTAAGGCTTTATGCTCAGCCTGTAAATAGAAATAGCAATTTTGCAATAAAATTGAAAGACAAAGGTTTTCCCCTTCTGGTTCCTCCAACGCAGCTTGATCTCGATCTTCGATCCTCTTCGACCTTTGATGTGTACCAAAACGTCAAACATGGATCCAATTTGATAGATTTGTGACCGAGTCTCAAAGAGAAACAGCCTACGTATCCCACTTTGGGGAATCAGGTCAAAACGTAGTTCAGGCTAAGGTTCACTCGTGTGTTTACCTCTCCTTTTGCACTCTAACTTTTGCCTAGTACCGCCCATCCGGGTTTTCGATCTAGCGAGCTTTCAAATATTGCCTATTACTTTTGCCTAAACTGCCTTCATAGGTTTTCGGTCTAGCAGCTGCTCTAACTTTTGCTTGGAACTGCCCACCCTTGGGGTTTTCAGCCCAACGAGCTTCTCTCAGGGAAAAGTAGCTTTTGAATTGATCCAGATTGACCAAGGTATTGAATTTGTTGCTGTTGAGGTCGACGATCTTTGGCCGCAGTCCCAGATACTATGGCTTTGATGACGCAGAGTCAAAAGTGCTTCGGTTGGAAATGCCTTGCTCCAGGCCGTTTCGTGCACTTCCTCATTTGTGCTTGGCGGAACGCCGCCGTTGTTTTTGAACATGGTACGAGACTTGGAGCCTTCTGAGCCACTGCTTTCTGGCTTGGCACCCGGTAGCAGGGGATTTGATACTTTTTATCTCAAAATCAACGCCAGGCATGTCTTTGTGAGACCATGCCAAGACGTTAGATGAATTCTTTGAGTTTGCCTGACCGGGCACAATGCTTTTCTGGGGGCGGCGCTTGGATCAACTTTGAACCTTTCGGGAGGTTATACTTGTCTTTTAAGTTTATTGAAACTACTTCTTCTTTTAATAGGCTGAGCATGCCTTTCGTCTCCCTATCGGCGAGAGAACACATTTTCTTGGAGATGATCCCATCGAAATCTATCCCGTCGTCGTCAGGGTCGACACAGTTTATTCAAAATCTAGCGAAGTACTTAGAAGCAGAAAAATGCATATCATAAAAACCCACGGGGTTCGCCAAGTACAGCAGACTCAAAACTTGAAACAAAAGCTACGACGTAGAGGGCCAAGAAGCACAAACTCTGACTCAGAGCTAGACTTAAGACAAATGCAAAAGACTCTGTGTCAGACTCAGACATAACGCCAATGCAAACTAGACGCGGTTTTTAAAACGCAATATTTAAAAAGCTACCCATAGCTTTCCACAAAAGAGGTAGAATACAGAGGATGTCAGGCCCAAGCAACAGCACTTCGGCTTCTTCAGCTTCTTCAACCAAACCTACTCGATGCTCCTTTGATCAATGGACCTCAGTCCGTCGGTCCTCTCATTTGCAAGCCCCTCATCATTGTCAATCTAGATGTTAGCAGTGAAAACCTCATTCGCACAAACAGCTGCCAGCAGGCTATCGTCAGACTCGGACGGAATGGATGTAGCCGGCTTGGAGTTCAGGTTGATTTGAATAGAGTTGATAGTTATCTGACCAACCAGAGGGTCAGACCCATGTTGAGGCAAGGAGTCAGAAACGACGTTGGGATTTGGGGAAACTTGAACCATGCCATCGTCAATAAGATCTTGTATCTCGTGTCGGAGACGATAGCAATTATCAGTGAGATGGCCAGGCATTTGGTGGAAGGTAGTTGGCCGGTAGGACTTTGGATGGAGAAGTTGGGGTCAAAGGTTTGAGGTGCCCAGACTTGACGAGTTTCTCCATTACTGCAGATAAAGATGCCTTAAACACAGAGAAACTCCGGGGTTGAGTTCGGGCTCGGAAGCTTTGGGAGTTTTGAACCTGATTGACATCGGCTTTTGATGGGGGTGGGGTTGCGATGATGCCACAATCGATGAGATCTTGAATGGCATGTCGAAGCCGGAAGCAGGCATTGGTGGAATGACCAGGCATTTGATGGTAGGTGCAATAGAGGTTATGCTTGAAATTCGGTGATGGATTTTTGGGTAGAGGAGTTGGATTGAGGGGTTTGATGGCACCAGTATCAAGGAGCTTCTCATAAACTGAGGCCAAAGGTGCAGAGAAGTATGAGAAAGTCCTTGGTGGGTTCCGGCAAACAGATTGAGAATTCAAAGTGGAACCCCTGTTTGCTTTGCAATCGTACCACATTGCCTCATCAACAGGATGCATTCTTTCGCCTTCGGGGTTGAAATCATCACTAAGCATGTCTTCCCCTTCGGCAATGGTTGTGAATAAGGACCCAGCATCCTCATTTGGGTAAGTCTTGGCCTTATGAAACTCAGTCAGGTCTTTGAACATGTCCTTCGAGCACAGCTTGATCCCAACCGCAGAAGCGTGGCAGGCTTGAGAGGGTTCCTTGACTTGTCCCATATCTGGTTGTAGGGTTGTAGAGGTAAAGAGGCCGATCAGTCCCTGGACCATAATCATTTGCTTGTCCATCTTGTGACCCAATTCCTCTACAGCTTTCCTGAGCTTAACCAGCTCCATTTGTGCTGCCATTCTGGATTGATGAACGAGGAAGGAGATATGTCTTTGGAAGCAAAGGTGTAACAGCCCCGGCAGACGTTCCCAAGCAGGTTTGGTTCTTCCTTTCGGTACTCTCTTTCTCGGTGCAATGGCTTAGAACTTCGGACAGTAAAGTAATGAAAGCTCAGTGACGTTCTTTCAACAGTTTATTAAAAGAATTGAAAGAGCAAAAATGCACAGGTCACCGTTGTCAGTGTCCTCCTAGACTCTAAAACTAGAGATGAGCTTGTCTCATGATGTTCGGACGCTGCCAAAATCCTCAGATTTCTTTTCGAGGGTGTATCCTTTGAATGGATCAAGCTGATCCTAAGAGATGTCAAAACAGACTAAGTCTTCGACTAGTCCCTTTTGAAGATTCGACTTTGAACTTGGAACAACTCTGTATTGATGGCGTGACACCTTTACCGGGGTGGTTTCAACGACAACGCGCGTTAGCCGGGGCGGTGTACGTGCTACGCACGATAACCAAAATGACATCAATATCACGACATCAATACTTTGTGGTTCCTTATTTTCGGTTTGAATCCCCAACCGGGCGTGAGCCAAGGATTTAATAAGGTTTGATTTCCTAAAGTTTCGCTGATCTAGGGACTTGAAAAATTAACAACATGCACCATCGAGATGCACGACTCTTCATCGGGTCTAGTAGCGTCCAAATTTGCATAAGACAGACTCGAAAGCGAGAGACAACCTAGAAGCCGCCCTAAACATGCCCCTATGCAAAACAACATGTATGTATGTACAGTTCCAGAGACGAGTTTGCCTCATGAATTTCAGACGTTGTCAGAATCCTCAGAATTCTTTTCAGCGATATATCCTTAAGTAGATCGACAGATCCTAAAAGATGTTAAAATAGACTAAATCTTCATCTAGTCCCTTTTGAAGATTCAACTTTGAATTAGAAACAACTCGGCATTGATGACATGACACTTTAACCTTGAACAACGTGGTGTATAGTGACAACGCACTTCAACCTGGGTGGCGCCAGTGACACAGCATCAATACTTTGTTGTTCCTTATTATCGGTTGAATCCTCAATCAGGCATGAGGTGAGGATTTAGCAAATTTTGATTTCTCAAAGTCTCATTGAACTAAGGACTTTGCGATTGATAACGAACATTCGACAGAATGAACGACTCCTCATCGGGTCCAACAACGACTTAGACAGCGTAAGACAAACTCGAAATAAAGAACTGCCTTAAGCATGCTCCTATGCACAACAGTGTATGTACAGTGCATGCGATAGGGAAAGCAGTAACACGTAGACAGTATATAGGGTTAGATGCAAGTAGATCCTACCCTGCAGGTACCTGTCCTAGTTTGGAGAGTTATAATGCTTTGTATATGCAAAGGTCGGTTTTGGTTCGTAACAGGTTCCTCGGACTAGGGCCACAGATATACCTCCCGTTGCCCCGATATCGCTGAGCAACAGTCAAACGGTAGCATGACCCATCATCGTCGAAGGTTGTTGGTTATTCGGGGTCCCCGGGCTCCGGTAAACCGTGCCGGATTGCCAAAACGATCCAACGAGACTTATCCCACATCGATGCAAATGAGATGCTAGAAATTGATTAAGAGGAAGAAGAATCACAAAATCGCAAAATGCCTTTTCAAGCTCGGCTCACTTTACTTAGTCCATCTTTAGAGGAAACTACGCAAGTGAACAATCGAAAAAGTCCCAGATTAGATTGGCCGGACACGGGGTCCTGTTAAATCACCATTCCAACCTTCCGCAGCGCGAAAACTCACCGTTTTGACAGACTTTTAAGGGATTATTCACAAACGTATTAAACTCTAAGTACGGATTAATATCGGTTCGATTATCCCCAGCAGAGTCGCCACTGTGGGCAGCATGCCCTGGAATTTCCGATTCCAAAGCGCAAGGGCCCCTTAATCGAGGGAGCGCGACCGCAGAAGTAGGCGCTCGCAGAAACACGTAGTCGCCACAGGCTGAAGGTCCGCTACCCAAGGAATCCGATTTCAAGCACTGCGCTATTTGATTTGAAAAGTGAAGGAACCAATGTCATAACCATATCTGGTTCGGGAGCCAGGTTACGAGAGAGGAAGGGTTTTAAGGCACCCTCTTGCCCAATCCGAGATCGGTCTCTACTTAGGCATTTTGCGAAAATGTGATTCTTCTTTTATTAACCAATTTTAGCCAATTAGGGCGGGGAACAGTTATCGGGAATTAAGTTGTAACATGTTTGCAAGATGTGATAGAAAGCATGTTTGCTCTATTGAAACAGCTTAGTATAGGATGAAAACAGATTGCTGTGGGAATAGACAGACTGGAAAGCCCCTGTCTTGGAGTATCGGGCGCAGGAAACCGTATGCACCGATCAAGTCAATGCGTGCTAGTCACACCTGCGTGCGCTACAAGACCTATGCGCGCCAATAAGCCTAAGCCCACAACTCTTATTCTCAAACCCTCTGGGCTCTGGAAGGACCAGTGCACACCCAGGACAAACCAAGCAGTTGATAAGCAGTTATAATATACAGTTTAAAGGCTGAAAAGCCCTACAAATAAACAAAACAGTCCATAAACAGTGTGGACAAAACAGAGACCAAAGGCCTAGTTACCCATAATTATCCATGCAAGGCCAACCACTGGTCAGAACCAAACCATCGCGCGAGACAGTCACTCTCTCGCGCGAGGGTGCGCCCTGGCGCAGCATCGCGCGATGGTGTCAGTCTATCGCGCGAGGGAATAGACCAGACCAGTGCTTGGTTTACATGTTTCTGGGTTCTGAGACATATTCAGAAAGGTCCCAGGGGTATTCCAACAGAACAGAACAAAGTATTGAAGTGTAAAACTAGCATTTATAACAAAGTAAAGCAATAAACTGGTTATTTACATGCTTAACAGTGATCTATATAAAAGAAAAACATAAAACGGCAAGACACCAATCCCCACGCGGACCATCGCGCGCAACAGCAGAGTGTCACGCGAGTGTATGGGTCCGTCGCGCGTTGGTTCTTGCCATGACGGTTTTTGAAACCTTGCTAGCTTTAGGACCAGGACTGGTATTGATTACCACCCTTGGCCCTGCCAGCCCCCCTCAGAGATCAGAACAGAGAGCAGAACAAAGGTAAGCTATACCTTTGGCTTTGAGGTTTGAAAAGTGTTTGAACTTTGAATTGAGGTGAGGTTGTTTGAGTGGTGAAAATGGTGAGTAAAATGTTGTGCCCTTCCTTTCCTAACCCAAAGTGAATGAAAATCTTGAACCCTTTGAAAGGTGAACAAAGGGGGGTATTTATAGGAGGCTTGGAAGGTGTAGGAGAGTGGCAAACAAGGCCTAAGGCCAAAACTTAGTGGTGAAGGCTTGCCAAAAGGTGATGAGAGAGGTTAACCTGCACTGCCACTGTCCTGTGGAGAAAAACGGGGTTCAAATAGCCCTGTAGACTCCCAGGCAAGCAACCAACTGGCTGGCAAAAGGTGAAAGTGACTGGTTAGGACCATCGCGCGATGGAATGGGACCATCGCGCGAGTGTGACAGCTGTCGCGCGTGGGTCAACAGTCAAATCTTTGACTTTGACCCAGGCGGACTCTCGCGCGAGAGAGTCAGTGCATCGCGCGATGGTGCGCCCTGGCGCGCGATGGAGTGGGTCTGGCGCGCGATGGTCAACCATCGCGCGAGGGAGTCAAACCGTCGCGCGACGGTGCGCCCTGGCGCGAGACGATTGCGCCTTGGCGCGGGTCAGTAGGGTTTTTGGCTTTTGGAAGTGGCTTAGGTTAGGTTGGGTTCAAGGGTTTCAAACAGTCAAAACTCAAACACTTGACATTCCCAGGGTGTTCTTGATCCGTTTCATCATCGGGGAATCAAATACCGTAAGTAAAGTAATCTGGAAGCCCAGATTGGGGTGTCTATATGGTCATAATTAAATTTTGACCGTAGGGCTCTCGTTGATTAACCCTAAGATATATTTGATTCTACGACTTTCTTAGAGTTAAGCAATGAGAGCCTTATAGTCAAAATTTAATTATGACCATTTAGGATAAAGGGAGCCTTGTTGATAAGGACACACTAAACTTTTCGTAGCGGTGCCAGTCCACCTAAACTTTTCATAGTGGTTCCAGTCCTTATATGAACACGCGTTCCAAAAATACCCCTAGAGCACCCTATGAAAGTGCCTAAACCTCAAGATACCCTATAAAAGTGCCTAAAACCCTAGGGTACCTAATAAAAGTGCCTAAAACCCTAGGGTACCCAATAAAAGTGCCTAAAACCCTAGGGTACCCAATAAAAGTGCCTAAATAGCTAAAACCCTATAATAGGAAAGTGCACCCTAAAACTCCTATGAAAGTGCCTAAACCTAGGGTATCCTAAAACCCTAAAATCCTAGGGTACCCTGAAACCCTAGGATACCCTAAAACCCTAGGATACCCTAAAATCCTAAAATCCGAGGGTACCCTAACACATTATATAGATAGTAAGGGGCAGTCGGGGCATTTTTGTCCAGTAATGGACTTCTACCACTATTACAATTTGGGTTGTACTAAAAGTCCAATAGCACCTTCAAAATGGACCTTAGCCCAATTTACCGTAGGATAAAATGATCAGAAAACTAAAATTTTTTCACCCGTTCAAACGGATTCAAATTTGGAATACTTAATTTTTCAACCTCTTTCGACAATTTAAGCGACCACAAAAATATAGTTTTTTCGTTTTATATTATTTTACTATCAATATTAGGCTCGTTTGATAGGTTTCGTTGAGTACATTTCAAAAATATAAAATTTATTAAAAAAAATATGTGAAAAAAAAGTTATTACCATTTAAAATTTTATAACAAAAATAAAATAAGAGAAACAGAGAGAGAGAGAGAGAATGGGTAAAACCGAAAAGGAGAGGGCCTGGTGTCAGACCCCCCTGGGGGGGGGGGGGGGGGGGTGGGTGTGTGTGTGGGGGGCGATTAGTTGCTCTCACACGTAAAAGAAAGGAAATGGGAAAGGATGAGAGAGAGACCTTTTGGTAATCTGAACCAGTTGGGGTTATTTGGGCCGGACCTCTTTTAGACCGCGAGATGGCCTTTTTAATCCTGGCCGTTGGACACAATCCAACGGCTTATAAGAGGGGTGCGGATTTTCCGTATTATCCGGGATACCAGATACCCCGGATAGGAAAAACTCTCTCTCTATGTATAATCTAAAAGCTATTCGGGCATTCGGAAAGCTCCACAAATCAAGTGACCCGGTTGTTTTTATTTTTTTATAAACTGGAATGGAATTGGCATTAATTAGAAATTGAATACAAGAGTCTAGGGTATAGAACTCCTTGGGCATCTGCCCTTAATTGAAAAGAAACAACGGTAGGCATAATATCTAAAAGGCGAAACCCAACATCCATTTGGAACCCCAAATTAGCCAATTTGTCCGCACATCCATTGTCTTCGCGATAGCTATGCATTACCTCTATGACTCCTAATTTCCGCAAGAGGTACCTTCAATCGTTCAATAGTGCACTAAATTGATTGGTATTTCACATGGTTTAGCAATTAAATAGACCATAACCATTGAATCCGTCTCAATTTCAATATTCGGTAAACGTAGTCTATCCACTAATTGAAGGCCGTGTCTCGTAAGCACCAAAGCTCCGCCGCTAGACTTGTTGCATATCCAATGTTATATGCCGGGCTCCGTCTGTGATATAGCCAATATTATAAACATCTCTACAAGCAGTACGACCGTCCATGCACGATAAGTGGTTAAATAATTTTTCCTAACTGGCCAAACTCTACAAAAATAATACTACTTGCAATCTAAAGTGATGTTTCAATATTCGAGTTTTTTTTTTTTTTTTAAATATTCGAGTTCAAGTACTAAAAGATGAGATAAAAAGTTGCACAAATTTAATATTTAACCAAGCCAGCAGGGCTCCACTTTCCCTCAGATCTTCGACCGTATAATTTTTTAATAATTGTACAGATATCTAAGTAGGTACGAATTTGTCTTCATTTTAATTTTTCACATAGCATAACCACAACTAAATATGGAACCTTGCTACGGGCACAACAGATCTGTGCACAGATTGTACACGAGGCCCACTAAGGGTCCCATACAAATAATCTGATCCGTTAATTATGTTTAAAACACTTTTTCAAGGGCCTCCGCGAAAAATTAGCTCAATCCGATACCTATAAATTCTTGATCTAATCATCTAACTTTTCATTCAGGTTTTTAGAGAATGAAAAGTTAGACGATTAGATCAAGTACTTATAGGTGTTGGATTGAGCTGTTTTTTTGCGAGGGCACTTGAAAAAATGTTTTAAACATAATGAACGGCTTGGTAACAAAAAAAGGTCCGGACTATTAGTCCGATCGGATTAATAGAGGGGGTATTAGGGGGTATTGCTAATACCCCGTGGGACTTGGTATTGAGGGGTATTAATAATCCAATCCCAACTCCTTCACATTACCAATCCCTTCTCTTTACCAATTTCTTCTAACAATCCAATCCCATCATCTAATCCCATCTCAAACAAACATGATATTAATAATCCCATCATCTAATCCTATCCCAAACAAACATACTCATTATCAATCCCTTGTCATTACCAATCCCATCTCCTTACGAATCCCAATCCTAATCCCATCTCCTTACGAATCCCATCCATCTATCTCTGTTATCAAACGAGGCCATAGGTGTCGGATTGAGCTGTTTTTTTGCGGGGGCACTTGAAAAAATGTTTTAAACATAATGCATGGCTCGGATCACTTGTGTCGGACCCGTAGTAGACCCCACATAAAAATCTGTGCACGATTTGTGCATAGATTTGCTGTGCCAGTAGACTTTCTGCTAAATATGTCGTTATTTTTAATTACTAAAAGAAAAGAACGTACTAACATTTGTAATGCAATATAGTGTAAACGAATCAAACACGTAACAATGAGAATGCAGTTTTTTAATTTATTATAAAAAAAATGTATTTGTTGTCGCATAATTCGCGTGAATTGGCCTGTCGAATATTGATTACAACGTCATTTTAACACATAGTTATTACTTTTAAGTTAAAATATTGAGAGCATTTTTTTATTTTTTGTTTTTTATTTTTTTGTACTTCAGAATATATATCGAGAGCATATGTGTATGTGTAAATTTTAACAAAAGTCGCTTTCACACTCTTCATCCTTAGGTTAATACATACAAACATCCGATTAGCTTCCTTAGCAGGAAACACAGGAATATACCATTTTTAAGGTTGTCCGCCCAATATTTGCATTTTTTAAAAGAAAATGGGTTTGAGAAAACAGAATAGGTTCAACATATGTGTATTAATTTCAATTAGTATGCTAAGAGATATATAACATATAACAAAAATGGTCTACAGTTTAGCTAGAAATTTTTTTGACACCGCCCTGCATCGGCCTCGCTGTAAAAGTTATATTCTCATTAAAATATAATTTTTTACTCATTTTCGCTTTGGTTTGAATAGTCAATCTCCCAAATTCAATGCAAAAGTAGACCAACTGGCACTTGGGATGCCAAGAGACAACTTAGGCTTTGAGAAATATATATTAAAATATTTAGTAGCGGGTGAATAGTGTCTCGTCTAGCAATTGTAAAATTTTGCAGACTAGCGCGAGTAAGAGTATTGCGGCAGATTTTGAGGCTATTTTGTGCCTTTGACAGTTTGACTCGCTGAATTAGCCTAGAAGGCATTTTGGCTTGCCTGATAAGGATGCTCTAATATAATAAGACCATTAATTTAGCTCGCAAATTGTCAACAACATTTTGGCTAGAACAGTACTACTTGCAAATAACTTCCATCGTTAACCGACAATATAAGTTCCCCCAGAAAACTTTTAAAAGTTTAATTCCTGGCCTCAGGTTATTTTGGAAAAAATTACGCACTTTGTTCATGAGGTAAATTTCGTTGAATGTATTATTATTATTTATCTTAACATTAGAACTAGTGCATCAGTTCGATCCACACCCAAGGGCGGAACCGGGATTTTGTTGAAGGGACAAGACTAATTTCTAGAAAATATAAAAAGTTAAATTTACTAATTCATCATTATGTAATATATCTGTCAAGTAATTGTGTTTCATACACTTAACTCAAGCATTTATAAAAGTAGAACTCAATGTTCTTTCAAACTAATATCGTTATAAGATGGGGGGAAAAAAAAACCCTCAATGGGTTAAGACCTAAAAGATTGATTAGAACTTAGAAGATAGCAAGACAGGGGGTGTCCTGGCACCCATACCTCAATACCCATGTCTGCCACTGTACACAGACTCCACACCACACCCCACCATATATACCCCAAAGCTTCCGCTAAGGTTTTTTTTTTTTTTAGGGGGGGGGGGCTTTTTGGGCGTCTTGTTCTCATTCAAAAAAAAATTCGCGTTTGTTTGATTTGCACCTAACTTTTTTGAATTATTAATTTGACTTGAAGATCGAGAGAAATCGGAAAAATTAAAATTATGATTATGGAATCTGTAAATAGGTTTACTGTGTGTTTTTTCATCTTTTTGTTTAGAGCTGCCTTATATGGCTGATTGTATAGATGTTTCTTGTGAGGGGATTTTATCCCTTGTACTTTGTTTCTTGGTTTGAGCCTAATAAAGTTTTGTGCACTTGTAAAAAAAAAAAAGAACAAATTTAATTAGGGAAGCAAATAACACCCCAAAAAAAAGACAGGAAAGGGCCGGCGGGCGAAAAAATTGAGCCGGACACCGACCGGCCATCGGGCCCGAATGAATTCGCGAAGCAGGCCTCTCAAGGACTCAATTATTGGAATTTATGCACGAGGTCACGTGGGTTCCCTAGCATAATGGGATATAACTCTCAATGATAAGGCTTTTCATAGGCAGCCAACCGAGAACCCGCTTCGGCCTGCGTGACCTTTTATTGTTTGAGTTGGGCCTTAGCTTCACGCAATAGATTCGGCCGGTCTGTGCCCCCAATGGTGTGGAAGAGTCTGCGGCTCGGATTACGGGCCCACACCACCAAGCCTGGGCAATAGTAGGTTGTTACATTCACGCTTTGTATACAACTTAAACAGTTTTAATTTGTCCGATGTGGGAATGGTTAACTTATAGTCATCTCTCTCTTTGGACGGGAACCGACCCCGCAAGGAAAACCCCGGAGGCAACCCCCCTCTCTCTCTCTCCAGAGGGGAACTAGCCCGCAGGGAACACCCCGGAGGCACCCCCCTCTCTCTCTCTCTCAAGTAGTAATGCGCTTCTCTCCTTGCGTTATCTTTTCTACAAAGACTAAATATTAATAATGCGAGTCTCGTACTGAATTTGACAAAGAAAATTGAAAGCTGAAAATACAAAGAAAACAAGATCTCGGAATGCAGTAGATAGAGCAATGCTAGTAAAACAGCAACCTGGTAGCAGCAACTACAATTCCATTGGCAAAGATGTCTGCCAAGGCACAAATTGTTTCCGATCTCAGCAGTTTTGATGTTATTGGTTACAGGGCCGGTCCAAAGGTTTTTAGTACCCAAGGCCTAATAAAAAAAAGTGGGTCCTTAAAGACACAGAGAACAACAAGCTGATTAATAAACCCCAATTCATTTTTCACTTCCATTTACGTCGATTATTGAGAGAGAGAGAGAGAGAGAGAGAGAGAGAACACTGAAGAGCGCGAGGTTCTTACCAGTTGGGAAACCCCAGGCCTGCCGAAAAACCCAATCGGAAAATCAATTGTTGAAGACGAAGACCGAGTAGGTTGCAATGATGCTACCTCTCAAATGCAGACGAGAGCATCTTTTTATTTTAGTTGCCTTAATATTTTATTATGGGTCTTATATTGGCCTTTAGGTAAAGGCCTAATGAATGTTGTGTAATTTATTTTGGGCCTTTAAGCTGAATGAAGTTGGGAAACTGGCGGCCCATGACGTATTTTGATAATTAATACCCGCCAAGGACAGGCTAAGAACATTTGTTAATGCTGAAAATGTCCTTGGCGGGTATTAATTATCAAAACACATCCTTGGCCGTCATTTTTCCAATGAAATTTTTTTGTCTAGGCCTTTTTTTAAAATCAGATTGGGCCATTTTTTTTCCCTATTGGGGTAAAAAGACCCCTACTCATTATATTTAGAGAAATACCAAGCCCTGAATTCTTTATATTTGGGCTGAAAGAATTCCTGATTAATTCTTTTCCTTTCTTCAGTCCCTATTATTATTAATGGAAAAATTCATATCACTAGCAGTAGGTGATTCTACTGAAGCCCTGTGAGTATTACATATACTCCATGGGGAATATGATTTTCAGATATTCTTATACCTGCTAAATTAATCTCCTCTATTGGATTGGAATTCATAGATTCTGTTATATCAGAGGTTGAGTGTCTACTAGTAGGAGGGACACTAACTCTATATGGTATTTGAGTAGTACTCATTCGAGAGCTACTACTTCTTAGGAGTCTTCCTGATTGGGAATTTCTAAAATTGAGAATCAATTACAGAATTTCAAAAGGGAATTCTATGAGTGGCTTCAACGTGCCCAAAAATACTTCCCTGAAATTGATAGATCCATAAATATCATACAAGACTATCATAGAGACTGGAGGAGCTCTATGACAGGAACAGTAATTAGAGCACCCTTCTATTCCTTTATCTTTAGAAGGGAGTTCAGAAAATGAACCCACATTAGACACAGTAGCGTTCGTTAAACCTACAAACGCTGATATTAATAATAAACTGCACAAGCAGAATAATTATACTAATCTCCATCTTAACACTATTGGAGAACAATTAACTCATATTGAGGAGCAGGTTACCCAATTAGGGGAAACCATTAAGAACTCTCAAATAAGAGAAAAGGAGGAAGAAAAGGTTTCACCTTCTAATATTAGACCTCCTATTCCTATATCAGGATTTAATTTGTCCAATCCGAATAAGAATTCTGATTTGGTTAAAGAATTACAGAAAAGATTAAGAGGGCTTTCTATTAATGTAATATCTGAGGAATTAGACCCAGATATGAGTAATCAAGAAATTTTGGAGTTAGAAAATTCTTTTCTTCAAAATGATACTCTTAATAAAATTCAATATCCTCCTCAAAGACTTCCATATGCAGGGGCGGATAGATATTACTACTCGAGACCTAGTCCTCAAGACATGTTATATGAGGAAGTAGGATTTCAAAAACAAATGTCTTATGGCGGTAGAACCATTTATGAATGGAATATAGATGGTATGACTGAATACCAAATTTTTGGAGTAGTACATCAAATGATGATGTACAACACAATTTGTGTTCAGAATCAAGACAGTGATAAAGAGATAGCAGGATGGATCACTGCTGGATTCACTGGTATGATCAAGGGTTGGTGGGATAATATCCTCAATGCTACCCAAAGAGCAAAAGTTTTAAATGCTATTAAAATAGAGAATAATGAACCAAAACAGGATGCAGTGTACACTTTGGTACAAGCAATAATTCTCCACTTTGTTGGTCACTGGGATAACCAATGGGAAAGAAGTAGAGAACTACTTCAAAATCTAAAATACCCTAACCGGGTTCTGTAGGACGGACAAATCCGAACGCGACTTGGGTGACGTCCCACTACCCATAATGTTTGCTTACATCTAAATTTTTTTTAAAATTTATTCAAAAGGCTACATCATGTTAAAATAACCTACATCTGCATTAACACAAAAGAATTAATTATGCTAATAAGTGTGTGGGCTCCCGCGCCCGGAAAAAAAAAAAGCGCTAGCTCGAAGAGTCGCTACCCGGATTTTTGAGATGGATGATCCGAGAAACCGAGAGCTTGATTTGAAAAAGGCTTTTGATCTAGCGAAAACGTCGAGACGTTGGGTTCGGGAGCAACATTACGAATGAGGAAGGTTTTTCTTTAAAAAGCACCCCATTCGCCCGGTAAGACCGGTCTCTACTTGATGTTTTAAAAGGGGGGGGGGGGAGAATCTTCAATATTATTTGGAATATCAAACTCTTTAATAAAGCACGTAACGGAAAGGGACATGGGAAATATATCACATTGACGTGCAGGTGGTGCTATCTGTACAGTCGTGATAAAATGACATGAATAAATGGAAGTAAGTAACATTTAACAGACTGTTTGGACCTCGGGACATACCAGTTCCAAGTCCCTGAGATGCCGGGCGAGGCATCTCAACATGCCGCGTGTGGCACCTGCTCCTGTCAGACTGTTGGGCCTCGAATACCGCTCACGGCACTCGAGATGCCTTGCGAGGCATCTCAACATGCCGCGTGTGGCACCTGCTCTGTCAGACTGTTGCAGTATTTCAAAACATCATTTAACTCACTGGTCTCTGCAGATCTTTTGAAAACTCACGAATAGCCTCACGGCGGTCAGATCATCCTAAAAACGTCATTATCCTTCCCAAAACATAGTTTTAAAGTAGTTTTCAACGCTTTTGATCACTTGGGATGATCTTGAAAAGATTTTAGAAGAGCCGAACATGGCTTGTAGATATGGTCTTATTTTAAGAGCTACAGAAAAAGTAAACAGCAAAAACAGGTAACCACAGCGGAGGAAAACTCAGATCCAGGCAGCCTGTTCACAATAGCATTAGTGTGCACCATGTCGCGCGCCGAGGGTCGTGGTGCCGTATGCCTGATCACAGACCGCGGTTCCCCAACCTCAAAGATGTTGTTGGTTTTATTTTATGAAAATAGGCTTTGATTCAGGATCTAACCAAAAGGGATTAGATCTGCTGACAGAAAGGTCCCCTAAGGACCAGAACGGAATCTAGTCCGAGGAAACTAGTTTATACCTTTGGTTTCGAGCTTGATCGAGGATCGTGGATGCAAGGATGTGGATGAATCGTCACGGATGTGGATGGGGGAGGTTAAATGAGACAAAGGGAGTATGGGTGTGAGTGAAGGTTAGGTGTTTTGGGGGTGATGAGTCTTTGAAGTTAATGAAGGATCAACTTCAATGATGAGAATAAAGTGAGTGAAAGCACTTAAAGAAGGTCTTTTGGGAATGACATTCTTTAAAGCTTGGAAATGGCAATGGAAATAAGAAAGTGGGTGTAGAAATTTAGAGAGAGAAAGTAGAGTGAGAAAGCCAAGAGAAAGGCAAGAGAGGGACTCAAAAGAAAGGCTAAGAGGGGCCTCTTTCCCTTGAGTGGAGGGGTTAATTTATAGGCAAATGGCCAAGGATTTTGAATTCAAATGGTGGAGGTGTTTTCTGGGCGGGCCAGAAGTGCATTTTCGGCTGAGCCAGTCATCAGCTGTGGCTCACACTAGCATGGCCGACAGCTTTCTGAGCCAGCTAGCTTTTTGCTCAAGGTGCCGTGCGGAGGGGTTTGGCTGCGCACGGTCCCTTGAATTTCTCAAGGTGCCGTGCGCTCCAATTTGGGTCCGCACGGTACCTCCTCCTGTGGTCCAGGGCTCTTATTGGGCTTGGCTGGGTTTGTTGGATTTGTTGGGTTTTTGGCTTTAAAGGAGATCCTTTTTCAAGCTCGCAAAGGTATCGTTTCCTCTATTTCATCATCGGGGTGGACAAAGACTCTCCGAGGTCCGGATTGAGGTGTCTACAAAGTGCAAGACTAAGAAAAAGCTTAATGAGCTTCAAATAGATGAAGGGTTAAAACAACAACTCTTCAAACTACTCCTAGACTCGAGTGAAGAGTCTTCAAAAGAAGAGTTGGAGGATCAGGTAAATGATATATCTGATCAAGAAGAAGATACCTGTAAACACCCCAATTTGGCCTAACGATTGTTTCAATTCCCACCTTGGGACCATCCCGATGATGATACGGATACGATGATTGCTGATTGCTTCCTTGTGAAACCCATGGCCTATGGTACGAAGTTTGGGCCACTTAGAGGATCCAATCCCGAGCCAAATAGCCTTTCAGACAGAAACATAGAGTGTTAGAAAAATCCATCGGTCGGCCGTAACATCGATATCACGGCCTCAACATCCATTCCTCACCCGAGCAACCTGTTGCATCAAAAATCTCCCTGAGAGATCCAAGCCTCGGCCGCCACATCCATTCCTCGGCCGCGAGATCCTTCGCTCGGCCGCCAGATCGACCTTTTTCCAGACTCTCGAACCTTCTGTCGGTCGTTTGATCCTATCCCGTGTTCCCTCCGATGCGTTCGGGCCACGTTCAGAGATTGCGACGGAGAGTTTGAGTTGTATTGCAATTGCAATCATAACCCCGTGATTTGATTGGACCGAGTGAGTCACCCCCTTGCCTATATAAAGAGACCCTCGGAATAGAAAATACAACAACGAAATTCCTCAGATCCATACACATTCAAGCCACGAAACTCTGGCTATACACTCCCAAAATCCCTCTCTACAAAAACCCTAACCTCCCGAAGGCAGCCCCAAATCCGACGATCAAACCCCGGAGTTCAAACCCTAGCCCTAGGGTTTCGTCCAAGAAGCAATCAATCAGTCAATCCCCACCGATCCGAAGCAATCAAGCAACTGAGGGATCAAGGTGGTGAGGCCCAACGGCCTCTGGTTTGGTTTATTTTATGTTTAATTTACTAATCGTAGCCTTCTGATAGTCTGTTAAACTTTCTGTCTGGTGTGAGGAAGAACACCAGTCGGGGCTTCGATGCCTCGGCCGGTACATTGATCTCGGGCCAGGATCTCTACCGCGACATCCATTCGCGTCGGGTGATCGATCTGCCGTACGCTTTGATTCGTCTATTGCTTTCTAATGCATGCTTATTTATTGTCTCGGCTCACCTTATTAACTGTTTAAGGCATAAAAACAGACTACGTGTATGGATTAAATAAAGCATCTATATGTCTTATGTTGAATGATTATGGGCTAGCCTCACGGCTAGGCAGAGAGGGGTGCCTAACACCTTCCCCTTACTGTACTTTTGGCTTCCATATCCAGAATCTCTATCTATTTTCCTAGCTTTAATAAACTAGGTGGCAACTCTGTTTTGATGATAACCGCTATCGTGTGGCGATACCTCTAGCCATGGAAGTATCCACGATCTTGGTTTATGAAGCGAGCAACCAATCGAGCAAACACAGTGATGATACAACTGTATGGCGATGCCCCGTTTGGGAGGTGTCTACAGTTTTCTGGCGACTCTGCTGGGGACATGAGAGCCATAACCAAAAAAGTTCAACATAAGACATACATGCCTTATTTAATTCATTTACCATATGCATCGAGCAGGCAAGTCTCGTTGAGTTCACCTAATATCCCGGCATGACACGGGCTATGTTAGGAGTTCCAGCAAACTCCACAGTCACCTGTACCTTTTTGGTATATCAAAAAGGGGATCACCCAATTGCCGCCTATGATGGGCTGGTGAAAGGATTGGTGCCCTTTGACAACGGAGCACCCTGAGACTACCTAAACCTTACATGTGTTAGAAAGCCATAGAACTCATCAAACTAAGGCAGGAACCCACAGGCTAGGGACCTACTTGCATCTTGCTTCCAAGTTCTTTCTCACACCCTGTATCATATTGTATTAACTCTTTCTGTGCAGAAGGGTTGGGATTTTCAGCCCAAGTCCTAACCCTAAAACAGCAGCCAAATACTAACTTGGGTGACCAAGTAGCCCAAGCAAAAGAAAGAGCAAAGCCTGCTAGGGCAAGAAAATGCAAAAATGGCAGCCTAGGCAAAAGTTAAGGCATTCAAAGAAAAGCTCGCCAGGGACTCAACCTCCATCAGGTAACCTAGGCAAAACTTAGAGCATGTGAGGAGAAAAACCAAGAGTGGAAACCCAGCCTCAAAGGTTATAATCTTGGAACTACGTTTATGGCCTGATTCCCTGATCGGGATACGTAGGCAATCTCTCCTCGAGATGCGGCCCAAACATTCGGAAAGAAGGAAAAACATCAACATGTTTGTACTCAGTGATAGGTATAGCTAACCCTGCGTATTGAGCTCACAAAAGATAAGTATATCCCTTTCGAGGAATTGACAACTACCAAAGGACACAAGAATTGCTGTTCATCCCTTTTAACCTAAAGGTCATTACTACAATAGGCAAGAAACCTCGAGAAATTTCAAGTTTGGCAATAGACTATGGGGTATGGCAAAAGAAAAACAAAAGAATCCAAGACTAAGCATACGAAGGAATGTGGAATAGGAGTGTCACTTGGCTAAAACAAAACCTAGCTCTCTTGGGAAAATAGAAGTCACGACCGAATAATCAATACCTCGGCCGTAGCAACAATTCTTCAGCCGAGTAATCGATTCTTCGGCCAGTATTTCATTTACACAAACTACTGTATTTCAGTAAACACTTGTTCAAAGCCATGCTCTGACTTTCGCATGCATTCAGGGACACAAAAAGCATTTCATAAACCAAAACTTGTTTAAATCAAAATCATTGATGTGGCTGTTTTCACTATACAAATATAGTTTCTGCCTATTCTCCACTAACTATGAACAGGAAAAGGAAAAAGCCCTAAAAGCTAGGCGATCTCTGGGAAGAAGGCAAGGATTGTCCGCTGGCCTCTACATCCTCTCTATCAACAGCCGGTGCTTGCTCAGCCTCAAGCTGCACCCAAAAGAAGATACAAGTGCTCAGAATCAAGAAGATATGCAAAACAAACGGAAAACATAGGGAAATCATACCTCAAGGATCCTACGACGCTGTCTCCGGACCAAAGCCTCCGCACTCTGATAGGCATGTAGCCACTCCTGCACCACCTCCGCGGGCACCTGCAAAGGCAAATTGAATATTTCAAAGCATTGAAATGGCAGGCACTAACAAGGAAACAAGTTCAAAAGATATACCTGAGAAGCCCCAGCTGGCAACGTGCAGAGCTGGGTCGTGCAGGGAGTAAGCGCCAGGCGCTCCTCCTCGCCATCATCAGAATGGAAGGAGACGAAAGAAGGAGCCCGTGGCCAGACCGAGGCAGCAGGAGGAGCTGTAGCAGCAGGATGAACCGCAGCAACAGGAGGAGCTGCAGCAGCAGTCAAGAAAAGGCGACAATACTCCATGTAGTCACCTGCCATGAGAAGCAAGCCTGCCCAATCTCTAAGTCGAGCGTTCTTCAAATCAGCTTTAGACATCGAAGAAGTAAACCTCATCGATGCTGGAGGAGGAAGAGGATAGAACTGAAGTGCCTCAACACGCGGGCGCCACTGGCTGGCCACCCGATCACCTAGGTACCAGGATCGACAAAATGGACCCTCCAGCATGCTGCGGGTATGGTCCAAAACTCTAGAACGCGCAAGAGGGGCATCCTCAGGAACACACCCCCAAGGGTCAAACTGTACCTACAAACAAGGTCAAAATCAGCTATAGCATAAAGGTATGGAAATCTAAAAACAAGGAAAGAAGAGGAGAAGTACCTGATCGACCGTCAGCCTGTCTAAAACTCGCCGCCACTCAGGAAGGCTCAAAACAGGTGACCGCGGCTTCCGCTGTCCCGCCAACCATCGCCCGTAGCAAGGAATAGTGTTCACGTTCCCATGCCTAGTACCGGTAGGAAACGGAAGAAGATACTCAAAAGCCCAGAGCTGAAAAACAAATCAGCAAACGAGTTCAATACTAGCAGAAAAAGCAAAACAAGAACAAAAGTGAAGGAAAAGGCAAAGGAATGTACCTCGAGAACCCGGTAGTGACCTCCAAGGATGGGACTCTTGTCCCGAGAACAGGCTCCGAGATTGCCATACAAAGTAGCCAAGGCAGCTGCTCCCCAATCGAACCCCCGAATATCCCCCAAATGCTGTAAAAGGACTAAAAATTGTGTGTGCACCGAACTGTCCTTGTTGGCAAACAACGTTTGCCCAAGGACATAGAGAAGAAAGGCCCGCGTCAGCTGCTCCACACTCACCTCGGTCAGAATATCAGCCTTCATGTATGTCCTGATCAGCCAGGCAAGATCAATGTGGCCTCGAGAATGAAGAGGGAGCACCTTGCCCAAGAACCACTCCAGAGCCCCTGCTCGCTCCCAAATCCGAGGGTCAACCCGAAGAGGAATCCCGCCTACTCGCAACCCGGTCAGCAACGAAAAGTCACCCGGAGTGATAGTCATCTCACCAGCAGCAGGGAAGTGGAGTGTGTTGGTGGTATCCCACCATCTCTCAACTAACGAGGTCATCAGCGACCAATCAACCTTCGGAAGGTTGAGGCCCAGAATGAATGCTTCAAAGCCCGCAGCACGCACTAACTCTCGAGCCTGCTCAGGCAACACCAAAAGCCACTTGTGCGCCTCCTTGCCTCAACCACGAGCCTCCAACCTCCTATTTCTCTGCCAAAGACAAAGAGGGAGTTAATTTCATGATCACATAAACAAATAAAAGGCTAGGGGCATCAAACTAAAACAATCTTAATGCATGCATTACCTAAACAGGGGGCATACTTATCTTGATTTCCTTAAACAAAACAAATCCAACCCAAACTACGGGTCCTTATCATTTTCGCCCCTGGCTAAAAGGGATTTTATCCCAAGAACAGAAATCAATATTTGATGAATCAAACTACAAACTAAAGTAAACTTTTTACTTTTTCAGGAAAAACTTACCAAAGCATTGAGGACACTCAAGTGCTGCTCAGGCTCTCGGCGAACCACCTCGGCTCCTGAGCCACCAACAGAAGGATGGTACTGCAAGAAACCACCATAGCCCAGCCTACGCGAAGGAAAGACGTAAGTAGCAGCGTCAAACGGGCCCGGCTCCTCGATCGTCTCCTCGTCAAACGATGGATACTCGCACCTACATGGAGGGTGCGAGGAAGAACCCGCCGCGTCTGTGGAAGATGGCGTAGCCATCGTAACTCAAAGCAAGAAAGAGAACGCAAGCAACAACCAATAACAGCCGTGAACGGCGGCGAACAATGGTGGCTGACCGTGAACAGTGACGCCGGAGGGATGATGGCCGGACGGCGGCAAGAGAGGAGGAGGAACGACGGTGGCCGAATGGTGGTCGTCGGGGGAGAGGAAGAACAAAGGACCGAGGAGGAGGAAGGGGAAAAAGAAAATGAACCGCGAAATCGATTAAATGAAACTTAAATCGATTTTCTGACTCTTGACGTTCTCACGGCCGAGCAATCGAATCCTCGGCCGAGACATCCATTATTCGGCCGAGAAATCGACCTATTGGCCCCCTAATCCATTCTTCTCAGCAGCTTCAGGCCTTGCTCAGTGCACTAACTCAAGCCGTTATGAATATTTTGGGTCCATGACCAGCAAAACCAATGATTAAACCAAACCTTGGGGGCATACCTAAGCACAAGGAGGCTCTCTCTCCACAAACTGCTGACCAAAGCTTATCGCTATCAAGCAAGATCAACAACTCTGAGTTCGACATGCTCCATGCCAACAAAATCAGTAGCTCTACGCCTATGCTCGCCAGCTTTATCCACATCTCAACAGCCTTGCAGCATTCACTTCTGTCAAACTACCAATAGCTCAACGCTTGTATCCACCTATCATCAGCGGCTCTGAGCCCGTGAAACAAACAGGCTTTTTGCTTATCATTTCAGCGGCTCGAAGCCCATTACCGTAGCGGCTCCAGGCCTATTATCGAATTCAGCGGCTCTAAGCCTGTATTAATCACCTCGATGGCTCAACGCTCATTCAACAGGCTCTAAGCCATTCAGCCCATTACTTCAACGGCTCCAAGCCTGCAAATTCAGCAGCTCCAAGCTCGCTATCATCCAGCGGCTCAAAGCCCATGTTCAAGCTACTCAGTGGCTCTAAGCCTATCATCTCAGCGGCCTTACACCCGTTAGCCCAGCCATCTCAGCAGCTTCAAGCTCGCTATCATCGAGCAGCTCAAAGCCCGTGTTCAAAGCTACTCAACGGCTCTAAGCCCATCATCCCAACAGCTCCAAGCCTAATCCATATCAACAGTTCAACAGGTTCCACGCATACTATCCCAGCGGCTCCAGGCCTATATCCCTTATCAGCAGACTCAACAACGGCTCTAAGCCCGTCACCTCAGCAGCTACATGCCTATATCTACCATCTCAACGACTCTAAGCCTGTATTCACCACTTTAAAGGCTCCAAGCCTATAATCTCAACGGCTCCATGCCACTACTCAACGGCTCCACGCCTGTTATCGACTCAGTGACTCAAAGCCCATGACTCAACGGCTCCACGCCTGTTATCACCACCTCAGCGGCTCTATGCCCGTTATCATCTCAACTGGCTCAAAGCCGTAACTATCTGGCTCTACGCCGTAATTATCTCAGTAGCTCGAAGACCATTACTCAAACGGCTCCACGCCTATTGACTCAGCGGCTCAAAGCCCATTACTCAACGGCTCCACGCCAGTTATCGACTCAGCGGCTCGAAGCCCACCACTCAGCGGCTCTAAGCCACTATCTCAACTGGCTCGAAGCCATAATCAATTCAACTGGCTCTATGTCGTAACAACTCTCAACAGGCTCTACGCCGTCCCAATCAACAATTATCAAATCCCAACCACTGTGTACTGGATGCTCAAGGTCTACACTTAAATGCGCAAGCTCTATGCTTGAATGCCCAACCACTGCGTACTGGATGCTCAAAGCCTGTACTTTGAAAGCTTGGATTCAGCCGTCCGAATGCTCGAGCTCTACGCTCTGATTGCTCAAGTCCGGAACTTGAAAGAAGCTTTAAGCTTATATCAAACACACACGCACGGGCCCGTGCACATATTGCATCAAACACATCGAGTCTGCATAATCACCATATCTGCTCACATCTAACCAACATTATCATACATACATGCTATGTTCTGCATTTGTCACTCACTCGCAGGTCAATCTTGCAATCAAACCGGCTCTATGCCTCGGTTTTATTGATCGGTCCAGAACCTCGATCTTTTGGCTCCATGCCAAATTTTATGATGAGAAAGCTCCATGCACAGATCATCAGAATACAACCAGCTCTACGCCTCGGTTCAATCGCATCAAGCTCAAAGCTCTGATATTCCAAGCTCTCACCTCCAGAAGGCAAAGCTTTCAACACCTGCTCCGTGCTTCGATTCCATCTACTAAGCTCTCACCTCAAGATCAATGCCAGCTCCGCGCTTCGGTCCAATCAAAGCTCCAACACCACAGGCTCTCGCCTTATGATCAACACCAGCTCCGCGCTTTGGTTCAATCAAAAGCTCTACGCCTTAAATCCTAAAACCGGCTCTGTGCCTCGATTCCTCCATTCAAAAGCCCTGGCGCTCCTTCAACTACTTTCCGCCAAAACCCTGGCTTTATCCAGGTACGTTGCACTACGGCTTTTAAAGCCCGAAGGTACATCTTCTGTCTCTAACCCTCCAAACTTTTTCTTTTTATTGCCCCCGAACTACGATTGGTCTGAATTTCCCCTGTGGAATACGTAGGCAGCCTCCTGGCCCGACCATAACAAAACATTTTTTTTTCCCCGAACTACGATTGGTCTAAATTTCCCCTGTGGAATACGTAGGCAGCCTCCCGGCCCGACCATAACAAAAGCTTTTTCGAAAACCCTTGGAATAGTGGTTGGACCAAATTGAGCTGCTTTTACAGCTTTGACTTTTACTCAAACATGTCTCGCGATCCGTCTGAGCTCAGTCAAAGAGGGGCATCTGTAGACACCCCAATTTGGCCTAACGATTATTTCAACTCCCACCTTGGGACCATCCCGATGATGATACGGATACGATGATTGCTGATTGCTTCCTTGTGAAACCCATGGACCTATGGTACGAACTTTGGGCCACTTAGAGGATCCAATCCCGAGCCAAATAGCCTTTCAGACAGAAACATAGAGTGTTAGAAAAATCCATCGGTCGGCCGTAACATCGATATCACGGCCTCAACATCCATTCCTCACCCGAGCAACCTGTTGCATCAAAAATCTCCCTGAGAGATCCAAGCCTCGGCCGCCAGATCAATGGCTCGGCCGCCACATCCATTCCTCGGCCGCGAGATCCTTCGCTCGGCCGCCAGATCGACCTTTTTCCAGACTCTCGAACCTTCTGTCGGTCGTTTGATCCTATCCCGTGATCCCTCCGATGCGTTCGGGCCACGTTCAGAGATTGCGACGGAGAGTTTGAGTTATATTGCAATTGCAATCATAACCCCGTGATTTGATTGGACCGAGTGAGTCACCCCCTTGCCTATATAAAGAGACCCTCGGAATAGAAAATACAACAACGAAATTCCTCAGATCCATACACATTCAAGCCACGAAACTCTGGCTATACACTCCCAAAATCCCTCTCTACAAAAGCCCTAACCTCCTGAAGGCAGCCCCAAATCCGACGATCAAACCCCGGAGTTCAAACCCTAGCCCTAGGGTTTCGTCCAAGAAGCAATCAATCAGTCAATCCCCACCGATCCGAAGCAATCAAGCAACTGAGGGATCAAGGTGGTGAGGCCCAACGGCCTCTGGTTTGGTTTATTTTATGTTTAATTTACTAATCGTAGCCTTCTGATAGTCTGTTAAACTTTCTGTCTGGTGTGAGGAAGAACACCAGTCGGGGCTTCGATGCCTCGGCCGGTACATTGATCTCAGCGTGATCCCTCGGCCGCGACATCCATTCGCGGCCGGGTGATCGATCTGCTGGCACAGTTTTGATTCGTCTATTGCTTTCTGATGCATGCTTATTTATTGTCTCGGCTCACCTTATTAACTGTTTAAGGCATAAAAACAGACTACGTGTATGGATTAAATAAAGCATCTATATGTCTTATGTTGAATGATTATGGGCTAGCCTCACGGCTAGGCAGAGAGGGGTGCCTAACACCTTCCCCTTACTGTACTTTTGGCTTCCATATCCAGAATCTCTATCTGTTTTCCTAGCTTTAATAAACTAGGTGGCGACTCTGTTTTGATGATAACCGCTATCGTGTGGCGATAGCTCTAGCCATGGAAGTATCCACGATCTTGGTTTATGAAGCGAGCAACCAATCGAGCAAACACAGTGATGATACAACTGTATGGCGATGCCCCGTTTGGGAGGTTTCTACAATACCTCTTCAGAATCAGAAGAGGAAGAGATTCCTAATAATTGCAATTGCAATAATCTTGAATGCTCGACTTCCGATAATTACTGGAAGGCTATTGTTGAGATGAATGGTTTCAGCATTAATGTCTTGACTGATAAACAACAGGGTTTATTAGACATCATTGATCAAATTGATGATCCTCAACTAAAAATAAAAATAATAGAAACATGCATATCTTCTAATAAAGAAGAAGAAGAGGAGACTAAACCTCAAATTCCCAATGAGACTTATAGCCTAAAAAATGTTTTGGATAGATTAGAACAGGTTGATAGCTATAAACCTGTTACAATTCCCGAATTGAAGGGATAAATAAACATTTTTAAAATGGAAATTAGGCTACTAAAATCATTCCAGAATAAAGCTACCCAAGATATTAATGAAATGAATCAAAGAATGATTTCTTTGGAAAAGAAAGGTAGCATTAATCAAGAGGAAGATCCAAAGTATTTGAATCTCATCAATAATATAGTTTACCAAAAATGGCATGTCAAGGTAAACTTAGTAATACAAAAGGAATACACTATCAATAACATCATTGCTTTAGTTGATGGTGGAGCAGATATGAATTGTATCCAAGAAGGAATAGTTCCAACCCAATATTTTGAGAAAACTTCTCAAAGTCTCACTAATGCAAGTGGGTCTAAAATGATGATTAAATACAATTGAATAATGTTTATATATGTAATAAAGGGATTTGTTTGGAGACAACTTTTCTTTGCATAAAGAATCTCCAACAAGAATTGATATTAGGAACCCCTTTTCTAGCCATGTTGATGCCAATGCAAACCAGCACTGCTGGAATAACTGCCCATATTGATGGCCATGAAATATTCTTTGAATTTGTTTCTCCTCCTGTTTACAAAGAAATAAATGACATTATGAGAAAAATATCCCATAAAGATAAACAAATAAACCTTTTCCAAAAAGAGATCAGAATTATGGAAATTGAAGAAACTCTTCAAAAGCATTATATAAAAGAGAAAATCTCTCAAATCCAAGATGATTTCAATAAAGAGATCTACAGTAATATCCCTAATGCTTTTTGGGATAGAAAGAACTATATTGTTTCACTTCCTTATGAGAAGGATTTCGATGAAAGGAAGATTCCTACTAAAGCACGGCCTTCTCAAATGAAACAAGAATATTGCCAAGAAGAAATAAATGGTCTTCTTGCAAAGCAGCTAATCAGGAAAAGCTACTCCCCTTGGAGTTGTACAGCTTTTTATGTCAATAAAAATGCAGAAAAGGAAAGAGGTGTTCCAAGGTTACTTATTAATTATAAACCTCTTAATGAAGTTTTGATGTGGATAAGATATCCCATCCCCAATAAAAAAGACTTGTTAGATAGACTAAATAAGACAGTCATCTTTTCTAAATTTGATTTGAAATCAGGATACTGGCAAATTCAAATTAATGAATCTGATCGCTATAAGACAGCTTTCACTGTCCCTTTTGGTCATTATGAATGGAACGTAATGCCCTTTGGTCTTAAGAATGCACCTTCAAAATTTCAGAATATTATGAATGATATTTTCTATCCATATGCAGAATTTGCAATTTGCTACATTGATGATGTTTTGATTTTTTTCCCAAAGTATTGATCAGCACATCAAACATCTTAGAATTTTTAAAGAGGTTATTAAAAGAAATGGTCTTGTTGTTTCTGCTCCTAAGATGAAATTATTTCAAACTAATGTCAGATTCTTAGGGCACAATATTCACCAAGGGAAAATTATCCCTATTGACAGAAGCATAGAATTTGCTTCTAAATTCCCAAATGAATTAAGGGAAAAAACCCAATTGCAAAGATTCCTTGGGAGTCTTAATTACATAGGAGACTATTACAGGGAATTAGCCCAGGATTCTGCACCCCTTTATGAGAGACTCAAAAAGAATCCTCCTCTATGGACAGAACGCCACACCAAGGCAGTCCAAAAAATCAAGTTAAAAGCAAAACAATAGCCTTGTTTAGCAATAGCTAACCCAGAATGGAAGAAAATTGTAGAAACAGATGCCTCTAATATTGGTTATGGTGGTATTTTGAAACAATATAATCCTAATACTTCTAAGGAAGAATTAGTCAGATTTACTTCTGGACTATTCAAAAATGCTCAAGCTAATTATAGCACAATAAAGAAAGAAATTCTTTCTATTATTAAATGCATTAACAAATTTCAAGATGACTTGTTAAATCAATATTTTTTGTTAAAAGTCGATTGCAGTGCTGCAAAACAAGTTTTAAAACAAGATATTAAGAACCTTGCTTCTAAGTAATTTTTTGCTAGATGGCAGTCAGAATTGTCTGCATTTGACTTTGTTATAGAATATATTAAAGGAGAAAATAATTCTCTCCCTGATTTTCTCACTCGAGAATTCTTACAAGGCTAATGCAGACAATCAGCCGTCAAAAGGCTGAGGAAATACATGCCTCTTCTAGCAATGGAGAGGAATCTTTTATCAAACAAGCTTGTCCTTCTATAGCCCAAGCTAGGCTAAAATTGAGAGAGACAGTTCCCTCATTATTTTGAACTATTTGTTCAATTTGATTGACTATTGGCCTGGGAGGGACAGCATTAGTGATAACCCAACTTTCTGGGAAAGTAATTTCTTCCTAATTAATCAACCGATTAGTAGCAATATTAGAAGTCAACATATTAGTCTCAATTAAGACTGTTTGATCTGGGGATCCTAGTCGGCGGACTCTAGGATTAACAGTATTCATAACTTTATAGTAAACCCTATAAATAACTGCTATGACCTCAGATCCAGGCAAATAATCATAGCCTCTAGTTTGAATCCTACAATTTAGGACTTCACCAATATTTCTATCTGTTAAAGATAGGGTAAGATTAGGATAAGCATTGAAGTAAACATGACCATGACATAGACTGGTCTCTATTGCCCCCATTATTGAGGATCTCCAATTATTACACCTGCCATCACGTAAAGTAACCTGTAGACAGGTATCCATTCCTAATAAAGTTAATGGTTTTAGGGCAATTTGCACTAAACCAATATGGATATAATTATAATTGCTCATATGAGCCAGAAGATCACTTCTTTCTATAAGATTAATTATCTTATCTTGGAGCTCTATGCTCTCCGTCTTTTCTTTGGTTTTTATTGCCAAAGTACTTCTAAATTCAAAAGTACCTCGTCCATAAATAGTTGATGGACGTACTGGAGGAATTGTCCAGTGATTCAATTGTTCTTGCACATTGGCATATTCCACTAATTCGGAATTTTTTACTCTATCATTATCGGAATGAAATAATCTTCTCATAACGAGATGATTGTGTCAGTGCTTATATAAATTATTTTCTTATGATTTTGCCCCTTTTTTTTTAAATGGAAGTAAACATCATAAATAGCACGTCTGTCAACGATTTACCGAAGCAAGGCCAAAATACCCTAACCGGGTCCTGTAGGCCGAACAAATCCGAACGCGACTTGGGTGACGTCCCACTACCCATAATGTTTGCTTACATCTAAATTTTCTTAAAAATTTATTCAAAAGGCTACATCATGTTAAAATAACCTACATCTGCACTAACACAAAAGAATTACGCCATTACTGGCTCTGATACAAAATAAGTAAAGGATCGAGAAAACTGACCTTATTATTTAGAAGGCCGAAGCCAATATTACAACTGGAAGGAGAGGAGAATACAGCGGAAGAGAGAAGGGGAGAGCTAGGATTTTAGAGAGAGAGAGGATAATCTTGAAAAACCTACCTCAAAATGGAAAACAAATGGGGTTTATATAGCCCCGAAATGAAAAACAAATGAAATGCAAATTACACTCAAATTGAAATGAAGATTCATGTCGGGTATGCATGGGGCCCCATCGACACATTAGTCTTCACCTAAAGCAGAGTGTCATCATGACTGACTCCATAATTGAGTCACTTTACCACCAAAAGTTATTTTGGCAGTATTTGGAATTATTGATGCTTTTCTTTTTTGGAGGATAGCTTTTCAGACATTATTTCTGTCATGCTATCCCAAAAATCTCCCAAAGTTGGAGTGTTGCCTTCATCTTCATAGGGATCCTGTGATTCCCCTTCTAGGCATGTGAACGGTTTAGAATTATCCTCTTCATTGCTCTTTGCTGATGTCATTAACTCATCATCAGCATCTTGATGAACAGATTGGAGAAATTGCTCCTTCATGAAGTCCATGGTTTTAAGAACTACTTCATTATCTGCCATGGAGGGATTCTTTGCCCTGATTTGGGCTGATATTTCCAAAAAAGGATTTTTAATGGACAATTTTTCCTTCTGCTTAATTTGCAACTTCAATTCCTGAGTTTTGACCTTGATCTCATCAATGGTCTGTTGATAATCAGCATTTTTCCATCTCCTGTATTGGAATGTCCTCTGGAGAACTGGTAGAGCCAATTGATTTGTTCCAATTTGAAGATCCCATTTCCAAAGCCAAGGGATACCAAAAATTGTCATTGTGTCAAGAAATAATTTTCTTTCTGGGATAACTCCCGTCAATTGGGAGTAATTTGAGTAGAAGGCCTCTATTTCCTTCTGAACCTCATTTGGCAAAAAATCTTGTAATAGACCACCATTCATAAAACCAATTTGGAAATTCATATTGCCCAACCAGCTTTGGACATAGTTTTAAAAACCAAGAATGTTTTCTTCACTGGTTTTGGCAATAAAATGTTTTTGTCCTTGCTTCAATATAATCCCAGTAATTATATTGAATTGGAACACCATTTTCTGCCTTAATTGACAGAGATTTTGATTTGGATGGGTGAATTCCCCATTTTTGAATTGGAATGACCATCTTAATAACGGCCTTGCTATAACTGATTGGACTTTTCTGACCAATCTTGGTATCATAGGTGTGATTAAAAACCACAGATCCGGATTCAAAAAGCATTGCTTCATAGATATATCTGTATTTCCCTTCTGGGACTGGATAATTCATTGTATCCAAATATCGGGACTTTATTTTCCAATGATCATTCTTCCATTGTTCATCTTGTTGTTTCAAGACCATAATTGTCTCGGTGGTTTTCAGTGATTTGAAAACTTCTTCAGTCTGTATCACTTCCTTCATTGAAAGTGATGAGGATGATGATGAACCAGCCTCCTGTAGTGATGGGAATTGTAATTTGTGGGCCTTCAAGTAGGCTTCCACTTCTGCTTGGGTAATCTTTGGTTTACCCTGCCTCTAGGGCTATTTCCTCGACCTCATCCTCGATCTGGAGGTCTATTCATCTGCAAAATTATGCACGAGATAAAATATTCAGTCTATTCTGAATCTGCTTCTTCCTTTTATTGTGATGACTATTAGCCACCAGATTTTCCTCATCATCATCGGAATATCCGTATTCTTCATAAAATTGGTCGATGGCTGAAATAGCATTATACCATCTTTTCAAATAAAACCTGTTAGGGAGATATCTATTCCAGTATTGCTCCCTATTGGCCATGATATGGTTTTCCATGGCTTTTCTGAATTTTTTATCCTTCTCAATGATAAATTTTAGCCTAGCTTGGGCTATAGAAGGACAAGCTTGTTTGAGATAATATCCTCAATGCAACCCAAAGAGCAGAAGTTTTAAATGCTATTAAAATAGAGAATAATGAACCAAAACAGGATGCAGTGTACACTTTGGTACAAGCAATAATTCTCCACTTTGTTGGTTATCCCAATGTAGGTAAAGGCCTAATGAATGTTGTGTAATTTATTTTGGGCCTTTAAGCTAAATGAAGTTGGGAAACTGGCGGCCCATGACGTATTTTGATAATTAATACCTGCCAAGGACAAGCTAAGAACATTTGTTAATGCTGAAAATGTCCTTGGCGGGTATTAATTATCAAAACACGTCCTTGGCCGTCATTTTTCCAATGAAATTTTTTTGTCTAGGCCTTTTTTTAAAATCAGATTGGGCCATTTTTTTTTCCCTATTGGGGTAAAAAGACCCCTACTCAAGCCTAATACGAGTAGTAAAAATAATAGGAGTGCCCCTAATTTTTTGGATTTTCTTGATGTCCAAGGCCCAACCCGCATGGCCCTTGGGGTTGGGCCGGCCCTGACTGGTTATTAGGAGGTTGTATTTGGCTCAATTTAGACACTTCGTACTTTTGATCAAGTTTATTAATGAAGTCTTGTTTCTATATTGGTATCCTGTGCGTAGAAACAGGGCAGTGTTTGGTTGAAACACTTGGAACAGAGCATGACATTAATGATTTAATATTTTGGTGCATCATATTTTATTAAGAAACTTGACAAACGGTACATAAGATCCATTCACGGTTAGGAACATGACTACATCCGGTAAACTGTCCGGCATCAATCGGCGTCGCTTACGAATTACGTATAAGTTATGCTGTAGTTATATATATGTTACAATTCTCCATCAAATGTGACTAACAGATTTCCTTAGTTTTGAGATATGATGGATCCTACACACAAATATCAAAAGAGGTATTCAAATGCACTTGGGCTACGAAGCCCCTACACAACTAGGAAGTCGTCGCACCCTTGTCGGATGAGCATAAGACATGAAATTGGGCAACCCCGTGCTATGTCTCTTAAATTTTAGTTTATTTTTTCATGGGACATGTCGGGGCACACATGAGACACAGGACCGGGATACATGATCTGTACATACCTTCAAATGGCTCTTATAAATTTTATAACGGATAAGCGATCGAGACAGCAGATAGAGGAGCGTTACTTCCTAGCGGATAAAGCGAAGCGCTTTCGAAAGTGTTTGGAATATACCATCGGTCGTGAACATATTTGATGGGAGCCTTAAGCTAATATAATTAGTGTTTACAGTGTAGGTATGAATAATTAAAAGAAGAGGAAAATAAACAATTGTCATGTTCGTTGCCGGCCATTTCCGTATCTGTATACATTGTATAAGAAAATATTAATTATGTTTAATAACTGTTAGTTATTACCCTAATTAAACTAGTGATAAAACTCATCCATTATGCATAACAACTCTCCCTCTAAACTAATCTCCTAGTAATAGTCATTGCATTCATCAAACTAATCCATCTTCTCTCTCTCTCTCTCTCTCTCTCTCTCTCTCCAAGCCATTTGACACTCATAAAGGGTGTAAAACAGAGCAAAATAAGATGGCCAAAAAGGATGGGAAAGAAACCAAATACGCAAGATATTTCAAAGCACCCATTAGAGTCCTAACCAAGGCCAGGGACTTCTACGTCCAGACCATGTTGGATTGGGCGGCGCGTGGCGAGTACGGCAGCGCAAGGGGCTACTGCGTCGACGCCCCATTCTACAATCCTCCTGGTACCTTGAATTTCGGCTCCACCAAAAATTCCACCCAAAATGAAGATCTAACGGAGCTCGTGAGGGCTGCTTCCGCTCGGAATCTGAGCAACAGGGTCCAATCAGAGATTCTCCAGAGGCCGAGGCATGTGAAATTGCCGGCAGCCTCCAGGAGAAGCTTGCGGTGGACGAGGAGCGTTGACATTGGGAGGATTGAGGAAGACAGGCCGTGTGAGTTTGGGCGAGAAGTAACGGTAGAGACAAGGCATGTTGAGTACGGAAGAAGCAGAAATTGTATTGTTTCAAAGAGGGCGGATTGATAACTTGCATCCAATCTTGTCCAGTTTGTCCTTTGGTGTGGGTATATAAAGATGATTCGAACCGTTCTGTTGATAACATCATTCACAGCAAAATTTAAATGGATTGGGCGTCAATAGATACATGAGCTAGTCGATTTTGTTTGAAGAAAAAGGGGATATGGTTCAAGTTTCAAATCATATTTCTCTGTTCATTATCTCTTGAATGTACAAGTTTGATCTGCTTTCGTCCTTACTGATATTCGACTAATCTATTTTTTTGGTGTGAATGATTTATATTTTCAGTGAATCCCACAACATGAACGATTTATATATATCATGCATCTGTGTGGGTCCACTCGAAATCCTAGAAAGAGCAATATGGACATGATTGGATGTGAAGGAACCACGAGGGGAACCTCCTCCATTGTGAGGGAACCTCCTCCACTCGAAATCCAAGTTTGCATGTTTGGGGGGCTGTTTTCAACTTGGATCTCTTGAACCCTTTACTCCTCCGCTACTGTGCTGTGGGAAGATGATGTGGCTCGCCGGGTACCTGCAAACCGGAGGATGGTGTTCCTCCGGGTAGAAGCTCCGACGATTAAGTCAGTATAGAGAAGAAGAAGTGCAGTGGTATATGTTAGGAAAAGAAGAATTGCTTATGAGAGGAGGAGTGTGTATCAGTCCCTTTGGGGTGAAAGGTAGCTCTGTATTTATAGGCAAAGGAATCTTCCACGCTAAGCAAGCCGAGCGTAGGACACACGCGCGTTCTTACGCTCGGATGACGTCACCTGTCAGAGGCATTTAATGAAGGCCGCCTTCCCAGGTTTGCAGAGGCACATGGGTTCGTGTCAGGCATGTCACATCACACAAGGGCGGCACGCCTGTCAGAAGAGAAGGCAACTCACGTATCACGTGGAAGGTTCCAGAACGTTCTGTACTAGCGGTGTCCGAGCAAACAGGTCCCGAATGAAAGATGACCGGCCGAACAAATGGAGATCAGGATTGGAGAGGTGCTATGCCGAACAAAAGACTTCGTTACCGAACAAAAAGCTGAGTGATGACGTTCGGACAACAATCTACGCTCGGCCGTGTAGTCCGTGGTCCATCCTACGCTCGGCGACAGATGAACGACGTGTCATCGTGCCAACTCAGCCCTAAACGAACTGAGACAACTGAACGATGGACCTCGGGTATGACCCCTTTGAATCTTGTGAACCCTTTGGATATTTCGGCCCACTACAGCATGTTTGATTCCAAGACCAGTAAAAATTTCAATGTCGGCTAAAAAAAATTGCCCAAATTAAGATACCGGAAATAGTTTAGGTGCGTGTAAATTACCCCCATGCCTGATTATCAAAAAGAAATGTATGAATACATAATCACAAGTTGCTCTGTTCTCGGTTAATCTCTATCACTTTGTTGATATGTTTGTTTCAATCTTATGTTATTTTGGAGTTTTTTTCTCAGTGAGTGATGCAAGCTTTTATATAAGTCAAGAATATATACAAAAGCTTGCTTCTCGACTAATACAAAAGCTTGCATCACTTAGAAAAAAAAACTCCAAACAGAAGATCGAAACAGACATATCAACAAAGTGACAGAGATTGCTTGAGAATATATATAAAAAATTTGATTATTTTTTTCCCCAAAAGGTAATGAATTTGAAGTAGAGGCAAATGGGTTTGGGGCAGTTTGATTAATTTAGTCAAATACCTGGAACATGCATGATGCATTATCACCAGAAAATAAAAATAAAAAAGGCTTACATCTCCAAAGTGTTTTGGTGTTTGGAGAAATTGAAAGTTCACTAGATCAATTGATTCCATGGTTATTCACATGGTTTGTCTATGATGATCATAGTCAATGTTTTATTCATTGTAACGAGCGTTGTGCTTCTATGATTCACAAGAAGTATTGAACGCAGTTAGATAATTTTTTGCCAAGTGAATCATTATGCATAAAATAATACTCATGTTTGTCACTCCCTAAACAGGTACAACTTAGTTGTCATCAAGTCTTAGCATTCTTCTACTAATATTTTTTCTCTTAAATCTTAGTTTTTCAAATACAGGCCATTTATAATATTCTTTAGATTATTACTTTTTAATCATTACTTAATCGCACTTTATACCCTCAAAATTTACCTTAGCTTTATTTTGGTTCTTATTTTTTCCGAAAATCCTATGGCAACTGACGAGATGTGCACCGATGGTGCACATATCGGCATGCGGGGCTTACTTCCTAGTTTTGTACAAATGATCTAAACCGTTTATCAAGGCCTTTCAGGAGTAGTTAAGGGACATCAAGCCAAGCATTCGTCCACCACCTCAATGAGAATCGATGTTTTACTATCAATCACAAATTTTTAAAAATATTTTTCCGAGTCGCCCCACCAAAATTCAACTCAATCGAATAACTACAATGGCTTGATTCGATCTATGTTCCAATTTTTTATTTAGAATATAGGATCTCGAATACTGAATGTCTTCTGAATGAAAAATTGGCATGTTGGATCAAGCACTTTCAGTTATTCTAGGTTGAGATGGTTTTTCAAGGCCCTACGTGAAAATATATCTAAAACTAATGAACGATTCGGATCATTTATGTGGTACCCGAAAGTGGACCCCGCATACCGATTTGTGCACATCTCGTCAGATTTCATATAAGGGTTCTTTTAGCTTGCACTACAACCACAGCTAACATGTCCCCCACAAGAAATCACAATTTCCTTTTTGAAATGGGTTCAAATGCTCTCCGGTCCAAGTTCTAAGTACACGATGGGACGGGACGGGACAATTCAAGGGCAGTCCAAATCTAAATCATTCATTTGCAGTGATTGATGATCCAGATATGGATTGTCCCGACCAGTCTAAATTAAGGACGAGAGAGGATCCAAATCGCTTTTAAATTCATCATTGTATGTTACCGTTATTATCTTTTGAGTTTTCCAACCTGAATATAATTTGGAATTTTGCACCCCCATAATTCTGAACAAATTGCAAGAGTATGGTATCAGGTACGTACTGTGATTAACATTAATTAGTATCTATTTCGCTAGCTATGTTTATTTTCTAAACTTTTGCTAGTGTTTGTTTGTTTTACTTTTTTTTTGCCTTGATGAGAACAATTGAAAGAGTAAGAAAAATTGACTAAAATTGAGCTACGTTCATTACATGCAAGAAAAAAAGTCAAAACGGACATTTTTTCAAATCATTCCACATTTTTTTACTTTCTAATTTCTCGAAAAGTCAAATTTTTGATGACCAAAAGCCTAAGAGAATCACATGCAGACAACAAAAATAGGCTAAACTAAAAGGAAGATAAGTTATGGCATCCAATTATCCAAACTCTTATCTCATTTGTTAGAGTATCTCCGATCTTTATTCAATTTTTTACTCAGATTTTTAATACGACTAAAACTCCATTTAATATGAGCATCTTCAGCCCTTTACTCAAATCTTAAACCCAAACCACCTGTTTACACCGTAATTTGGTAAATTAGTCTATCATGATCGACTAGGTCAAATTGTGACACGTGTCAACAATGAATGGACTAGCTTCAAATAAATGTGATGCAATAACGCCTACCAAGGAATCGAATGGACTAATCGACGGTTGAGGGTTGTGCTTAAACTCAAGACACGTGCCCAACAAACAAGCTACAAGCGGATCATGGACGAAGCAGTTAGCAAAGGCAGTTGAAGGAAGCAAATGCAAAAATGAGATCGTGTGAAGTAACCGCCTAGTCCAGAACGTGGGAAACGAAAAGGAAGAGAGGAGGTAACCGCTTGATTCAAATTCATGGAGGGAATGCTGCCAAATTTGAATTTCAATTCGAAGTGAAGCCTATAAATGCAAGAATTGAAGACGATTTCAACCCCACTCAATCGCCCAAAGGCTTCTACTTTTAATCTGTACTTTACTTTTCTCGCACTAGGAGTAGCTTGTAACGTAACTGTCTCCTCGGTCGTGTAACCACAGTCAACTGATTTCTATTTTGAAGAATAATAAAGTCCATTTTGTTGTTGTTCTTCCATCTCCATTCACTTCACTAAGTTAACTTTTCAGAGAAGTCCTGAAATACGGCAAGGAACCAAACTCCAACACCACAACATCCACATTCCAGCATTTACACAATTCATAGTCGATCAACCGACAGCGAGTGAAAATAAACAAACACCACCGTCCTTTGCTACTCATTGCCCGCGGAACTACAAACTAACGCTGATAATCCACAACTCAGGTCTTTTCCTCTCTCGACCTCCTGCTACAACTCTCTCTCTCTCTCTCCGACCACCACACCACCACAAATTACAATCAGTGATATTTGGATTCGCTATACTTGCGGGAGTTAATGAAGACGAAGTACTCCTTCTGGCGACGAATACCACCACAAAGTGGCCGTTGAAAATTTAGTATTGGGCTTGAGTATCCTTTATTTTGGTGGAAAACTCAATTCGGTATGGGTTTGGAAAACTGATTTTTTAGGAGTTTTTACTCAAATTCAAAATTTGAGTGAGGGTTTGGGTAAGGGCTGGATATGCTATTAGCCCATCACTTAAAGCCCACCTAAATATCTAAAACAAAAACTATTCTTGCAAAGCGCAAGCCTCCCGTTGTCAAACAATTGAGTACTTTCCACTTGATTTACATAGGGTCTACATGTACACATATCACAAAACTACTAAGATTGGCGAAATCTATTAGTAAAAATGAGAGCAGTTTTTCTCATGCATCTTGATTTGCTTGTTTTTATAGACTCAACTAATTTTTATTTGTTTTTATTACATTAGGTCATGCGCTTAACTAAGGCGTAAAATTTTCCCTGTTTTGCTACAGGATAAACCAAATTCCTACTATTTCAAAGACCAAGATCAAGATCGTATCCACCTATTTAGAAGGTCAAGTTGGCTGATTTGTCCCTTTTCTTGACAGTGTTTCACAGTATCAGTGTATCACCAAAATTGCCACTCTCCCCGTATCAGTAAGCAAGGTATTACCTGCACTAAAATCTCGATCAGCATTTTAGTTCTGTTCTATGTTGTTCCATTATCTAATTTACTCATGTGATTTTAGTTTGATGAAAGTTTGGTCTTGATGTATTTGGGGTCGTCTTTATCTTTGCCGCAATGGGGATTCGAATAGTTTGCATTGCATAAGATGGGATTGTAGCTATGACGGATTGAACAAGCGTTGCGCACCCCGCCATAGACAAGTGAATGGCCTTCCATCCTGAGAGTTTATTGCGAACTCTGTCCATAATATAAATAAGAATCAGTCTCCTTAGTTACTCTAGAGTGAATTAGAGTTTGATTTCTCAATTCTCATTAGTTTACTACTATTGTTTTATGAAGTCTACTTTGTTTGGATTGTTTTATTTTCCGTCCATTATTACATGCTCCTATGTTTCACCTGTTTCTAGCTTAGATTTCATATGCAACGGTGTGTTGTGTGCTTTGTTTGCCCTGCCCTGTGCTGGTGATTAAGCTTACTTTCTTTTTTGCATGTAATTAGTGGGGTGGGGGAGAGAGAGTGATATTGTCCTTGTTTTAATGGTGGGAGGAGGGGGAAGACAAGCAGCTTTAAAGCCAAGAAGATAAGAAAGATACATACATGCATACATCATTTATGGGTAGAGCCTCATAGAGGGAAGAAACCTAGGGGGTTGTAGAGAGAGAAAGGGCGCTGGATTGTGGGTGGTTTGAAGGAGGGAAACACGCCCTACTCCATTCCAACATTTCGATGACTCCTTACCAAATCCTAAAGGTCTCTCTTGCCTTACCTGCTGTTTTTTTTTCTTTTCTTTGGTTTGTGCTTCTGATTTCTGGTAATTAATGATTGGAGCTTGATACGGTTAGGTGGTTGTTTTAGCTGTTGCTGGTGTTGAAATCTGGTGGTTTCTGGTAAATGGGTAAGGTCTGCATGTGTTGTTGATGCCTCAAGTTTTTACTGTTTTGAGTAATGAAAATCGATAAAACTTGATCTTTGGTTGAAATTGAGTACGAAGCAGTGCATTGTGACATATCGAATGATCCCCTCTTCCTATATGATGATAAAAACTTGGTCTGCATGCTCAATGACGGTGGCAAACGGGCGGGTTGAAACGGGTCACGGGTCAAATATGGGCGGGTCAAATATGAGTCGAAAGGTAAACGGGTTGAAACGGGTCGGGTCAAATATGGGTCAAGCCAAACCCAAACCCGCCCAACCCGACCCGTTTTCCTTTTTTTTTTTTAAAAAAAAAAAAAATTAAAACTAATTCCCCTATATCGAAATTCAGACTTGCTAAAAAAAATATCACATCTACGAACCTTTCATAATCAATCAGGAAAAAAAAAATCCCAAGTCATGCCTTTACAAAAAACACGAAATCGTCTCTGATTTTACTATTAAAATATATCAATGATGTTTGTATAAGAATATGGGTACAGAATATGGTTAGTTTATGTATGTAGAGAGAGAGAGACTTACGAAGAGCCGAGGCCACTACTTAGATTTGGATTAAAAAGTCAAGTGACTTAATTTTTTTTGTCTCTATTCAATTTTTTTTTTGTATTTGCTTGTTTTGCGACAATTTTTTTACCCCTATTAGTTCGTATCAACAAGAGAATCGAAAAAGTAATTTAGGTGAAAGTGAAATTTTTTTACTTTTCCAATTGGAGCGAATCAAAAATCGAAAAAGTAGTTTGATGGCCCGAATGTGATGAACGGGTACTGTGTGAGATATACCGATCCAGGACTAAAAAATTCCTCGTTCTCAAGGGAACGAGCCTTGTCAGAGTGATCGATTTTGGAGATTATCAGTCTTTGAAATGAAGAGAGAGAGAGATATTAATTCGTAGACCACTGTTCTTAGTTGTCCGAAAAGCCGCAGACCACTGTTCGGTCTTTTCCAAGTCGGTCGTTTCCTTCTTCGTCATTTTTTTTTCCACTTGTAAACCCATTTCAATCACAGGTGTGGGTATTTTAATTCTAACCCATATTGAACCCATTTTTAACCCAACTAAACTCATGAAAATATGGATTGATATGGGTTGAACCCATATCAATCCATTAAATAATATGGGCAGGTTGGATTGGGTTTTAAGTGGGCGGATTTGGACGGATTTAAAAATATGGGTTGAGATTGCCAGCTCTACTCAATTTTCTACTCCCTAGATCAGGTCGATGTATCATTAAGTTCTGTTGCTTCTATTGTACAAACCTCAAAACATAGTATCATGTAACTACTTTTGTTGACGTTGGATCATTGATTAAACACTAACTTGATATTTGCTCATTGAGTAAACACTAACTTGAAGCTTCTTATTTTCAGCGAGTCAATTGCTGCCACCACTCTTGCTGATTTAATTCATGCCTCATGACAATCACTAACTGCAATAGCTTCACAAAAACTGCAACCACAAGTGAAGAGGAAGCCTTTTGCTATGTAAAGGCCTTCTGTAATCGAAGACGTTCAGCCTAATTTCACTAGGCCTTTTGTAATCTATAGCGTATTTATGTATATAAAACTTATGTACCCTATGCTTTCAGAAATATTCTAACACCGTTCAATTCAACGAGCATGACCAACTTGCGTTGCGCGTCGCAATGCACCTAGTATTACTAAAAATGAGAGCATAGAGAATTCTCCTAAAAAAGAGAAGAAGAAGAATTAGAACATAGAGTAAAATGGGAGAGCAAAAACTATCCTCTTTTTAGTGTTTTATACCTTCCACTAGCTCACTTTTTCACACATGGAAGAGTAATGTGGTAAATTTACATAAATAAAAAGAAGAAAGGAATGCGAACCGTAGAAAGGGAAGCGTGAAAATCATTTCCCGAGTTTTCCATTTTGGTTTTCTCATATCTTTAGCGTTTAGGTGTTTGGTGTCTTTGTTTCCCTTCCCCCCTCCTAAAATGCATTTTCAGTTTTTTGAGTTTAGAGGAAAAAAGCCAGAAGTAGGGGAAAATGAGTTTTTTGATTTCTCACCATTTTAGTCAACATAAATGACGTACAGAATGCGTTTTATACCTATTTTTCAAGCACTATTCTCGTTGCAAGTTGTATTCTGAACATATCTTTCAAATATTTTACGAATTCATAATAGATTCCGCACATATAATCTACAAAACCATTACTAAAAATAAAAGAAGAAAAGAATGAGAACAATAGAGAAGAGAGCGTCAAAATCAATTCCCAATTAATGTGACCAGGCTGGCTTGCTGCAGATGCAAACGAAAAGCCTCCAAAAACAGAGAAGTATTTCAATGCCGGGTGGGCACCGGCTATGTGGTGCCGCATCATCTCGGCCGTCCAAACGTGTTATGGACGGCCCAGATGATGCTCGGCACCCCTCAAATCCAAACAGATCTGGACCGTCATAACGTGTTATGGACGGTCAAGATGCGTGCCCGCCCGGCACTGAAAAATTTCTCCCAAAAAACAAAACGATAATTTGAACAGACGATGGGATTAGTCTGTCTCGCAACAATATGCAGAAGGAAGAGAAACGTCGAAAGTTCCACCGGTCCCTCCTCAACCTTCTCTACCCTCCCCCACCCTCCCCTCTTCTCCAAGTACTCTCTCTCTCTCTCTCTCTCTCTCTGATTTCGTTTTCTCTTAAGTTCTCATGCTATTAAGAAAAAACGCAGGATAGAGATGAGGAACAACCCGTCAACATATTGCAGAATTGCTTGGATACAGATCTCATTTCAGGTACCATTTCTAGTGAATTCAATTGTAGATAAACCGCTCCTTAGAACGAGCCAAGCAGCTAGTTGTTCAAGCTTGATTTAAAAACTTAATGAGCTCCAGAACATGACCCATCTCGAACGGGCTCTCAACTAACGAATACGAGTTTAGACTCGAGTGGATTGGTTCGTTATCTGCCCTATTAAAACTGCCGGGGCTATTTTAGTGGCTAGGACGTGGGACATATCCTTGAGAAATTAGGGTTTGGTTTAATTTTGATATTTTTTCGGGCGTGCAGATGAATTTGGGAAGAGTGGCTGCTCCTCGTCAAGCGATGACGAAGGTGAATGTGGGCCTCAGAAGCTGACTAGGGCGCAGAGGAAGCGGATTCGGAAGAAGAAGGTTAGAGAAGCGGCTTCACGTCGCAGGAAATTAATTGGGCCTCTTTTACCTGGCGATGATGATGGTTCTGGTGATCTTAGCAATGAGTCTCAAGGTGTTGTTAGAAATGCCGCTGAGAAATCGGACATTGGAGGCGCCATGCCCGGTACTGTTTCCATGTCAGGCCTTGAAGTTCTTATCTTGATTTGGATACATGGAATACAGTTTTATGGTTTGGTAAAATCATATGCTAAATTAGGCAATGGATTATGCTTAAAAGCTTAATTTAACAGATAAGTGATGCCTTTTTATGTATGTTGAAGTGCCACTGCCAAGCCATTTTACATGGAACATGTCACTCGGTTTGGAAAATATTTTCCTGATTTCCTCTGTGATATTGAAAAATTGGTAACAAGCTAAATTGTTGTATGAATGACAGAAATGAATACAGATTACCAAGAACATATACATGTGGAGTATGCCTGTCGTTGAAACAAGATATGGAAATGAATTCCCAAGTAAATCAGTGGAATGGGCATGCCGTTTCTGTTTGAGTAGAAGAATTCTAACTATCATTTGTTGTAACTTATTGGACAACCGCACATGCTTGGTTGTGCATGTTAGAATGTGTGTGGTAGTAACATTGCCTGAAAAGTGGGGTACCTCTGGTTTAATACAACCTTGAGGTTATGAGGGCAACTAGTTTGCGTAAAAAGTACCAAATGTCGGTCTTACCAAAGTTACCCTCCCATATTCTTCATAATGAGGACTAAACTGAGTGTTCTTTAGTTTTTTCTGAAACATTGCCTGAAAGGGAAAGAGCTTTCTAACATTAAGGAGGTAATGTCTAAACTAGTTATGCCGTTAATTGAGTCCCACCGTTTTGGATTCGTATGATTGTTCTATTTGCTGAAGGCTCCCATTGTTTTTTGTAAAATTGTTGCTTAGGAGAGCGAGCTAGTTGCACGAACCAGAACAAGCGGAAGCACAGAAGGATGGCTAAAAAGCAGGCCAGAGAGAGGTACGTATTGTCTACTTCAGAAAATTTCCATCAAGATTGTGGCCCTTGCAGTAACAATGATAGATTGACCTGAGAATCATAGGGGCATCATTGTGGTAGGTGAGGTTTGCAGTCATGCAGATTCCTGCAGATAGGGTCTAGTTTGTTGAATTAGTGTTGGAGCTCTCTTAGTGGCTTCTGTAGATTATAAACTTGTTATTTCTTCTTTTCCCCTAATCAGTGGAGATATATTGATGGCGTGAGAAGCATTGATACCACTGTGACAAAAAAACAAGAAAAATACGGAGATATGATACGTAAGAGTTGGTTCAAGAGTTTTGAAGATTATTTTTTCCCTTTGAAAATTGTATGAAATGTTATCAGGTTCAGGCCACCATGTCTTGAGGTGTTTTCATCGCAAGTAGTTTCAGTAAAGAGAGAAAACTCATCTTATAATTCTACAATTAAAGATTGTGTTTATCAGTGTTCTAAATGGCGGCCGCCTAGGCTCCGCCTAGGCGCTTGGAGGTACTCCGCCGCCACGCCAATACCCCTTGGCGTTTGATTTGGCGCCCAGGGAGGTATGGCGGTGTTTGGCGGCCCTTGGTGGGCTCGGCGGCGTCTTTGGAGGCTTAAAATGTATACTATTAACCTAGAAAGGCTAGGATCAAAAGTACAAACACTAAAAGGCCTTATTATGTAATTTTACAAAATCATATCTATATATATTACAATTACATATACATCCCCCATTCAACACTCCGCACTCCAGTCGATCAGAGCTCTAGTCGACACCATCGTCTCTCTCTCTCTCTCTCTCTCCCGCCGGTATGTCTCTCTCTCGCTCGGCTCTCTGAGTTTCTCTTTCTCACTCTCTCTCTCTCTCTCACAGTGATCTGGTCACACACAAAATGATCGTTCTGGTGTTGGGTATTTCACAGTCCCCACAAATTGTGCCTGAATTTCTTAAATCGCCAAAATGTCAATTCAAAATCTTATCTATATATATTACTACTTAATTTCATTTGGGTTTGTACTTTGAAGTTTGAACTTGCATTATGGATACATGGAATATAGTTTGATTGGATAATGGTTTGTTTAAATAAAAAAAAAACCGCCGAATTGCTTGGCGGCCGCCTAGGCAGCTCGGCGCTTGGAGGTGGGTCTCCGCCCTACTAGCGCCAAGCGCCATTTAGAACCTTGGTGTTTATATTATTTACTATTTAGTAAAAGCCTACAAGGGGAGAAACTTCTTCAAATAGAAGTGTTGTCTTGTTTAGGGAAGTGATATTCACAGTCCCATATAACCTCTGGCTATCTCCTTGTGAGAGAGGAGATAGCGAAAAATGACTATAGATATAATCTTTTATCTTATCGATCTATTTATTATGAAAATAAGAGGGACCCATATATTTATGGATCACCATTCGAAACAAATAAGAATCTAAAACTTTATTTTTATTACGTTTTTTTTTTAATATACGAGACGGAGTATTTTTGGTAACTGTCTATGCTTTACTAGAAGAGGTTGTCCGTGATTATACTCTAGGAAAAACTAAAATTATGGATATGAAAGAAAATCCGTATAAAAGTACGGACAGAAGATATTTCGATTGGGAGATTATCAATTTATCTTTTTAAAAGGAACTCTATATTCAGGCCTGGATCAACGGAGATGTTCCTATTGATATAGAAGAGTATCGAATATTCAATTTGATTGGGCATCTAGGAGTAAAGCACTATTTCGGTGCAGGGCGCGAGAGCGGTACCAAATCAAGGCAAACTATGAATACTAGATATGACCTCAAAATACCCAAAATACTAGGGGGTCAAGGTCGGCTAATGAGACGATGGGGGATAACCTTCATCGTCGAGAGGGAAACAACTCATATCACCAGCTAAGGCCCCTAAATGACTGCTCAGTAATAAAGGAGGTAGGGGTGCATAGACAACCAGGAGGTGTGCCTAGAAGCAGACACCCTTGAAAGAGTGCGTAATAGCTCACTGATCGAGTGCTTTTGCGCCAAAGATGAACGGGGCTAAGCGATCTGCCAAAGCTATGGGATGTAAAAATACATCGGTAGGGGAGCATTCCGCCTTAGAGGGAAGCACACACGCTAGCAGTGGTGGACGAAGTGGAAGCGAGAATATCAGCTTGAGTAACGTAAACATTGGTGAGAATCCAATGCCCCGAAAACCTACGGGTTCCTTCGCAACCTCTGGCTATCTCCTTGTGAGAGAGAGGAAACATGAGGAATATGAGACTAACAAGGGAACTGAGATATCGTGTGCTCGGTTTATTACCAATAACCAAACCATGTGCTTATTCATGCACCCATCGCCCAATCAAACTGAACTAAAAGGTCATTTAAACAAGGACTCTAAACCGCATAAAGATTGGTTTTAATTCTAATTTACACATTGCTTACGTATATTTCACATCTTACTGGTGGAAAAATGTACGCACTTTATTCTCACGAAATATCTACATGGAAGTCGTGCTTGGTTTGTTTAGTTTGGTGTTCATAATTAGAGGCGAAATGCTGTCAGAGCCTCAGATGTAGTCAATGAAACTAATGGCCAAGAAAACTGAGTACTCTTCACAGAGATAGAACCCAAAAGCATATACAGATGCGCACTGAGCCACCCAGGTTCAAGCAGCTCCGTGCATTGGCAATGCTACTGGATAATGCAACGGTTTGCTTGGACAAGTCAATGGAATTAAGTGGATAGACTGATTCTAAGTTACAAGGGGGAGTCTCTCATTTCAGTTCAAGATCAATTTGATTGTCTCTCGGTATGAAAAATGTACAAGTCACGCAGGGAAGATACGTGTATCAGTGGCGAAGTAAAGTCTACCGCTAGGTATAACTCTATGCATCTTCTGACCTTTTCACAAAGGAGCATGATACATAGAGCTCTTGATTGTAAGCATTGAGAGTCTAATAGGGCGGCAACTGATTGTTCCTTCTCCTAAAGAGAATCATGCCCCTTCTCTCCTTATAGCCAGCATCTTTGTCAGCGTGTCATTGTTCTTTCAATATATACTGCCTTTTTTGGTTTATTTGAAGTGATCTCTGAGCACCCCAAACATTGTAGTATTACTTTCGAGTTAGGTTTATATTGTACCAAACAAGAATCCTTCTTAGGTTTTTTTATCATCATCATAAAAAAAAAAAAAGAACTCTTCCAACCAGAAAGAGGAGTTCTCTGCGCATCTCTTTTTTTTTTTTTTTGTTTAAACCGAAAGATTGATTTTTTTAAAAGAAGGACGAGTTTGCACTACCAATCTACCATAATAAATGTCATCAAAGAATACATAAACTGAAATACGTTCCGGATTCGTAAGGTCAGGGCAAAGGTGCAGTTCCTGTGTTTGATCTCTCAAAATACACCATAGGGTCAAGAGGTTGGGAGTCCTAACTCTAACCTCTGGCCCCTTTTGCCCTGTTATCCTTGAGCTAACATTTAATCAAAACAGTTTTGGGCCCGATTGGATGCGGTATGAGTTTTGGGTATATTATTTATGAAGGGGATAAGATAGTCGGGGTATTAGTTAAGAAGGGAGGACCCACATTGATGTGACATTTATAGATGGTGTATTAAAAAGTAGATGGTTTGGATGGTGTATTAAAGAGAGGGGGATAAAATAATACTTGATTTGGATGAATGATAAATTGGGTGTATAAGGAAGGGTGTATGAGGTAAAAAGCTATCAAATGACTCATTTACCCTTGGGCAGTGTTTAATTTGATTATTTATTAAATTAAACATATAATTATAAAATCCAACTTTTGATTAAATTTTTTCACAAATAATCAATAATAAATTAGTTAACTAATATAAAAATATTAAAAAAATCATTTTTTACACATATAATTCGTTTTCTAAATTAGTTAAATACCACCCACAGGTTTCCATTTTTATAATAATATGAAAAAATCGTTTTCAAAATGGTTTATTATATTTTTGTTATAGTTCATTATAAATAGCACTCATTTTTCTTATCTCATCCCACATATCTCCATTTAAATATCTAGTTTTATATATATTTTTTTTGCATCATTTGAATGGCATGCCGAGTTTGGAGCGAGGAGGACTAGAGGAGGAGGAGATGTTGCAATTCTATATACACTCTTGTTTAGTAAAAAATTTTCATATTGTTCATATTCTTCATGTGTTTTTTTAGGAATAATAATTTTCATAATGAAATTGGATTATTCATTATATAATAACAAATTCAATAAAATTAATTACTTTTCACAATTTAAGGACTAATAATTTAGTTTACAAATAAAAAAATTAATTTAATATTTATAAATAATAAAAAATTAATTTCAATTTCAATTATATTTAATTCAATTTATGGTTTGTTTAATATAATAATATGAAAATGTACAAATGTTAAGTTTTTTTTTTTTTTTTGAAAGGCTACAAATGTTAAGTTGAAATGCACCAAATCATTTTTCCTCTTTCCTTCCCTAGTTCCCTTCTTTGTTTTTATCGCCACAGAGAGAGATAAAAGAACGACAGAAGAGAGAGAGAGAGAGAGAGAAAAAGAAAGAACGGCAGAAGAGAGAAGAGAGAAGAAGAAGAAGAAGCTGCTGCTGCTGCTCTCCGATCATGGTAAACATCCCTCTCTCTCTCTCTCCGATTGGTTGTTGATGTTCATCTTCTTCTTCTTGTTTCTTTTCACTGTTCATCTCTCTGTAATTTAGGGTTTCAGATTCGAAATTGGGGGTTTGTGGTGGTGGCGGTTTGTGGTGGTTCTGATGGTTTGTGCGTGTGTTTTTGTGTAGGTGTGGTGGTGATCTTCTCCTCTTCTTCTTCTTCTCTGTTTTTTTTTTTTTTGATCCGTCTTCTTCTTCTCTGTTAACAGAGCAAGAGAGCGATGAGGAGGGGGATGAGGAGGGGTGTTTTGGTCAAAAAACAGGTGTATTAGGCCGGATAAATTATGGAGAGCTCAAGGGGTGGCAATAATTTAGCACCCCATTCACCGGATTGAGGTGTATTCGCGAAGAAGGGGGACTAAACAATACAGGAGGAAATAGGCTTGCCAAACCCAGCTAAAACTGTCCCATCATCCCTAAACCGGGTGTATTCCACAATACACCCAACGAAAGCTGCATCCAATCGGCAAGGTAATTTAATAGTACTCCGTAAGATTTATCACTTGGACAGTTGGACCGTCAAAAAGTAAAAAAACGAGTTAGATTGACCGTCTCGTGGCCGGTTCCTGGAACGGTCTAATTTCGGATCGACCCCAAATCGGTCCTCGAGCCCTTCGAAATTCTCACTCCAAAGTCCAAGCAAGAACTCACAAAACCCTCGCATAATCTCTGCTTTTCGCCCCAAAAAATCAAACACAGAGGAGCAAAGAGCAGAAAAAAAGCGCACCGGAAAGTCATCAACCATGGCGTTCGGAGGATCAGCCGTGGCTCCACCTTCTGCGGCGGCTGCGGCGGGAGGACCGTCGGGCACAAGGCAGGTGAAGCTAGAGAGGGAGTGCGAGCTGAGGATCGAAGTCAGTCCCGACTCACCTCTCCGCCTCCGCGTCCTAGCCGGCACCGCCGAGATCTTCGGCACCGAAATCGCCCCTGAAATCTGGCTCAGTTTCCCTCCAGGCCTCAAATTCGCGGTAAGCATAGTGAATGTGGTCAATTTCAATTTTAACTTATTAAGCCAATGTGTTTTACATGTGAAACGTGATTTGTTGGGGATTACTGCAGTAAACTTGACATAGCACTTGTAATTATGTATCAAGAATATGTACTTTGTGGATTCCACTGGTGTTACATAGGGGTGATAAAAGAATGGAACGAGCTGAGCAGGTGTTTGTTCAAACTTGGTTTTAAAACTTAATGAGCTTCGAAATGATTTTCAAGATTAGCTTGTTTATGAGACGAGCTGATCTCAAGCGAGTTTTAATTGAGCCAAACACAAGTCGGTCACGAGCAGCTTGTGTTTTTATGCGTCATAAGCCGAATGAACGAGCCAAGTAGTAGCTTGTTGGAGCTTAGTTAGAGAGAAAAGATTGCAGTTGAACCATTGCAAGTTGCACAACAATTACATATTACGGCTTGATGCTACGTCTACCCAGTTTCTGTGGCTGTTTGAATCGAATTATTACTTTCTCAGCAATATACGTTGCTGTTTGAATCACTAATTACGTTCTCATGAATTCCCAGATGTCGACGTCATGGAACTTAAACAGTATTTTGGCCGTTTAAAAGCTTAATGAGCTTCAAAAAAATTGTTTTTCGATTTGTTTCTTTATATAAAAAACCAATCTTGAAGCAAACATGAGCTCAAACTCGAGTAGCTTAGTTCATTTATCAGCCCTTTTAGTGGACTTGTGACTTTTTTTTTGGGAACTAACAGACTTTGTTTAGTAGTTTATGGACACTGCGTGTTGGAGAAAAATCATCTCAAGAACCATTTCAAGAGAAAATAAAAATTTTAATAAAGAATTAAGATTTGGTCTTGAGGTCTAAATTTCCTTTGGTTGTGTCTTGGCGTTTCAAAGTTTGAATGAAGTTATGATTTTGTGGTTTATGCAAGAACATAACAAGAAGGTTCGTTTTTTTTTTGATCCGCAAGTAGGTTCGTTTTAATCCATGTAGTTTCGAATAAAAAATCGGTAGAAAGGGAAAACAGGATAAAACACTGGGGAATTTTCCCCTTTGATATTGTTTTTCCTTCTCCTTGTTGATTCCTTGCCTTTCAAAGATTTGTTTAATATGGATTTAAGTACGAGGGAATATCCAGGAGGAAAGCATATTGTATTTTCGAAGGAAATGTTTTTTGGTGGCCTATAGATTTAGATCCTCCTATGTACTCTGATTTTTCTCAAGCATATAGGAAGGTAAGTTGCTGCGAGGGAGAGTGCGAACAGATGAGAATTTACGAAGAGAGGGAAAGGCATTCGTATAACTTACAATATATGCAATCCAAAGTTGAAGTTCAATACATCTCATCCCCTCGTATAGATGCACAACGGCACAAGTAGTGGCGGATTACACTTAAGAAAGATGTTTTTATTTTCCTTGTGGGGCAGCCCCTCCTCAAGCTTTAAGAACATTTTATTTTACTTGTAGTTAGTATGAAACACGTTTCCAATTCAACCCCTCTTGATCTTTATATCTGACACAGTGACTCTTAGTTTTGTAGCCGTTACAGGTTTTGGATTTAATTCTTCCTCATATCAATTGTTTACATTACTCGAAAAATCATCTTTAGGTAATCGCCTCTCAGTTCACTTTCTTTTTCTCAGTGGCGACTTACCAATTTTGTTATGTGTGACATCAACACCTTTTGCAGAATTGGTTTCTTCTTCTCTTGAGTTGGCTTCTTGCCATCTTCTCTTTTTGGGGCAGGTCGGCATAGTAATGCTGTTTGGTCTCCCCACTTTAATCTTCGTAATTCTTCAAAGATTAATAATATTTCTTCTTTCGCCTTTCAAAAAAAAAAACACCTTGTGGTCTCCTAACCAGCAACAGTTGAAACCTAAAATCAGTTCATTCAGACCTGTCTTTTTATGTATATCTAATGTAGCGTTTGATCAACAAAATATTCGAAAACAGAAATATGTGATTCATGCGGTGTAAGTATTTGTAATGCTAGAAAGCTCATATCAATTAGGCTGCATGTATGTGTCCGAGCCCCTGTCATGGCAGTTAACTGAATAACTTGTGTGGCGTTTCAACAAAACTGATTTCCTGAAAACCATTGGTTCGGAAGGCAAATGTTTATTAAGGATTTTGTTACTTCACTGCTAGCAAAGATATGAACTTGCACACTCTCGTGTGCATGCAGAAGTTTATATTCACAAGTTCATACTCATGCAGAAGAAATTAGTTGCATCAGGCACCAATTATTTTATTTCACACCTCGAAGGATCTTATGTTTCAGAAATAACATGCTGGCTCATAATCAAAGTGATTTTGAGCCAATTCCTTTCAAGATTATCGTTTGTGGAATGTTATCTAGGTGAATAAGAACTTTGCCAAAATGCTTGCAAATGAATCACCATTTGGATGTTTCATATATAACTAAGTTCTTTGGCCTTATGTTGATGAGTGTTCAATTTCATGTCTCAGGTTTTTAGTTGGTACGGAGCCACAATTGAAATGGATGGCGCTACTGAAACTGATTATACAGCAGATGAGGTATGCCTGGTCTCTCAAACCATTTTTGCATTGTAATCTGGTATTGTGCTGGTATTTCTTTCTGTTAGCAGTAGAATGGCAAAACTTTTTTTTTTGTTTTTGTTTGTGACAATAGTGTTCTGCATCTTTGTTTCAGACACCTATGATTAGCTATGTAAATGTACATGCTGTACTGGAAGGACGAAGAAATCGTGCTAAAGCATCGCCTACTGATTCTGATCTTTCTCAGGTACTATTCGATGTTGTATTCTCGATATATGCCATAGGAAAGATAAAAATTGGGGAGTCGTATTACTGTATAGTCTATTCTAATATATAAAGGGGCAACCCTTTTGGTTTGACCTAATGAATGAAGTTGTGTCACAAAAGTATTTTCCATTATTGTCCTTCAGGCTTCAAGTATTAAGTTTCTACACTTTTCTTGATATTAACTCCCCTATTGTCTTCATTAATCGGAGGATCAAAGAAGTAAAAAGGGAAGAGAAAAACTAACTGTGTATCCCACGTTCAACTGCTGCATCATCCCCAATTCAAGTTTCAACTGTCCACGTCCAAGCTTCTCCCATTTTGTATCCTTCATCCCCAGAGAGAGAGAGAGGTTATTCATAAACCACTGCCTCGATGAGGGAGAGAGAAGTTAGCCGGTTATTCATAAACGAGAGAGAGAGAGGTTATTCATAAACCACTGTCTCGATGAGGGAGAGAGAAGTTAGCCTAAATTTGGAGTTATTCATAAACCACTGCCTCGATGAGCTTTGCTTTGCTAGAAACTTCTCATCGGGACTGCATGATTAGGTGGGCAGTGGGCTTAAGGTTAATATGCTATAGAACTTGTTTACATGTGGATCGATGTCAGTACTACTTATTTTAATGTGACACTGAGAGAAAGCGACTAGTTTTGATGTCTTTGAGTCTACTTGACTAATTATTTTTGGACAAGGATATGTTGGTCTTAATTGAATACAAAACATAGCCATCACATTGATTTGTAATTTAAACTGTATTGTGATGTGTGTTAGATAACATGAGTATACAAACGTGTGTTTTGTCTATTGAAGTGCTGCAACATAGAGTTTTGTTTGATTGAGTGGCTTTCACCTTGTTTGGTTGAACATTTTGAGAGTAACATTTACTCTCGACACAGTTTTCAATAAATTTCTCTCTCTATCTCTCTCCACTCATTACCACTCAACTCTCAAAAATAACTTTCTAGAAGCTCAACCAATCGGGGTGTTTGTAACAAAGGTGTCCATTGGTAGTACTTGTAATTCCTTGCCTTATGCTTTGTATCAGTTGTACTTGTGATACTCATATCATGTTTCCTGATATTTGGGGGATTGAGGAAATAGAGTTTTTCCAGCATGAATGTACTTTTCTCATTCATAGCTGTTTTCTATGAATTTTCTGTTTCCAACTTTGCAATTATTCTTTTAATTTGTTATGGTTCCATAGGACTGAACTTTGCGAATTTGTAGTATAATGCAACTCCAGTTATCTGTCTACATGTCCATCTGTATACACGTACCCATGCATGAGATTGTTTGTTTGTTATGGTCGTCACTTTTTGTTTGTTCAGGGTCCCAGGGTAATTGTGGTGGGACCTACAGATTCTGGAAAAAGTACCTTGTCAAGAATGCTTCTTAGTTGGGCAGCCAAACAAGGTTGGAAACCTACTTTTGTTGATTTGGATATTGGCCAAGGATCGATAACCATTCCTGGATGTATTGCTGCTACCCCAATTGAATTACCAATTGATCCGGTGGATGGAATCCCTCTTGAAATGCCTCTTGTATACTTCCATGGCCACCCAAATCCTGGGTAAGAAACTTTTTTCATCCTCAGTTGACAGTTGTTTCTTTCTCTTATTCTTTGAATTTGTTTCCTTCCCAGATTCATTCCACAGATATGTAAAAGCTTGTTTGCTACTCTTTGAGATTTAGTCTTTAGCTTTTTTGTGTTCAAGTATGATGGATATTCTTAAAACTACTGCTTCGCAGTCCGAATGTAGATTTGTACAAGGTGCTTGTGAAGGAGCTTGCTCAGATTTTGGAGAGACAGTTTGCTGGAAATGCAGAATCTCGGGCTGCGGGCATGGTCATCAATACCATGGGATGGATAGAGAATGTTGGTTATGAGGTAACTGTATTTCAACCTCTGCTGCATACCACGCTTGCTTGCCGGAATTCTCAGACAATGTCGTAAGATGTGGTTGGTGTGGTTTGTTAAGTATCCTTTTTGTCCCCTGCAGTTGCTTCTTCATTCAATTGATGCACTGAAGGCAAATGTTATTCTAGTTTTGGGTCAGGTAAATGCTTTATGGTGTATGTATTCTGTTGTAAGAGATCCTTTTGGCATTTATTTTGATTTTTATAGGATTGTTTGTGTGCTGATGCATTGTTGATTTAAATTGATTGATCATATTTGGACATTGATGTCATTGTTGACTGGCCAAGTTCCATAACAACCCTGTCCTTCTCAGGTGGCTATGCAAAAGCTTAGTAGTAGAGAGCTCCTATAGTGGTGCCACTCGCACCTTAGGAGCACGCTCCTGCGCTCCCAACTAATGAGCTTGGCAGGAGCCCGTTCCCATTGAGATGTGAGCACACACTCCTCGCAAAGATTGGAGCTTTTGTACGATCCTTGTTTCGTAAACAGGGATTTCTCAGTTGGCTTTATTAATTGGTCTTTGGTGAACTCATATATCTAGCCCTAGGCATGGTATCTTGAAAAAAAACCAAATATTGTGACAATAACCCATTTCTTACACTTATGGTGGACTTGGCCCATATTTTTACTCCCTAAGATGATTGTACTTATAAAGTGTATATTCTATGGTACATATTTTTTGTAACATATGTACACATTCCTTTCATGCTCCAACCTTGGGAGGTTCTATATTCCCCCGCTCCCCTGCTCCCCTGCTCCCAATCCGTGCAACTAAGTGCCAAAGTTTACCAGTTGAGGAGATACATAAACTTAACAGCTGAGTTAATTTACTATTAACACCAAAGTTTCTCACATGAGATCAGTTATTATGCAGAGACTTTGGTCTTGTTGGTTTTGGGGTCTCAAAACCCTTGGGCTTGATCTCCAATAATTTTTTTTCTATCTCTTTCCACTCATTACTCTAAAAAACCTCTCTCAAAACCCAAACCGAACAGGATTAAGTATCAATAATTTACATGTGTAATGATACAGTGTCAAGTTCTTGGAAACTGGCATGGGCCAATGACAGGGATATTCTCTTGAATCATTTTCACTTTTAGAACCTTTTCCACCAAGGTTTAATTTTAACCCCCGACTGCCCGTGTTTTTATGCTCACATAAACTGTGCAGGAGAAACTTTTCAGCATGCTAAAAGATGTTTTGAAAAGCAAGCCTAATGTAGATGTTGTGAAACTTCAAAAATCAGGTGGTGTCGTTACCAGGCAGGGGAATGTCCGTAAGAAGGCAAGGCATTATCGGATAAAGGTAAACAACAAAGTTTTTGGTCTTTGAAGTTGGGCAAATCGCCAGTCCTCTGTTAGTTGTGGCTTGTGGGAATCTTGAATGATGAATTGTCACACTCCTGCCTTGTATATTGATTTCTCTGTTTCTTTGGTACACCAAAGCTAATCAAGCAAATATTTTTTCATACCAGGAATATTTCTATGGCATTTCAAATGACTTTTCCCCACATTCGAATACTGCAAATTTCAGTGATCTGACTATCTATAGAGTTGGTGGTGGACCACAGGCTCCACGTTCAGCCCTGCCCATTGGTGCAGAACCTGCTGCGGACCCTACTAGATTGGTTCATGTGACTATTAGCAAGGACATGCACCATGCTGTTCTTGCCGTTTCATTTGCCAAAGAACCAGATCAAATTATTTCAAGGTATGGGCACTGATCTTTCTTTCCCATATTTTCTAGGGTTCATGTCATCACATCACCATAGAGCAATGAGAAGCACTTGATTAATGACCTCTAGGTGTTGTGCAGTGGTTTGCTATTGCAACCCTTGATGGGTTTTCTTTTGAAAAACCTCTCTGCATTTCACCCAATGATTGTTCCAAACAAGCATTTACAATCTCCTCTCCCTCAGGCAATGAAGAGTTTTAGCCTTGAAAATATAAAACAATGGCCCTGACAAATGGTACTTCATATCTGACCTATGGGTCGGTGATGCATATTATACTTTTCTTGATGCCAATTTTCAGGAGAGCCTTTATATGTTCAGCGATAACCATTGGATACGTTTTCTCCAATTGAGGATGCGAGTGAGTAAAATATTCACTTCAATGCTAGTACTGGAATTCACAATTTGCCGTGCACCTCTTATCCTATCAATCAAACAGTCTGCTAATATGGAAGGAGCGTATGATCGCTTGGATATGATGCTCAGAAGTTAGCATGTGGCTACCATTTTCGCTATCCTTGTACAATATTCTCATTTGGGAATAACTTGAGAGTTGAGAGTAAACAAACAAAAGCCCTTTAACTTATTTTGCTTTCTGGGACGAATAAGGGGCTTTTGTTATCACATCAACGTTGAGAGACAAACCAAAAACAATCAAGCCTGTATGGAAAGTGCTGACAAAAATGTCCAATTGTACTTGCAGCTTTGCATTTGGTTATATTTAGGAGTTCAACTCTTTTTAATCGTATGTGTTGATTGGTAACTTTTTCAACAGTAATGTTGCCGGGTTCATCTGCATCACTGAAATAGACTTTGACAGGTTTGAATGTAAAACTTCTGCATTACTTAATGTGATTCATGCATGGATTAGCGGTTTGTTCTAATTCTATAACTTATCATTTCCAGGAAGAAAATTACATACCTTGCGCCTTCCGCGGGGGAACTCCCAGGCAGATTCTTGATCATGGGAAGCTTGGCATGGCTTGAAACCTAGAGCGTCAGTTTCAGCTGAAAGCTCAACATGGTTAAGTTGTTCAATTAGCTTTAATTTATCACCCAACCAAATTTGTCTGTATATTGTAATTTCAAGCTTCTACTGACATTGCTTAAGATTTAATGATGCTATAGCTTTGTCATCCTATTAATATAATGAGGTTTTAGTCTTCATATCCTTCTTGTTGACTGGTGATGTCTTGTGTTGGGCTTTGGGGAGGATCAGCAAAATTTTCAAACCTATTATTCAGATCTGCACCCCATGTAACATTATTCAAGTTGTTGCGACCGTGACTCAATGTCTTTGTTGCATAAGCCAAACTAGAAGGAAGGGAGAAGGATTTCCCTTCTACTCAATGTCTTTGTTGCAACTGATTGTTCCTTTTCCTAAAGAGAATCATGCCCCTTCTCTCCTTATAGCCAGCATCTTTGTCAGCGTGTCATTGTTCTTTCTATATATACTGCCTTTTTTGGTTTATTTGAAGTGATCTCAGAGCACCTCAAACATTGTAGTATTACTTTCAAGTTAGGTTTATATTGTACCAAACAAGAATCCTTCTTAGGTTTTTTTTATCACAAAAGAAAAGAACTCTTCCAACCAGAAAGAGGATTTCTCTGCGCATCTCTTTTTTTTTTTTTGTTTAAACCGAAAGAATGATTTTTTAAAAGGACGAGTTTGCACTACCATGATAAATGTCATCAAAGAATACATAAACTGAAATACGTTCCGGATTCGTAAGGTCAGGGCAAAGGAGCAGTTCCTGGGTTTGATCTCTCATAATACACCATAGTGTCAAGAGGTTGGGAGTCCGAACTCTAACCTCTGCCCCCTTTTGCCCTGTCATCCTTGAGCTAACATTTAATCAAAACAGTTAGCGGGTTAGCTCTAGTGGTAGAAAGGATAGAGGTAAACGTCTTGCAAGATAACTCTTTAGTTCAACTCTCACAAAGAGCATAGTTCTGGATAGGGGTGACAAATTGAATCCAGACCCATTAACAAACTCAGACCCATCAACTAAAAAATAGACCCAACCCAACCTATTTATTAGTTGGGTAAGAATGGGTTCAAACCCAACTAACCCATTAATAGTTGGGTCTTAATTGGGTATCAATTGGGTCAACCTAAAAGACCCAATGGGTCATAAAGGTAACCCACCAATTGTACGTGACTAGATTTGTACGTGACCAGGGAAAAAATTGTACGTTACCAGATTTCCCATCTCTTTACCAATTGTGACCAAATTTCTCTCTTTCCCGTCTCTTTACCAGATTACACGTGTCCAAAAATGTTTTGAACGGTCTCAATTGTGACTGGTAATAATTATTTTGATTAGCCAAAATTGAAAACACATCTCATCCATCGAGTGCGCGAATTGACTGGTGAAATTGCGTTCCGCCGTGAATAAGTTTCTCTCATGGTAGTCCCGCATAGGGTTTAGACTAAAAAGTTAAAGTGACTTATTTTTTTGTCCTTATTCAATTTTTTTTTACATTTTTTTGTTTTGCGTCAAACTTTTATGACTTATTGATTTGTTTCGACGAGAGGAATCGAAAAAGTAAAAAAATTTGATCAAAACTTATAATTTTTTGAATAAAGACAGAAATAAGTCAATAAGACAAAAAAAATTACTTATTCTTGTCTTTTTGAAAAAAATTATGAGTTTCGATCATAATTTTTTACTTTTCCGATTTTTCTCGACGAAACGAATCACTAAATCACAAAAGTTTGACGCAAAACTATCAAATACGAAAAAAATTGAATAAAGACAAAAAAAAAAAGATATATATACATCTCGCAACAGGCTAGTTCAACTTATGAATAAAGACAAAAAAAGACAAATTTTTCTCTGCACCTTGAAATGTGTTTAGAGAGAAAATTCAACTTATGAATGGAAAGCTGGCTTGTTCGTGGCTTATTTTTTTGTCCTTATTCAATTTTTTTCGCATTTGTTTGTTTTTCGTTAATTTTTTGTGGATTATTGCTTCGACATGACTGGAGGAATCTAAAAAGTAAAAAATTATGATCGAAACCTAAATTTTTTGAATGAAGACAAAAATAAGCCAATTTTTTCATCTTTATTCAAAAAAATAAGCACTCCATAGTGTATAAAACGAACACAAATGAAGAGAGAGCGCAAACCGAGTTGCGATCAAAATTTGCATTTTTTTTAAATTGCCTAAACGGAAAATCTGATCTATCCATCTTGTTCGTCTCCTCGAGACGGTTCGGATAATAGTATAATAAGCCTCCGTAGGATGTCAGGTTAGATCACATGCATCGATCAAAGTTTTGAGTGTGTGAGCTTACCACACTCTATAATTTTTCATTTGGCATGAGATTGAGGATGAGGTGACATCAAGGAGAGAGAGAGAGAGATGAACCAGAATCAGCAATTTTTTAGTATGTAGTATTTAATTGGGTTAATGGGTGGGTCGGGTTTTAGATAAATGGGTTGGGTTTGGGTATGGGTAATTAGACTAATAATTAATGGGTCTAAATGGGTCAATGACCCATTAAAGACCCAACCCACTAACAACTTGCCTAATTTGACCCAAACCCGCCCGTTTGCCACCCATAGTTCTGGAGGTGTCTTTACTCTTTAGTTCAACTCTTTAGTCAACGCCCATGTTTGCAAGTTCAACTCCTTAGATCAACGCCCAAGTTCGCAAGTCTGTAAGACTTGGGTCTTGGCTGTTTCCAAGGACAGTAAAGTTGATAGTTGAAGCTTAACACTGATGGTAGCAGCCGTGGAAACTCGGGAGAAGCTGGTTATGGAGGCATTTTTAGAGAGGAAAGAGGCCATTGGGCTTCTTTGGGAGACTTGAAGACTGTACAAGCCTAGAAGTGGAGTTATGGGAGTTGAGTTTTGTTCACCCTCCACTTAAGAGGGTGAACATTACCCTCCTTTCTATTGGTTGAAATGATGTGGACTCCATCACAAAGTGTTGTCATGCTTACCAAAAAGTGTATTGCATGGTAAGCATGACATCACTTTATGGTGGGGTTCACACCATTTCAACCAATAAGAGAGAGGGTAACGTTCACCCTCTTTTAAGAAGGGTGAACAAAATTGCACTCGGAGTTATGGGGTATCTTCAAAGGCCTTGAGCTGATTCAGAATCAAGGAATGGAGCCGATGGAGGTGGAATCAGATTCGACTTCTGCTATTGCGCTAAACACGGAAGATCCACCCGAGCATTCCCCTTAAATCATTCTGATAAAAGAGTGCAAAGCCCTCCTAGAGGCTATGGGTTGCACGTTAAGGCACACATTGAAAGAAGGCAACAAGGTTGCAGACAGACTTGCAAACATGGGCATTAACCAAGAGCACAAGATGGTTTCTTATATCATCCCTCCTGATGATCTCATTCCCCTCTTTGAGGTGGATCTGAGGGGAGTGCCTTCGAGAGATTTTAGTTTGTCTTCATTTTCCTGTGTACCCAAAAAAACAAAAACTAAGAGCATAGTTCTTCGAGTTAGACAACGTAGTGATTTTCCAAATTGCAGCATAAATGACAGGCCTTTGATAGACTCTTGTGCCGAGGTGAGCAACTTGACCTGGACATACCTTCTTGCTAGTAAATCAAAGGGCAAAAAAAAAAAAAAACTATAGCAAACATTTCAATTTCGTTGCTATATTCCCTCTTTTGGGATGGCTGCCCTTTCATTGTTATTCCTTTGTTATCAATGAATATCATCCTATCGATTGACACACACAAAAAAAAAATCATTCCAATTTCGAAAACAAAAAGTGGGTAAGTCGCATGAGGGCATGCTTGGAGCACAAATTAAGCAAGAAATTTGAAATGGCTTTGGGATCGACCAGGTTTTTCGAGAATTGGAAAACATTATAGAAGTTTTTTGTTTTTTGTTTTTTTTTTTTGCCAACCGATAAATGATGATATTATAACTTCAATCAAAGATTACATCAAGATGAAAACTTGTCTTTAGACTAAGGACCAAGTAATCAAGACGGCGGGGATTCATCCCACGGACTATATCCCAAACCAACTAAACCTTTTCTGCGGAAATAAGAAACAACCCAACTAAGAGAAACCCAATTAGGAGAAAAAATTACGGCAAGAAACAGGAGAGAAAACCTCCACAAAAAGGAGATGAAGAAACAAAGGATCGCAAACCAACAAGAAAATGAAAAAAAAAAAAAACATTGCCTTCATCATCCACCAATATAGATCTCTAACTCTGGCTACCCAATCATGCACAAAAGCTCCGCACCCACAGCTGCACATTTGAACCGCACCATCAGAGACGAGTCACCAACGAACGGCGAATATGATGGAGGAGGTCCGGCAATAGAGGAATTGGGGAGGCTAAGGCGTTGGGAGGCGTGAGCTGAGGATGAGGATGGAGAGTGATGAAAGGAGGAGAAAAGAGATTCTGATTAGTGAACGACAAAGAGAAAACTCCATAGGAGAGATCGTCCCCCTCCCGTTGCCCATTCTAGGGTGGAAACCCTAGGGGAGGGAGGGGAAGGGAGAAACAAAGAGGTGCGACAGCTAGAAATGGAGAAAGAAGGAAATTAAAATAAATCGTGCTTTTTATTGCTAAACTATTTCTTAATTCTAACTGCCTCTACTTTAAAATAAGATAAGAGAAGGAAATTAAGAGATAGGGGAACTGTGAATTACCAGTAGGGGCCGGTAGTTCACCATTGAGCGTTGGGGGTGTTTCCGGCAGTGAGAAATTTGTAGATTTTTATTTGTGATCGAGAAGTTATTAGGTGTTTCTAATAGTGAATAAGTTGTTGATGGTTTGTGAGTAAAGTTACTGTAAAAAAACAGTGTTTGTTGATAACCTTTTTGTTAGTAAAGACAAGATGGTAAAATACTTAAAAAAAATTTTAGTAAAAACAAAATGATAAATTGCGTTAAATTTTTAGTAATTTTTGTCAGAGGAAACAGGGCCTGAGTGTCAGGAACAGTAGATCTACGTGTGCAAAGTGTAAAAATTTGAAAACTTCTTTTTTCCCTCAAATTCTATTTTACTTCTCTCTAAACTAAAAGAAAGGGATGAGGCTGGTGAGGTTTGATCCCTCACCTGACACAAGGAGTACAGGACGCCAAGCTTCCAATCCATTTTGGAAGATTGAAAACTTCATTAGCATTTTTTTTAGGAAGTTGATTTTTGTGCTTCAAAAAAAGTCTCAGGTGCTTCCTCTTTTGTTTTAATTAGGCAAACTTTTTGAATTACCCTCTTAATCTAAAACTTTTCCGTGAAAAAGTTCTTTCATTTCCTTGAAAGAGTTCTTTGTAGATTTTCGAGCTTCACAAAACACCTTAGACGCTCCACCTTTTTACATACTTTAAGGAACTTTTCCGGAGAAAAGTTTTAGATTATAGGGTAATTCAGGAAGTTTGTCTAATGAAAGACAAAAGGTCAAGCGCCTTAGGCTTCTTTTGGAGTGCGAAAATCATTTTCTTTTCTTTTTTTCATAAATTTTAATATTAGTTCACCAATCAAGTCGATTCAATTGAATAACGGCGGTAAGTTGGGAAAAAAAAAATAAAAGAACCAATACAACGGTAAATTTAAAGAACCTTTGTATGATTACAAACCGACTAAATGTGCACCTATTTGGCATGGCATACGGGACCCATTTTCGGGTCCCGCATAAATGATTTGAATTGTTCATTAGTTTTGAAATATATTTTTGGGTATCGCTGAAAATAATCACCTCAATCGAACAATCGAATAATTGAAAGTGTTTGATCCAACATCTCAAATTTTCATTCAGAAGACATTCGGTATCTAGGATCCTATATTCTAAATAAAAAAAATGGCACATCGAATCAAGCCATTATAGTTATTCGATTGAGTTGAATTTTTATGTGGCGACTCGAAAAGAAAATTAGCCATAAGAACTGTAAAATAGTTTTCATTTAGGGGAAGAACGCCAGCAAAATAGTTTTCAGTGGAGGACCTGGAGGTCCTTCAACTTTTTGGGATGTTGAGTCATAAAGCCAAAATATGTTTTTACGAACAAAACTACTATAGGGTAGGGTATCCTATGGTTGTAGTGTACTCTCAGGCTTAGGCACTATCATAGAGTTTTAGGCCCCGTTTGATAACGGGTTTGAGGGTTGAGTTTGGAGTAATAATCCCATGGGACTATTAATACTCCATTTGGTAACAAAAAAAGGTCCGGACTATTAGTCCGATCGGATTAATAGAGGGGGTATTAGAGGGTATTGCTAATACCCCGTGGGACTTGGTATTAAGGGGTATTAATAATCCAATTCCAACTCCTTCACATTACCAATCCCTTCTCTTTACCAATTTCTTCTAACAATCCAATCCCATTATCTAATTCCATCTCAAACAAACATGATATTAATAATCCTATCATCTAATCCCATCCCAAACAAACATACTCATTATCAATCCCTTCTCATTACCAATCCCATCTCCTTACAAATCCCAATTCTAATCCCATCTCCTTACGAATCCCATCCATCTATCTCTGTTATCAAACGAGGCCGTGCACTTTTCTATTATAAGGTTCTAGTGTTTTTGGCACTTTCATAGGGTACCATAGAGTTTTAGACACTTTCACTAACTTTCAGTTATTAGTGAACTTTCATTAGTTTTGCAGAAAGGGTATTTTAGTAGTCATGCAGCATTCTTATTCTTATGTTTGATTGCAAAAGGTGTACGTCATTGAACTCAAAAAATGTAAATATAGAATTTTTGGCTCCCTTATTTTAAAATTGATGAATGGTTCAGATCATTTATGCAGAACTTGGAAGTGATCCCGATGTGCCAATATGTACACCATTGGTGCACACCTCGTCGGTTCAACTACGATTTTCGATAAATTTGAGGGTTTAAGAGCATCTCCAATCCTTACCCTTTTTTTCACCCCAATTTGGGTAGAAATTTGAGTCAAAAGCTTAATTTGAATAAGATATCTCCAATGCTAAACCCATATTTGTACCCAAATCTATTCTTGAATGACACACTTGTAAGTAATGAGTGGCAAACGTGTGAGACCCTAGTAAGAGTCCCACATCGGCTAGGTAATGAAAGTGGATGTGGAATTTAAACGATTGTGAGCAGCTATTGTATAACTTGATATTAATCTTTTGAGCTATGTGATTAAGCTAAGAGTTAAGCAGGTCAGTTGGTGCAGGTCGTGACAGGTGGTATCAGAGTTTGCACTAATCAAAAGTGTAGGGCGGGTCCTACAAGGAGACATGCTTGGGTGAGCCCGACAAGTGAGGAGCTTGAGATGCAAGTGAGAAGCTTGAGATGGTTATTGTGCTTAGGCGGGTCCCACATGAGATGAGCTCAAGGTGCTTATTGTGCTTAAGCGGAGACTTGTCCTACATCGCTTGATGGGTTATGATGGATCTTGGGGTGCAACGGGGACGTTGCGGTCCAAGTGAGTGGGCCGGGGGGGAGGGGGGATTGTGAGACCCAGTAACAGTCCCACATCGGCTAGGTAATGAAAGTGGATGTGGAATTTAAACGATTGCGATGTATAACTTGAGGTTAACCTTTTGAGTTACGTGATTAGGTTAAGAGTTAAGTAGGTCAACTGGCGCAGGTCGTGACAAAATGTATAATTAATGAGAGTGAAAATAGGCTTTGAAGAAAATAGAAATGGATTTGAATCTCCCAAAACTTGGGAAAGAAAATGGGTAGAATTCAAAATGAGTAGGCAAATTAGTATAAAATTAAAGATGAATTTTTAAACTTTTTACTCAAATTTTGGATATGGGTAATAAAAGGGTACCTGCAATGCTATAATCAAAAATTGATGACCAAAAGTTATCACATCAGCTTTTAATTATTCATTTAAGAGATTGTTAATATTAGAAATATAGATGTCTACAATGACATAATCAAAATTGGATAACCAAAATTTGTCACATCATCTTTTCAAACTATAAAAAACTAAAAACTGTGAATAGTAGAAAATATTTTTTTTTTTTTGGCAAATGATTTTGGCACTCCAATTTTTGATAATGGCACCCCAAAACTTGTCTTTCAGTGTAAAAATTATACATAGCAAACACACTAAAAGATAAACTTTGGAATGTCAACATATAAAATTGGAGTGCCAAAATCATTTTCTTTTTTTTTTTCTAAAAATAATTTCGAAACTAATAAAAACTATTTACTAGAAATAGAATTTAGTTTTTGAAACTTTTTTTTGGAAAAAAATTATTTTTAAAAAACTGTTTACTAAAAAAAATATTTTTTTAGTAATCGAAAAGAAAGAAAGAGACGAAAATATTATTTTTAAGAAGGTTATTAAATTTGATTATAGCATTATGAGCTATATTTTGAACCAACATTATTAATTTTACAAACTTTTTATTTTGATTATAGCATGAATAGTAAGCAGTGGTACGGTCGGTATCTTTGTCGCAGAGCAGAAGTGACCTCCAAACCCTTCGATCGACAAACCCTAACTGCAGATAAAAAGAAAGAAAGAAAGAAAGACAAAACCCTAAAAAACCCTCTTCTTCACATCGTTTCCAAACCCCTCTCTCTCTCTCTCTCTCTCTCTCTCTCTCTCTCGGCAACCATGGTGGAGCTAAAACTGTCAGAAACAGGGTCAGGGGCAGAAGAGAGTGAATTCTCAGAAAATGAGGTATATGGTAATTCCACCTGTTTAAATCTTTCTTTTCGTTTTCCTCCTCAGTCCTCTCCCATGTACTCACATGTATAGGGTTTTTAGTTTCTCGATGTCTTTAGTGTATGGTTCTTCTCCGTAAAGTATTCTATACTTTCATTGGAATTATAGCAGGAGACAGCTAATACAAGCGGCGGTGATGATGTCTCAACTGGTGGTGTCGAACATGCTCCGCAAGATCACGGTGTTACTGATAATGTTAATTTTCAGCAAGAAGAGGATCAAAACGAGAGCGATGAAGACCGTCATGGAGTCGAAGAGAGTGATTCGTCGGAGGATGAGGTATTTCGATTTCGTCTTTGGATAAAAGGAGTATGTGTGTGTTTAATTTTAGAGATCCAATCAAAAGGGCAGTTGTGCTTGCTTATACCGCGAGTTTTATTCTGCTTTTGAATGAACTGGAGGGATGGCGGATACTATGTGTTTGCACATTTTTGGGATGGTCGTGGATAGTGGAGTAGTGGTTAAGGAGGTTTTAATCTATTACTACTTTGCGGATGCCAGTTATTGAATGGGACATTAAAGTAAGTTCTTGGAACTTACTTTTTGGAACAGTTACGAAAATCGATTTTGTGACAAGGCTTTACAATTTTGTTCACATAAAAAGCCCTTCTCCCTTTCTATATTAGTCTTATTAGAATAGATATTGCAAATTATGTTCCCAGCCGTGATGTTTTTTGTGGTAAATTAACCATTTATTAAAGCAACCAAACCAGGATCACAATGAGAATCCCAAACAACGAAACGAAGCTAACTCACTCGTAGCTACCAAGGAAAGCAAAGCAACAACCAATATTATAGAGGACAAAATTTTCTAGAACTAAGACTCCCTAGTCCTGACTAAAAGCCTGTTAGCATTGCTGGGCTTCAAACTCCTCCACGAGCTTAAGCATGCTCGAAGTTCCTCCATGATCAGAGCTCCCAAAGCGGGGGCAGTCACACTTGGGCCTTCAAACTGCCTATTATTTCTTTCCCTCCATATCCAATAAATGGCAGCAACCATAGAAAGCTTATAAACTCTGATAGGACAGGAATCACTGGACCTATGAGCCATAATCCATTCCAGTTTCACTAGCTAAAACAGTACAAGATTGATCAACATTGTTCGTATGTAGTAACCAATTCTAGACTATCTTAGAATACTTGTGTGCATAAAATAAGTGATCATGAGATTCATCTTCAACCTGGCAATTCAAGCATCTTCTGTCCACAACCAAGGCCCCCCAACTACGGAGTCTTATCTTTTGTTGACAGCCTTACCAGAAAAGCAAGCCATTTTGTAAAAGCCCAACGTGGGACATTATGGGTGAACCACATGCATTTAGCCCATGGAACAAACTATTCCCGCCCGAGATTATTCCTTTGAAAGTGTTAGCAATGCAGCCGTATCATGCTGTCATTGTTCTTAGGTGAATGACAAAGAGATTCATTTTGAATTTCCCATGTGGGCATTTCACTTTCTTGGTAACTTTGGCTGGGTAATACTGTTTTCTTCCCCTGGGTTTAATACATATCAATCTTTTTATCCCAATACAGGTTGCTCCTCTTAATACGGTAGGGGAAGTTCCCCTGGTATGGTACAAGGATGAGGAACATATTGGGTATGACATCACTGGGAAGAAGATCAAGAAAAAGGAGAGACAAGATAAGCTTGAATCATTTCTCGCCAGTGCTGATGACTCCAAAAATTGGTGAGTTCTCAAATGATGACCATGCAATGAAGTGTTAAGTGCTGTAGTGTAATATTTGTCTGTACGAGAAATTCTCGAGTTTCTTTTCATGTTATAAAGAACTACAGATTTGTTCATGGGGTTTGTTTGTATTCAAAGTAGCATAAATATGAGAAGTAACTTGAAAGGAGATGTTCAAGATTCTACGAACTGTATGCGATAGAACGGATCCTCCATTTGGACTTTAACATTGTCCAACTGCTGAACATGGGGCTTTTAGAGTCATCTTTTTAATTTATGTTTATTTGTGTCAGGCGCAAAATCTATGATGAGTATAATGATGAGGAAGTGGAGTTGACACCTCATGAGACTAAACTTATACGTAAATTGCTGAAAGGACAGGCACCACATGCTAACTTTGATCCATACGCGGTTTGTAATTTCTCATTCATCCTGTGGTCACCTTTTTTGGTTCTCATAATTTGTTTGAATTGGGAATGTGAAACTGCGAGCTCTTTTGTATTATGTGTACCTCATTTACTTCTCGGAAGATTTTTTGAAGTTAACCGTGCTGTGAATGCAGCCTTATGTTGATTGGTTTGCCTGGGAAGATTCAAAGCATCCACTTTCAAGTGCCCCAGAACCTAAGAGGAGGTTTATTCCTTCCAAGTGGGAGACTAAAAAGGTGAATTCTTTGGGACACTATGTTGTGATTATGCAAAGATAACAGGGCGGAGAGACTATTTTGGTGTTTTTTTTTCCAGTAATAGATTCTTCATGAAGTCTCTTTTCTTCATTGGCATTTTATTGTTGAATGTATCTCTGTCAATGTGTGTATTCCTGAGATCTATTGCAGTTCTGATGATTAAAAATCTTTTTGGTCTTCATTAGCGACCTTTCAAGGTCTTTCTTGGACAATTTGAATTAGATCTATATGAGGACGCGCTGATTTTGCAAGTTTTTGTGGTTTCGTTATGTTTGCGGCTTTTCTATCACACTGAAGTTTTGTAGCCTTTTACATTTTCAAGTACCTAAAATTCAACCTGTAAACCTTGAGGTTGTGGGTTCAAACATGCGGGCAGTCACTTCTGTGCATATTTTGCTGAAGAATAGGTGTGTGCAGCTGAACCCGCTCTACCATTCTCATACCCTCATTAATGGGGTCTAAACTGGCGTACTTTATCCTTTTGCATATTGTCTTCAAAGCCTACAAGTCTTTTTCCAGTAATAGATTAGTGGAAATTGCATATTGTCTTCAAAGCCTACAAGTCTTTTTCTAGTGATAGATTAGTGGAAATTGTCAAAGATGCATTCTTGTGGCTCGACTTGTGTGGATCATGAAATGCATCTGTGAAAGAACTTAGTTAGTACTTCCTCATAATTGATTCTATATGATTGCAATCTTCAGTTTTTGTGGTTTCGTGTTAATCTATAGGTTGTCCAGTATGTGAGGGCAATTCGGAAGGGATTAATAAAATTTGACAAACCAGAAGAAGAACCAAGGGTCTATCACTTGTGGGGAGATGATTCAAACTCAAAAGAAAAGGCTGCTCATGGATTAGCTTATATTCCCGCACCAAAGCCTAAGTTGCCAGGTATCGTCTAATGGTTTGACAATGATCCTGGATACAGACTAATGACTTTTCCTGTATCAATTATTACCGATACTAAGCTTTTACTACCTATTTATGTTGCTTTTAGGGCATGACGAATCCTATAATCCTTCTTTGGAATATATTCCAACTCAAGAAGAGATTAATTCTTATCAGCTTATGTTTGAAGAGGACCGACCTAAATTTATTCCCAAAAGGTATTATAAATGTCATCCTCATTGTTTAGTGTTTCTTTGTTTGCTTCGTTTAGTTAATAGTTGAACAATGTACGTTTCTGGTTGTGTTTATCTAGGTTTACGTCTTTGAGAAGTGTCCCAGCATATGAGAAAGCTGTCAGTGAATCTTTTGAGCGTTGTTTGGATTTATATTTGTGCCCTAGAGCACGGAAAAAGCGTGTAAGTTAAAGGAAAATAGTTGGGATATGTTTGAAATAGTATGGTTCTTCCTTTTTGTTTGTAGTCGCAAGTCTATTTTTATTTGGTCAATCATCAATGTTACAAAGTTCCCATGGCTTTTTCCAGATTAATATCGATCCTGAGTCTTTAAAGCCCAAGTTACCAAGTCGCAAAAACCTTAAGCCTTATCCAACAACATGTTATCTTGAGTATAGAGGTCACAAGGGTGCAGTTCTGTCAATTTCGACTGAAGCTTCGGGCGAGTGGATTGCTTCTGGTAATTTCCCTGCATTTTTAGTTCCATGAAATTTTCTGAATGTGGGTTTACTATCTATGATGTTCCATGAAGGTTCAAGTGATGGAACTGTGCGTGTATGGGAGGTTGAAACTGGAAGATGTCTTAAAATCTGGGAACTTGGCGAAGCTGTCCAGCATGTGGCATGGAATCCCTCACCTGACCTTCCTATCTTGGCAGTTTCTGCGTAAGGCTATAGATACTTGAGGCATGTTTGTGTGACTGGATGAATTGCTAGAGGATATATAGTCCCATAAGATGTGCAGTTCCATCGGGTTGGTAACGAAGGGATTGATGATACCATAACTCCCAAGGTATTGTAAATCCCTTGGTCTGTGGGATGTAATCTCCAACAGATATTTTATCCTAGCTGTAAATTTACTAAACACGGAATATGTGATACTCTTGGCTTATAGTCCTATCTGAAGCATTAGTCCAGAGACACAAATGGGGCCTGACAGTATACTCTCTCTCTCTCTCTCTATATATATATATATATATATATATATATATAATTCCCACCTTATGTTGATCGGCACTTGAATTTTAACCGATTTTGCAGGGGACAAGATGTTTTTGTTTTAAACACTGGGTTTGGTAATGAAGAAGATCAGAAAAGGGTCAAAGAACTTCTTCACGTCGAGACACACCCAGAACCTGATGACTCTAGTCAGTGTGAATTAGCAACTGAGTGTTACTTTGGACTGTTGATATACGGTAACTGTTGTTTAACCTGTGCATGTATTTGTATTTTGTAGGTAATGTGGCATCTGTCGTGGGCTGGGCACAAGATGCTAGACATGAGGGAGTTAGGTTAAAGCACTTTAAGGTACTTTGATGTCGTTGCCCTTCTTTCTCTTATGTTAGATTTGTTTTGAGAAGTAGTTGGACTTTGGGTGATAACCTTATTGTTTTGTGGGCAGACTGTGTCTTCAGTGGAATGGCATCGCAAAGGAGACTACTTCTCTACAGTTATGCCTACTGATATCCTTTGGCAATTCTGTTAGGCAAAAATTTGATTACTTTTTGCTAAACATAATCTCACTCGCATGAAAAGAAATCACTTGAATTTTTATTAAGTGGTTCGGACCCATTCAAGATATAGCATATCTCTTAATTACATCTTTAATAAAAAAGAAAACCCTTTGATTCCAGCTATTCTTTATCGTCGATCACTTTTTTGTGAGAAAGAAAAAGAGGGATTGAGTTTTATTTATTTTAGGGGCTGAACCAAGATAAACATCTAGGTTGCCTTCGTACCCTTGGTTTGGGATCAAGCCAAATGTAGTTCATGTTTAGTGTTTTTATTTTCAGCAAGCCTCTGCGGCTACTTTAGTAGTTTGGTGAACCTTCGAGGTTCAATTATATTATAAACTTAGGAATTGCAGAATCATTGCAAGAAGAGCACATCCCAACAAGGTTGGCACCGGTCCTTTACCAATCATATGCCAAACCTAAATCATTTTGCAGTTTGTGACTGCACTCGTTTGAATGAGTTGCCTACGTATCCGAGTTTGAACGGGAATCAAGTCAACGTAGTTCCTAGTTTAGAAATTTGATTTTTGTTGGTGAGGATTTGAAGTTCACAAAGTTTGTGACTATGGCCATTTGAATGGGTTGCCTACGTATCCGAGTATGACACGGAATCAAGTCAACGTAGTTCATATTATATTTTTTTGACATCAGATTGTCCAAGCTGACTTAATATGTCATGAGCTTTGAACTTTCTTTTTCATCAAAGTGATGGTGGCATTTTCAAAAGTTTGTATGCCGTGTGAAGATTTGAGTTACTGGAATGGCAAACAAAGGCCATGTCCAATTAATCTTTCCTTCAACAGATACGGTTTAACAGTGTAAACTAAACAAATCTCCACGTCAAGTCATAATTTTAGTTTAGGAAGTTAATTGTAGTTTTTGGAGCAATCTGGCACAAACTGGTTCTTTCATTTTTACTGTTACCAGAAAATGGGGAATCCGGAATTGGGAATTTTTACTCCAAATTTAAGACTTTTCACGGCTTAATTCAAAGCCATTTTGTGGCTGAAAGTTTTGAAACTGTTAGTAGCTTAATTTTCAAGACCACATGAAATATAGGATTTAGCCATTGGAGGCAAAATAACAATGCCCGTGGGGCTGATTTTGATATGTTCAAGCCGGCCTTTGTTGTGGAGTTGAACATTTTCATCCGAACCATCCGGCGGCTTTTATTAAATTTTAACTTTGCACTGCCCCGCGGCAATGGAATTTTAACTTTTTGCCGCCTCATGGCAATGGAATTAGAACCTTGTGCCATTCCTGACGGCAATGGGATTTTAACTGGCGCAGTCCCCGATGGCAATGGGATTTTAACTGGCGCTGTCCCCTACGGCAGTGGAATTTTAACTTGCGTCGTCCCCGATGACAATGGAATTTTGACTCGCGCCATCCTTGATGGCAATAGGATTTTAACTTTGCACCGTCTCCGACGGCATTGGAATTTTAACTTGTGCCGTCCCCGACGGCAATGTGATTTTAACCTTACGCCGCTTTACAGCAATGGAGTTTTAACTTTTTGCCGCTTCACAGCAATAGAATTTTAGCTTTTTGCTGCTTCACGGTAATGGAATTTCAATTTTGTGCCGTCCCCGACGGCAATGTCATTTTAACCTTACGCCGCTTTACAGCAATGGAGTTTTAACGTTTTGCCGCTTCACAGCAATAGAATTTTAGCGTTTTGCTGCTTCACGGTAATGGAATTTCAATTTTGCGCCGCTTCACGGCATTGGAATTTTAAACTTTATGCCAAGAAATGAGAGATAAAGAGAAAGAAGAGTAGGGGCTCGGAACCCATGCTTGGAACTTGTACAGATACTCTTTTGCTCTGTGCTTTCCTTCTTCAGTTTTGCTTCTGCCTTCTTCACAATTGAGTGCTTTCTTCCGAAATAACTCACTCTCTTTCTGTTTTCTTTTTGTTTCCCCTTTTTGGTTTTCTCCCCCTGCTTGAACGTTGCATGTGTCTTTATATAAACATAGCAACATATCGTGATTGGCTTCCCACTTACCCATGTTAGGTATTTTGACAGTTTCCAAAAACTGCTCCCCATTTTCTCTACCTGGGGGTTGTTTGGAAAATCAACTAAAATAGCTTTGACTTGGTCTAGCTTTAGTTGAAGTGTATTTAACAAATAGGTGGAAGTAACCAACTATTTGAATGGGTGGCTTTAAAACACCACAACATTTGGGCAGTTAATTCCCACGTTCCAAATTCTCTTCATCATTGTATCTACAATGATATGCATTTTGTTTTCTCAAGTGGTAACAATATATAGAGCTGAATGATGTGCATGTCGTCCATATTATTTTACATGCATATTTTTGGCTATAAATTGGATGCGAAGTTTTTAAGTACCCCTTTTGTTTCAAAGTAAAAATTTCACCCCACATTAATAATTTCTTGTGATAGTCAAAATTTATGGTTCAACAAATTATTTGGAGTTTTTTTTAGTGCATTAGATAGCTGACAGGCATTAATCGCCCTTCCAAGATTAAGCAAAAGTGGTTGTATTGGTATCTGAAGTGCTTTGGCCTTGTTTTCTTCGCCATCCCCACTTGCTTCTGTCTCCAAGTCATGATTTATCTTCTTCCTCGAACGAACAAGCTGCCCTTTTTTAGGTTTTTCCCAATTAATCGTGTTTACTTCTCTTTATTCTGAATCCCACTGGTGTTGCGTACTAGAGGGCACCTCTATCATTGTTCTTGATTAGAGAAAGTGCCTAATTTTGGGAACTGGGCTAGGACATGAACTTGTTACTGAGTTGTCTTTATGGTGTCATGTATAAAGGGGCGTCCTCATATATATATTGAAGGTTTAGAGCTAAGAAGCACGGATACGGATACGGATACGGATACGGATACGGATACGGATACAGATACGGGATACGATACGATACGGATATGTAGATACGTGATTTTTCCAAAAAATAGGATACGATACGTTGAATATAAAAATAAATAAAAATAAAATATATACCCAAAAAAATATAAAATTTCATTAATTAGGTTGTGAGGATGAGGAAACATAACTACCAGTGCTAGTGCACTAGCACTGGTAGAATCCATCTGATTTTACTGTTACCTAAATTAGACCAGAGAGAGATGAGAGACGATAGGTATAGGTATAAAAAAAAAACTCTAACTCAGATTTTACTGTATAGGTATATTAGGTATATATATACACACACGCACACACACTGATACATGATCGAGAGAAAGATGAGAGACGAGAGAGAAGAAGACGAGAGAGAGAGAAACGAGAGAGGAGAGAGAGACTTACAGATCGATGTCTCTTGTCAAGAGATGAGAGACGAGTGAGAGACTTCCAGATTGACTTCTGCCTTTTCCTTCTCTGTAATCGACTTGAATATGTACGTACAGTGCTGATCAGAAAATATATGTACACCTAATTGCAGTTTTGACCCTTTAATTTTAAGTAATAACAATTTTAACCCCGCGCGTATCCTAAACGTCCAAAATGTATCCCAAACGTATCCAAAATGTATTGGGATACCAAAAATTAATGTTAAAAACTGGATACTCTAAATCGGACACGTATCCGGAGCATATCCGTATCCGATACGAGTGCAACACGTGATACGTAGGCTAAAATTGAGTATCCGTGCTTCATAGGTTTAGAGTATGTAACTATAGAATTCTATTTGATTTTGCAATACCTTGTTGCACAGGCTTGCTGAGCTCTTCACATTGAGCTGGAGCAATTGGAAATAGTACACTCTCCATTTGCAATTTATGTATCCATCTTCCAAGTTTGGGATGTCCCAAACTGCATGTACACTCATAGAAGTTAAGGCATTTAGTTTTCCAAAACTGTCTCTTCAAATGGTTATGAATACTTTTTAAAGTGAGGACAAAGGGGAAGTGCTGGAAATAAATACCTTTTGGTTTGAATTTGACTAAAAGGTGAATTCATTCTGATACAGAGGGAGTAACTTATTTTTTCTGTTAGGAATGCGATGGTTTGATGCATGATTTGACTTTTAGACATGCCTAATACTTCATTTGGTGTTTCTTAACTAACTTGTTACGTGAATCAAGGGCTATCTTGATACACCAGCTCTCGAAGAAAGTTACGCAAAGAATTCCATTCAAGTTGCATGGGCTTCCAGTGTCATCAACCTTCCATCCAACCCGTTCTGTTTTTTTTGTTTCCACAAAGAAGAATGTTCGTGTTTATGATCTGTTGAAGCAAAAGCTTGTTAAGAAGCTTGAGACTGGGTTCCGCGAAGTCTCCTCCATTGCAATTCATCCTGGTGGTATGTGTATAATTGTGATTTCCTCATTTACTATTCCTTGTTTCCTTTAGTTTTGTTGATGGATAATTGTGCCATTGCTTTTCGTTCTTAGGGGGTGTTTGGGAGGGCTGGTTTTTCATTTTTCAATTCCCATTTTTGGATTTTGGGTGTTTGGTAGGAACTAGAAAATGGATTTTGGGTAAAATGGGTTTTGCAATTTCAAGTTTCTAGACAAAAACCAAGAATCTGGAAAAAGGAGCTTTTCCAATTCCCATTTTTTCATTTTGGAATCCAGCCATGCAAAAAGACAACTCTACCCTCTACCTTTTGGGATAATCCCCACTTTGCCCTCCTTTTTGGAGGAGTCGGGGGCTCTGCCACAGCAGCCCAGACTTAAAATGTCAATGTTTTTGGTTAAAAAAAAAATCTTACCATCAATTTGCAATCCTATGGAGCAGAAACGTGATTATGAGAGCCCTAGAGACAAAATTTGATTATGTCTCTTTAGAATAATATTATCAGAATAATAAGATCTTCACACCCGTTCAAACGAATTAAAAATTGGAGTACTTAATTTTTTAACCATATTTTTTAATATATAAACGGTCTCAAAAACTTAAGTGCTCAAATTTTCACTCTGTTTGAATCGGTGCAAAGATCTTGTTATTGTGATCATATTATTCTAAAGGGTCGTAATTCATTTTTATCTGTAGGGCTCTCATATTAAGTATATGTTCTTTATTTAGGACTCTGTAGAGCAAAAATATGATTATGAGAGCCCTATAAACAAAAATTAATTATGACCATTTAGAATAATATAATAAGAATAACAAGATCGTTGCACTGATTCAAACGGAGTGAAAATTTGAGCACTTAATTTTTTGAGACCGGTTATATATTTAAAAAATATGGTTAAAAAATTAAATACTCCAATTTTTAATCCGTTTGAACGGGTGTGAAGATCTTATTATTTTGATCATATTATTCTAAAGAGACAAACAAATTTTGTCTCTAAGGCTCTCATAATCACGTTTCTGCTCCATAGGATTACAAATTGGTGGTAAGGGATTTTTTTTTAACCAAACCTTCACCTTACACCAGTTGTTATGTGCAAATAATAATTGAAATAAACAAATATAATTAAAAAAAAGTGGGAAACTTTCCGTGCATGTACATAACCAATTTCGGAAGTAAATTTAAAAAAATTGATTAAAACATTATTTATATACATTATACACCATTATTAATAACCGGGGGCAACATAGTAAAAAACCAATCCATAATTCATTTTCATTCCATATCTTCCAAATACTCTCCTACTGCAAAATGCATTCTGCACATATCATCCAAACATTCTACAAAATACAAAATACATTCGGATCATAATCCCAAAAGCCAAAAAGGCAAAAAGTTGACTCCCAAACACCCCCTTTAATGTAATCAGCTGTTAAAGTGCTTTTGTTTCTTTTTATCCTGTTGTGCAGGTGATAATGTTATTGTTGGGAGCAGAGACGGAAAAATGGCTTGGTTTGACATGGACCTCTCATCTCAACCTTATCGAGTTCTGAAGTATGTTTCTTACTTTTCTTCCATCCCCCTTATCAAATGTAACATTGGGATAAAATAAATATGTTGTGTAAAGGTTTACTATGACTTCTCAATCAGGATGAGAATTGTTCAGTTTCAGATACAACAGCTCTGCACTTCCATAAAATAGCTTTCAAAAAAGTTGTGCAATTTGCTTGAAGCCTCGAAGTAGAGAACAATCATGCATGCTAACAATTCATGTCGTGGAGAAGTTATTCACTCTGTTTTAATACAATAATAGCAAGAAGAGGATTATGACATAGTGCGCTTGTGTGCCTTGCATACAGCACATAAATACATCCAGTGCGTCTTATATGTATGCAGATCCATACAAAATTTTGGTGCATAAGAGGGGGGTAGAGCTCTAGATTGTGCTTAAATAGAAGCCTAGTAGGCAAACTATTATCTTTTACCTTATTATTGTCTTATTTATCTTTCCCCCCAATTTTGTATTAAATCTATGTAATTGCTCTGATCCGGCTATTTTAAATTTCAGATGTCACCCGAAGGACATTACCGGTGTGGCCTTCCATCGTTCATACCCTCTATTTGCTTCATGCTCTGATGATTGTACAGCGTATGTTTTCCATGGCATGGTTTATTCGGATTTGAATCAGAACCCCCTTATTGTTCCGTTGGAAATACTCCGAGGGCATACAAGTGCAAATGGAAGAGGTGAGTGCTTCGACTGTCTTTATTTTGTCTTCCTTCTAGTTATGTGTGGAATACAATTTAGCGGTGATTTAAACAGGATGATAGTTTTTTTACTTAAAAGGATTGACCTTGAGCAGAGAAATGAAGAGATTCAATCCCAGGTCCCCTGTATTATTACCAAGAGACTTTGCTAGCCAACTGTGCTCACAAAACATACAACCCATTATTTAGTTGGGGAAAATCGTACAACTGGAATACGTAGGGGATGCACCTGGTAGATATGGTAAGAGGGGGCACGGTTGGAGTGTCTAAATCTCGGGTCATCAACCTTGAGGTTGTAAGTTTGAACGGGAGGGCAGCCACTTTATGCAAACAATGCCAAATGTTTTTTGTACCCAATTTCCCTCATAAACTCCGTTAATGGGGACTAAACTGGATATACTACTGCTACTTCTTCTAGCATTGCCCTTGTAAGTTACTAAGGGCCTGAGGCTCTGTTTGGAACTTGTGGAAAGGAAAGGGAAAGAGAGAAAAGAGAGGGGAAATGTGAAGAAAGTGGATTCTTTTCTCTTGTTTGGTCATAGAAAGAAAATGAAAGGAAACTATGAGGAGAATGAATTTCTCCTGTTTGGCTTCAAGAGGAATATAGAAAGAAAATAAATTTTTTTTAACTGCCTTTTCCTTATAAATTCAAAAGTTAATCGCTTCCATCATCCAAATCCAGAAGCTATGTAGGGCAACCCGCAACGCAATTTCCTTGGTACCTTTTTTGACAATTCATACAACCTGGAGGAAAAGGATCATGAAGAAGGGTAGTGATAATGCCGAAACTATTTTTGTTGGTGCCAAAACTCCAGCGCATAAAAGTCTTGTACATTGCACATGGTACAAGCCTTTTGTGCACTAGAGTTTTGGCACCAACAATTTTTTTTTGGCATTAACATTTCCCCATGAAGAATGGTAACCTTTATGTTAAAGGAATTGGTTCAGACATTTATGCTGTGTTTGAATTGCTTTTTGAATTTTTTTTTGAAAAAGTAGTAGGGGTAATAAGTGGAGAGAGATAGAGAGAGAAATGATTGGAAGTAGGGGGAATTTTTTGAAAATTGCTTTTCAAATCCTAAAGCAAACAAGGCATAATACAAACACATGATAGTAAAAAATGCTCATAGGAATTGAGTGTTTTGAATTCAATCCGGTATCAAGTAGATGCATATTGCGGATAAAAAAAAAGAGTAGATGCATATAGATGAGAGACCATCTTGTAAATCCACACAGACGCGCGCGCGATTGGGAGATCTCCAACCACAGTCTAAAGATTCATGGTTGGAGATTTCTGATTGAGTGGGAGAGTGTCTTCAAATTTTTGGCGCCTCTTTTACTCTCCCATTTCCCTCAGCCATTCCCGTTTCCCGAGCTTTCTTTTACTTCCTATTTTATTTTCCTTTTCCTTAAAATGGGAACCAAACAACCATCAAGGCAAATTGGTTATTTTCCTTTCTTTTCCCCCATTTTCCCTAGGTTCCAAACAGAGCCTAAATCTCTGACTCTAATGAGTGTCCCCGATATAAGGTGTGTTTTCTCATTTGGTTTGTGTTGCAGGAGTAATGGACTGTAAATTCCACCCCAGGCAGCCGTGGTTGTTCACTGCAGGTGCTGACTCAGTGATCAGACTTTTCTGTCATTGAAGTAGTGTGAGCCTCCCAGTTTCGAACATTATTGTGGATGAAAAGGCAATAAACTTCAGCTAGACCCGTTGATGGATGAATCTCAATGGGAATATTAGGCGGCGGAAATATGTATCCAATGTTACATTCAGTTATTATTTGTTGCGGGGGTGACAAATCAGTGGTCAATAAATTTTGTACGGTGCTTTTTTTCCCGTGTGTTTTATTGAATAGGCTGAATTCTATGCACCAAAATGTAATGTAAGGTTCTGTTCACATATTTTTGTCCCTTTTTGGGAAATTGAGAAATCAGGTCGGTTAATTCAGAATGAAAAAGAGCTCTGCTCTTGCACGTTTAATGATTGAATTCGATTTCTTCAATGTAACATGCTGGTTTATTTTGGGAAAGGACACTTAGCTTGATTTAGCCAATGAGATTTGTATTTAGCTGTTTGTTGTTTTCTTTCGGTATGTAATTCCTAAATTTGGAAACTGTGTTGTATTGTATGCTTTATTTCAATCTACCATGTGTTTTAAAAACAGTTTGATTACGAAGTCTCGAGTATCGTAATGTGCATTCTTGGCAGCATCCTCCTTGAGATAAATGGAAATTCAACTGCGATAGAGCCTTTTCTCGTCTGATAAGCGAGCAGCCTTTGCGCTTATTGTCCAAAATTCTAAAATGGGCCTATCATACACGTCAACTGTGGTAAAATCAAAATGGGTTCTGCCTTGGCTGCTGAAGCGTGGGCCATTCGGATTGTGTGCTCTATGGCGGCATCCTGGATGAAGCCAAACTTCAAAATGCATCAACTCTTAACGGAGGAGAAGTAGGCCGGGAAGTACTGGCTCCGTCCTTTCAAGCTTTTCACATTAACCTTAACCCTAAATCCTAATAAGAGCCTATGCCATTTTTACCTCCTTATTTCGTTGCCAAGGACATAGAACGAGTTAAGTATTCGCAACTTACGTACCTCTAAGTATTGTTCTGAGAGAGAAAAAATATTAACAAGTGGGATACAAGAACATGAAAAACAGATTGAAGAACTTCAACAGATTCTCAAAATTAAATGTGATCTATGAAGCACTGACACACTTATGCGGAAACTGGATCCGTGTCAAACACACCAGAGAGGTAGACTCATAGACACACGGGGATACTTATGGGACATGCCAAGTGTCGTGTCTAACTATATAGTCATATTTTATAAGGGACATAAGGGACACGTATCATGTCCAGGAGCGGTCATAGTTTTAGACCAAAGTGAACAGAGCTGCAGTGTCCCATAACTTTCTAACAAAAAGTCTAGAACCACACCCAAAACACACATCAAAATCCCCAAATGTGAGTGCTTGGGCATTTGAGTGTCTGTTGTGTGGTTTTGGATTTGTTGAGCTTCCTAAGAGCATCCACAATGTAATAATCAAAATTGAATAATCAAAAATTGCCACATCATCTTGTAGTTATTCATTTAAGACATTGCTAAAGTTAGTAATGTAGAGGTCCACAACGTAATAATCAAAATTGGATAATCAAAACTTGTCACATCACATTTTTAAACTACAAAATTTTAAAAACTAAAGTTTTTAACAATAATTTGAATACTCTTTTTGAAAAAAATTAACAGTTTTTTTTAAGAAAATAGTTTAGTGAAAAAAATTTGAAAATAGTTTTTTTCAAAAAGAAAATAGTTTTAAAAAAACAGTTTTTTTTTTTGAAAAACTGTTAGAAACCATTAAAAAAAAAAATCAGTTTTTGTGTAAAAACACTTTAAAAAAAAGTTTTTGTAAATACTGGTTTTTTTTAAGTTTCTGAAAAAAAAAACAGTTTTTAAAAATAATTTTCTAGAAACATTGTTGAGAGAGAAAAGGTAAGAGAGAAAATGTTTTTATGTAATGATGGGTATATTTGATTGAGAATATGTGGAGACCATTAGATTTGATTATTGGCAAAAAGGTTGCTAGTTTTGATTATTCAAAGGCCAAAATTTGATGAGTTGTTAAGAGGTTGTTAAGTTTGGTTATTATAATGTGAGCACTTTTTTTGAGCAAATATTGCTAACTTTAACAACCTTTTGATTTTGATTATTACATTGTGGATGCTCTAATAGATTCATATTTCTTGTGGTTTGATTGTTCTATTAGACCAAAGGCCAATAAAGAGTTATTACAGGCCTCAACAAAGATATCCTTTCCTTACTCAAAAGGGCTTGTTTGGAACTTATTGAGAAGAAAAGAAACATTAAAAATTTTATCCTCCATTTTTTGGTTTCCTGAGAAATAGAGAAGAAAATAACAAATTCAAGTTCTTTCCACAGTAAAATTTTTCTCCCATTTTCCTAGCATTTTTTTTCTTTCTTTCTCTCACTTCCTCCCCCAAATTACAAACACAGTGTAAAGTAAGAATAAGGCCAAATTGGAGGGTTTAACTGTAGTTTAATCTAAGTGGGGTTTCATCCTTCCAATACGACTTCCAAACAAAACCCTAAACCCTCCTTCACTTCCCTCCCAAACTCCAAATACCTCTCTCTCTCTCTCTCTCTCTCTCTCTCTCTCTCTCTTCCCCAGCCATGGCGGAGCTAAAACTGTCCGAAACCCGAGACCTGACTCGAATCGAACGCATAGGCGCACACTCCCACATCCGCGGCCTGGGCCTCGACTCCACCCTCGAGCCCCGCTCCGTATCCGAGGGCATGGTGGGCCAGACCTCCGCCCGGAAGGCCGCCGGCGTCATCGTCCAGATGGTCAAGGAGGGAAAGATCGCTGGCCGCGCCGTTCTCCTCGCCGGCCAACCCGGCACCGGCAAGACAGCCATCGCCATGGGCATGGCCAAGTCACTCGGCCTCGAAACCCCCTTCGCCATGCTCGCCGGTAGCGAGCTCTTCTCCCTCGAGATGTCCAAAACCGAGGCCCTCATGCAGGTATGTACAAGGATGGACCGAGAGGCGGATGATGAGTTTTTACCATCTCTGCTACTATCATCTTTTTGTACTCTTGCGCATGACGGCTAATAAGCAGTATATGAGACGAAATTTACTTACAAATTAATAACTATTTTGCCCATTATGTGTTTGATGAAATGTGTGAATGAAAAGTTGTATTTACTGTTAGTAAGTGTTGGAATTATTATTATTATTTTTTTGGGTAAGTTAACCACTTTATAAAGCAACCAAACTAGAAACTTTGGGGATAACCCATACACCAGAACAGGGCTACCACATCCCTAGCCAACTAGGAATTAACAAGACATCCAACATAACAAAACAATCTAAACCAGACTATTCAGAGGTAAAAATCCGGGAACTGATATTCCACCTCTTGGCAAGCAATCTGTTAGTCATTAGCCTTCAACCCTCACCACGAGCTTAGGCAAGTGCTGACATCTCCTATAATCTGAGCACCCAAAGAGGAGGCAGGAGAACTTAGACCTTGAAATTGTCTTCTATTCCTTTCCCTCCACACAGCATAGATGGCAGCAGCCATAGACAACTTATACACTCGCCTAGAGAAAGAATCACCTGATCGATGCACCATTATCCAATCAATCTCACTAGTCAAACCACGACAGGGACGGTCATCATTATTCTGCAGCAAAAGCATATTCCAAACTGATTTAGAGTAGGCACAATCAAAGAATAAATGTTCATGATTCTCATCTTCACTCTGGCATAGCAAACACCTTTTGTCCACAACCAAACCCCAGCTATGCAACCGATCCTTGGTTGGCAACCTTCCCAAGAATGCAAGCCACTCTATGAAAGCCCACCTGGGAACATGATGCATAAACCGTTACATTTTGTCCATGGAACAGCAGGAAAGGCCTATCTAAGTTCCTGCCAAGCAGAATTTGTAGTATATTCCCAAAATCCATCTTATTGAATCAGGAACAGCTACATTAGGAACCAAATTTGGGTCAGTATTAGCCACAATTTCCCTGGTAATAGAACTTCTTGGCCTTGGCCATTTCCATGTCCCACTGTGAATGATTGAAGCAACATTAGCAGACATGGATCTCCCAATATCAAACCCCATAGAATCTCCAAACCTCTGGCAGAGAGGCCCAAGAGGATGCCAATTATCAACCCACAAGACAGTAGACAAGCCATTCCCAATTATATATTTAAGTTTGAAGAGTTTCCTGATAGTCCAAGAAGCCTCGTTAGGAATCTTGGATTGCCAAATGCTTTGCCTTTTTAAGATAAAGGTATTTACCCATTTGATCCAAAGATTATCAGCTTTTAGGCAAACAGCCCACAAATGTCTAATCATCGAGGCCTTGTTCCAAGTTTTAAGCAATCTAAGACCCAAACCTCCTTCATTCTTAGGGGCACAAATTGCATGCCAGGCCACCTTAGCACCACAATGTTTCAGCTCCAGACCAGACCAAAGAAACGCTCTAAGTAGCCTCTCAATATCATTAAGCACTCTTTGAGGTAATATAAAAATGGAAGACCAATAGATTTGAATGTTGAATAGAACAGGCTTAATTAGCTGTAACCTGCCACCATAGGAAAGAGTATGATTAGCCCATGACTGAATCCTTCTGATGATCTTTTCCTTCAACTGAGCACAATCTTGGGCTTTGAGCCTAGTAGAGATGGGACGGACCCCCAAATATTTCACTGGAAGTGACCCTTCTGGAATGGGTAAGATCCTTCGTAAAGCCTCTCTAACAACAACATGAAACCCAGCAAAGAAAATTGAACTCTTTTGCAGATTAGGTTGTAACCCTGAGAATAGTAAAAATCAGAGAGAGCATTTGCAAGAAGCTGAAAAGATCCCTCCTTAGCGCCACAAATAACAAAAAGGTTGTCTGCAAAAATAAGACGCGTGATATCAAAGGCCCTGCACTTAGGATGGAAAACAAAACTTCCACTCTGTCTGATCGTGAACTGCAACGAGGCAGTGAAACCTTCAATAACCAGTAAGAAAAGGTAAGGAGATAGGGGGTCTCCTTGCCTAATTATATGAAGTGGGGTATTTGTGTCGAGAGTTGTGAGACAAGTGAGTGGATGAGATTTAAGAGTGAGGGCCAAGCCAAATAATTCTAACGGTGGAATTGAGTTAAATCATGGGGGTGTTTGAGCTATAATTCGGTGGCAGTAATTGGTGTAGTTGGAGTTGTGTGACTGTGCTTATATTTTCTTTTGTATAAGTATATGTATTTGCCTGTTAGGAAAGGTGTGGGTTAAAGAGATAAAGAGAAAAGTGAGGAAGCAGAGGAGTGTGAGAACGTGGGAACCCCTATTGGGGGGGGGGGGGGGGGGGTGGGGGTGGGTCTGCCACCCACAAATGTGCTGTGCCAGTGAGAGAGAGAGAGAGAGAGAGAGAGAGAGAGAGGACAGTGAGAGAGTGAATGTGTGAGCTGTGAGGAGTGAGTTTGTGTTATGTTATTCTGTGGTTGATTGATAAAAATTAGTTAGTTTTTGTGGAAATAATCTCTTTTACCCATCATTAAGGAGCTCTGTTCTGCTTTTCAAAAAAAAAAAAAAAATGCTCTGTTCTAAAAATCGGTCTAGGTGGATGATTAGTCGGCACCTAAATAAAAACCGGCATAGGTGCTAACTCGTCAGGTGCCTAGGGAGCTAGTTGGTCGGCGTCTCTCGCCCCTACTAGCACCTAGCGAGTTTTAGAACACTCAATAAGAAGGCAGTGAGGATTGACTCAGTTGGTACTTGGTAGGAGAAAGTGAGCCATATTAAAGGAAACAGACGTTATGTGCACCATTTGCAATGTATACAAATCTCGAAGTCTTTATTTTTTCTTCTTGAATTACCAAAAAATGATAAAATGATAAAACTTCGAATTGTGTTGTGGTAAGATATTCTTTTGTATCATATTTCACGTTGAGCCTATATGTGATGTTTGCGGGGACAGGAAATTAAAAGTTTCATGTTTAATTTGACAGAACACATTATTCATGTTTGATAGTAGTAGATTTTTTTTCTTAAGATTGCATGCATCTACAAATTTAACGCTTGGTTTAATATTTTTTTTCTATTAGAATGGATATGGATGTGGAAGATTGTATATATCTACAATTGTATAGGACTATAGTTTTATAATCAAGTAGGTTGATTGAAATTTTTACTTTATTTTTCTTAGAATTTCTTTGCAATATGTATTGGCAGAGATTAATATCTATCCTTTATTTGTTGCCAAAAGAAGAAATAATGCTCGCCCACCAGTGTTAAAATCGTGCATCTGTCCTTGAATGCAGGCGTTTCGAAAAGCAATCGGAGTTCGAATCAAGGAAGAGACGGAGGTGATTGAAGGAGAGGTGGTGGAGATTCAGATTGATAGGCCGGCGACATCGGGAGCGGCGTCGAAGACGGGGAAGTTGACGCTGAAGACGACGGAGATGGAGACGGTGTATGATTTGGGGGCAAAGATGATTGAGGCATTGGGAAAGGATAAGGTGCAGAGTGGGGATGTGATTGCGATTGATAAGGCTTCAGGGAAGATTACGAAGCTTGGGAGGTCGTTTTCGAGGTCTAGGGATTACGATGCGATGGGGCCGCAGACCAAGTTCGTGCAGTGTCCAGATGGGGAATTGCAGAAGCGGAAGGAGGTTGTGCATTGTGTTACGCTTCATGAGATTGATGTGATCAACAGCAGGTATTGCCGTGTCTGTGGCTTGTTGGTATTAATGAGCTGGATTTTGTTAGATGTCAACTGGGTTGTTTTCGGGTTTTACTATAGTCATTGTTGATGATCCTACGTCTTTGAAATTTGGTATCGGAGTTCTAACCTTGAGAGAACTATTGACATGTTAAACTAATCTGCATCTTTTACTTATAAAGTAAGGATTTTTAAAGATTCAAAATTGGAATTTATTTTTTGCTTTTGCTGCTTCTTCTCATGATGCTGCTTTTGAGGGTGGAAAGTTTTTGCCTATGGCCTACTACATTCAAAGAACATACCATAAGTTGCAGTCACACTTTTTTTTTTAATCTCTCTCAAGATCAAGCCATTGCCACACTTCCATCAACATGAATAGCGCAATATGGTTTTCTTTTTAATGGACAACCAGTTAACCTTGTGTGCCATAGCCTAGACCCTAGTAAGTTTGCTGAATTTTGATTACACACTCTTCTAGCCGTTTTGTTTGTGGGCCGATGTGTTATATTGCTATTGCTGTAGATTGACAATTACATCCAAGTATGTGTGTGGTTTACGTAGTTTTACATCTTCACCCCCAGCTTCCAGGTGTTTCTACAACTAACCCTTATTTTTTTGACATTGAAATTCTCGCATAATTGTATGCGGTCAAAATATCTCTTTTACACCAGAAGATTGAGAGGCCTTTGTTGATTAGTTTTTGTTACTCTTAGTCTAACCTTGGGTACTTTTTTGTTACCCAGAACCCTCACAATTATTACTACCGGTGACCTGTGGTCGTAGTTTCCTAATGAGTCTTGCTGCAGATTGGTATCATTGTATCAGCAGAAATCTCATTTAGCTTGAGATATAGGGGAAGGGGAAAATGGTAGTTACATTCTATAGAAGGGTTTTTACAGACTTGTGTTTGATGCTAGAATGATTACCTACCCACAATGTTCTAAAAGTTGCTAGGCTCTAGTCAGGCGGTTGGCCACCTTCGAGAGATTAATCGGCGATTAATCAGTGCATATTAATTAGTAATCGGCGATCAATCGTTAGTCGGATCTAATTGGATAGGCCTTGCCAGCGATTAATTGGCGACTAATCGTGATTAATTCCTTGTTTTAGAACACTGCCTACCCAAGGATTAACAAAAAGCGAGAAAACGTAAGGAATCATAAATGGTTCTATTTTAACATTGATGCCAGTCCTTTATGCAAGCCTTCGATAACAGGCTTATGTATGTTTTTGCAAGATATGTGGATGATATGATCTTTTATGTCAGTTGCACGAAGGATGTAAGTGTCTATGTTGCACGGACACTTCGTTAGAGGTCACGTACCCGTGCATATTTACAATTAGAACCTTAATTGTTTTACTTTTTCTTCATGTGATAGTATACATAATTACAAATATGTTTTTTAAAACGTGTCCCCTAACGTGTCGTGTCCTCCATTTATTTTAAAATTCACGTGGAGTGTCGGTGTCGTGCTACATAGGTTAGCGTTGTATTAGAGCAGTATGTCTGATTGTCGGTGCTTTGGAAATACTTCGAAGTGCTTATTCCTGTTTGCAGATCTCTTGTATGTGTATTTGCTTAAAGTTAAATGGTTAATATGTTATTACAGATTTGGCACTTTGTAGCTTTTCTGGGCGCATAAAAAAGAAAGGTGAAAATATGCCGAGGAGCTATGAAGTATGGATACTTATAAAGGGTGTTGTATCTGTAACAGATATCAGTACTCCTATGAGAGGCTGATATACTCCCAGTTACATAACTGATACATACAAAAGTATTATTACATTGGATATTAAGTTCCTTTATTTCTAACTTATCTAATACCTTACAGATACTCTGGTGTCTAGGTCGTGTATACAGTTTCTATGAAATTGAGATTGGTTCATATTTACTTAACATTAGAGTGTGATTATAGAATCTAATGAGTAAATACAATAATAGTATCCGAGTACACTGCGTCCGTAGAGAACAAGAAAATATTAAGATTCTGTAGAATTTCAGTTACTTAATGGGTGAGAATTCCCTTGTTAGCCTTTGCAATGTGTTCTTAACCATGTATGTAACTTCATTTGATTGTTCTTTTAGGTTTTTAATCATATACATTCAAAGTGATTGGCTTCTTAAGCCAAGGGCTATGATACACCCAATAAACAAATCAAAGAAAAAGAAAGAACATTACAAGCTTCTAAAGGACCGATTTTGGGCACTCGACATGCGGGTTGGGATACATGATAGGTGTCCATGTCTTCATTTGATTGTTCTTTTAGGTTTTTAATCATATACAGTCAAAGCTATTGGCTTCTTAAGCCAAGGGCTATGACACACCCAAAAAACGAAACGAAGAAGAAGAAAGAAGGATACATGATAGTGGAGTTTTATACGTAATTAGGTGTAATACTTACATTGTTTGCATACGCTTAGGAAATGGAAAAGGCATTTAATAAGTGTGAAATCTAGCCGTGTAATAGTGTTTCCATGAACTTCAATACATGTTTTTCGTTTTTGTGCAGAAATAAAATTTTTCCATGTCACACTCCTTTGCTAGTCAACTTTTAGAATTTTATTACATATATAGTTGCAGTGTAGACACAAGAACAACATAAGAGTTTGCACATATGCGGCATTTTTCTGCCATGAATAGGTCGCAGAACATATGCCAAGCTCCATTGTTTCTTTCCCTTTTTCTTTTCTTGTAAGTAAATGTTTTTGTTCTCTTCCCTCTCTCCAGTTTGTCTGGGGAGGAAGATTCCATTGTGTATGGGCTTAAGTAGCTAAGGATGCAGAACAAAGTAACCATTGTGTGTGTTGGGTCTTGTACAAAATAGTGGATGTTTAATTTAGCCATTCACTGACTCCTCTGTTTAGACTGTAAGGAGTTCTTCTCTTTTGTTTAGTCTACAAATTGAAGAGTTTTTTTATGTCTTTTTCTTCTAAGGAGTTAATATCTCACTAGATGGTATTCAACCATTTTCTGCATTGTGAAAGGATAGATGGCCACTCATACAGTAAATGGGATAACTAGATTATCAAATTTAGGTTTCTTGTGAAGTAATCATGGAATATTTATTGTGGGCTTGAAAGAGTGATAGTCTTGTGTGGTTTTTTGTCGAAGGTTTTGTCATTTTCTAGGAGTTTAACTATTGTGAATTGAACTCTCGAGAGTTTGAATTCTTAAGAAATAAGGCCCATACTAATTGGTTGAGTTCTCAAATAATCCTGGAGTAACTTTTGGTTGGATACTAATTGGTTGAGCTCTCATGAAATAAGGCTGAGCATCACCTTCATTTTTGTTCCCGATTCTTATCTTTCTTTCCATCTCCTTTGAATTTCAGAACGCAGGGATTTCTGGCCCTCTTCACTGGTGATACTGGAGAGATCCGAGCTGAAGTGAGGGAGCAAATTGACACAAAGGTTGCAGAGTGGAGGGAGGAAGGAAAAGCAGAGATTGTCCCAGGTGTCCTCTTCATTGATGAAGTCCACATGCTCGACATTGAGTGTTTTTCTTTCCTAAACCGGGCTTTAGAAAATGAGATGGCACCGATACTGGTTGTTGCCACCAACAGGGGTATCACTACAATCCGAGGCACAAACTACAAGTCTCCCCATGGGATTCCAATCGATTTCCTTGACCGCCTCCTCATCATCTCTACACAGCCGTACACAGAAGAAGAAATCCGTAAAATTCTCGACATTAGGTGCCAAGAGGAAGATGTGGACATGTCTGGAGATGCAAAAGTTTTGTTGACGAGGATAGGGGTAGATACCTCATTGAGATATGCCATCCACCTAATTACGTCTGCCGCATTGGCTTGCCAGAAGAGGAAGGGAAAGGTTGTAGAAATGGAGGACATCAGTAGGGTATATGAACTATTTTGGGATGTGAAGAGATCGACACAGTACTTGATGGAATATCAGAGCCAATACATGTTCAATGAAGCGCCAACTGGAGAGGCGGACGAAGACGAAGCCAATGCGATGGTCTCTTGAGCCTTATTCGGACATGGACACGGCTATGTTTGGATTAAGGATTTGCTACAGGAAAATGAAAAGCAAAGGGAAAAGTTTATGTATCTGAGGGTCCGGATTTAATCTTTTTCAAGTACATCTTATTTCCCGCCACAAATCTGTCCCCAAATCCTTGGTCCTTTATCCGAATACAGGCAACGTGTTTGTGATCATGCACTTGTTAATTTTGTGCAGCAACTACTTCTTTGGAGAGGATAATCTTATTTTTATTGCCTCAATGTATTTTCCTGAAGTTATGATGAGTAGAGTACTCTGGTAGTTTTCGGACACATTAGGTGTAATCTTTTACTAGTATCATGCTGCAGACCCATTTTGCAGATAAATGATGCTGAAGATTTCTCATGTGATCTTCCCTGTGACGCTAAATGAGACCCACTAGGGTTTATGTTGGCAATTGAAAACGTTCATTCTATAGACACGATGTGTACATCATTCATGCAAAAAAATCAGGTTTGCATGAGAGGGTTTTTATTTCATTTTGCTATGTTGCTTTACATGCAAATATATTTCTACATGTATTTGTGATTTTACTTACAAACGTCTTATTTCATTTTGAAAGGTTTTGAGTTTTGCATTATAATGGTGCATGCCATATTGCTATACATGTATTTGTGATTCTACTTACAAATGTGTTATTGCTTATTTCCTTTCCGCTTGAATTTTATCGCTTTCTTTTATATATTGTTACCTTAAATTCTTAATATCCAGTTTTTAGTGTTAGGGAAAGAGTTGTGGTAAGTCTACTTACTGGAAATTATCTTTTTTGCATCATCATGCAGGAAGTCAGGGGACCTTTCCCAAGCACAAAACGGCCTCGTTCTGATCTGGACGGCAACCTTGCTGACCCCCATGGCCAGCAGGGTTTGAAAATCAAGCTAATACATGAACCCATTAGGTCAATTCAATACAGGTATGTGGCCGATTCATGTATGAAATGAAAGGCGAAAAAATCAAACTTTTCATACTTCTGTTAAAAGATGAGCTTTTTAAAAAATCAACGTTTATTTTTGTATTCAATGAATGTTTTTCGAACTTTTAGACAAAATTCTATTACCTTTTAGTTTCTGTTCGTTAAGATAAATGTTTAATCCCAAAAGTTTACCATCAAACATTTTGGGACAGTAAAAATAATTCAAAGTAAAAATTTAGCCCAAAGGAAGTAAAGCATGCAAAACTAGAGTACTCCTTAAGATGGATCATGCGTGAGTTCTGGAAATTCGAGAAACCAAAGAGACAGAATTCCAAATATAATAGTCAAAAGAGTATTTCCTGATCATGCTTGATATGAATGAGCGCAACAAGTTACGTGGGAGGAGTTTTCTATTTCTCCTTCTTGTTAGACGAAAAAGCCAAGGGCAGAGGGTAGAGGTAGGAGGTATTTAGTAGGTCCGGGCGCACGAAGCCATAATTGCGAAGTACCTGATTATCAGCGAAATTCAAAGCCTTTTCCATCCCACCCCAGCATTGCTCATCTGTGTACCCCCAGTGTAGACCACTACATGGCCTACATGCCGTAAAATGCGTGATAAACGGCCGCTTTCCCCCACCAACATCGCTGAACGCCTCCTTCATCACCGTCGCGTAGTGCTCGCTCACCTTCTCTGCATGTTGTCTCTGCAACTCCATCACCCCTTTCTCTATCCTCGCGTAGTTGTCACTAATAGTATCAAACGAGTTGATGATGTCAAACCAATACCCACTTAAGTCGTACTGATTCTCTATGTAAATCTTCTTCCCCAATGTCTCCTTCTCTTTCAATAGCAAATAAACCAGGGCCGATTGATCATCAGATTCTGGGTCTGTCTTGTCACTCATTGTCGATGTCAGGATCTGACCCCACTTTTCGTAGTTTGGAGTCTGTGGGCCCATCTTAGCCCACACCTCCAAAAACTCCATCGACCATTGACAGTTTCGGATGAAAAACACACCGGCGTTAACCCCGCCCCAACTCTTCTCCTCATAGACCTTGCTATAATACCCGTGCACCACGAGGTTATGGTCCTTATACCTCTCCAGCGGCGGCTTAAAATCCATATCAGTAAATACTGCATCCGAGTCAACCCAAAAGATCCACTCAACCTCCGGGTGGGCCAACATAGCTGCCCGAAGCATTGGCATTTTTGTCCACCAGCTAACCATTTTCGGGTGCAAAAATGCGTTGTTGTAGAAGATATCATAGCCGTGGATCCGACTGTAATCCACCTTGTTCTTGAACAGCCTCAAGAGCAAATGATCCCCAATCGGATTCTTACACGGCTCCGGCTGCGATCCTGTCAACAAAAGAACCCGGTCCTCTGCTCCGGTGGCAAATGACGGATGATGCTCCAGCCACTCTCTTCTCTTGGTGTCCCAGTTATTACCTGAGTTCCCTATCTCATAACTCAGGGTTGGGTCGTCATAGAACGTTTGGTTGGCTGGGTCATGGTCCAGTTTAAGGCCTTGATAACTCACCGTGGTGCAATCATTCATAGCTGCACCGTCTTTTTTTGGCGATACCGTCATCTTAGCCACGTCATACATGTTGGGATAACTAGTGAAAGGTGAAAAACTCCAAAGCAGCATTAGCAAAGCCACCCCTGCTATGCCTATGAAAATGGGTTTGCTCGGACCTATGATTTTCTCCATTTTCGCAACTGTTATAGCCACCCTGCCCATACCCAATTTCTGAAACGAAAATCAGAGAGGATTCTTGGACTCAATTCTAAGCCATTGGAAACAGAGAGGCCAAGAATTGTAATGGATGAGTGATTCTAGAGAGTAAGTAATTGATATATAAAGAGGTATAGGTATCAGTAGGGGAAAGAGATCGAAGCTATCAGTTGACTATTCGTCAACTATGCCTGATAATATACTTCCTCCGTTCCTTTTTAAATGTACAGTTTTGTAATTCCAACTATTACACCTTTTACATCAACTTGTACCTCCACTTTGCATAACTACCCTATATGGAGACATTATTATTATATTTTTACTCACTAACTTTTAAAAAATGAATTTACTTTTAGGGACAAAATGGGAAAAAGTACCTACTTTTTTTCTGCTGACTTTAAAAATTGGACATTTATGAAGGAACAGTCTGAAATGGAATATTGGATTCTAATAAAGAGACGGAGGGAGTAACATGGTATTTTGTCTAAGGGAAAATTTCAAAAAAACACCTCACCTTTCAACTCAATGTCTCATACACACCTGAACTTCCAAAAATGTAAATCCCCCACCTGAACTTATCACTCCGTCATCAATTAACCCCCTCACCCATTTTTCCGTCCAAAATCTAACGGAATTGATGACATGGCGCTTACGTTGAGATTTTAGCTCTAAAAAGGAGACACTTGTGCACCACACAATAAATTCATAGACTGAGGCACACCCAATCCTCCCTGTTGTCTTCCCCGTGCTTTCGGCCACCACATTTCTTTTTCCGGCCACTCACTAAATGTATCCAGAGCCGTTCGAGTACGGACTCATCCCCGTTACAACGGCACCCATGACCCAAACCCTGCTCTCTCTGAAAAAAAACTCCTCCACTGATCAACCACTCACTCCCAAACTCACCGGGTCGACTCACTCACCCTATCCGAGACCCACCAGATCTCGCCCAAGCCTGCGCGTTTTGACTTTTTTACCCAATCGCCTCCGTCCACCACCACTCTGATTCTGAAATGGAGTCGATTGGAGTTGATGTCTGTGATTTGATGCTTTTTCTGTATGTACAGTCGCGGTGCCTTCGACTTCGAGGGGTTTTGAATATTTGGTTAATCGTGTTTTCTTCTTCTTTTCCGTAACATTCCAACCGGTTTCTTCCTCCTCCGGTGAGAACCTTCTTCTCGATCCGGTTGTCACCCAATATTTTCCGACGCCGACCTTACCTCTTCCTCCGTTCCGCAGTTCGCATTCCACGACAGTCGACATTAACGAGATGCACGTACGGCCAAGTGTGATTCCCAAACTCAATTCAATTTACAAAACTATGCAATTAAAACAAAAAAAACCCAATTCGGCCTTCCATCCCACTGCCCTTATTCAACTTTTCATTACCTTGGGTTTGCAATGAGAGACGGAATAGGATGGAGTTTGTGATGGTGGGGAAAGATGAGGGACGGTGGAGGGACGGGGAAGACAAAGGGAGGATTGGGTGTGCCTCAGTCTATGAATTTATTGTGTGGTGCACAGGTGTCTTCATTTTAGGGCTAAAATGTCCACGTAAGCGCCATGTCATCAATTCCGTTAGATTTTGGACGGAAAATTGGGTGAGGGGGTTAATTGATGACGGAGTGATAAGTTCAGGTGGGGGATTTACATTTTTGGAAGCTCAGGTGTGTATGAGACATTGAGTTGAAAGGTCAGGTGTTTTTTTGAAATTTTCCCTTTACTACCTTTAACTTGAGTTTTGTGGAGTCATAACTTCAATTTATCAGTTGGAATGTCAATTTCTAGGGTGAGGTGCAAACAACAATTAACGAGTTCATTTGTTTGTTGGTGTGCGGGGCATGAAAGAGAAGCCGCGTAGTCATTGGAAAAAAAAAAGAGAAAATTTTAAAATGGCACCTGAACTTTGTACCAAATGTCACAGAGACACCTGAACTTAAGTTTATTTTAATTAAACATCTGTACTAACAAAATTCCCAAATTTAGACACCTGAACTTAAGTTTATTTCAATTAAACACATGTACTAACAAAATCTCCAAATTTAGACCCTCGCCGTTATACTCCGTCCCAAAAATTGCTGACATGGCATCTCTAACTTGTTTAAGTTGCCCCATTGCACATGTTTTCAACAGGGGACGATGCACCCAAGCGAAACCCATCATTAGAAGTCTGCCGAGCAGAAAGAAGAACTGAATTTGGGCAAAACAACATGGTTTGGAGGGAAAATGACCTTAACCTAATTGATTTCCCTCCATTTCTCTCTCTAGAAGTTTGCCTATTGTTCCATCATCTCCATCACTTCAACCCTAGACCTGAAGCCTGACTATGGGTTTCGCTTGGGTGCATCGTCCCTTGTTGGAAACATGTGCAATGGGGCAACTTAAACGGGTTGGAGATGCCATGTCAGCAATTTTTGGGACGAAGTATAACGGTGGGGTCTAAATTTGGGGATTTTATTAGTACAGGTGTTTAATTGAAATAAACTTAAGTTCAGGTGTCTAAATTTGGGAATTTTATTAGTACAGGTGTTTAATTGAAATAAACTTAAGTTCAGGTGTCTCTGTGACATTTGGTGCAAAGTTCAGATGTCATTTTGAAATTTTCCCAAAAAAAAAAACCATTTCATAATGGATACAAAATAGGTGGTTGATAAATAGTGTAGTTCTACAAGAGATAAAATTTTGTTTTCGGTAATCATTTTTATTTCTTAGTTGAATTTAGAGTTCTCTTTATATTCGTTGGTTGTTCTAGGTGTTCTTCATTTTTCGTGTATATTCAAGAGTCGTTAGATAAGTAAGACGAGATTTAGAAAAATACATGTGTCAAACTCATTTGTCTACTAGAATGATTATCTGGTTGTTCTTCCTCAACTGTAACGACAGAGAATGTTAAGTACTACTAACATTTTTCCAAAATGATTTAGTGAATGAAAAGTCAAATAAACTTAATTAGCGAAAGCGAAGTCAATTATTTACAAAATTGAAATACATTAAATTACATTAAAGGAAATGAAAAAGATTGGCTTTCTCTGGCTCGTAGTGTTTGGTCCGTTGGAAGAAAAATATCATTGATCAGCCATTAGTATTAAATTGAACGTTTATCTGTTAAAACTAATATGATTTTGGGAATAAACTTCAAGACAAATATGTCCAATGCATGTGACTATCAATAGCCGATTAGCATAATATTTTACGTGGATGAACACAAGACGGGACAAACAATCTGAAAGGTTTCAATCACATTTTTTAGTTCAAGATGATGGAAGGCACTTGGTGTCGAAAGAAATACATAATTTAGGTTATTAATTTATCGCTTGATAATTTGAGGAGTCTTTTTTATGTGGCTGGCTTGTGCTCCCATGTACACATCCGGCTCTAAAGGAGTTTTCAAAGAATTGCACTATTGAAAGTGAGAGGATTATTGACAACCACTGCTTAGTGCAGTTGGTAAGTCATTGCCTCTCCTTTGTGGAAGGTCTTGGGTTCGAGCCCCACAGGGGGCAGACCCTTTAGGGGGTCAGAGCTATGGATAGCTTCTGGTCTCCCCGTGCTAACTCTAACACCCCCACTAACCCCCGCTGATGTATATCGCTGTGGCCAAAAAAAAAAAAAAAGTGAGAGGATTATTAGCTTTAGCTTTTGACTAGTATTCCCATATTCGAGGTCAAGATATTTAGTAACTTATTTTTTGTTAGTGTAATTTTTTTTTTTTTGGTCGAAGTTCTTAATTTTTTGAACTCGTAGTGGACACGAACCTTGAAAATGCCTACAGAACTCAAAAATCTGGTCATTTTGGATTGTTTTGAGTTCAGTAAAGGTTTTGCAAACTGTTGGCCAAAATTATTTTACATTTTAGTTTCTCCTCTTAATGATAAATGTTTAATCCAAAAAAATTAATTATCTAACTAGAAAATATTGGGGAAAATAGAAATAATTCCAATGAAAAGAGTTGGGTTGTAGGAAGTAAAGCTTGTGGAAATAGAAAAATCTTTCAGATGAATCATGCGGGTTTTGAAAATTCAAAAGACCTGGTCATTTTGTGTTCAGTAAACGTTTTTCAAAATTTTGGTCAAAATTATTTTACTCTTAAGTTTCTGCTCATTAAGATAAATGTTTAATCCTAAGAATTTACTAGCAAATCTTTGGAAAAAAATAGAAATAATTCAAAATAAAAGAGTTAGGCCATAGGAAGTGAAGGCATTTAGAAATAGAGTAATCTTTTAGATGAATCATGGGGGTTTTGAAAATTCGAAACCAAAGAGATAAAATTCAAAATAAAACAATCAAAGGAGTATTTTCTGATCATGATTAACATGGATGAACAAAACACGATACGTGGGAGGCATTAAAGGAGATGAGAAAAAGACTGACTTTTCTCTGGCTCGTCGAGTTTGGCCTGTTAGAAGAAACATCACACTGATCAGCAAGGCCTATCCGATTAGGTTCGACTAACGACTAATTACCGATTAATATGCACCGATTAATTGCTAGAAGGTGGCCGACCACCCGACTAGCACCTAGCGACTTCTAGAACATTTCTGATAAGCCATTAGTATTAAATGGAACGAAACACGTATATCTGTTAAAACTAATATGATTTTGATAATAAACTTGAAGACAAACATGTCTAAAGCATGCGACTATCAATATCCGAACAGCGTAATCTTTTACATGGATGAACACTCGACGGGTCAAACAATCTGAAAGGTTTAGATCACATTTTTTAGCTCAAGATGGAAGCTATATGGAAAGCACTTGGTGTCGAACGAAATACATAATGTAGGGAGAAATTAATTTGTCACTTGATAATTTCAGGAGTCTTTTATGTGGTTGGCTTTTGCTCCCATGTACACATCCGGCTCTAAAGGAGTTTTCAAAGAATTGCAGTATTGCACTATGTAAAATGAGAGGATTATTAACTTTAGCTTTTGACTAGTATTTTTATATTGGAGGTGAAGATATTTAGTAGTAACTTATTTTTGGTTGTTAGTATAGTTTTATTTTATTTGGTCCAAGTTCTTAATTTTTTGAACTCATTGCGGACACGACCCTTCAAAATGCCAACAAAACTCGCATCAAATTCAAAGAAGACAGAAAAAATAAAAAAAAAAATCTGGTCATTTTGGATTATTTGTGTTCAGTAAACGTTTTTCAAACTGTTGGTCAAAATTATCTTACTTGTTAGTTTCTCCTCGTTATGATAAATGTTTAATCCCTTTTTTTTTTTTTTCCTATTTAACTAGCAAACGTTTGGGAAAATAGAAATAACTCCAATTAAAAGAGTTCGGTTGTAGGAAGTAAAGCATGTAGAAATAGAATAATCTTTCAGATGAATCGTGCGGGTTCTGGAAATTCAAAAAACCGCCCTTGTTTGTTTTGGGGTCTCAAAATCCCTGGGCACGGTCTCTAATAAATATTCTCTATCTATCTCTCTCCACTCATTACTCTCAAAAACCTCTCTCGAAACCCAAACCGAACAGAGTTTTGTGTTCGGTAAACGCTTTTCAAAATTTTGGACAAAATTATTTTACTCTTAAGTTTCTGCTCATTAAGGTAAATGTTGAATCCCAAGAGTTTACTAGCAAACTTAGCAAAATACCCTTACTTAAATGATTTGTGCCTTATTTGGATGGGCTTTCAGAAAATTTTGAGTTTGGTTTTTGGGTAATGGATGGAGAGAGAAATGAAGATAATAATTGGAGATAGAGATATTGAGTGGAGACAGATAGAGAGAGAAATGAGAATAATGATTGGAGGTAGGAGTAATGAATTGAGAGATAAATGGGAGTAGTGATTGAAAGTAGGATTAAGTGTTTTTTGAGTTGAAAAATATTTTTCAAGTAGCCATCCAAACAAGGCATCGGTCTTGTAAAAACAACACATCCCTAAGAACCAACACTTCCTTTGAAGCCCTCAAAAACAAGAACCCATCCCTTGAAGCAAATGGAAAAATTGGACTCATGGACTCACTAGAACAAAATATATTCTCCAGGAACCATCAGGTCCCTTCCTCTGACAACAAGTGACTTGATCGAGTGAGAACCTTTCAGGCATTTCGTTCTCTAAGTACTAGTAATATTTAACATTTCTTCATTTGCCTAGCTCCTTTCAATCCAGAACTTCCCATCTTCATATGCTTTTTCTCGATCGGTTGAGTCTTCCTTCCCATTCTACTCTTTGCATTTCGTGGTTTTCATCCTATATATCCCCTTTGGTTTGATTCATTATTACGTTGTGTACAACCAATGATTTCTTAATTAGCCAGCCAGTTGTGTTGTTGTTCTGCTCGGAAGGAATTCGTGCCAACTGTTTTCAAAGTTGATTTCATTTGGAAAACTATTGTGCCCGGTGATTATTTATATATATGGTAACCCAGCAAAGCATACCCTCTCTCATATGGTCTTTTAATAATTTACTGTTAATTGTTTTGAACCCTTCGTTAACGAGAGTATTCATCTTTCATTATTTCCCTCTATTCCATATCGATCTGTTGATTCTATTCTCCAAACAGTTTCCCATGTACTCACTGGAGATTTCCATATCCGGATATCCCCTTTCCATGGTCTTCAGTGAAGACTCTTCACATACACACCACACACACAGAGGAGAGGAGAGGAGAGGAGGGGAGGGCAGAGGACGAGAGGGTTCAAAAATGCGTCATAAAGTAGTGAACCCAAACACAGAAAGGAATGAATAGAAGCTTACAAAAGGATCTATCTATTGCCTTTTGACTTGTAATAATTGAATTTTCACTTTTCTAAATCAAGAAATTTAATTGTATTCCACGTTTTATGGCCTTTGATTTTCACTCGTGGGCAGTTGGATCACGCTCCTTCTGTAAAAAAAAAAAAAAAAAAGAACCTCTTATTTCGCGCTTCTTAGATGCGCTATGGGAACATCTGTATTGTAGCTCCTTTTTCAATTTCATTCGGTGTGATAAAGTATTTCATTTTCCTCAATCTATTTTTGAATACAAAAAAAATCAATTAAGCTTGAATCCTATAAAGCAGAACCAAAGCAAGTTTTTACTGCTTGCTATATAGCTTTTGTGTTCTATATTTTCTGCCCCACAGCTTTCAAAGCTGGTTAAGAACGGATTTATGGACGACATCAATTTTGGTGCTTTGGATTTCGATTTCCCAAATTAGCGCCTGTAAACTCGAAAGCTTTAACAAATACGAGTTCAGCTATTGAAACACAAGACTTCAATTATAATCCAAATAAGCTCGTTATAAGCACACAAAACTGGGTCTCCACTCCCCATGGTACTATTAAGTAGCTTGATATGCATTGTGACATCTTTTTTTCCCGCCACAAATCCGTCCCCAAATCCTTAATTCTTTATCCAAATACAGCCAACGTGGTTGTGATCATGCACTTGTTAATTTTGTGCAGCAACTACTTCTTTGGAGAGGATAATCTTATCTGCATTGCCTCTCAATGTATTTTCCTGATGTTATGATGAGTAGAGTACGCTGGTAGTTTTCGGACACACTAGGTGTAATGTTTTACTAGTATCTTGCTGCAGACCCATTTTGCAGATAAATGATGCTAAAGATTTCTCATGTGACGCTAAATGAGACCCACCAGGGTTTATGTTGGCAATTGAAAACGTTCATTCCATAGACTTGATGTGTACACAGTACACATCATTCATGCGAAAAATCAGGGTTGCCTGAGAGGAATTTTATTTCATTCTGCAATGTTGCTTTACATGCAAATATATTTATACATGTATTTGTGATTTTACTTACAAACGTCTTATTTCATTTTGAAAGGTTTTGAGTTTTGCATTAGAATGATGCATGCCATGTTGCTATTCATATATTTGTGATTTGAGGAAAGTCCACTTTCACCCCCTGTGGTTATCGCCATGTGCGGATACCCCCATATAGTTCAAAACTGACTACATAACCTACCTGTGGTTTTGAAAATGTGCGGATAGACCCCCTGCACACACCTCTGGAATGTAATCTGAGTCGTTCATAATGTATTAAATAAAGAATAGAGTATTTGTGTAAAAAATCGTCTCGATCAGGCATCAATAACCCAGTGATCTATTTTTTAGTAAATTCAAAATTTTAATTTCATAACAAAATCAATTCGACCATGAGCTTTTCATTTTTTGATTGACTTGAATTTTGGCATAGACGAAGTATTTGTCAAAATTTACAATATCAACGATTTGGATTCAATTTTTGGTGTACGGGATGGTGTGGTTAGATTTAAAAAAGAAGAAGAATCAAGGGACGTGATGGGGATATAACGGTCTTTTAATGTTGTGTCCGTCAATATGGATAGAAAATATGACGGTAGGGGGTCTATCCGCACATTTTCAAAATCACAGGTAGGTTATGTGGTCAGTTTTGAACAATAAGGAGGATATCCGCACATGGCGATAACCACAAGGGGTTTTAGTGTTAGAGAACGAGCTTAGGGAAGTGAAACGGTGTCCTTAGCCACGGCAATTTCCTTACTGGAAATTATCTTTTTCCATCATCATGCAGGAAGCCAGGGGACCTTTCCCAAGCACAAAATGGCGTCGTTTTGGCCCGGACAGCACCCCTAGCAGGATCCCAAAATCGATGCAATACAGGAACCCACTAGGTCAATTCAGGTATGTGGTCGATTCATCCTGTAGGAAATGAAGGCGAAAAAATCAAAGTTTTCATACTTCTGCCACAAAAATGAGCTTTTGAAAAAATGACATCTGGCTAAAAAAGGAGTGATGAAAGGATTTAACTATCGAAAGTGGTGACAAAATAATTCAAAAAATCTGGTCATTTTGGATTATTTTTGTCTTCAATAAACGTTTTTCTAACTTTTAGTTTCTAATCTTTAAGATAAATGTTCAATCCTAAAAATTTACTATCAAACATTTTGGGACAACAAAAATAATTCAAAGTAAAAAATTCATCCCAAAAGAAGCAAATCATGTAAAAATAGAGTACTCCTTAAGATGAATCATGCAGGTTCTGGAAATTCAAGAAACCAAAGAGACAGAATTCCAAATAAAATAGCCAAAAGAGTATTTCCTGATCATGCTTGACATGAATGAGCGCAACAAGATATGTGGGAGGAATTTTCTATTTCTCCTTCTTGTAAGATGAAAAAGCAAAGGGCAGAGGGTAGAGGGAGGAGGTATTCTGTAGGTCCGGGCGCACAAAGCCATAGTTGCGAAGCACCTGATTATCAGCGAAATTCAAAGCCTTTTCCATCCCACCCCAGCATTGCTCATCTGTGTACCCCCAGTGCAGACCACTACATGGGCTACACGCCGTAAAATGTGTGATAAACGGCCGCTTTCCTCCACCTACATCGCCGAACGCCTCCCTCATCACCGCCGCATAGTGCTCGCTCACCTTCTCTGCATGTCGTCTCTGCAACTCCGTCACCCCTTTTTCTATCCTCGCGTAGTTGTCACGAATAGTATCAAATGACTTGATGATCTCAAACCAATACCCACTTAAGTCGTACTGATTCTCTATGTAAATCTTCTTCCCCAACGTCTCCTTCTCTTTCAATAGCAAATAAACCAGAGCTGACTGATCATCAGATTCTGGGTCTGTCTTGAAACTCAAAGTCGATGTCAGGATCTGACCCCACTTTTCATAGTTTGGAGTCTGTGGGCCCATTGCGGCCCACACCTCCAAAAACTCCATTGACCATTGACAGTTTCGAATAAGAAAAACCCCGGCGTTAACCCCGCCCCAATTCTTGTCCTCATATACCTTGTTATAATATCCGTGCACAACGAGGTTATGGTCCTTATACTTCTCCAACGGCGGCTTAAAATCCATATCGATAAATATTGCATCCGAGTCAACCCAAAAGATCCACTCAACCTCCGGGTGGGCCAACATTGCTGCCCGAAGCATGGGCATTTTTGTCCACCAGCTAACCATTTTTGGGTGCAAAAAAGCGTTGTTGTAGAAGATATCATAGCCGTGGATCCGACAGTAATCCACCTTGTTCTTGAAAAGCCTCAAGAGCAAATGATCCCCAATCGGATTCTTACATGGCCCCGGTTGCGATCCTGTCAACACAAGAACCCGGTCCTCTGCTCCGGTGACAAATGACGGATGATGCTCCAGCCACTCTCTTCTCTTGTCGTCCCAGTTATTACCAGAGTTCCCTATCTCATAACTCAGGGTGGGGTCGTCGTAGAATGTTTGGTTGGCCGGGTCGTAGTCCAGTTTAAGGCCTTGATAACTCACCGTGGCGCAATCATTCGTAGCTGCACCATCGTTTTCTGGTGACACCGTCATCCTAGCCACGTCAAACATGTTGGGATAGCTAGTGAAAGGTGAAAAACTCCAAAGCAGCATTAGCAGAGCCACCCCTGCTATGCCTATGAAAATGGGTTTGCTCGGACCTATGATTTTCTCCATTTGCGCAACTGTTTTGGCCACCCTGCCCATACCCAATTTCTGAAATGAAAATCAGAGAGGGTTCTTGGACTCAATTATAATAAGCCATTGGAAACAGAGAGGCCATGAATTTTCTAATGGATGAGTAATTCTACAGAGTAAGTTGACTATTCGTTAGCTATGCCTGATAACATAACATGGTATTTGTCTAACTACCTCTAACTTGAGTTTTGTGAAGTCAAAACTTCAATTTTTCTGTTGGAATCTCAATTTCAAGGGTGAGGTGCCAACAACGATGTTAATTAACGAGGATTTTTCGAGGGTGAATTGCCAACAAGAATTAACGAGTTCATTTGTTTGTCGGTGTGCGGGGTATGAAAGAGAAGTTGAGTAATCATTGAAGAAAACCCATTTCATAATGGATGCTAAATAGCTGGTAGGTGTTGTTCAACCATGTCCACATAACATGATGTGTCATGTTGAAATTTTGTTGTCGGTAATCATTTTTATTTCTTAGTTAAATTTATAGTTCTCTTTCTATTCCTTCCTTGGTTGTTCTAGGTGTTCTTCATTTTTCGTGTATATTCAAGAGTCGTTAGATAAGTAAGACGAGATTTAGAAAAATACATGTGTTAAAAAATTTTTCTCAAATTCATTTGTCTACTAGAATGATATCCAGTTGTTCTTCCTCAACTTTTACGCCAGAGAATGTTAAGTAACATTTTTTCAAAATGATTTTAGTGAATGAAAAGTCAAATTAACTTAATTATCGAAAGCGAAGTCGATTACGTACAGAATTGAAATACATTAAATTACGAGTTTGGCTCGTTAGAAGAAAAATCTCATTGATCAGCCATTGGTGTTAAATTGAACGTTTATCGGTTAAAACTAACATGATTTTGAGAATAAACTTCAAGACAAACTGTCTAAAGCATGCGACAATCAATATCCGATAAGCGTAATATTTTACTTGGATGAAACGCTCGACGGGTCAAACAATTTGAACGGTTTAGATCACATTTTTTAGCTCAAGATGGAAGCTATATGGCAAGCACTTGGTGTCGAATGAAATACATAATGTAGGTTATTGATTTATGGCTTGATAATTTCAGGAGTTTTCAAAGAATTGCACTATTGAAAGTGATAGGAGTATTAGCTCTAGCTTTTTGACTAGAGGAAAACTTATTTACGGAGCGTTGTAAATAGGCGCACAATCTCGGTCGTTCAAAAGTGTTTTGGACGAGCCGGATTAATGTTGTCACACCCTCGATTTTCAACATAATTAAATAATCCATTTCGATAGAGATCCTCGCATAAGAATAAGAATACCCAAGAGAGTTTCCACCTATTTAACTTTACAAATGGGTCCCCAAATTTAAAGTCATACAATCTCGGTACCACGGCCCCAATTAAGCTTAAGTACAAATAGAATATAAAGTTATTAGTTACAAACCCATCTTTATTAAAAGAAAGTCACTATAAAGATGAATAGATAACTAAGCAGTATTAGCTTCTAACATCCTTCCACATCCAAGCTCACGATACATGCAATCTATTGCCTGACATTCGAACATGAAAAGAATGATAAGTTGAGTTACACTAGCCTAGTAAAGAAATCTATACTCAAACTATATGCAAATGAGGAGAAACATGCACCACGTGTGAATGAATATAGCAGAATATTACAAGAAATTAGAGTCTTTCACCACGAAGGAGCACTCTATATAAAAAAAAAAGAATCGAGATCTCATAAGCGTATCCTCAATAACTCACATGTCAACTAGAGGTAGGAACCAACCCGAATCATTCTAATTAAACATTTGCTTATCCTCAACCAACACTCGTCCAACACTATACAAATTTAGATTCCCGTATGGTACCCATTCAGTCTCAATCTATAAGTATATAAGTATTCACCATTCCGTTACAATACTATTTCGGGCACTCGAGACTCCATGAGTCCACAAGAAACCTTTCGTGTATGTCCGGGCATTCAGGGCCCCGTGCATCCACAAGAAACCTTTCATGTATGTCCGGGCATTCGGGACCCCGTGCGTCCACAAGAAACCTTTCGTGTATGTCCGGGCATTCGGGACCCCGTGCGTCCACAAGAAACCTTTCGTGTAGGCATTCGGGACCCCGTGCATCCACAAGAAACCTTTCATGTATGTCCGGGCATTCGGGTCCCCGTGCATCCACAAGAAACCTTTCATTTATGTCCGGGCATTCGGGACCCCGTGCGTCCACAAGAAACCTTTCGTGTATGTCCGGGCATTCGGGACCCCGTGCGTCCCATGTTCATTCCGGCATCGCACCATCCGGTGGATCCGTGGCTTTCTTCATATTCATGGTATCGTTCTATTTCTTGTTTCCATTTTCACATTCCTTAATGACCACGTGCTCAACATATAACCAATCTATATCATTCATACAACATATCACACGGTTTTGTCATATCCACGCATCGATTGATCATTAACGTTTCAAAGCGTTCCGAAACAATCAACCATGTCATAATATCAGAAAATAGATAAGTATGCACCTTTTTCCTTACGTACGTCACACTACCTTATGTATCGTACCAACCCATTACAACTCAACGGCAAGCTACCCGCTAGTGTCAATACTTAGTCCCATTGAATGAGTACCAAGAACAAGCAAGTCAAGAGGACACGAGTTACCATGCTACCATCCGGATCACTAGATAAGCTCACATCAACCTGTTACACTCACCATAACGTCCGTGTTCCTACGGCGCTCCCAAACCACCTTACGACACGTATTCCGTTTGTGACGATGCTAAGATTACGCTTAACAAGTATCGAAGGGATTGAAATGATCAACAAATCCTTGGATCCCAAGTAATCAAGTTTAGGGATGGTTTAACAATGTTTAGAGTGTGTTAGGAGTGATTGGGAATCAACACAATCGATGGATAACCAACAAAGCTCAAAAACAGTTTTTTGAGTTAGTGGTATCCATACCTCAAAAAGTTGGTATGGATACCAAACCACTTCAGTGAGCAACCCGAGACCAAGGTATGGATACCTCAAAAAAGTGGTATGGATACCACTACATCACAGAGCATGATTTTCAGAAAACCAAAAGAGAGCATAACTTCGAATACAACCAATTAGAGCCCGATTTTGGCATACAATCAACTCATAAACATGTAGAGAGAGTAAGAAATCCCTACCTTAATGATCGATGATCGAAGTTTGAGCCCCAACAATCAAGCCCTAGCTTTCCAACTCGAAATCCCCCATGAATACTCCTCCCGAGCTCTATCCAACGAACCACGAGTTTGAAATCACGTCTAGAGAGTGGAATGGAGGTTGATTGCCATGGGTTTTGGGTTTTGAGGTGGAGTTTCAAGAGAGAAGGCGAGAGAGAGATGAGAGGGTCGGATGAGAGAGATGAGGGAGGGAGAGCCGATAGGTAGAGTGAGAGTGAGATGGGATTTTTAATCCCCTACACACACACCCATATATATATACTACCTCATATACAAATCGCACTTTCACTTCCTCAACTAACAATCCTATCATTTAAACCCCAAATCAAATAAATTCTCAAATTTCTCATTAACCCCAATTTCACATAAGCTTAACAAAAATCACATTTTCCCTAAATTTCCCATATCTAATTAAACCTTTAAATATATTCAGAAATTACGGGTCTCTACATCCTTCCCTCCTTAAAGAAATTTCATTCTCGAAATTCGCTAAGCCAAGTCTAACCGAGTCTCCAGTCGTAATACATAACCCAATGCCACATTTCCACAATCTAACAGTATGCTCCCACCACTCGATAGTCAATCTCGCATGCCTAGGATGCTCACCGATTTCTCCTCGAGAACTACACTCACGTCTAATCGTTCTCCTGAAATCTCAACCTTCACAGACACTCGAATTCTATCACTCACTCCAAAATTCAACAACTTATACCCTCTCGTTGTCCAAACTCTGAATTTCCACGTTCTCTTTTCTCAATCAATATCAACTATCAATCTAGAAAAATCTCGAATAATCTCTACAGTAGTAAAGCCATGAACCCAAAATCTAATGATTAGACTTCCTAATGATCATCACCCCCTGCTCAGCTAAGAACACCAACTCACCATGGTTACATTCCTTATGTCTCAAAGCTATTGACCTCCGTTTCAACTCCAAGAGCAACACATCTTGGCCTCGTTCGTTTGGTTATTTTGGGTATTTTAGTTTTGGTAGTGGGTAGAAAGAGAAATAGGGTAATGATTGGAGAGAAGGGTAATGATTGGAGAGAGATAGAGAGAGAAATGAAATTAATAATTGGAGAAATAGGGTAATGATTGGAAAAAGATATAGGGTAATGATTGAAAAACAAAATTAAAACAAAATTAAGTTTGCAAACGAACAAGGCCCTTGTAATTGACCCAACTTTATTGATAATACTATGGATAGACACCAACACACATAAGACAAACCGCTAGTCATGATCTCCAACTCACACTCTATTCACTCTCATAACTATTTCTTATGAATTCGGCACAAACCTCAAGCGTCTTTTTGTATTTCTAATATCTAAAAACAACCAAGGTTCTAATACCTTTTTCCACATTTCTCACCTCACTTAATATCGCTACCAACTCCGGTCTTAGAAACCCAAATTCCCTCCTACAGTAATGCTTCCCTTCTACGTAACCTAACATGACACAATATTGGAACCATTCGCATAAACTGTCAAATCCACCATTTCTTTTAACTTATTTACCCATGTAATACTGCCTCTATTCAAGAAAAGACATACACTCGATTCCAACTACACAAAAAAAAAAAAAAAAATTCCTCATAGCAAATACCCACATACTCTTCATTGTTTACTCTACATTGTATGCTAAAAGCAGACTTCACGCATTGATACTACATAACATGTCAACATGTAGGTTTAAGCTAAATAACATCTAATTTCTTACACAAAATATCCCAACAAACCAATCGTACACTCTAATAGCTCACACAACACCAATCATATTCACGTGTTAACAAACTCACTCAATATCCAAGGGGCTCACAAGGTATCCAACGAACTCCCCGAGTGTCCAACGGTCTCACCAAGTATCCATGGATTCACAAAATATCCAACACTTCCCAATTCATGGCCCTAGGAAGCCAAACAGTTATCTTATTCTTTTCAATCTCGTAATGCCTCATATGACGTCTATTCGTTTACCAATCTAGAGCATTCCCATTCATTAGTCAAGTCAAATCACATATTTCTCATGTTCACAGTCTTAAACATCACAAACACACGTATTATCAATTCTAATTATTCTTTTATTCCAACAACATAACAACCCAACAATATGTCTATACTTCTCATTAAATTCTAAAACTCCAACTACTCATTACTTAAGAATCGATCTCACTCGCATCAATAATCTCTAACAATTCCGCTCACTATGCGTTTCACAGCTCACAATTTTCTCTCAACCAAGTAGTCACATCAACCTAAATATCCCTTAAAGGCATTCGTCGCTTCTACACTCAACCTCAAGAACAATAACTTTCATTTCCACCACCATCTTTGCTATCATTGTTGTCTCCTAATCTTTCTTAAACAAACTCATCATCTCAATGGCACACCTGAACATGTCTTATACCGTATTTAGTCTAGCCTACATACTCGGTTACACTCCACACACGATCTCTACACTCCAATCCTTCAATTTACAACATACTATTTCTTCACATGCCCATCCCATCAAGGTTCCTACCATTCTCACTCAGGAAATCATTTACACTTCGCCTCATTGTCAGCCTCAACAGTTCACATTCGTATCACACTCACTTCACATTCGTATCGCACTCACTTCAGATAAGTCTCTCACTACACGCTTACATCTATCACTCGGCCCAAGTCACATCAATATAGGTCACCTCAAGTCTTGTTGTCCCTCTTACAAGATTCCTATATACGGCCATCTATGTCTATTTTCAAGCCTTGAGATCTAGCCCCCTATACACAATCCTAGTGTCCAATTGACTTTCTGAGACTTCCATCTAGAAGGAGCGGTGATCAAGTGCCTCTTCCAATTGGATCTCATCGGTAGTCGCATGGGTGCCCAGAAGACACATACTGTATCTAGACACCCTACCTATAACTTTCATCTTCCTAGGTCAGTCTCAGATATTTACAATTCTCTACGAAGGCTAGCTCGACTTGTTTTACCTATACTTAAAAAATCATTACCTCAATGACTACCACAATGACAACCATAATAATAACAAACCACAATCACTATCACAAAAAAAAAAAAAAACATTATCCCTTCAAACACATTCAAAGCACTCACTAGTTCAATCCTCTGGCTATGATACACCTCACTTACCTTTTGGACAACTATGGTTCCTGTCGCCTCAAAATACATTCTCCTTTCTGCTTTCTTCTTCGATCCTAACTAACATACCACCCTACGCTCGTTCACACTTAATGCATCTCACATCAAGTGAAATCTACTTAAAGCATTTAACATTTAACATATAATCCACACAGTTCGAATAAAAAACATCAATTACTTAGCTCACAAAATCTTACTAACACTCTAACACTTCTATTACATACTAATAGATATCATCTCTCACATGTTGACCTCACCACCACGCATAAGCGCTACAACGATCTATGCCTTTCAGATTCTTTCCCGTCTAACATCTTATCTAAAAAGAGCACCTCACCACATACGGCTCAAGACCAAAACTATCAATAGTAACAATACCGATAACAACGGCCGCAACCATAACTACTACAAGGAGGTCAAACTTCTCTTTTCCTCTGACACGAATCACCAACATCGCACCTATTCGAGTAAAGGTAAATGCAAAGCCTCAGGAATAGTAGAAATTCACGATTTAATGCTTACACATCGATGAAAAAAACGTCGGTTATGCAAGCACACACATGTCTTTGTTAAAATATGCAATGATTTTCTTTGAACCCATGAGACTAAGTCTCCCCACGGTCTCTAGGTATTCAAATATAAAGCTCTGATACCAAGTTGTCACGCCCTCGATTTTCAACATAATTAAATAATCCATTTCGATAGAGATCCTCGCATAAGAATAAGAATACCCAAGAGAGTTTCCACCTATTTAACTTTACAAATGGGTCCCCAAATTTAAAGTTATACAATCTCGGTACCACGGCCCCAATTAAGCTTAAGTACAAATAGAATATAAAGTTATTAGTTACAAACCCATCTTTATCAAAAGAAAGTCACTATAAAGATGAATAGATAACTAAGCAGTATTAGCTTCTAACATCCTTCCACATCCAAGCTCACGATACATGCAATCTATTGCCTGACATTCTAACATGAAAAGAATGATAAGTTGAGCTACACTAGCCCAGTAAAGAAATCTATACTCAAACTATATGCAAATGAGGAGAAACATGCACCACTTGTGAATGAATACAACAGAATATTACAAGAAATTAGAGTCTTTCACCACGAAGGAGCACTCTATATAAAAAAAAAAGAATCGAGATCTCATAAGCGTATCCTCAATAACTCACATGTCAACTAGAGGTAGGAACCAACCCGAATCATTCTAATTAAACATTTGCTTATACTCAACCAACACTCGTCCAACACTATACAAATTTAGATTCCCGTATGGTACCCATTCGGTCTCAATCTATAAGTATATAAGTATTCACCATTCCTTTACAATACTATTTCGGGCACTCGAGACTCCATGAGTCCACAAGAAACCTTTCGTGTATGTTCGGGCATTCGGGACCCCGTGCATCCACAAGAAACCTTTCATTTATGTCCGGGCATTCAGGACCCCGTGCGTCCACAAGAAACCTTTTGTGTATGTCCGGGCATTCAGGACCCCGTGCATCCACAAGAAACCTTTCGTGTATGTCCGGGCATTCGGGACCCCGTGCATCCACAAGAAACCTTTCATTTATGTCCGGGCAATCGGGACCCGTGCGTCCACAAGAAACCTTTCATGTATGTCCGGGCATTCGGGACCCGTGCGTCCCATGCTCATTCAGGCATCACACCATCCGGTAGATCCGTGGCTTTCTTCATATTCATGGTATCGTTCTATTTCTTGTTTCCATTTTCACATTCCTTAATGACCACGTGCTCAACATATAACCAATCTATATCATTCATACAACATATCACACGGTTTCGTCATATCCACGCATCGATTGATCATTAACGTTTCAAAGCGTTCCGAAACAATCAACCATGTCATAATATCAGAAAATAGATAAGTATGCAATTTTTTTCTTACGTACGTCACACTACCTTACGTATCGTACCAACCCATTACAACTCAACGGCAAGCTACCCGCTAGTATCAATACTTAGTCCCATTGAATGAGTACCAAGAACAAGCAAGTCAAGAGGACACGAGTTACCATGCTACCATCCGGATCACTAGATAAGCTCACATCAACCTGTTACACTCACTATAACGTCCGTGTTCCTATGGCGCTCCCAAACCACCTTACGACACGTATTCCGTTTGTGACGATGCTAAGATTACGCTTAACAAGTATCGAAGGGATTGAAACGATCAACAAACCCTTGGATCCCAAGTAATCAAGCTTAGGGATGGTTTAACAATGTTTAGAGTGTGTTAGGAGTGATTGGGAATCAACACAATCGATGGATAACCAACAAAGCTCAAAAACAGTTTTCTGAGTCAGTGGTATCCATACCTCAAAAAGTTGGTATGGATACCAAACTACTTCAGTGAGCAACCCGAGACCAAGGTATGGATACCTCAAAAAAGTGGTATGGATACCACTACATCACAGAGCACGATTTTCAGAAAACCAAAAGAGAGCATAACTTCGAATACAACCAATTAGAGCCCGATTTTGGCACACAATCAACTCATAAACATGTAGAGAGAGTAAGAAATCCCTACCTTAATGATCGATGATCGAAGTTTGAGCCCCAACAATCAAGCCCTAGCTTTCCAACTCGAAATCCCCCATGAATACTCCTCTCCGAGCTCTATCCAACGAACCACGAGTTTGAAATCACATCTAGAGAGTGGAATGGAGGTTGATTGCCATGGGTTTTGGGTTTTGGGTTTTGAGGTGGAGTTTCAAGAGAGAAGGTGAGAGAGAGATGAGAGGGTCGGATGAGAGAAATGAGGGAGGGAGAGCCGATAGGTAGAGTGAGAGTGAGATGGGATTTTTAATCCCCTACACACACACCCACATATATATACTACCTCATATACAAATCGCACTTTCACTTCCTCAACTAACAATCCTATCATTTAAACCCCAAATCAAATAAATTCTCAAATTTCTCATTAACCCCAATTTCACATAAGCTTAACAAAAATCACATTTTCCCTAAATTTCCCATATCTAATTAAACCTTTAAATATATTCAGAAATTACAGGTCTCTACAAATGTACTTAATCTTTTACAGCTAAGAAATATTTCTAACCGGTCAAAGATTAAAAACATATCTCAACCGTTGATTACCGAAACGGACATCTGAAATCGTTCAGCTCCGTAAAGAGCCGCTTTGCGGTGGCTTTGTAAATAAGTTTCTCTCTTTTGAATAGTATTCCTATATTGGATTTAAAGATGAAACTCAAATTAAAGATGGACAAATTACACCCAAACCCACTCTGTTAATTGAAACACCGGTGATCGACATTGATGTTAAGTTGATGCGACACGACACTTTAGACTCTCCGTTAGCAGTTGTTGCTTCATCAAACAATAACGTAGAAACATAAGCATAAGTGAAATTGCTATACAACAGAAAACATTTTTGGTAGTAGAGCGCAATGCGATATAGGAGAATAAGGAGGGGGACAGTGTAATTCATCTGGGTGGAGTTCGAACTAACATAATTTGTTTTTTTATTTGGAGACTTATTTTTCCTTGTTAGTGTAGCTTGTGTTTTTTTTTTCTTTTTTTTGGGTGGGGGTGTGTGTGGAAGTTCTATCTTTTGAACTCGCAATGGACAGGGAACTTTAAAAATGCCAACGAAACTCGCATCAAATTCAAAGAAAACGAAAAATTCAAAAAACCTTCATTTTGGATTATTTTGTGTTCAGTAAAAGCTTTTCAAAATTTTCGTCAAAATTATTTTATTTTCTGCTCCTTAAGATAAATGTTTAATCATGAGAATTTACTAGCAAACCATTGGAAAAATATAAATAATTCAAAATAAAAGAGTCAGGCCGAAGGAGGTAAAGCATGTAGAAATGGAGTAATCTTTTAGATGAATCATGGGGGTTCTGAAAATTCGAGAACCAAAGAGCTAAAATTCAAAATAAAACAATAAAAGGAGTGTTTTCTGAGCATGCTTAAAATGGATGAGCATAACAGGATACTTGGGAGGCACTTTCTATTTCTCCTTATTTGTGAGAAGAATCACCAAAGGGCAGAGGGTTAAGGGAGGACGCATTCAGGAGGTCCGGACGTACGAAACCGTAGTTGCGAAGCACCTGATTATCGGCAAAATTCAAAGCCTTTTCCATCCCGTTCGAGCATTGACCCTTTGAGTATCCCCACTGCCCACTACACGGGCTACATGCCGTAAAATGCGTGATAAACGGCCGTTTTCGTCCACCACCACTGCCACTTTTGTTGACAAACGCCTCTCTCATCACCGCTGCATAGTGCTCGCTCACCTTCTCCGCATGTCGTCTCCGCAACTCCGTCACCCCTTTCTCTATGCTCGCGCAGTTGTCGCTAATAGCATCCAATGATTTGACGATGTCAACCCAATACCCACTTAAGTCGTACTGATACTCTATGTAAATCTTTTTCCCAGGCGTCTCCTTCTCTTTCAAGAGCAAATAAACCAGAGCTGACTGATCGTCAGATTCCGGGTCTGTCTTGTCACTCATTGTTGATGTCAGGATCTGACCCCACTTTTTGTAGTTTGGAGTTTGTGGGCCCATCCCAGCCCACACCTCCAAAAACTCCATCGACCATTGACAATTTCGGATGAAAAACACACCGGCATTAACCCCGCCCCAACTCTTCTCCTCATAGACCTTATCGGGAAACCCGGGTACCACGAGATTATGGTCCCTATACTTCTCCAACGGAAGCTTAAAATCCATATCAGTAAATACTGCATCCGAGTCAACCCAAAAGATCCACTCAGCCTCCGGGTGGGCCAACGTCGTTGCCCGAAGCACAGGCATTTTTGTCCACCAGCTGACCATTTTCGGGTGCAAAAATGCATTGTTGTAGAAGATATCGTAGCCATGGATCCGACAGTAATCCACCTTGTTCTTGAAAAGCCTCAAGTTCAAATGATCTCCAATCGGTTTCTTACACGGCGACGGCTGCGATCCGGTCACCACTAAAATCCGGTCCTGTGCTCCGGTGGCAAATGACGGATGATGCTTCAGCCACTCTCTTCTCTTCTCGTCCCAGTTCTTGACTGGATTCCCTATAGAATAACTCAGGGTTGGGTCGTCGTAGAACGTTTTGTCGGCCGGGTCGTGGCCCAGGTTAAGGCCTTGATCACTCACGGTGGCGCAATCTTTTGTAGCTGCACCGTCTTTTCTCGGCGATACCGTCATATTAGATGCGTCAAACATGTTGGGAAAACTAGTGGAAGGTGAGAAACTCAAAAGCAGCATTAACAGAGCCACTCCTGCTACGCATATGAAAATGGGTTTGCTCGGACCTATGAGTTTCTCCATTTTCGCAACAGTCGCATGTTTTTTATGATCAGATGCAACTGTTGCAATTGCTCTGCCCATACCCAATTTCTGAAGTTAAAATCAGAGAGGATTCTGGGACTCAATTATAAATCATTCAAAACAGAGAGAGGCCAAGAATTGCCTTATGAATGAGTAATTCTAGAGAGTAAGCAATTAATATTTGGTGAATAGGAATCAGTAGGGGAAAGGAGGCTATCAGTTGATTATTTTTATCAATATGCCTGAGAATATAATAGGGAAATTTACAACTGTAAAATAGTAATCATCTTCCCCAGACTATAATGGGGATCAGGATCCTCTCTGAATAAATCAAAAAACAATTCAAAATGGCCGATCTGTCGCAAATCTACCAAATTTTCTATTTCTGCTTATAAAGTGGTTGTGTGAAAGAAATGAGAAGAGAATTATATTGTATTGAATTCGATAAGAGCATCCACAATGTAATAATCGAAGTCAAAATATTGCTAAAGTTAGCAATGTGTGCTTAAAATAGTGCTCATATATATTGTAATAATTAAAATTAGCAACCTCCTAATCAATAATCAAATTTGGGCATTTGAATAATCAAAAGTAATTCACATTGCTACCTTTAGCAACCTTCTAAATGAATAATCAAAAGCTGACGTGGTAAGTTTTGATTATTCACTTTTAATTATTATATTGCGGATGCTCTAATAACTGTATAATGAGATCCGTATTTATACAAGATGAGGGAGCCTAATTATGAAAAGAAAATCGACCTAATTACAATTAAATCATAATCAATCACAGTAATAAGAAATTGAGAGAATCATATAATATCATAATCATATCAGGATATGATTACGATATCATATGTTTCGATATTCTAACATCCCCCCTCAAACTCAAGGTGGTAGTGCAAATACCAGCTTGAGTTTGGACAACAAGTCACGAAAAATGTCCAGGAGGATGAGCCTTGGTGAAGATGTCCGCAGTGAAAATTGATCAGGCGTGAAAATTGAGTTTGAATCATTTTAGAAAAATCATAATAAATCTATTGTAATTCAGATCTATTCTTCATGAGATATAGCCATGTAAAACGAGAATAATCATCTACGAAAATAACAAAATAGCTGGATCCGGCCATGATGGTGTTTGGGGAAGGTCCCCAAATATCAGAGTGAACTAAATCAAAAGGAGCAGAGGAAAAAGACTCACTATGCGGAAATGGCAGCGCTGGCTGTTTAGCAAGTTGACAAGAAAGACAATTCGCATGTTCATATTTTACAGATCCTAAATGTCCACTGGAAGTTAGAGTACGTATTTGACCAAAAGACACATGACCCAACCGAGAATGCTAAACACTAAGAGAATTAGAAGAATTAGATGTAACAGAACATTGTGATTGGCTCACTGAAGGAGTGGGAAATGCATAATTGATACACGAGGATTGGGATGGAATATGAAGACTGATGGGCTCATACAGTCGTCCAACTTTACGGCCTATCCCAAGGGTTTTTCCAGTCTGAGGATCTTGCACATGACAACCAGTGGCAGAAAAGATAACATTAAGCCCAAGTTCACATAATTGACCAATAGATATTAAATTCAATGTAAGTTTAGGGATCAAATATGCAGGCCCGGCCCTGAGTTTTTAGGGGCCCTAGGCGACCAACCAATTTGGGGCCCTTCACATCTACAAATGAAATATTTTTAAAATATACAAATTATCCCAAATATAAGACTTGCAAATACTTAGCCAGTTCACAAAAATTACGGTACAATAACTAATAAGTGTCACTTGAACATTGCTCTTCTTGCATTTTTAGAGGCAAATAAATCAATTAAGCTTCCATAATCTAGCTTTGCTGCGAAATCATTTTCAATGGATAGCATGGCTAACCCATTCAACCTTTCTTGTGACATGGTTGATCGAAGATAATCCTTGATCAGTTTCAACTTTGAAAAGCTTCTTTCCCCCGATGCAACTGTAACCGGAATAATCATGTAACATACTTTTTTTATTAGACTAAGATATACAATGTTAGGTTATCAATGAACTCTCCTATATGCCTATTTTATTCTATATGCACCACCACATTCCAACAAATTTTATTCTAAAGGAATAAAAAACAAGAGCACAACTCCACAAAATCACAAATCACAAAAGAAAAAAGCAGAGAGCCGAAACAGTGAATAGGCATAAACACAAATCACAACTCTAACATATCATAAAATAAATCACAAATCCCAAATCCACTGCAGTCTGTCGATTCACAACTCCACTCCAACATATTTTATCCAACATAAACATATTTTATCACAAATCACAACTCCTAACATATTTTATCCAACATAAACATATTTTATCACAAATCACAAGTCCTAACATATTTTATTCTATTTATGCCGATTCACTGCATGGCTTAAGCCCTAATTTCGAGAAATTAAACAAATAGTTCTCAACTTGAAAAAGAAAAAAGCATACCTCGTACTCTGGTAGATTTCTTCTTGCCGAGTTGCCGCCTATTCACGTTTTTACCCCTTCTGGCTCTTCATTCTTCAAGGGCAAATTTTAGATTTCAATTCTCTGCAGATCTGCTGTGATTCTGTGAATGTGAGACCAGAGGAGTCAGAGGACTAGAGAATTGGAGAAGGTGAGAGCAGAGAGCCAAAAGGATTGGAGATTGGAGACCTTGAGTCCTCGAGAAGCCAACGTTGGGGGCGGGGACCTGGGGTTTTCAATTTCAGATTTCAATTCACTCATGTGAGAACAGAGGCTGAGCTGAGTCAGCCGACTGGGCTTTTCTATTTGTGGTTCTAATGTTTTCTTTTCTTTTTTTTTCCTTTCAAGAGAGAATTTCCGGATTGGGCTGAAAAAATATTTTGGGCCTTGTTTTAAAATGGGGCCTCACTCTTTTAAGTTAACTTTGGGTATAAATTTTGGGCCCAAAAGACTTCTAGGATAGTATACTAACTTATATTGTTTGGGCGCCCTAATTTTGAGCCTTTTGGGGGGGGGGGGCGCCTGGTGGGCCTAGGGTCAGGGCCGGGCCTGCAAATATTTATCAGAAAGAGAAATAGTGAAAGTAGAGATATGACCCATATGAGTGGCATGTATGTGAGAACCATCAGCTGTTTGGATGGTTGGAGTGTGAGAGACATGAGATTTAGAAGAAAAAATGGCAGAATCAGATGTCATATGATTACAACATGCTGAATCAAAGAACCGTGAGGATGTACCTGTGGCAGCAGACAAGGCAGTAGAATTCTTACCAGACTTGGATAAAATACCGTATTTGCAAAGAATGTCCGCAAATACAAATGACAGTTCACTTTTGGTAAACCGAGTTGAGAGAGGGTACTGTTTGAGACCTTCCAAGATGATCCGAAAGTAGGGCGTCATGACAGATTGCTCTATGTGATGCAAAAAAAAAAAAAAAAAAAAACCGACAAATGAAGGTTGCAGATAAATATGGAAAGTCGGAATTAGGGAACGGATCTGTAGGGATGGAGGCCGAAATTAGTGGAGGTTGATATTGGGTATGGTGTGATTGGTTGTTAATGAATTGAAATTGGATAGTTTTAGGAAAGAAAAAAGAAAAGACAGAATAAAGGTGGTATATGTGGTGTTGATGTATATGGAACTTCTGGGAGAGTAATGCAAAATATTGGTTAGGTGGTTATTAGGAAAACAATATCTGAACCAACTTTTGGAAGGTGGCGGTGGTAATTGAAATGGGATTGAGGCTAGTGGCTGTGCCGATTGGTGATTAGGAATTAGAGAAAAATTAGGAATTTGGAGCCGTGAATATTTGGAGGTGTGGTGGATGGATCTTGAGTGCTTTGAGAGTTTTGGTGATGATGGATTTGATGACAGAGAGGTTGACGGTGGTTGATGACGATAGTGCAGAAGGAATGAGGCAGCAAGAAAGCTAGGTTAGAAAAACCTAAGCTCTGATACCATGTGAAAGAAACAAGAAGAGAATAATGTATATTGTATTGAATTCGATAATGACTGTACAATGAGATCCCTATTTATACAAGATGAGGAAGCCTACTTATGAAAAGAAAATCTACCTAATTACAATCAAATCATAATCAATTACAATAATAATAAATTGAGAGAATCATATATATAATATCATAATCATATCAGAATATGATTATGATATTATATGTTTCGATATTCTAACAATCTTTACGTAGTCGAGACAAGCAATGGGTGCACACCCGATGTGCGTGCTTCTGCTTGGAAACAACATTGTTTTTGCCCTAACAATTAGAAAACTGTAGTGGAGTCGGAGGTTACATGAATCCTGTGGTTACATTTTTTTCCTTACAGTTATCGAGTGCATACGTAAAACAAAATTCATATTTGTCATCTCTACATCCAACTAGGAAAATGAAAAAATGTGAACCAACTTCAAATTTTTTTTTTTCCAACACCAAAAGGACTCTTCATTTAATATATTACTCTCTCTGTCCCTTTTTAAATGTCCTGCTTCGTAATTTCAACTTACTAAAAGACATCATCATTATACTTTTCATATCAACTTTTACCTCTACTTTCCCTATTTACCCTCTATGAAGACATCATCATTACACTTTTACTCACTAACTTTTCAAAATGGAATCCATTTATAGGGGCAAAATAGAAAATGCACCAATTTTTACCCATTAACTTTACAAAACGAATACTTATTAAGGGACAACCCAAAATAGAATACTGAACTCCAAAAAAGGGACGGAGGGAGTAGAAGAGATAGATTGCACTCAAATTTCATTTTGATAAACAAGTATTATGATAACGGAATTTTTCCTTTGCTAGTAAAGAAAAATATTATTCGAATCCAATATATGGTCAAAGCCGAAGGAAGTAAAGCATGTAGAAATGGAATAATCTTTTAGATGAATCATGGGGGTTCTGAAAATTCGAGAACCAAAGAGCTAAAATTCAAAATAAAACAATCAAATTAAGGAGTATTTTCTAATCATGCTTAACATGGATGAGCAAAACACGATACGTGGGGGGCACTTTCTATTTCTCCTTATTGTAAGAAGAAACACCAAAGGGAAGAGCGTAAAGGGAGGAGGCATTCAAGAGGTCCGGACGTACGAAACCGTAGTTGCGAAGCACCTGATTATCAGCAAAATTCAAAGCCTTTTCCATCCCGTTCAAGCATTGCTCCTCTGTGTAGCCCCACTGCCCACTACACGGCCTACATGCCGTAAAATGCGTGATGAACTCCCGTTTTCCCCCACCAGCATAGCCACTTTCGTTGACAAATGCCTCCCTCATCACTGCCGCATAGTGTTCACTCACCTTCTCCGCGTGTCGTCTCCGCAACTCCGTCACACCTTTTTCTATCCTCGCGTAGTTGTCGGTAATTGTATCAAGTGAGTCGACGATGTAAACCCAATACCCACTTAAGGCGTACTGATTCTCTATGTAAATCTTATTCCCAAATGTCTCCTTCTCTTTCAATAGCAAATAAACCAGAGCCGACTGATCGTCAGATTCAGGGTCTGTCTTATCACTCAACGTCGATGTTAGGATCTGACCCCACTTTTCGTAGTTTGGAGTCTGTGGGCCCATTCCAGCCCACACTTCCAAAAACTCCATCGACCATTGACAGTTTCGGATGAAAAACACACCGGCATTAACCCCGCCCCAACTCTTCTTCTCATAGACCTTATCGTAATACCCGGGAACCACGAGGTTATGGTCCTTGTACTTCTCCAACGGCAGCTTAAAATCCATATCTGTAAATACTGCATCCGAATCAACCCAAAAGATCCACTCAGCCTCCGGGTGGGCCAACATAGTTGCCCGAAGCACGGGCATTTTTACCCACCAGCTGCCCATTTTCGGGTGCAAAAATGCGTTGCTGTAGAAGATATCGTAGCCATGGATCCGACAGTAATCCACCTTGTTCTTGAAAAACCTCAAGTTCAAATGATCTCCAATCGGATCCTTACATGGCGACGGCTGCGATCCGGTCACCACAAAAACCCGGTCCTCTGCTCCGGTGGCGAATGACGGATGATGCTTCAGCCACTCTCTTCTCTTGTCGTCCCAGTTCGTGACTGGATTCCCTATCTCATAACTCAGGGCCGGGTCATCGTAGAACGTTTTGTCGGCCGGGTCGTGGCCCAGGTTAAGGCCTTGATCACTCACGGTGGCGCAGTCTTTCGTAGCTCCACCGTCTTTTCCTGGCGATACCGTCATCTTAGATACGTCAAACATGTTGAGAATACTAGTGGAAGTTGAGAAACTCAAAAGCAGCACTAACAGAGCCACCCCTGCTACGCCTATGAAAATGGGTTTGCTCGGACCTATGAGTTTCTCCATTTTCGCAACTATCGCATGTTTCTTATGATCAGATGCTACTGTTGCAATTGCTCTGCCCATACCCAATTTCTGAAATTAAAATCAGAGAGGATTCTGAGACTCAATTGCAAATCATTCAAAACAGAGAGACCGAGAATGGCCTTATGAATGAGTAATTCAAGAGAGTAAGTAATTGAGACCTTAAGAGGAATGAGAATCAGCAGGGGAAAGAGATGGAGGCTATCAGTTGACTATTTTATCACTATGCCAGAGAATATAATAGGGAAATTTGTAAAATAGTATCATCTTCCCCAGACTATAATGGGGATCAGGATCCTCTCTGAATAAAACCAAAAAACTATTCAAAATGGCCGATCTGTCTCAATTCTACCAAATGTTCTATTTCTGCTTATAAAGTGGTTCTCTTTATGTAGTCGACAAGCGATGGGTGCACACCGGATGTGCGTGCTTCTGCTTAGAAACTACGTTGTTTTTGCCCTAACAATTAGGAAACTGCAATGGAGTCGGTGGTTACATGAATCATGTGTGTACATTTTTGTCCTTACAGTTAATCGAGGGCATACGTAAAACAAAATTCATATTTTTGTCATCTCTGTGTCCAACTAGGAAAATGAAAAAATGTGACCCAGCTTCATTTTTTTTGTCAACACCAAAGGGAATCTTCGTTTATATATTAGAAGAGATAGATTTTACGGTCAAATTTCATTTTGATAAACAACCCTTTGCTAGTAAAGAAAAATATTATTTGAATCCGATTGACTTGTAAGTTGTAACACATGGTCGATGATCGAGGTCGTCATGCATATAATAACATGGGTTAGGGATGATTTATTCCTAAATATAATATAATTGTACTTTTTTCCCTTAATGTGTGGATCGTGTGATTAATTATTTGAAGAATACCTTATGTCTAGTCTAGCTGTACATAACATGATAAAGGATGTCTTGGACCAGTTTGCATGCACTTCGAACTAATCTATACCGTCCCTTCCATAATCGTTTCACATGATTACGCATGACAAAATTCAAGAAGAGAAAGTTGGAGAGAGAGAGAAATTTCTGTCTTCATTATTTTCGTATATTCTGAATCTCTGATACAGAAGAAACACAGCTATATATACAAGAATATTCCTCCCCTCTCATTGGACAAACCCAGCTCATACAGATAGATGACATCGACTTGAGCTGAGTTGGCGTACGCCTAACTATCTCACCACTACAAACAGAATTACACGCACACTTACAACTGAAATTCAGAAGATTCTAGAACCACTAATTACAACTGAAAACTGAATAAACTAACACTACTCTGTACTTTCTTCTTCCTCTGTTGAAGCAGCAGCAGCAGCAGTAGCAGCTATATCAGGTATATGCTTAATTAACACCCCCTGTCAAACTCATGGGTGGAGGACCAACCATGAGTTTGGACTTCAAAAGATTAAAACGAGATACAGAAAGGCCTTTGGTAAAAATATCTGCAAGTTGTGCATGAGAAGCAATATAATGAAGTACCAATTTGTTGGCTAACACCTATTCTCTAATGAAATGATAATCAATTTCAATGTGTTTGGCACGTGCATGGATATGTTTCACGTGCAGCACCGAAGTGATTAAGTCTTGGATTAATAATGTGTTCACACACATTATTAATAATAGGAAAAGCTAGTTCAGGTCGAGTTAAGGTAAGAGATACTGCAAAGAACCTTCTGAAGATCTGAATAAAGTGACATCATGAAAGAGTGGTTCAACACAAATGAATGGAGAGATCCCAAATTTTATTAAGTAATCACTCATTCCATTCCCAAGCAATGTGGGATTCCTTAACATCTTCACTCACGAGCAACTGCGTTTGATGTCTGTCACGTGTGACCACTTTTTGGGTCCTATTATTGTGCAACCTTTTTCCTGGTCTGTCATCATGGGGATGTGGATTGTAAATTTTTTTAAAATGTGGGGTGGAATGGGCCCTGTTCTAATACCATGTGGACACTTTATATCTATCTCAAAACGAATTGGTAATGAGTGGAGAAGTCTCAAATGTTTTTACATGATTACTCATTCCACTCCCAAATAATGTGGGAATCGTTAACAACGCATAGGGGTGAAATGGCTCAAAGAGTTGTTGGCAAGAAGAATTGAACACGAGACCTCAGGATGGAGCAAACACCTGAGTTTGCTTACAACGGAAGATTGTATACTCTTGGATGTTTAGCCCGAAGCGTAAGGCTTCTAGTCAATTGCAGAATAACTCGGTAAGATTGAAGACAGACCGGGCCGGAGGAGATGTTTTAAGTTGCAGTGTCGCACCGTCTCCTCATTGCGTTTTCGCGGGGTTGTGATCCTTTTTCTTTACTAACGAGTAGATCGAAAAGTTGCGTTTCATATAGCTGTGATTTCTACTCATTGACTTTTCCTTCGTGAGAGGTCAATCCAAATGAGAAAAGTTCCGTTTTCCCGGGTATTTGAATTAAAACGTCATTTCCCTTCGTAAGTGACATCGAAATCGTGTCTTAAACGAAGTTGACCAATTCTTTGTTTTGTTGCCGTGAGCTTGCAAGGGCAATAACTTGACCTTGAGAGTTCTGAATAGCAAAACCAGTACCGGCTTGATCCGGATTACCAATAGCAGCTCCATCCAAATTGATAACAAACCAGTATCTTGAAGGGAATGGCCATGTAACAGGAGTGATTTACTATTTCTTTACCCATGACACCAAGAGTTTGAGCAAGTTTATCTTCAGGTCGCCGGGACATCGACGGACAAAAAAGTATAATTAACTCAATTAAGCCCGCTCGGATTTGCATCACACAGTGCCTGGTATCAACCTTGGCGTTGTCATGCCTGATAGATCGTACCACAGGAAATCGGAAATAGTTTGTTCGGATTGTAGGCTTTATATGTGAGGTTTTCGGCATTTTGACGGAACTGTCCTTTAAACGGTACGAAAAGACTAGAAATGAGTTTAATGAACTAAAAGAGGCAAGTCTAGGGATCATTCATCCCGTGACTTAGGCCATTATCGATTCTCGAATATAACTCAAGTAAGAGTCGCGACCGCGCGATCACGCTCGAAAGATTTAGCTTTAAAGACTATGTTTAATCAAATGATATGATTTACCGGAATTGAACTACCTTGTTTGAACTAATTAATCGAACACGTAGGATGACAAAGTTCCAAGCATACCGTGTGCCAAGACCGCTTGTCTACATGGTATCAAAGAAGTTAACAATCCTCGTTTAGACCAAAAATTGCAAGATTAGTTCTAATCCGTAAACCATTCTTTTAAGCCCGAAGGTTCGAGAACAAACAACAACCTAAATTATTGGATAGATTAGCTCAAGACTTAGCTAATCAACTACTCAATCATACTTAAAGAACAAAACATAGTAGAAAATTGATACATGAGATTTAACCGTAGAAGCAAAAATAAACTTGATATTAAGAAAGATCCAAAGTGTAGCTACAACATTAATATACGAGAAAACATCAAACTAGGAATTAAACTCACAAGTATTGAAGCTTGAAACTAAGAACAACAATGGAGAAAAATTAGAGATAAAACTAACCTAGAGCATAAAGTAGATCTTTGTAAAGTGAGAGAGAGGATAGTACTTATACAAGAACATCCTCTCTCTATACAAAATATCCCAAAAGTATACTAGTAATGGAAAATTTCCACTAATGGAAGGTTGAAAACTGTCAAAAAACTGTTAGGAAGACATTGGTACCTATACAAAAGGGTATCGATACCCAGTGTTCTGTTCAGCTTTGGGGAGATTTAAGGTGATTGGTATCGATACCATTTTGCGCTGGCATCCATACGAATTTGTTAAGACAACTTTTGCTTGGCTTACTTTGTGGGTTCGCTCCGGACACTCCTGAACTCAGACTTGAGTGTTCTTTAGACCGTTAAAAAGCTTGTTGAGTCTATTTTCTAACCCAAGTGGTTTGGATCCAAGATAATTTGTACATTAAAAGAAATGACAATTCTACCCTCAGCTAGTTGGAAAATGAATAGCTTTGGTAAAGTCCTCACATCTCCTTCAATTCCCATGACCCTTGGGTGACCCGAGCAACCTCCAAACCATCTCTTCATAACTTTTCAGGCACCACAATGGGGTGGCACATGGCCTTGGGCACTTGGTTGCACCCGGAGCATTCCTTGGCGTTCAAACGTGCCTTATTCACACGATTTACTTGAAAACTGTAAAAACACACCTTACCTACAATATCGCATAAAAACAACATATATGTACAAAACACAATATACTAGAGGACTTAAGCACCAAGAGTCTACATTATTGGGTGCTTATTAGAGTTTCAGGCCAAGACCACTTGGACAACCCCTTGGGTTTAATTACTTGGCCTAGAAGAGTTAAAGTTTTGTTTTCGGTAATCATGTTTATTTCTTAATTCACTATAAGAAATTTTGCTTTTCCCGGCATTTCATAAATGCCGTTAAAAGTTCAAAAAATGCCTGTAAAGAGTATTACTGGCATTTATTGCAAATGTTGTCTAGAAGTGTGTCGGTAAAGGTACAAATGCCAGGAAAAGTCTCTATAAATGACGGGAATAGTTGGACTCATTTGTGCCGGGGAAAATTGTACCATATAAGTACAAAACACAATATACTAGAGGACTTAAGCACCAAGAGTCTACATTATTGGGTGCTTATTAGAGTTTCAGGCCAAGACCACTTGGACAACCCCTTGGGTTTAATTACTTGGCCTAGAAGAGTTAAAGTTTTGTTTTCGGTAATCATGTTTATTTCTTAATTCACTATAAGAAATTTTGCTTTTCCCGGCATTTCATAAATGCCGTTAAAAGTTCAAAAAATGCCTGTAAAGAGTATTACTAGCATTTATTGCAAATGTTGTCTAGAAGTGTGTCGGTAAAGGTACAAATGCCAGGAAAAGTCTCTATAAATGACGGGAATAGTTGGACTCATTTGTGCCGGGGAAAATTGTACCATATAAGGCAAAATGCCACGTGGCGCTTGTGTGGCAGCCACGTGGCGTGCAAATTTTGTGGAGAAATTGCTTACCCCAGGATTCGAACTCGTGTCCTTTGCCTCGCGCATGCGTGAGGCTATCGATTAGGCTAGCCACCATATTGGGTCACCTTGAACAGTGAAAAATATTTATACTATACGGAGATTTTTCCCGGCATTTTTTTGAACAAATACCGGTAATAGTTTGGTGATATTATTTTGGCGGCTGATGAATCAGCTTCGTATCTGGCCCCGACCTGTTCCTGCAAAGACAACGTGAGAGCCTAAGTCACCGGTGTGGTGGCGTGCCGACCACCCTCCGATGCCTAAGTCAGTAGAGAATACGATCTTATTGAGAGAATAGAGATTCACAGGGGTTAATTGGTCGTACCTTATTTGAAGCTCTACCGTTACTATTATAGGCATTTCGTAGGAGGTTGAGTCCTAGTAGGACTGTGTCCGGAGATCTGTTGGTTATCCGAATGGTGATCGTGGAGTCCTGCCTTAGCTAGGACTCCATACTCACCTAATATAGGCCGAGATTCATCATCCCTTTCTGGCCGTGATTTCCCTTGGGATTATCATGTACATCTTATCTATATTTTCACATTTATCCGATGTGGGATATCTTCTGTAGGGATAAGTATGCTACGTGAGCGTTACAAGTCCAGTCCTAGCTGGACTTTTGAGCTGGTCCGTAGACCGTGGTCCAGCTCCGATTGCCGGAGCTGGACTCTGGAGTTTAGTCCAGCTTCGTCGCATAGTCCGAGCTGGTCGACTTGGCGCTCCTCCTGAAGGTGGTGGGCGAAGCTTATGGCTTTACTCCCCAGCTTCGCTTCTTTCTCCTGGCTGGGCTCTTTAGGTTTTCCTTACTTATCAGGTACTCCCCTGTTCCCAAGCTGCAGCTTTGGTTTGGAGGTTGGGAACATTCGTTAGTGCTGCATGGCGGTTACTGCTTTTTACTTTTATGGGCAGTTTTAAATGCACGGGTCACGTCGTGGGCCAGGTGTCAAGATCTTTGAATCCCTGACGTAAGGAGGTGGACGACGATGATCGAGGAGCGGTTCTCGGGATTAATGCCCATCTGTTAGGCTCCCCATTCCTGATTAAACTCTACCAGAAGGGTATTTGGATCATCCTTGCTGATTTTCGTGTGACTCCTTTCATCTCCGACTCCCCTTCGCCGTTGCATTAGAGCCCGTTTCTTCTAGGTACGTTCCTTTCACTCTGCTGTTCTTCATCTGTTGTTCACGCTGGATTCTTCTTCTGATATAGAGTTTTCAGACCCCTCGTGGAGTGTTCCAGGCAAGTTCATTTTATCTCGACTGATAGGGTTTTCTTGCATCAATCTCTGTTCCCCGATTATAGAGGACTTTGCCCCCTACTCTCTTACTCTCTAAAACAGGGTTTTCCGAGATTTGTTTTACTTGTCCGTTCGTCTTTACCCTAGGTTTTTGGTAGGAACCCTAATGTCCGAGGGCTTCGTAAATTTTGCTTCGATTCTCCAAGCCGAAGAGTCGATGGTGGAGGAGGGGAGTTCCCTGCGTCGGAGTAGTATTATTAGGGCCTCGCCTGACAAGGGTCAGTCGAGCAACGTTAAGCCCTCATCGCCCCCTGCGCCTTCATCGAGGGGTCCCCATAGGGTCCCCACTTTTACGGCCTCTAATATTCTTTCCAACATTACCAACGAAGAGCTAGCTGTTCTCAGGGTTAGATATTCTATCCCATCGTCCGTTTCTCTTCGGAAACCTTCTGGGACCAAACGAGCATGTTCTTTTTCCGAGTACGAGACTTGCCTTTACGTTGGAGCTTTGGAGGGAGGTTTAAGGATTCCTTTCCCAACCGTAGTTAGGGACGTTCTGAGCTTTCTTGGTTTGGCCCCTGGCCAAATTGTTCCCAATTCGTGGCGTCTCTTGATCGGTTGTGCGGCATTGTGGGGGGCGATGTCGGATGGTCGAACTTCTTTGACAAAGGGACCCTTCCTCAACCAGTTTTCCGTTAAAGAGGCCCCTGGTGGTGTTGGGTGGTACTATTTTGCAAAGAGAGCGGGTGAGGGGGAGCTAGTTACGGAGCTCCCTCCTGCAAGTAAGAACTGGAAAGACAAGTTCTTTTTCGTTGGGGGTGCCGGTTGGGAACTCCCAAATTGGGAGATTGGATCATACGTTCCTCGGATCCCAAATGGATGGGGGGTCCCCATCTCAAATTGTAAGCTGTTTGCCTTTCTTTTATCCCGTAGCTTTATAAATTTATTCATATCCTAATGAATTCTTTCTTTTCTTTGCAGCGAGAGGACCATTCCCGTTGACCCCTGCCTTGGAAGAGGAGCTGCAGCAAGCCCGGAGCTACTCAGTTCACACTTGGGATTTACTTGTGACCCCAGAGTCGCTGGCTGCTTATCTCCTGGGCCCAGAAACCACTCGTGAGGCCTTAGCACTTCTGAGAGGTAGTTCCCTTTCTTGTTTGGTTCCATATTTTAGCTGACTTTTTATTGCTTCTTTCTTTCTTTTCCAGAGGGAGAAGGTGAAGACGAAGTCATGGCGCCAAAGATGGACAAAGCACTGCTGGCCCAACTGAAGGCTGAGAGGGCCAAGCAAACACCTGGGGCCGCAGCCACGAAGAGGAAGAGCTCCCGTCTTCAGAAGGAGCTATGTGTGGAAAGCTTTCTGGAGGCTGATCTTTCGATCATCCCTTCTATTGACTTAGTGGTTGAGCCGTCGGTTGAGGGGGAACAGGAGAGGTCTAAGAGAAAAGGAAAGGGTAGCACTGTGGTGGGCACCCCTCCGGCCAAAAAGGCGAAAGTTTCTGGTGACCTTTCTACTCTGGGTAACTTCCAGTATGCCCTGGAGCGTGCCTCCGGATTGTTGTGCGCAGTTGACGAGGATTCAATGGCGGAGATGCCTCTTCAGTCAGTGGGGGAGCACATGCTAGTTGAGTTGGCCATGGTATTCCCCTTCTTCTTACTGCTATTAACTTAAATATTTGTTGTTTTCTTATTGATCCCCTTCTTTCTCTTCTTCAGGCTACGGCTCGCGGCCGTTATCTCGCTTCCCAAAGCCATAGCCTGGGAAAGCAGGTGGTTACCCTTTCTGAGGCCAACCTCAAACTCACGAAGCAGGGTGCTTCTATGGCTATGGAGCTGCGGAAGGTGACAGATGAGAGGGACGCAATTCTTAAGTCGAAAAGGGGCTTGGAGGAGGAGAGGGACACGACCGTGGCTACTGCTCAAAGTTTGGAGCAGAGAATTGCTGAAATGAGTAAAGAGGTAGAGAAGCAGAAGGCTATGGGCATGGGGAGAAAAGGTGAAGAATGCTCGTAAGGAAGCTATTGAACTCTTCCTTCAGTCTCCAGAATACCGTCAAGATGTCACCCAGCAATACTTCGATGGGTTTGAAGCCATGAGGAGTCAAGCGGCTGCGGCTTTCCCAAATTTGGATTTTTCCAAATTTGAGGTTGATGATGAACCTCACGCTGACGGGGGACAGAAAGGGGAGGATGAAGCTGATGACGCTGTATCTAAGGACACATCCGTCCCGAGGTCTTCCCTTGCATCCCTTCTCCAGACTCCTGAGAAGGTTTCTCTTGACACTCCAATCCTTGTTGCAACACCTCCTGGCCCGTCATCTGGTGACGGGCAGACAATTGATAACACCCTCCTAGGTCTTTGAGTGGCCTGAAAAACATTTGATTTGCTGGGTTTGTAACTAATACTTTTCGGAATACTTTCGTACTCTCGTACTTTTATGCTGACCTAGGAGTGGCCTTGACCCTTGTTTGGATGATTTTTGAAACTTTGTTCCACTGATGGATGAGGGTGATCTCTTTTTGAGATCATATTTTGGGAGCCCCATTGGGGCTGTTGGTTTTAATGGTATAGCAGGTGCTGGATTTTAACCGAAAGCGTGCTTTCAGTTTTGGGCCAGATTTTATGGCACTTTTTATGCACATATATTGACTGTATGCTAATTCCTGCTTTTACCATAGTTTTAACCAAATACTTGTACTTGGTCTGTTTTGAACCTTTCATTGCATAGCTGTGCTACGTCTGTTTTGAAAAGTTGCTGGCTTGGAGTTTTTCCTTAACCTCGTCTTTTGTGTGTAGCTGTACTACATCTTCAAGTATGTCTGTTACTCCCCTAAGTGTGTTAATTGCTTGCGTCCAAGCGATTGGGACACTTATTGATGTTTCCCATGGGATATTTGGTGGGTGAGTTGTGAAGCCATAGATAGTGTAACTGTTCTACACCTGCTGAGCTTGAAATCTTGTTCTAAGCTTTTTGAATTGCATAGCCTTGCTACGTCTTTTGAGCTGGGATATTTATCCTGAGCTGTTTAGTGTGCATAGCCTTGCTACGTCTTTGAGGAAGTGATGTTCCCATTCCCCTAAGTATATAATTGATTTGATTTTCAAAAAATTGATATACTTAATTGAATTCCCGTAGGTGATTCCTTTTGGTCTACAAACAACATTGTAAAATAATACAGCTGAGTAAGACGTGTAAGGTTTATTTTGGGACAAGAACCCTGTATGTGCAGATGGCGTTTGTTTCGACTGCTCGAGGTGGCTGGGTTTATAACTTCCCATTATTCTAAGCGGTTGAGGCGGCCGTCTTAAGTGCGGTTTTAATGGTGATCATGCTGATTGGTGTAGCGAACGGTTAATGAACCGTCTCATTATGCTATAAATACCAATAGTTCGTGTTTAACCACTCCCCATTCCACACTCTACTTCATAATGGCAAACGGCGAAGAAATCTACAAGTTATGTCAAGAATTGCAGAGTTTGAAGGTCGCCGTGGCTGGCCTTACGGCCAAAATGGAGGCCATGACGGAGTCAGTCTCCGTCATGGAGAAGACGGTCCGCATGGTGCTGATAGCCAGTTGGCGGCTTTCCGAGGGCAGCCATCGCCGCCAGTCCCTTCCCCTCCAAGGGAGGGTGGTAGTAATTAGGTTGCAACTTCGTGGGTGTTGTCCACGAAGTTTTTTATGTACTGGCTATCCACATCTCCTTAGAGATGTGGATTTAATAAATAAAATTTAAAAATTTTATTATTGTTGTTGCGTCTTTTCCTTATCATGCATACAGGAAACGTAAACCTTATCATGCTTTAACAGGCAATAAATTAAAACGACTGTCCCTCATGGGGAGTTTATTGGCCTCTGGGGCTAGATAGGAGAACACATAGTCCTAAAACGAATTTATTGCTAGAGCTTTATTCAGACGAAGAGTTCTCTAAAAACAACTTCGATTTCCTAAAAACAGAAACAAACGAATATTGACAAGCACCTACTTGTAATATTTTTTGAGATGCTCCGCATTCCATGAATTTGGCAGCTCCTTTCCTCTTAGGGTTGCAAGCTTATAAGCTCCAGCTTTGATGTGATGTAGGACTTGATAGGGTCCTTCCCAGTTTGGGCTAAGCTTGCCCACCTTTTTCCCCGTAGGGTCAACCTTCCTTAGAACTAAATCACCAGCCTGAAAATCCCTGGGTCTAACCTGCGCCTTGTGATACTTGATCATTCTTTGTTGGTAGACTGCTATTCTGGCCATTGCTGTTTCCCTTTTTTCTTCCAAGAGATCCAGCTCGGCCCTGAGATCTTCTTGGTTTTCCTGCTGGTCCATGCTGGCTGTTCTGTAGTTGAGGAGTTCAACCTCAATTGGAACTACTGCCTCAGCCCCAAATGCAAGAGAGTATGGGGTTTCTCCTGTTGCAGTCCGGGGCGTTGTACGATATGCCCATAGCACATTGTAGAGCTCCTCTGGCCATGCACCTTTGGCTTCTCGCAGTCTCTTCTTAATTCCTTTTTTGATAGTTCGGTTGGTCACCTCCACTTGGCCATTAGCCTTTGGGTGAGCTTTGGACGCAAAGTGCACGTGTATTCCCTTGGAAACACAGTATTCTTTGAACTGAGCATTATCGAATTGCTTTCCCCTGTCTGTGACTATCACCCGTGGCAAACCAAAACGGCTAATAATGAATTTCCATAAGAAATCAATTGTTACCTCCGCTGTGATTGTGGCCAGTGCCTTGGCTTCGACCCATTTTGTAAAGTAGTCTACAGCTACGATGGCATGCTGGACCTGCCCTGCTGCCATGGGAAGTGGGCCAATCAGATCTACTCCCCTTTGGGCGAATGGCCATGGCCCTTTCATTGGGGTTAAGATTGTAGGTGGCCTATGAATGATGTCTGCAAAGAGTTGGCACTTCTCACACTTCTGAACCATCAGGTTGCAATCCTTCTGCATGCTTGGCCAATAATATCCCAACCTGAGAAGCTTATAAGCTAGCATGCGGCCTCCTTGGTGGTCTCCACATACGCCTTGGTGGACTTCCTCCATAGCTCGTGTGGATTCTGCCACTGTCAGGCATCTCAGGTATGGCAGCGAGAAACTTCTTCTGTATAGCACGTCTCCCATCATTAGGTACTTCGCAGCCCTTATCCTGAGCTGCCTAGCTTCGACTTTGTCATCCGGTAACGTCCCATTCGTTATGTAATCGACTATAGGAGCCGTCCATGAGCCGCTGTAGTCAATGGCTTGTACCTGTGAATTTGGGGCGAAGATGCTAGGGAGCTCTAAATAACGGATTGGGGCATTCTGTGGGATAGCCTCTTCCCTGACCGTGGCCAGCTTTGACAAGTAATCTGCTTCAACATTATCGTCCCTTGGGATTCTGACAATGTTAAAGCTTTGAAATGTAGCAACCAGGAACTTTACTTTGTCCAGATACTTCTGCATCACTTTTTCTTTCACAGTGTACTCCCCCAGGACTTGTCCCACGACTAACTGCGAATCAGTCTTGGCCAGCACATGGTTAACACCTACGGCTTTGGCCAATTCCAGCCCCACGACGAGAGCTTCATATTCCGCCTCGTTATTGGTTGTTTTAAATTCAAACCTAAGTGCGTAGCTCAGGCGTTGCCCCTTTGGTGATGTTAGGATCAGACCAGCTCTGCTTGCTTCCCTGGTTGTTGATCCATCAACCTGAAGAATCCAAGGCTTGGGATCTTCTTTGGGGAGCTCTTCTGGTCCCGGATACGTGTATTCTGCTAGGAAATCTGCCAGCACCTGTGCTTTGATGGCAGTCCGAGGCTTGTACTCTATGTCAAACTCACCAAGCTCTATTGACCATTGGATTAACCGGCCTGATGTCTCTGGGCAATGGAGAACCCTTCGAAGTGGCTGGTCCGTTAGCACCTTGATGGGGTGAGCTTGGAAATAGGGCCGTAGCCTTCTGGCCGCTATCACCATTGCAAAAGCTATCTTCTCAGCTCTGGGGTACCTCAGCTCAGCTCCTCGTAACGCCCTGCTGGTGTAGTATACTGGGAGCTGCATCCCCTGTTCTTCTCGTATCAGGACCGCGCTGACGGCGTGGGGTGAGACAGCAAGGTATAGAAGGAGATCCTCCCTGTCTTGCGTCCTGCTCAGCAGCGGAGGCGAGGCAAGGTATTCCTTCAATTGATTGAAGGCTGCCTCTTCGACCGCAGTCCATTCAAAGGCTTTTTGCAAAACCTTCCGAATACCTATCTCGTTTGAATTAGTACGCTAATGAATCACGTGAATTCCACTGCGTCACCTTTATATATTATAATATATTGATTGTATTCAAATTTCCTAAGCCAATGATTTTTCACTCTTCTTTTTGATATATGCACTCATTTTGTTTTTGTTTTTTTTTTTTTTTTTGTGTGCCTGTTTGTAAAACTTCTATGCATAATTTTTTCCCTATAAAACAAAAGAAGCCGTGCTCCATCAACAAAGGGAATGGTTCAAGCATAAAAAAAAGAAAGTGTGAAAATCATTTCCCGTTTTATATTGATTAAAAAAAAAATCTTATTATGATAACGGACTTTTCCTTTGGTAGTAAAGAACATATTGTTTGAATCAAGGCATGGTCGGTGATCGATGTCGTCATGCATATAATAACATGGGTTAGTGTCTTAATGATCACTTATTCCTAAATATATATAATTGTGCTTTTTTCCCTTAATGTGTGGATCGTGTAATTAATTATTCGAGGAATACCTTAGTCAACCATGTCTTGTCTCTGCTCAAAAAAAAAAAAAACCATGTCTTGTCTAGCTGTACATAACATGATTAATATTTAGGGGTTTTTACTGGACAGTAGAGGGCGGGGAAAAAAATCTCCAAGCCATGGGCTACTTTTTCCGAATTAAAAAGTTATGGAAAGGAAAAGATTAATTGTCAAGACATGGTTTTGAAGATAAAAATGCCGCTCTCCTAAAATCGTTTCACTTTCATACTCCTTTGTCTATATTACACTCTAAGAAAATGCGGATTTAGCGACACAACGAAGTACATCGGCAAAAGTGTACATGGGTCGGCAAAGGTTTTCGCCGATGAAAAATTTGGTGTCGGCAAGCTGTCGGCGTTGATATATCGGGAAAGGGTTTCGCTGACGTGAATTGTCCTTCATCGGCAAAAGTATAGTTTCAGCGATGCGGGTTTGCATTGGCAATACTTGTCGGCAAATGGTATTGCGTCGGTAAAAAGGGTATTAAAATCAAAGAGTTTCCACTTTTGCCGATGAGACTTTTGCATCGTCAAAAGTCAATTTTTTTTTTTAAAAAAACATGCTGCTTCCGTTATATTTCTGCATGCCCCGTTGTTTGGGGGTGAATTAGTTCAATCAAAGGAAAAGATTGTGTGCGGGCGTGCCAGAAAAGAACTAACTTCACAAATGAAATTATTTTTTTCAATGTGATTTGAAACAACTAATTTATATCAGGCAACTGTGTTATCTGTATAATTACCTCAACTAAGAGAATTTTTCCTTAAAAATGTCGAACCAAGACTACGGGCTGACTTTTCTCAAATCAAAAAAGATGAATGAACACAAACGAACCTGAATCTAATCGAAGGTAAGTTTGTATACAAACACTCTTAAGACCTTACTGAAACCAATGGAACAAATATAAGCACACTGAATTTAATCGAAGAGAGCTTACAACCAATTGAGATGATCGAGCACAAACAAACCTGAATCGAATCGAAGGCAAATTTGTGCACAAACACTCTTGGAATTTTTCTAAGACTAAGCAGAAATATAAGCACACTGAATTTAATCGAAGAGAGCTTATAAACGACTAATCTCTGGTAAGAGAAAGACTGAAAGGAATAAGAAACTTGAATTTAATCGAAAGTAGTCTTACATGCAAACAAGTCTTCAACTTACAAAGTAAACTAAACTACGTCCTAAACTAAGATAAATCCCTGAGCAATCATATTGAGTATGAGTTGTCAGTGGATGAGTTTTTTTGTCGGTCCTCTATCTTCAACTTCTTCTCTTATTTATAGACGCCGAGCGTGCCTTCGAACTCCACGTCTTCAATTGATGCACATGTTCCTTTTCGAACTGCCCATGATTCCTTGAAATTCGGCTGAGTGGGGTCTTTGAACGGTTGCTGAACTGGTTCCTCTAGAGTTCTTCTCTCTCCACGTTTGCTAATCTCGATCATGGCTGTTTTCTGGATCGTGGGCTTCCTCTTTTTATGCAACGTGAACATGATCACTCCTTCTGAATGATTCCCTGCTTGATTCCCCATGAGACGGAGATTCAATCACCGTTGGATGAGTTTTAATAAGTAATCCACGGCTAAACCTAATTACCGTCTTAATTACCCTTAATTGGGACTCAAACGCTGCCGTCTCCCATCAAAACGATACCGTTTAGTACTAAAATAATATCGCCATTAACCCTATATTCCATATATCTCGGGCCAAAATGGGATATGTTCTGATAGGCCAAAGCATTGTTTGATGCCACGTGTAATTTTCTTATTGGGTGGCGTATTTTAGGATGTAAACACACCCCCCGCATTAACATCTTATTTAAGATAATTAAATAAGTGTTAATGGTGCACGTATCCACCCACGTCTCCTAAGAACACGAATGCATGGAGTCATGGGAAGAGTCTGCTTTCATGCACGTCCCTTGAGCTTCTCAAAGAAAGCTGCATTAATTCTTCCATAAATAGTGATTCGAGTTAGGGTTTAACGAATCCCAAAACCCCTTAACCCTCTTCGAAGCATAATCTCTTCCTGCTTAAGAGACCTTCCAGTCATGGACTCTCTCCCAGAAATCAATCTCGTTCTTGATAACCTTGACCAACAATCTCCTTCGTCTCACACATCTCCTCCAAACTCTCCTCAATTGTTGGCAGCAAAGATCCTCTCTGACCGAACCTTCAGCACTCCTGTCCCTTTGCTTACGGGTTGGGAATCTGCCCTGACTCCACGACCAATGGCTCTGCCTGGAGTGCATGGGAGGACACACCTACCCATACCCGTCCGGATTCCATCCTGGTCAAGTTCGATCAGCCTGACCCAACTCCCAACAGGTTTTATCACTTTCGAACCCTGTTCGCAAGTCAGTTCTTGCCTCTGACTAGCAATGACACCATTCACATGGGCATGCTAGAATCCATCTACTCCTCTCTCAAGTTTGCTCCTTACTTGAAACAAGAGGAGAACTACCTTGGGCCAGCTCCCTATTGTGACTTCAAACGCATGGCCCAATCTCAGAGAGCCTTCTGGCTTAATGAGGTGAAAACTCCTCACTTCCCTGCTGGCTTCGAAGAGTCAACCAAATTGGCTCCCCTTCCAGAAGAAACTGATTGGTTTAATGAGGTGTCCAACCTTGCTATCAACCCTCCTCATTTCCAATGGTGTTATGGCTTCTCAATCTATCCATCTAATAAGGGACAAGCCCTTCAACTCCTTACTGCTTTATCCTTCCTGGATGTCTCCATCCTGGAAGAACAAGTCCCATTGACCAATTTTAAATGGGCTTGTGAAACAATTCTCATGTGCACTATCCCCTCCACGGTATCCTACCAAATTCACTGCTTCTTGGACTTCTTGCTAGTGATCAGAGCATGGCTCGAGGCAAATGCAGCAGCCTACTGCTTTGACCAAGACCTCCAGGATTATGCCCTGGTTAAAGACAGGATTGAGAAGCTCAACAACCAGATCCAAAGCTTCCAATCTGAATCATTCGAAGTGGTGCCTGCCCATGCGGACAAGAAACTTCGAAGGTGCTTCAAACGAAGACAAATGAAGGGCCCAGCCAAAGAAGCCAAGCTCCAAAAGAAAGCCAAAGCCCTGGTGCTTAGCTTTAGGCCACTTCTGGAGAATAAATTGGAATCTGATGCCAAAGAAGACATGAGGAAGATGGAGCTGAAGTTCCTCCAATTTGCTTGGAACAAGTTCCACAGCCTTGTCACTTGGTCCTTCCCACATTACTTCGAGAACAAGAAGGCTGCTGCTCAGCACCCAGGCCCTTCGAAGGCCTAATTTGCTCTCGACCAACTGCCAGTAGGAATTAGTATTTTCCTTTTGTTGCTTTTTCCTTGTAATTATGCAAATTTCATTCGTGTAATCCTGGCAGATTTAAATGAAATTTCTTTTTGTAACAATGTGTGCTTGGCTCAAGCTATGTTTTAATTCTGGGATCTAAAAATAATAAACCCAAAGAATAAGCCACCTCACGACTTGGGCCTACCAACAGTTTGGCCCAACATTGGGGGTATAAAGGCAGAGAATATTCAAACTACCCCCTACGCCTAGCACATTCAAGCTTTCTTAAACTGAAAAAACTTCTCTCATCTCTCCTCTCTGAGAAACCGTCGAACCGGACCGAATCAATGGCCTCCTCCAGTCGACCAGTCGTCGTGGAACATCCGACCCCTTCGCTTGCCCTAAGACGGTTCATCGAAAAGAAGGATCAGGAATCAACAGAAATTTCCTGTTTCGACGATCGAGTTCTCGTCCCAAACCCTAGAGAAAAAGGTACATGCATCTTGGGCCCTCAGTTTGTAGGGGAAATTCCTACTTCTCTCTCTCTATACTACCCTCGATTAGGGGATGCTGAGATTACAGCCTGTTCAGCCATAAACTGGCACAATGTTCCCAAAAAATCTTTTCCCTGCTGGCCTACGATAGACCAAGACTGGAAAATTTGGATTACTCGAATGCTGGCAGCAAAATTAGATGATCTTGAGAGAGTGGGTTTGAAGAACATCATCATTCTTCTTCGAAGGGGGATTACCCAGAATCCGCCCCTAATCCAGGCTGCCCTAGCCTTTTGGGACTCCTCCTTTAATTTCTTTCGATTTAACTGTGGTATGATGGCACCCACAGTTTTAGATGTATCTCAAATGTTGGGACTCCATCCTTATGGCTCCCAATTTGACCCTACCCAAGAGTATAACCCTCCTCAGGGTTTCACTCGTTTGACTGCTCACAATGGATCCTTTTCCCAATTCTATTCTAGAGAAGGGAAATTGCAAGGAGAGGTATCCGAGACAGAGTATTTTGCTTTCGTACTCTACACTCTCTGCAAACACATCCTTTGCCATTCTGGGAAAAGAGTAATGAATGAGTTCGTTCCATTGGCCTTAGCACTATCCAGGGGTGAGGTATTTGACTTTGCCTCTTATTTCCTTGGCCATGTGTACAAAGCCGGCTCTGAATTCCGCTAAAAGGGGCCAAACAACTCCCAAGGGGGCCCTCAGTGGCTCATACAACTATGGCTCCACGCCTACTTTCCGGAGCTAGGTCCATTCAAAGCACCTATGTCAACTATTGAAATCCCTGAGGATCCCAATGTCCATGGCGACAATTACATTGAGCCACAGGATAGTGACACCCATTCTTTAGTACACTATCTCTGCTTCTTCTCTGGGCTTGCTTCAGACAGGGAATGGTACAATCCTTTCCAGGCTCTAATTGGACCACCATGGCTTTTGGACATTTTGTCAGATAAACAAGGGAAATCCTCTCGAGCCCTTCAAGCATGGGGTAACATACTTACGGGCAGAGAGATCTTCATATCATCATCGAATATTGCCAGATCAGTGGCACATGCTGAAGTGTACTGCCCTGCTCAATTTGCTAGGCAGCTTGGTTTGGTTCAGGGCATTCCTATTCCCTATTGTGGTTTTATCAATGTCTCCATGCCTGATCGTTCAAACACCTCCACAGAACACTTCAGGACGTGGTTCAACAAATCCAGGGATCTGATAAGACGAACAATTGTTCAAGATTTTCGAGAACCAGCGGTGTACACTACCCCTGAATTTGACGATTGGTGGCATGCCAACTGCTCTTTTCTTGTGGGACGTCCCCCTTTCAAGAAATTCCTTGCACACATTGGTTATGAGCAATCTGCATTTGGGCATGCAACTCATGACGATTCCTCTCCTTTCTCCTCGGAGGGGTTTGGAGAAATTGGTGGGATTGAAGATACCACTGGAGATGAGGCTGACCAGAAAGCAGTCCCCCTCGAAGGTTCTCCCATATCAATGGTCATCCCTTCTCCTCCTCCCAGGAGACAGTCCTCTAGAGTACCCCAGAAAAGAGGTAATTTCTTCAGCTATTTTTATTTCTGTTCTTTGAGAAACCCTTCTGATGTGGGTTATATATGAAGGTACTGTTTCTTCCCCTCCAACGACTTCGAAGAGGGGTAAGACGACTTCTCAACCTAAGGAAGTCTTCCCTACCAAGCACTACATCGAATCCTCGAACACACCACCAGGTTTGTTCCTCTCAGACACCTGACTTTATCTTTGTGTTTCCCTATTCACGGAACCAACATATTGCATTCCTCTTGTTTGCAGCCCCACAAGGAACTAGAGCTGCCAAGCAGCTCGAACCCATGCCTTCTCCAAATGATGAGGAGACTGAAGATAACACAGGGGCTTTAGTTCCCAGGGGTACAATTCGTTCTTTCCATTTCGATAGCAGGAAACCCCTCAAGCAGGTTTTCTTAGTCTAACTTGTCATTTCTTTCAGGCCAAGGAAAAGTCACGTCGAAGGCCCTGGTATATGAAAGAAAGGAAAAAACTGTGAAGGGGAGTAAAGCCTCAGCAGAGCTCACTTTCCCTGACCAGGTGTACTACAAGTATTCCTTGCATGTCTTTTAATTTGCAAGTGTATGACTTCTAATTCTTCTTACAGCTTCAAGGGCCACCAATTAAGTTGCCCCTCATTACTCACCAGGAGGATTCAGACTCCTTACCTGACATTCCTCATGGAGAGACTCTGGACAGCATGCCTATCACTCCTCTTCGAGAGACTCCAGTCAGCATGCCTACTCAAGAGATCTCTACTCATCAAGATTCTGTCCAAGTGAGTTTTGATATAATAACTTTGCTGTTATCTCTTGCTGGATCCATCCTTCCCATTCCTACCCAGGCAAGAATGGACCTTTTCAATACTACCATACATTTAACAGCTACCTTTAGGCCTGACATTGGTATTGAATTCCCACAGGAATTTCCAATTACCACTGAGCTGCCTTCACCTAGGAATGTTGTGAGCAGCCAGTCGAAGGTTGCTGTTCAAGAAAAAGACCCCCTTCCACATTCCTCAATGGTTTTGGAACAGGGCTCTTCCTCACTTTCCTCTACTCCTGTTTTGCCCATTTGCTTCGAGAAACCAGGTCCTGATGCCCCAACGTCTTCGAAGGATCAGGTATTTTTAGCTTTAAGCACCCCTTTAGATATTTCAATTGTTAGTTCTGTTTATCCTTACCTCCTATTGTGATTCAGGTGGATAACCCTACTGATGATATGGGAGCAGCTCTGTCCTTATATCTAAGTTCATCCACAACTCCTGATGAAGCTCCTTCCCATTTGACAGATCTCCCCTTAGTGGCTTTTGATGTTTTACTGTATAAACATCAGCTGGGGCTATTCTGTGATGGGATTGCTGACCTCATTCCTACCATTTCGGCTAACCCACTGGAAAGCCTCCAGCAACTCCTTAATACATCCACACTCCCCAACTCTTCATCCTTTAAAATCAAGAGCATTCCTACGGGAGATGATGTTCTTGCGTTAAAACATCATTTAGGAGCCTTGACCCGGTTAGGACTCCCATCTCTCCTTGAGCATGGTTTGGTTTACCATTTCGAAGTATGCCTTAAAGCCCTACTTCTCTCGAATAAGCTTCCTTCACCCATCAACTCTACTCTTCAAGGAAACTTTGGCCAGTTTAGTGAATTGTTTGCTCACAATCAATTCTTATCCAAAAGCCTTGGGAAAACCACCCTTGAGGAGAAAACACTGGAAGCTAAGGCTTTAAAGATTGCTTCCCATCTTTCCTTGCACAATGCTCAAACAAGCAAGCTCGAAGAGCTGCAAAGGCAAAAGAGCTGGCTCGAACGAGAACTGCAAAGGGTCACGGGTGAGATTAACAAGGTTGTTGCTGAATCTTGTGCACTTAAGGATGTGGCCTTGAAGGGTGAGCAAACATTGCCACAGCTTATTCCCACGCTTCAAGCTGTGCGTCAGGAAAAGACTGCTCAAGTTTCATTATTAGATGCTAATCTCAATTCCCTTCGAGCAATACTGTCCAATATTGGCCATGTAATTGAACAGTACTTGTAATATAATGCCCCCTTTTTTTTTATGCTTGATTACCTACGCATAGTAATACTTCAACCTAATTACTGGATAGCTATCAATGCATCAATAGATAAGTATCACAATGCATTAACTCGGGATAACTCGATAAGACTTCTTATCTACCTCCCCTGAGATCATTGAATGATCAACTTCTCCCTTTTCCATTATAAATAGGGGCTTTTAAGCAGGGGAACTCACAAACCTTCTTAATTTCTGATGTCTTTTCTCTCGATCCCCAAAATTTCTCCAGCTTGATTTATTTGGTCGAGACCTCACCACTTCAATCTCAAGAATGGGAATCATGACACGCCCACCAGATCTAGTGAGATATGGCTTCGAAGTATAGCCACATCAGTTCTCATGACGCTTTCCTCTTGGGCTATGGCTCCTAGGTATAGACACATCAGCTCTCATGACGAAATCTCGTCGAGCTGTGACTTCGAAGACCAAAGAATCTAACGAGATGGTCTCGCAGTACGTCTACCTACCGATGGAGCTTTGCTCAAGTCTTTTATATCTCAGCCTGTGGAGACCCTCTCTGGGACGACTGGGATACTTCTATGCTAAATTAGGGTCTTGTTTTCCATCTCTCAGGTGGACATCATGAATGTAATTTTCCTTATGAATGTAATGATCAGAGAAAATTCTTATTATTGTAACCCTGTTCTAGCTTCATGGCATGACCACTGGGCCATTCATGCATTTATTTGCTTTGTTGGTCTCGAAGTCTGTATGTTCTAAGACCAAATGCTATTAACTGAACCCATGACCGGTTGTAACAAACAGAAATCTTCCTAAAGAGTACTCTTTCCGTTGTTACATTTATTCTGATGCACCGATTGGCATTCTCGTCACAAATTCATCATTTTGAACAGGAAAGCTCCCTTAATGTACTTAGTGACTGGCCCTAAGAATCCAAACGACACTTCGAGACATCATAACTTCAGATTTCGTGTACGGTTTACTCTCAAGGGATCTCCAATAGTCTCCTCGTTAGCCGTAACACTTATTACTAAGACTGATGGTGGCTACCCCCCTTTGGACGTTTTTGTTCCTCAAGGGCTTTACACCTGGCCTCGACTTAATATCCGTAATAATTACAGGGGGATACGCTGATGCCTTTGGGACTATAAATAATCAACCAGAGCTGGTAATATTCATCCCATCTTCTCTCTTTATTCCCTTTACTGACATCCTCGAATTTGCCATGGCTTCTAACCCACAAGCCCCTCAGCCTGCCGAACTTTTGGAGGAGCTTGCCAGAAGAATGACCAGACTCATCGACGAGCTTAAGGAGGACCAGCAAACGGATCTTCGAGCTCTTCGAAGCGAGATTGGCCGGCTTCGGGCTCAGCTAGTGGACGTGGAGACATCTTCACGTCTGTGTTTGGCCAGGAGTTGGGGCGATCTCACCAACGTCCTCACGGCTCATGAGGCCAAAAGTCCTCCGGAGGGTGGGTCCTCGTAGGACCTCACCTTTGGGACTATGAGGGTTACCAGAAGACCCTCATTTTGGTTTCTGGGCCATGGACTGGCCGTTTTTTTTTGTCTTAGAGATCACAGTAGGTCTCTCTTTCTTTTGCTTCAGATCCACTTGGGTCTGTTCTTTTTCTTTTGTAACGGCACCTCTTTAGGTGCTTTTTATGAATAAATAAAACTTTTGCTATCAGGGTGTCGTATTTTACTTACCCTAACTATTAATCCATTCTTCGAAGTAATCGTGAGTCGAGATCGAAATAAGTAACTATGACGGAAATCTCTCCTCTTGACTTCCTCCCTTTTCGTCGTGACCCATAGAAAGCTAACGGTTGCATCAAGTCAAACGCCTAGAGAAACTACCCCCCGAGCTGGGTTCATCTCTTCGAAGACAGTTGTCTTCTATGAAACGACTCCCATATGGAAGGGACATAAGACTTTAAATGTTTCCCGTTTATCTTTCTTCGATGGACATAACCATTTAAATTTCTCAAATGATAGGCTCCTCCTTTCAAGACCCTGTGAATTTGGAAAGGTCCATCCCAAGTTGGAGCCCATTTGCCTAATCCATCCATCCTGACCCTTCGATCTCTGATGGGTAAGATTACTTTCCAGACCAGGTCACCCTCATCGAAGCTTCGAAAAGCTACTCTTTTATTGTAACTTCTGGCCACTCTTGCCTTTTGTAACATGATTTGATTTAAAGCCTTTACTCTGGCTTCATCAATGTCTTCGAGTTCCATATGCATGGCTTGGTGGTATGACTGGGTATCCAAATCATTTTGGAATGCTACCCTTTGAGATCTCACCATGATCTCCATGGGTAGGACTGCATCATGCCCATAAGTTAAAGCAAATGGGGTAGTGCCAGTGCTAGTCCTTTTCGTATTCCTATAAGCCCATAGTGTGTCCACTAACAACTCATGCCAAGTTTCTGGGTTTTTATCCACCATTCTTTGGATTCCCTTTTTGATAATCTTGTTGGTTGATTCTGCTTGGCCATTCGATTGAGCATAATATGTGCTAGTGTATATCAAAGAAATTCCATGGTTACTAGCAAAAGCTTTAACCAATTTCCCTTCGAATATGGAACCATTATCCACTGTTATTGTTTGAGGGCTGCCAAATCTATAAATGATCCCTTTTATAAACTCAATAACATGGGTTTGCTTAACTTCCTCATAAGCTTGAGCTTCCACCCACTTAGTGAAATAATCAGTTGCTACCAAAATGAATTTGTGATTTTCTGAAGAAGGTGGATAAATCATCCCAATCATATCCATGGCCCATCCTCTAAAAGGCCATGGTTTTATGACATACTGCAAATCTGTAGCTGGTAAATGTTTAAGTGGCCCTGTTCGTTGGCAGGCTTGACATCCCTTGGCATAATCGATGCAGTCTTTAAGAATCGTGGGCCAATAGTACCCATATCTCCTTATCAACCATCTCATCTTTATGCCAGCTTGGTGAGCTCCACAAATTCCTTCATGGACCTAGGTCATTACTTTAAAAGCATTTACCTTGTTCAAACATTTCAAAAGGAGACCATCCATCCCTCTTTTAAATAGCTCATTATTGTACATAATGTAATTCAGTGCTTTCAACCTAGTTGCTTTGTCTGTCTCAGCATCTGGTTTGGTTAAGTAATTGATGAGCACTTGCCTCCAATCCTCGTTCTGATTGGGAGGAAGATTTACCTCTAATACTTCGAAATCAGTCAACCTGTCCCTTAACATAGGTAAAGATTTCCTTAGAGTTAGCTGACAGAACTCTTTTTCACTTTCTGACACAATTTTATACCCTGATGCCCTTTGAGCCACCTCATCAGCTTCTTCATTGAAGAATCTAGGGATATAAGTTAAAGTGATCATGAAAAATCGATCCATCAGCACTTTAGCATGTTGATAATAAAGCACTAGAGCTGGGCTGTACATCGAAATTGCCCATTCAGCTGATTGATTACTAACTGAGAATCTCCAAAGACCTCAACAGCATTTGCCCTTAATCTGAGTAGAATCTCTAACCCTATGATTAAAGCTTCGTATTCTGCTTGATTATTTGAACATTGCCCCTCACTGAGTCGAAATCCATATTTGGTTTACAGACCTTGAGGGGACTCTAAAATTATGCCTACTCCAGCCATTTGGGCGGTCTTCGATCCGTCAAACCATAACCTCCATGGTTTGATATCAATCAAACTTGCTTCTAGAGTTTCAGGCACCTTGATTTCATTAGGGTGATCAGCCAAAAGTTGGCCAACGCTTGTCCCTTTACTGATTTCCGGGGTAGATACTCGAGACAAAACTCAATTAAAGATACTATCCATTTCCCAATCTTCCCACTAAGCACTGGCTTCGAAAGCATGTGCTTAATTACATCAGTTTGAGAAATGACATAAGTCACTCTAGGCAACATATAATGTCTGAGCTTCTTGGAAGCATAAAATAAAGCTAAACATAGTTTTTCTACTGCAGCATATCTACATTCACAGGAATTTAGAAACCTACTAAGATAATAGACTGCTCTCTCCTTGCCATCCTCATTGTCTTGTGCCAGTAATGCTCCTATTGAATCATGAGTCGCTGCTAAGTACAGCTTCACTGGTTTCCCTTCAATAGGTGGCATCAACACTGGTGGGTTGGCTAGGTATCTCTTGATGGCTTCGAAGGCATCATCATGCTCTCTAGACCACTTGAATTCTTCTCCCTCCTTTAATTTCAATAAAGAAGAGAAGACTTTAGTCTTTCCTGCAGTATTAGATATAAATCTACGAAGGAAATTTAATTGACCAAGAAACCTTTGCAACTCCTTCTTGTTCGAAGGGGGTTTGGCCTCAATAATGGCCTTTGCTTTGTTCTTATCAACCTGTATTCCCCTTTTGTGAACTAAGTAACCCAGAAATTTTCCAGCTGATACTCCAAAAGCACATTTTTCTGGATTTAACTTCAGTTGGTATAGTTTTAGTTGTTGAAATGTCCTTTCTAGATGTTGCAAGTGATCCTCATCAGAATCTGACTTCACAATGATATCATCTATGTAACATTCTAGAAAACCTCCTACCAAATCATGGAAAATGGTATTCATAGCCCTTTGGTAAGTGGCACCAGCATTCTTTAACCCAAATGGCATCTTGACCCATTCAAAAATGCCAATGTTACCAGGGCATGCAAATGCTGTTTTGTGCACATCTTCTTCTGCTATGCAAATTTGGTTGTATCCTGAATGCCCATCCAAGATGGATAACATCTTGTGTCCAACTGACCCGTCCACAAGCATGTCCACATTAGGCATAGGATACTCATCCTTAGGAGTGGCGGTATTAGATTTTGAAAATCAATACAGATCCTAATACTCCCATTCTTTTTAGGAACTGGAACTACATTAGACAACCATTCAACATACCTGGCTGTTCGAATGAAACCAGCATCTAGGAGTCTTTGAATTTCTTTTTTGACTCCTGCAATAGTTTCTGAACTCATCTTCCTGGTTGGTTGCTTCACAGGTTTAAATTGTGGCTTGATAGGTAGCCTATGCTCCACCAATTTCTGTCCAATCCAGGTAGTTCCTTATAACTCCATGCAAAACATTCTTTATTGGCTTTCAGTAGTGCTATCAACTTAGTCCTCATTTCTGAGTCGAGCTGTTTGTTGATAAACACTGGGTTGGGATTTCTTTCATCTCCCAATTTTACTTCCTCCAGAAGATCTTGGTCTTTGAAATGTTCTTGAGACGTTGGACTGTCTTCCTCCTTGTGAGGCTTGTGATCCTGCAGTCCTTCCCACATGTTGTCCTCCTGTATCTTCTGCTCAATCCCCAAAGCAACATATCTTATTAAAGCCAATGAGTTGGCCTCTCCTTCCACCTCTTCCTTGGATTCACATCCAAGCAGCATCATCCTTTGGGGTGTCTGATTCATAATCAACAGCTTGTTTCAGCTTCGATTTTAGCTCTGCCAATTCTCCCAATTCCATCTCGTTGGTTGGGCAAGTGGCTGCCTGGAGTTCACTCAGTGGAACTACATCTGACTTGTACATTTCTGCTTCAGCAAAATTTGCTGTGGCACTAAATGGATGTGGATCAGCTTTGACTACTTCAACACCCACTTCTTTGCCTTTGTCATACTTAACAATCATCAATTCCTGATGGAGAGAAGAAGGAATGCATCCATTAACATGAATCCAATCTCTTCCTAGTAAAGCATTATATTTAGCATATGTATCCACTACGAAGAAAGCAGTGTCTGTTTCTATTCCACCTACTGCCAATCTAATGGAGATTATACCCCTGGCATGTTGGCTTTCCCCTGTGAATCCTACAATGGATGTGCTGGTTTTGGAATCAATTTTGCTTTTCCTTTTCCTAACTTTTTCAGGGTTTGGAAAGGCAAAATATTCACTGCAGCCTCATTATCCACCAAGATTCTATTAAGTGGGATTCCATCAAAGTGTGCAATAATATATAGTGGACGTAAATGTTGTCGCATAGCATTGGTAGGTAATTTAAATGGGTATGAAAGCTCCACATAATTTAAATCTATTACCAATGGGTATTCGATGTCCGACATAGAATCTAGTACAAAACAAGCACTTTCCTTCGAGCTTACCTCCAAACTCTCTTGATTCTGTTCAATTTCACATACCAGGTTTTCATCCATCTCGATCTGGGCCACTTCCTCCGGGTCACAATCATTGCATATGATGTTCAGTTCTTCATCACTATGTATCTCTTCAGAGGAGCTGGCTTTGACCAGCCAAGCATTGCTTTCATCTTTAGACGCGCTTGGCCAATTTTGAAGGAGTCCATCGAACACGGATAAACCATGTTAACTTGCACCTCTGGCTGGCTTCCAAACTGAATGCTTGCTGCTTCTTTGGTCTGGTTAATTGCCTCTGCTCTCACTTCCCCCTTGGATTCAGCCTCTTGTGCTGACACTTCCATGGGAGAAGAGTTTCCTTCTACCCCTTCTTGTTCCACCAACATGGCTTCTAGCAGCCCAGACTGGTAACTGGCCAATGAGTTGGGGGAAGGTGCATCGAAGTCCTCTTCGAGCATCGCTGAAGCTACTTTCTGCAAAGCTTCTCCCTCTCGATACTGGGTTCGAAACTCCTCGGGGTCCCTTTGAGCCCTGTCGAACCTTGGATTGAGCCTTGTTCCCTTTCCAGATTCCTCTCCAGTTGAGGAGTCTCCCATTTGAAAGAGTGAATACTTCCTTTGGAGCTTTCTTTTCTGTGTTCTTGAGAGCAAGGGGACCATCTGTGGGATTTTGGACTTGGGATCCCTTATCAATACCCAATTTCCAGAGTTTGAGCTGGGTGGTTTGAAGGTCTTGGTCCCACCTTTGGCTAGACCCTTATATCCTTGAAACAGATCAGGCTTAACCTGTTTCAGAAATCAATCAGGGACGCCTTTTACCAAAGTAAACTCGTCTTGCTTGACTTCCTCTTGTACCCTTGAAGTCTGACCAATGTTGGCCTTCTTTAGAGGAGGTACTTCCCTTTTCTGAGCATAAGGGACTATATTCGAGGGCATATTCCTCTTCGAAGCCAACCAAGGCTTGCTCTCATTTGGTTTTGCTGGTGCTGGAGCAATTCGCTTCATCCCTTGCTCTTTAGGGAACAGGCTGACTCCCTTCCTGTCCAGATCCTTGAAAACCAAATAGTTGGCTCTGCAACCCACGCATAAGCACTCCAAAAACGAGGCTTCGAGCATAGGCAGATGGTTTGTTCCAGCATCTTGTGAAGATAAGCCGGCAGTGCTTGATTTGTAATGGCTTTGTCTTACTCCCATGCCTCGAGGATGACCGACATATGGCTTCCACCTTGTGAGCTGAACTGAAGTCATATTCACTGGTGCTTCCTTGTCACGCCAATATTTTTTGACAGTTCGAGCCAACGAAGTGGGCACGTTGGTGTTTACTTCTTCGACCTTTGGAAAAGGAGTGGCATCGATTCCAATGGCCTTTTCAGGGAACTTGATCCTTCCTTTCTTGATTTGTTCCTGAATTCTGTCACGAAAAACATTGCAAGACTTAGTTGAATGAGACCAAGAATCATGCCATTTACAATATGTTTTCCCATGCTTTTCTTCTGCAGTTGGTAATTTAACTTCTGAGGGCAGCTTGATGATCTTTTTCCTTAACAGGTAATCAAAATTTCATCGGCCTTTGTTACGTCGAAAGAATAAACTTTATGTATTTCTTTCTGTTTGAATTTCTGCCCTATAGTAACATTCTTCCGGACTAGAGGCTCACAAACACAAGGATCATGTTCAATGATTTCTGCAATATCTATCTCATAGTTGGGATCTCTATAATACGTGGAATAAGAAGAGTTATGCCTATCTGTATCTTCTTCCAACAGCAATGACTCATATCTAGTGACTTTGTAGGTTAGATCTGCAAAGTCTCTAAACTCAGTGGAATCGAACCTCTTTCGAAGTTCTCTTTCCAACCCATCTTGGGCTAACCTCACAAACTCTGCCTCTGGCAGTTGGAGTTTGCACCTGGTCCTGGCCCTTTTGAACCTAGATATGAAGTCTGCTACCTTTTCAACTGGTTTTTGCCTTAATCTAGCCAAATCTGCCATTGAGACTTCAGGCTCTGCATGGAAAAATTGTGCATGAAACACCTCCTCCATCTGAAACCAATTGGTTATTGATCCTGGTGGTAAATTGGTATACCAAGCAAAAGCTGGTCCAGACAAAGAATTTGGGAACAACTTCAACTTCATGAAGCCATTTTGGGCCAAGTTCTTATATTGGGCAGAAAATCTAGCAATGTGTTCTATGGAAGACTGTCTTCCATCCCCATAGAACAAAGTAAAATCTGGGATTTTGAATTCCCTAGGGATTTGAAATGTGGTGTCTATCCATTCTGGATATGGCTTTCGATAGATCTGAGGTTGTACCCCCCGAGTTCGAGGTCCACAAACCTCTTGTATGAGACCCATAACTTGGTCTCTTAACACTGGGTTGTCTACGAGGAGATTCTGTCCTTGATTTGCCACAGGCTGATCTTGCCTTTCCAAATCATCTTCCTGAACCCCATTAAAATCCCCTTGGTTTTCCCTAGGGGGCCTCCCATATGGTGGTTGTTGCATCCTTTCAAGCGCAACATGAGGCTGTGTATACCTAGGATTTTTCTCTTGAACAGTGGGGAAGGGACCCCTAGCCATTGGCAACTCCTGACGAGAGTCTCGTGGATTGACATCCCTCCTTTCTGGTCTATACCCTTGTTCTAATTCTCTACGTCATCCCCCCATCTTCCCGGAACAGGTTCGAAGAGAGGATTAACACTTTGTCTATTCCCAGTGTTTCTTGGGACTCCAATGGTAATACCATGATATTGCCTAGGAATCTCCAATGGCTTTCTTGGTTTCACCTGGCTCATACCAAGATTGTGGTATGTCTTCAAGAAACATTTTCTCCTTTCCTGGTCTAGATTTTATCTTACCCTGTCCAACATCCTCTCCAAGCCTTCCTTCAAAGGGACTTTGGTGAGTGCTAGAGTTAGCTTGGTTGTTCAGTCCAATATATCTGTTGGACTGTTCCTTGCTAACTCTGGATTGGGCAATCTAGTTTTTATGCTTTTGATCATGGCTCTTTGGGTTTGAGCCATCTCTCTGAAAGCTATCATCATTTCTCTAAACATGTCCTCCTTATCATAGTCTTTACCACTAGCCTGTCCCTCTTGGACATTTGAAGGGAAGCCTGTAGGCCCTTGATAAGGAGGCATTTCACAAGAAGGCTCCTCCTGTAGAGGCTCCTCCATTTCTAAAGCCAATGGCTAAAAAGCTAGGCTAGCAGGCGTACCTGGTTCTGCAACCTGCTCTGGCTCAATTTGTTCCCCTGGCTCCAAAGCACCAATAGGTGTACCTATTTGCTTCCTGAGCCTTGGCATTTCGGCACCTTTGGGTCCCACCGGGCGTGCCAAAAATTGTTTGGGGGTGAATTAGTTCAATCAAAGGAAAAGATTATGTGCGGGCGTGCCAGAAAAGAACTAACTTCACAAATGAAATTATTCTTTTCAATGTGATTTGAAACAACTAATTTATATCAGGCAACTGTGTTATCTGTTCAATTACCTCAACTAAGAGGATTTTTCCTTAAAATGTCGAACCAAGACTACGGCTGGCTTTTCTCAAATCAAAAAAGATGAATGAACACAAACGAACCTGAATCTAATCGAAGGTAAGTTTGTATACAAACACTCTTAAGACCTTACTGAAACCAATGGAACAAATATAAGCACACTGAATTTAATCGAAGAGAGCTTACAACCAATTGAGATGATCGAGCACAAACAAACCTGAATCGAATCGAAGGCAAATTTGTGCACAAACACTCTTGGAATTTTTCTAAGACTAAGCAGAAATATAAGCACACTGAATTTAATCGAAGAGGGCTTATAAACGACTAATCTCTGGTAAGAGAAAGACTGAAAGGAATAAGAAACTTGAATTTAATCGAAAGTAGTCTTACATGCAAACAAGTCTTCAACTTACAAAGTAAACTAAACTACGTCCTAAACTAAGATAAATCCCTGAGCAATCATATTGAGTATGAGTTGTCAGTGGATGAGTTTTTTTGTCGGTCCTCTATCTTCAACTTCTTCTCTTATTTATAGACGCCGAGTGTGCCTTCGAACTCCACGTCTTCAATTGATGCACATGTTCCTTTTCGAACTGCCCATGATCCCTTGAAATTCGGCTGAGTGGAGTCTTCGAACGGTTGCTGAACTGGTTCCTCTAGAGTTCTTCTCTCTCCACGTTTGCTAATCTCGATCATGGCTGTTTTCTGGATCGTGGGCTTCCTCTTTTTATGCAACGTGAACATGATCACTCCTTCTGAATGATTCCCTGCTTGATTCCCCATGAGACGGAGATTCAATCACCGTTGGATGAGTTTTAATAAGTAATCCACGGCTAAACCTAATTACCGTCTTAATTACCCTTAATTGGGACTCAAACGCTGCCGTCTCCCATCAAAACGATACCGTTTAGTACTAAAATAATATCGCCATTAACCCTATGCTTCCATGTATCTCGGGCCAAAATGGGATATGTTCTGATAGGCCAAAGCATTGTTTGATGCCACGTGTAATTTTCTTATTGGGTGGCGTATTTTAGGATGTAAACACCCGTGTTCCGTTATATTCCCGTGTGCCCCGTGTTTCGAACCGTAGACCTCAAGATTCTGTTGCATGGATCTATCTACCAATTGCACCAACATACTCTTCATTACTAACTTTGCAATATTTACTATGTATCACTTACATATGCAGTACATATACAATTTTACACCAGAAACAACATAATATACATTCTTACATCTACCTAATAAAATACAAGGGTGTGGGGATCACACAAATACAAGTTAAAAGAAGAGCTGAGATTTATTTGAAAATCCAAAGGCTGCTGTTTGCTCTTCAACTCTCTTAAGAAAGTACCCACTGTAGACACCCCAATCCGAAACTCGGAGAGTTTTTGTCCGCCCCGATGATGAAATAAAGGAAACGATACCTTTGCGAGCTTGAAAAAGGATTTTCCTAAACCCATGTAAACCAAAAAACCCAAAGAATCCGAAAATCTGAAAAGCCCAGATAAAGGCCAGATAAAGCCCAAAACAAAAACCCAAAAGACCCTGAACCGAAGAAGGAGGCACCGTGCGGAGATTGACTGGAGCGCACGGCACCTTGAAACCCAAAAAGCCGCGTGCGGCCAAACCTCACCGCACGGCACAAAAAGCTGACTGGCTCAGAAAGCTGTCGGCCACGCCAGTTTGAGCCACAGCTGATGACTAGCTCAGCCGAAAATACACTTCTGACCCGCCCAGAAAATACCTCCACCATTTGAAATTCAAAATCCTTGGTCTTTACCTATAAATTAACCCCTCCACTCAAGGAAAAGGGATCTCCTCTTGGCCTTTCTTTTGGTTCTCTTTGCTTTTGGGTATTCTCACTCCATAATCTTTCTCTCTCTAGTTTTCACAGTCACTTTCCTACTTTCACTTCCATTTCCAAGTCTTAAAGAATGTCATTCCCAAAAGACATTCTTTAAGTGCTTTCACTCACTCCCTTCTCATCATTGAAGTTGATCTTTCATTAATTTCAAAGCTTCATCACCCAAAATACCTAACCTTCACTCACACCCATACTCTCTTTGTCTCATTCAACCTCCTCCATCTACATCCGTGACGATCCATCCACATCCTTACGTCTATAACCCTTGATCAATCTCGAAACCAAAGGTAAAAACTAGTTTCCTCGGACTAGATTCCGTTCTGGTCCTGAGGGGATTCTTCTGTCAGTAGGTCTAATCCCTTTTGGTTAGATTCTGACTCGAAATCCATTTTCATAAAATAAAAACAGTACTGTGCTGAGGTTGGGAAATCGCGCGGCCTGTTGATCAGGCGCGCGGCACCCTGACCCTCAGCGCACGGCATCTGTGTATGTTGGTATTATCGCAGGCAGGCTATCTGGATCTGAGTTTTCATCTGTTGTGGTTGTCTGTATCTGCTGTTTATTGTTTCTGTTGCTTTAAAAATAAGACCATATCTACAAGCCATGTTTTGGCTCTTTAAAAAGGCCTTCTAGATCATCCCGAATGATCAAATATGTCAAAACTGTTTTAAAACCTTATTTTGAGAAAACAACAACATTTTTGGGGATGATCTGACTGCCATGAGGTGTCTAATGAGTTTTCTAAAAGATGCACAGAGAAAACAATGAGCTAGATAATATTTTGAAAGTCTGCAACAGTCTGACAGCAGAGCAGGTACCACGCACGGCATGTTGAGGTGCCGCGCGCGGCAACTCAGGGTGTCGTGAACAGTCTGGCTGAGGTCCAGACAGTTTGCTGGATGATTTTTATTCCATTTGTTCACGTCATTTCATCACGACTGTACAGTCACCACGTACGCGTCAATGTGATATATTTCCCATGTCTCTTCCCCGTTATGTGCTTTATTAAAGAACTTGATATTTCAAATGATATTGAAGATTCCCCCTTTTGAAAACATTAAGTAGAGACTGGTTTTACCGGGCGAGTGAGATACTTTTTAAAGAAAAACCTTCCCCATTCGTAATGTGGCTCCCGAACCCAAAATCTCAACGTTTTCGTTAGACCGAAAGCCTTTTTGCAAGCAACTCCTCGGTTTCTTGGATGATCCATCTCAAAAATTCGGGTGGCGACTCTTTCAAAAGAAGGGCATGGAAGCCCACACACACTCTTACGAATATATTACAAAAATGCCATCGGATCTTTTGCGTAGTGCCGTAGGAACGGGCAAATACTAATTAGTGTATATAAGTACTTTATATAAATATATATATAATTTTTTTTTTGAATTGAGTACTTTATATATATTTATAAAAATATATTGTCACCCTGTTCGGCTAAATAAGCCAACTGGTTTATTTTTTTGTCCTTATTCAAATTTTTTTCGTATTTGTTAGTTTTTCGTTAATTTTTTGAAAATTATTGCATTTTCATGACGGGAGGAATCTAAAATGTAAAAAATTATGATCGAAATCCAATTTTTTTAATAAAGACGAAATTTTTTTAATAAAGACGAAAAAATTGGCTTATTGTTGTCTTTAGATGCAATAATCCTCAAAAAATTGATGAAACATTAACAAATACGAAAAAATTTTGAATAAGGACAAAATAATAAGCTGGTTGTCTTATTTAGCCGAACGGGGCCATATATACATACAAAATAACACAAATACATATACAGAGACGGAACTACTATGGGGTTTATGGGGGCTAAGGCCCCCAATTGGTTCGGGATTTTTTTTTTCAAATTTCAATATTAATATTAGTTGTTTTTTGATTTGCTAAGAACACTTGGATATTGCATTTTTTATTGGATGTTATTCGACATTTAAATGAATGTTATTAGACGCTTGGCTATTAATATTAGTTGTTTTTTTTTTGTATTGGATGTTATTAGACATTTTGTATTGTATGTACTCTCTTTGTGCCACAAAGTTTTTTTTGTCCACAAACTTAGAACCTAATAAATACATTTAAAAAAATAATTCAAACTCTCTTTTTGCAAATTACTAGAAATCCACGTGTTCTTTAAATTTTTGCAAAAGGTGAAAATTTAACTTTTGCCGATACAAAAATGTCATCGCCGAAAGATTTATCTTTTGGCAATGCACATTCTATCGCCAAAAGTTCCCCTTAGGACTATCACCGACACAAAAATGTCATCGCCAAAATGTTGAATTTTTGCCTATGCACATTTCGTCGCTAGAAAAAAAAATTTCGTCGGCAAATATTTCGCAGGAGAATATTTCCCGCCAACCTTACTTTTGCCGACAACATTGCCGATGCACTTGCTTTCATCGCCAAAAAATCTACATTTACCGACACGAACTAGTTTTGCATCGGCAAAAGTAAGCTTTTGCCGACAAAAAATGCATTGCGTCGGCAATCAGGTCGCCTTTGGTGCATTTTCTTGTAGTGTTATCTGAGGTATAAAAAAGCAAGTCATTAATTATAACGGACTACATTGGGTATTAGTAAAGACCAATTTTTCTGTTAACATGGATCAAATCATATTATTTTTATGTTAACATGGATCAAATCATGTTTTTTTTAAGAGAATTTTATTCCAAATAATTGACTATTGTTTGAGGTATAAAAGAGAAAATCATTAATTATAAAAAACTACGTTAGGTATTAGTAAAAACCAATTTTTCTGTTAACATGGACCAAACCATATTTTTTCAGAGAATTTTGTCCCAAATAATTGACTATTGTTTGAGATATAAAAGAGCAAGTAATTAATTATAAATGACTACGTTAGGTATTAGTAAAGACCACGCAAACACTACCCTATTTGCACCCAAACATTTACCCCCAGCAAAACACCATTACATCCCTGCCAAACGCCCCTAATTTGGGTCTCACCCAACTTGTCCCCAAAATACATGAACACATAGCGTTTACTTTTTAATTTCATCATATAAAGAAAACAAAATATAGCGTTTCAGAGGCGGTCAAACAAAATTTCCAAAACCCACATGGGACCGTACTTGGCCGAGCTGATGTTGTGCTGGTTGCTGTTGATGACTTTTCCTGGGTCCAGGAGGAGGTTCTTCTTGACCTTGTGGCTGGGAGGAGAGAAGACTAGGCTGAAGATGGGTTTGATGAGAGGTGAGATGCAAGGGGAGATGATGATGATGAGAGAGAGAGGGGGTGGATGGGTGGGCTGCGTGTTAATGGGAAAGGAGCAAAGAGGGTGGATGGGTGGGCTGCGTGTTAATGGGAAAGGAGCAAAGAGGGTTTTAGGGTTTCAATAGTAAGGGTATATTAGACATTTTATATTGTGTTTTCCATGTATTCTCAATTAAAATTTTCTGTTTCAAATTGGAGCAATTTTAAAAAAACATGCCCATCACTTGGGAATAGATTGCCCAAGTGCCATTGAACACCAATTCCCCCAAGTTTAAGTGAGATATAAATAGTAGTGGAAGTAGTAGTAGTAGTATGAATTTAGCTTCTGTAATTATGGGATGGTGCTACTGGTACAGATTTTATGTCTGTACCAGTGTATACAAACCCCTTTTTGGTCCCATTTTGAGTCTCAAAAAAATGATCGGAATTGCTTATTTTGTTTAAAATATTTTGTTTATGGCTCCTTAAAAAAATAAGATCAATCCGATATCAGTTAAACGTCTACAAAACATCCAACTATGTCCTAGAATTCAAGCCGGAATTCTAAAGCAAAATTTTGATGTTTCGTAAATTCTCTTACCGATATCGGATTGAGCTTTTTTTTCCAAGGACCATAAGCAAAGTATATTAAATAAAATGAGCGACTCCGATCCTTTTTTTAAGACCCAAAATGAGCTCAAAAGGGATTTGTACCCACCGGTAAATCTATACCAGTAGACTTTCTAGTAATTATGTACTCCGTATCAATTTTAATGCTCCTTATGGGAAATCATGTAAGTTTGACCTCAAAGGCTCAAATGAATCGTATTTTTCCTAATATTTTCCAAACTTTTTTGCACAGTTAGAAAGTACTCACTAAGATCGTTTGAACAGTGAAAAAAACAAAAATATAAAAATTAATTTCAGAAGTACACGTTATTTTTTAGGTCAAAGTTACACAGTCTCTCAAATGGAGCATTTAAATTGGATCAAAAGGAGTATATTTCTAACTTGATTCTTGATTTTAGGACTATTTTAACTCAACAAATAATTCTGGAGTTCTCTCTACATTCCTTGTTTGTTCTAGCTAGGCCAGGTGTTCTTCATTTTTGCTGTGGCCGGATTCGAGAGTCCATAGGCTAGGTTAAGTAAGATTTGATCTAGAAAAATACATTTGTTAAAATTTTATCAAACTTATTTGTCTTCTAGAATGATAGCAAGTTGTTCTTCCTCCATCAACTATAGTGCCCGATTTTCAAGAACATTTATAAACATTTTCTCATGATAGTTTGGTTACTTAATATATAGTGAAATTAACTTAATTAGCAGAAGCAAATCAGATTACATATGAAATTGAAATACTTAGATCAGTTTTAAAATTATGATTACATGCGTGGAAATTTAAATTACGTGCATTTAAGGAAATGAAACAAATCCTCTGACAGTAAGGGCTTCAGGCTTCTACTGCTTCTTCAACACCTGACGTGAAATGTCAGGGTAACAAAGTTCTGCGAGTGAATGACACTCAAAAGATAATCTCTTATAGTATTCATAATGGCATAATCAAAAGTAATATGTTTCTGAAGTTTACAATGTTGGTGTAAAATATGGCTCACAATGGTGTAATCAAACTTAGCAACCTCCCTAAAAATAATTAAAATTTTGGAATTTGGATAACCGAAACTAGTAACCTTTTGCCAATAACCAAATTAAATGAACCTCAAATGTTTTCAACAAAATACACATATCATTATACAGAAACCTACAACACCCCCCCCCCCCAGTGCGAGCTCTATCTCATAATTTAGTATCTGCTCTATAGGGTCCTAAATAAAAGAGTAGATACTTATTACAAGACACTAGAGACAAAAATAAATTATGATCTTTAATTAGGATAAAAGGATTGAAAAAAACAAAATTTTCACACCGGTTCAAACGGATTGAAAATTGGAGTATTTAATTTTTTCATCATATTTTTTTAATAAATAAACAGTCTCAAAACAATTAAGTGTTCGAATTTTTAATCCGTTTGAACCAGTGCGAAGATCTTATTTTTCTGATTATTTTATCCTGAAGGATAATAATTAATTGTTGTCTTCAGGGCTCTCATAATTAAATATCTACTCATTATTAAGGACCCTATAGATCAGAAACTTAATTATGAGAGCCCTAGAGATAAATTTAATCATGACCCTTTAGGATAAAATGATAAAAATAAAATAAAAACTTCGTATCTGTTCAAACTGATTGAAAATTGGAACATTTAATTTTTTCACTATATCTTTTAATATGGTCATGATTAAACCGCTGCAAGAAAAAAAATTAAGTGTTCCAATTTTTTATCTTTTTAAACCGCTGCGAAAATCTTATTTTTTAATCATTTTATCCTAAAAGGTCATAATTAATTTTTATTTGTAAGGCTCTCATAATTAAGTTTCTGCTCTACAGGGTCCTAAAAGGAAGAGAGCATGAGCTAGTAACAACTGTTTCAAGTTTTAAATGGGCATTATGGTGATGTGTCAGTTGTAAATTCGTTTGCCGCTCATCCCATTCTACACGGAGGAGCCGTGTAGAATTTAACCTCAATTGCTAATTGGTAGAATTCTCATGAAATAAGGCTGAGCATCACCTTCTTTTTTGGTTGCCGATTCTTAGCTTTCTTTCTATCTCCGCCAAATATCAGAATGCAGGGATTTCTGGTCCCTCTTCACCGGTAGTGCTGGAGAGAGGTATGAGCCGAAGTGAGGGAGCAAATTGACACAAAGGTCGCAAAACTGAAGGAAGGAAAGAAAGGCAGAGATTGTGCTAGGTTTCCTCTTCATTGATGAAGTCCACATGTACGAATTGCCAACACTAAGGTACTCCACAAATCACAATCACTCATGTGTGTTCATTATTTGGCAATCAAGGTGAAGAATTTGAAGAAGGTCAAGCCAGAGTGTAAAGTTGTAAACTTTGTATTTTTTCATTCATACTTTTACAGAGATGGAGGTACAAATATATAGAGAGACACTACAAGAAAAATCACCTTTAATAGCGTTCGAAAAACGCTATTGAAAGGTATAGATCGCGTTTTTTGAAACGCTGTATTAGCCGACGTTATAAAAAGTCTGAGACATAACATAGCGTTTTTGGGCTGTTGTCTATTTTTAGTTTTGATAGCGTTTTTGGGCCGCTGTGTAGCACATACTTTTTATAGCGTTGTTCGAATGCTGTATAATTTTAAGTTTTGTTATAGCGTTTTATGAACGTTGTATGTTGGAGACTTTATATAGCGTTTTTTAGATGCTGTCTATTTTTCCAAGTTTTTATAGCGTTTTTGGGCCGCTGTATAATTTGTAGTTTTTATAATGTTTTTCGAATGTTGTACAATTTAAAGTTTTTTAATAGCGTTTTCTGGATGTTGTATGTTGGAGGCCTAATATAGCGTTTTTGGACTGCTGTCTATGTTTTGTAGTTTTGATAGCGTTTTTGGACCGCTGTCTAGTTCTTTTTTTTTTTGGGGTAGCGTGGTTTTAACTTGCTACGTATGCCACACTTTCCTGTAGAAGTTTTCCTTATTTTATACAACACTGCAACCCAATAATCTAAATAGCAAGCTCATGGAACAACACTAACGTACAAAAAAAAAAAACAAGATGGCTCCAATAACTTCCTTGGCAATATATTTGCAATTTACATAAAAACCAACAAAATATGCCTTCAAACATCAGTATGGTACATGTCTTTTCCACATTTCTAGCTATTCCAAAAGTGGAGTACAAGTTTTGCACCAAATATCAACAAAAAGGCCTTCCGAAACATCTATGTATCCCAAAAGTGGAGTTTAAGCATGGGCACCAAAATATTAACAAAAAGGCCTTCCAAAAAAAGTGGAGTGTAAGCCTTGGCACCAAAATATCAACAAAAAAACCTTTCGAAACATCTATGCATCCCAAAAGTAGAGTTTAAGCCTTGACACCAAAATATCAACAAAAAAAGGCCTTCTGACAGATCTCTATGTATCCCAAAAGCGGAGTTTATGCCTTGGCACCAAAATATTAACAAAAAGGCTTCGAACCAAAACAATTCTTCCGAGCGATCATGACAACCAGCGCACTAGCAGATCATACCTATATTGATCTTCAACAAAAAGTCACAAAAAAACCTTCTCTCTTCTTTGTCAACCCATAAACCTACATATGGTAGAAGCAAACATTTCAATTGATGGAGTTATAACAATTTCTACTAAACCAAATTTATAAACAATGGAGTATAACAAAGGGTGCAGCTAATGCCACGAAGATTTATTTTAGTGCCACGACACCTTGTGTGTAGTCACTATTCTACCCCTAAAAGAGCCGAACAGCCTCTCTCCCTCTCCCTCTCTCTCTCTCCTCTTCCTGGTTTGAACTATTTCCCTCTAAGAAGAGTGCGATCCACTTGTCCTATTTTCCTTGCAACCACTTTTCTCTCCTTGTATTTCTTTCTATCCACCATTACCAGGGAGCAATCCTAATTTCGATATCAAACAAAAAAAGTCACGGTACGAGTATAGCATAAAAATTTACAATCCTTTTAGGTATACAAGAAGAAGCGAAGAGACTGAAAGATTTAAAATCACAATCTCTTTCTACAATTTCCTTTCTATCTTTGCACGATTTGGTCTGACTTTGGGGATCCTTTGGATAAGAGGCAAAAAAAAATGACTGATAATGGTCTGGACACCGTGGTGGTACTCGATTTCACGATCAGCCCCTGTCATAGAGGGTTGGTACAAATGGCGAGAGGTGTGAAATGCTCATCGTTAACTTCAAATCAATCACGTCCAGTTCTAGTTGTCTCCACTGACCATGGACGATAGAGCTTAACAGAGGCCAAAAAGAGAGCAGAGGAAATCAAAAACATAATGGGTCTCTGGAGAGAGAGGCAGAGGTCAGGAGTCACGTGAAGACTAAATTGAGGGCAATCGTGTCAGATTACACAAAGTGTCGTGGAACTAACAAAAACCTTAGTGGCATTAGCAGTGCCCATAACAAATTATATTCTTTTTTGACAAATATAAGTGGAAAAAAAAATACACTACCCTGGGTTAGATTCCATAAGAACCTTGTCAGCAGGCCATGCAATGGTAGATCCAACAGCTTCTTCAATAGTAGTCATAAAACTTGTTTGCCTCGACAAAAACATTTCAGGCTTCTTTGGAACAACCACCCAAACTCTCATTGCGTTAGGTCCGATGGGAACATGATGAACAGTTGCACTTGGATCACTAGAAGACCAACATCCTTCAGCAACTACTTCTCCCGTCCCCATCCAATCAAGCAAAATGCACTTGCCGCTACGTGGGTTAGTAGTGTTAACGCTCTTTAGCAACAAGGCAACACAACAACAACAAAAATCAACAATGTAAGTGTAGTGAAAAACTAAAATTAAAAGTACTAATAATCTGAATAACAACTCCACTTGCCAAACATAGGATACGAAATTACATGAAACTAACTTGCCTCTCTTCCTAATTCTCATATGGCTGCAACTAACGTGTATATACATCCTTAAACTGCTGGTTTTAAGATTGCAATACACTATTATATTATTCACTAGCTTGAGCATCAGGTGGATTATGTCTGTGCCCCTAGTTAATTTCTAAGAAAGCAGCAAGAAGTTAGAATGAGTTACTCTAGCAATGGACTTATATTTCCCCCTTATTCTGCTTGAACTTGAAACAAACAAGCAAAGCAAAATACAAAAGAAACAAAGTCAATATAAAGCCAACAAATCCATCCTCAAACTTGTTTCTCAAAGCTCCCAAATGCAGCAAAATCCAAGGTAAATCAACCGAAGATCAATATTTTGGACACACCTGCCTAACTTTATGGAAGAATAACATAGTAATCAACTAAAATAAAGACTTCTTCGGACATTATCAAAGTCCTCAACTAAGGTTCTTTAGGACTCACGTTATCTTGAGCCGGACTTGATGGGGAGTGATTATTTGGTGCCCTCGAGGCATAGTAGGTGGGTGTCCCAACTACCTCCTCACCACACATTTTGTGGTGGGCTCCACACAATGTGTGGTGAGGAGTGAGATTGGGGCATCTACCTACCATACCTTAAGGGCATTGAATATTTTTCCACAACTAATGTTCACCAAGAGTCTAATAAAAAGGACAACCCAATGAACGAGCAACTGCAGGGTCTGGACATGGAGAGAGACTTCCATATTTTGAATGCAAACAACCCTACTGCTGTTCCAAGGTCTTCCCTTGGAGAATGTCCTGATGAACTTCATTGAAATTTGATATAAGATCTCATACACTACTACGTACTGTGAGATATAGCTTAAATAAGCAACTAGAAAAACACACAGTCAAAGACTCAAAGTTTTCAATAATTATGATCCGTACTGAAATGCATGGGCCGTAAGTATCATGAGTAGGACCTCTGGTACTGTAACGTGCAGCACTATGGAAGCTAGGAGCTGTTCACATGGCAGAGACTGTTTTGTGTTGCAAAGCAAGGAATAGATTTTAACATGAGTTCAGTGCAATTTTTTTTTTTTTTTTTTGTGCCTGATGGTGCATGGCAGCCAACTTCTTTAAGAGAAGCAGCTACTTGGGTGAAGTTTTGAGCAGGGGAATCAGATCAAGTTTCACAGGTTGATGTGTGAGGATTGTTATGACAGCTCAACAATGATCATATATAGCGCAAAGAACATGGTGGAATGAGGTGAAATGGAAATTGACATGATTTTAATTCCAAGAGGGACAACTGATTTTAATTCCACATACGATTCACCTCAAATGAAAATTAATCAACAGACCACTAGCCCACATTTAAAGCACCTAACCAGTTGAGATTGAGAAGTTTCGAATTTAAACCAGATGGATTCGTTTCGAGTCTAAAATGGGTTCTCTAGTAGTTAATACTTTATAACTCTTTACTAAGAGCCATGCTGCACCTGTTCGCATAACTTGTCATGAAATTAGTTAAGTAGATCAAAAGATGCATGTAACTCACATTACATTGTCATGGTAGCAAAAGATAGATAAAGCGACATAGCAAATGACATTACAGATATGAAAAAAAAGAAAAAGAAAAAAAGAGGAGTAACCAAATATATGTTATCCAAAATGGCACGACAATTGAAAATAGGCACAACAATTTAAAGGTGTGATTGTCCAACTAAGATTTCCTTTCAATAACTCGATAATTACACAAATCATACTAGTGTGCCCTCGCAATCTTCTCTTGCATGAGTTACTCAATCTCCTTCATTATCATCATCAATGTCCATACCAAGTGCTGAAACATCTTGTGGCCTGGAAGAACTATCAACGATTTCTTCGAACATTTCCATGTCGTAAAAACCCCTAGGTGGTGCCTTTAGTACAACATACCAATTGGAAGAGTCTGCCTCTCTTGAATAAAAAACTTGTTTTGCTTGTGAAGCAAGGATAAAGGGCTCTTTGTCATATTGCGTCTGACCTTGGTGTAGGCTAACAAGTGTAAAGCCATCTTCAATCTTAACACCATGACCAATATTTGCCCAATCACACTTGAACATTGGAAGTTGGAATTTATGATAATCTAACAAAACTATTTCTTTGATCACTCCATAGTATGAAACTACATCAACAACTTGTGCAGTGTCCTTCACACTTGCTCTACACATGGTTGTTGCGTCAATGGAAACACCACTGTTTTGCGTTGATTTTTCCGCATCCTTTGTGTGAAACCGCTGCCCATTGATGATATAACCAGTGTAGCTCATTGCTTGCTTTCTAGGACCATTTGCCAACCATTGTAGCCTATCCAATTCCTTATTTGGGCAGGATTGTATCAGAATCTGTACAAGTATAAGCAACCCAATTATAATTATCCTCTGTATATTTTTTTGCCTAAAAACCTCAATTAAAGAAAAACATAAACCTGTTCTTTCAACCAATTTGAAAAGGTGTTAGCGTGTCTCCTCAAAAGTAAACTTTTATTTTTTTGTAGACGAAGGCTTGGATTGGATTGCCTTAGCTCCTCTAGATGTTTCCTAATAGGAAAAAGAATAAATAGGAAGTGATTCATCCACTTAAGCTATCAATTCAACATTTAAAGTTCTATCAAACTTACTCTAAATATGGTTCCACAATTGCTGTATTCAATAACACATAACGATGTGCACTTTCCAATAGATCCTCACTCAATGTAATTGATGTGCCAGCTGATATTGGACGACCTTCAAGAATTACATCATTCTCGACATCTTGATTTCGGCGTTCTCGGTAATCTGCTCCCACAGGTTTCTTCATATGTCTACTACAAAATGTCATGCACTCTTCTGCAAGAAAGCATTCTGCTATGCAACCTTCAGGTCGTGCCTGATTCCTGACATTTCCCTTGAAAATCTTCATATGTCTAAACACGAAGGAAATATATTAAGATGGTATAACTATAAATGATGATGCTCAAAAAGGTAAATATGAGTTCACCTCTCGAAAAGGAACATCCAACGGTAATGAACTGGCCCACAAAGTTGTGCTTCTCGTACTAAGTGAATTGTTAAGTGAACCATGATGTCAAAGAACGAGGGAGGAAAGAACCTCTCAAACATGCATAAGGTTTCCACAACTTCATCTTCAAGGGCTTCTAGTTCTTCTCGATCAATGACTCTTTGACACAATCTATTGAAGAATGAACAGAGGCGAAGTATTGCATTTCTAGGTCCCTTCGGTAGCAATCCTTTTAAGGCTACAGGCAACAATTGTCGCATTAGCACATGATAGTCATGGGATTTGAGACCTGCGACCTTCAACTCATCCATTGATACACAGTTCCCAATGTTTGAGCTATATCCATCAGGTAATTTCAAATCAAATAACCTCTTGCAAAAAATCTGTTTCTCAGCCTTAGAAAGAGTATATGGAGCTGGAGGAAGATATGTCCTTGTCCCTCGCTCCTCTGGATGCAAATCATTCCTTATTCCCAAAATTTGTAAATCCTTGCGAGCATTTAGGCCATCCTTAGATTTTCCAATGATATCCAATAGCGTGCCAATAATGCTCTCACAAATATTTTTGATGATATGCATTACGTCTAAGTTATGACGAATTGGCAATTCCTACATATACAATTAGATACCACCTCATAAAACCTACTAGAACATAACATGAAATCAATATTAATATAATGACAATGCATTTAAATACCACTTGCCTCCCAGTATGGTAGATCAAAAAAGATTGACCTCTTTTTCCACATTTGTTTATCTTCATCATCTCGCTTTCTTTTTGACGTTTCACCTTTTCGCTTTTTGCCTTTTCCCCAATCATTCTTAAAACCTTTAAGAGCAAGTGAAATCCTACGGCCAGTCATGATTGGAGGCTTTTCCCTTTCTCTTCCTTTCCGTCAAACCATGCTTTCTTCTTTCGAAAAGGGTGGGATGGTGAAAGAAAGCACCTATGCCCCATATATACCATCTTTCTACAGAATTTTAACCATAGAAAACGTGTATGTTCTCCACATATTGGACATGCAGTTTTACCCTTTGTCTTACACCCGGCAAGATTTCCATATGCTGGAAAATCATTTATTGTCCATAACAAAATTGCCCTCAACTTGAACCTAGAGTCCGTGAGTACATCATAAATACTTGTACCAGTGCTCCACAAATGCTGTAGGTCCTCAATGAGCGGTTGTAAATACACATCAATATCATTACCAGGTTGCTTAGGTCCTGGGATTAACAATGTCAATAAAACATTTTCTCTCTTCATCCATAACCAAGGTGGCAAGTTGTATATAACCAACATAACGGGCCAACAACTATATGTAGAGCTCAAATTGCCGAATGGATTGAAACCATCAGTAGCAAGACCAAGCCTTAGATTGCGTGGGTCTTCTGCGAAAGACGGCCACTTAGAATTAACTGTCTCCCACGTTGGGGTATCAACTGGGTGTCGCATCTTTCCATCTTGGCTTTTATGAGTGGAGTGCCACTTCAAATTTTCAGCCATCTCTGCTAACCTATATATGTCCTGAATCCTCGGTATTATAGGAAAATATCTCAAAACTTTCGCAGGAACCCCCTTTCTTATTTTCTTCGTGCGTACATCTACCTCCCATCTTGAACTATTACATTTGGGGCAATTCTCCAACTCTGCATTTTCTTTCCTGAATAAACAACAATCGTTCACACAAGCATGGATTTTTTCGTAACCCAGTTTAAATGCTTTGAGAAGTTTTCGAACAGCTTGCATGGAGTCTAGCATTACATTATCCGGAGGGAACATATCATGTAGATCCTCCAGAAGACCACTAAAGCTCTCATCAGACCACCCATTATCAGTTTTACGCTTGTACAATTTTACGATTGCTGATAACTTCGTATAGTTTTGGCAACCTGGGTACAATGGAGTTTCAGCATCTTCTAATGATTTTGCAAACTCATCCCTCTTTTCTTCCTGTGGTTCAACATACTCTTCATCACGTGCATATGCCGCACTATACAAGTTATAAGCATCCGACATCTCCGTTTCTTTAGGGTTTTCAACTGCACTTGGGTGCTCCCCGTGATGAAACCAAGTTGTGTATGTAGGATCCATTCCCTTTATTACTAAGTGCTCATAAACATCCTCTAGACAGTGGTGGCTTAAATTACGGCAATCTTTGCAAGGGCATAGAATCTTTCCTAGATTTCCAACATTTTGGCTAGCCATTTTCACAAAACTCGATGCTGCGTTCATATACTCATCAGTGGATCTACCAATGTTGAAGGAAAATATGTTAAACACTTTAATAATCTACAACCACTTTATGTGTAGTAGCCTGAAGGTATATTTTTATTACCTAATCAAACGCACCCAATCTTTGTCCATCATCCTAACAGCAGACAACTTGTTTCCTGATATGAGGTAATCATACAAGCGAAATCCTCATGAAGTCTACATGGACATATATCATTCTTGGCAATAAGCAAGAAATCCAAACGCTCTAAGTGCATAAGTTGTGCAAATAGGGTAAAAGATAACTATGATTCATGATCTTGAAGTTGCTAAGACTACTATACATAAAGACTAAGAACAACTAGCTTCAGAGATATGTACAAGAGTAGTGAAAGAGCAAAAGAGCTAATGGCTCTTATCACTGGAATATGGCCCGTGGCACTGTAGACACCCCAATTTGGCCTAACGATTATTTCAACTCCCACCTTGGGACCATCCCGATGATGATATGGATTCGATGATTGCTGATTGCTTTTTGATGAAACCCATGGACTTATGGTACGAACTCTGAGCCACTGAGAGGACCCAATCCAGAGCCAAATAGCCTTTCAGACAGAAGTGTAGTGTGTTAGGAAAATCCATCGATCGACCGCAACATCGATTTCACGGCCTTAACATCCATTCCTCACCCGAGCAACCGGTTGCACCCAAAATCTCCCTGAGAGATCGAAGCCTCGGCCGCCAGATCAATGGCTCGGCCGCTACATCCATTTCCAGGCCGTGACATCCTTTGCTCGGCCGCCAGATCGGCCTTTTTCCAGACTCTCGAACCTTCTGTCGGTTGATCGATCCACCGCCTCTCCGATGCGTTCGGGCTACGTTCAGGGATTACGTTGAAGAGTTCGAGTTACAATGCAAATGCAATTGTAACCCCGTGATTTGATTGGACGAAATGTGTCATCCCTTTGCCTATATAAAGAGGCCTTTGGCCTCCGAAAATACACACCACAATACAACGAAAATCCTCAGATCTATACACATTCAAGCCACGTAATTCTGGCTGTACACTCCTAAAAACCCTCTCTGCAAAAGCCCCAACCTTCCATAGGCGGCCATCAATCAGACGATCCAACCCCGGAGTCCAAATCCTAACCCTAGGGTTTCGTCCAAGAAGCAATCAATCAGCCAATCTCCATCAATCCAAAGCAATCAAGCAACTGAGGGATCAAGGTGGTGAGGCCCAACGGCCTCTGGTTTGGTTGATTTTATGTTTAATTTACTAATCGTAGCCTTCTGATAGCCTGTTAAACTTTCTGTCTGGTGTGAGGAAGAACACCAGCCGGGGCTTCGATGCCTCGGCCGGTACATTGATATCAGCATGATTCCTCGGCCGCGACATCCATTCGCCGGCCGAGTGATCGATTCGCTGGCATAGTTTGATTTGTTTTCTGCTTTCTGACGCATGATTTATTTACAGTCCTGGCTCACTTATTAACTGTTTAAGGCATAAAAACAGACTACGTGTATAGATTAGATAAAGCATCTACATGTCTTATGTTGAATGATTATGGGCTAGCCTTGCGGCTAGGCAGAAAGGGGTGCCTAACACCTTCCCCTTGCTGTACCTTTGGCTTCCGTATCCAGAATCTCTATCTGTTTTCCTAGCTTTAACAAACTAGGTGGCGACTCTGTTTTGATGATAACCGCTATCGTGTGGTGATACCTCTAGCCATGGAAGTATCCACGATCTTGGTTTATGAAGCGAGCAACCAATCGAGCAAACACAGTGATGATACAACTGTATGGTGATGCCCCGTCTGGGAGGTGTCTACAGTTTTCTGGCGACTCTGCTGGGGAGATGAGAGCCATAACCAAAAAGTTCAACATAAGACTAATACATGCCTTATTTAATTCATTTATCATATGCATCGAGCAGACAAGCCTCGTTGAGTTCACCTAATATCCCGGCATGACATGGGCTATGTTCGGGGTTCCAGCAAACTCCACAGTCACTTGTACCTTTTGGTATATCAAAAGGGGAATCACCCAATCACTGCCTATGATGGACTAGTGAGAAGACTGATGCCATTTGACAACGGAGCACCCTGAGACTACCAAGACCTTACATGTGTTAGAAAGCAATAGAACTTATCAAACTAAGGCAGGAACCTACAGGCTAGGAACCTACTTGCATCTTACTTCCGTGTTCTTCCTCACACCCATTGTATATTTGTATATTGTAAAGTTTTCTCTTGCAGGTCAAACCTTAGGAGTCTTTCATCTAATGAAGGTAGGTGAGTTAAACTAATCTAACTTAAACAAAAATCTTTCAGGAGAAACAAATGGCCACATCATTGTTCATGCTTGATTCGCACTCTCAAACTGTCACCAAGCTATCTGGCCCGTCCCACCTTGCTGCTAAGGATTTCAACCCCTCCAAATACATCACTCCCGCGGATGAACCAAGGCCCATGGTAGCCATCATTGAAGACAACCATGTTATGTTCGCAAGAACAGTCTATGAAGAAGAAGTGGAAGACATAATTGAGGAAGAAGGGTTTGGTAGGGTTCCAATCTATTTCTACGACCCTTATGCACCCACTGATGATTACTGGCCAATTGATGAAGTCGACAACTCTGAATCTGAAGAAGCCAAGGAAGAAGAGCCTGCTAATGATGATCCACTGGATGAACTATCACTAAACCTACTCTTTGATGAAAGGATCTCCAACAGCGAAATAAGGGTGATCCATCCCATCACAGATAGGTTTGGTAATTGGTGGGAATTTGTTGGTACACGAAGAATTGACAGCAGTGACGAAGCGGAAATTGAAGCTCAACTAGAAGAGATAACAGCCTTGGCAAATCAAATGGCCCTCCAAGACTTGCAGGGTGACAGTGATGAAAGTGCGAATCAAAGTGACTATGAAGTGCTGATGATCAACCTTGGTGATGAAAAAGACTGCTCTGAGCTGATTGTAGATGCTGAAAAAGGGGCCTACCCTAACTGGACCGTGGAACATACTTTAAAATACAAAATAAAAAATGCTGATTCCGATTCCGACTCTGAGACAACTCAATCCGAGTCTAGTTTTTCATCTTCTCAAACTACTGAGTTTAGTGAGGAAAACCTAGTCAAAGTACCAAAACATAACATTTGTTTTGAGTTTGATTCTGAAATATCTTTTGACAATTTTAGCAATGAGAAGGAAGATTTAGAGTATTTCACTTTGTCTATGATTAACTGCATGGATTCTGACAATCCAATTTTTGAGGAAGAAATTCCAAAAGAAATTCTAGAATTCATCGAGAGAGAAGAAGAAAGACATGCTAAACCTTTTTCTGAGGAAATAATCACAGCAAATGTGGGCTCTAAAGACGAACCCAAAACAGTTAAAATTGGCACAACACTATCTTCTCAAGAAAGTGAAAAACTAATCCTTTTGCTAAAAGAATACAAAGATGTTTTTGCCTGGTCTTACGAGGACATGCCTGGTATAGACCCCGAAATTGTTCAGCACAAAATTCCTCTCCATTCTGATGCAAAACCTGTTAAACAAAAGCTAAGACGCATGCGTCCTGATTGGGTTTTAAAGATAAAAGAAGAGGTTACCAAACAGATCAACGCCGGTTTCCTCATAGTCACCGAGTATCCACAATGGGTAGCTAATATCGTTCCAGTACCAAAGAAAACTGGGGGTATCAGGGTCTGTGTAGATTTCCGAGATCTTAACAAGGCCAGTCCAAAGGATGATTTTCCACTACCCCACGTAGACGAGCTTGTGGACAACACTGCAGGGCACGCACTGCTGTCTTTTATGGATGGGTTTTCTGGGTATAATCAGATTCCGATGTCTCCCGAGGATAGAGAGAAGACCACCTTCACCACGCCATGGGGAACCTATTGCTACCGAGTGATGCCATTCGGACTGAAGAATGCTGGAGCTACCTACCAAAGGATGGCAACAACCCTGCTGCACGACATGATGCACAAAAAGGTCGAGGTATATGTCGACGATATGATAGTCAAGTCAAGGGAAAGAGAAGGACACTATGAAGCACTTCAAAAGTTCTTTGAGAGGATTAGGCAATACAAGCTACGTCTTAATCCTAAAAAATGCACTTTTGGGGTAACAGCTGGCAAAATGTTAGGGTGTCTCATCACTCAAAGAGGAATCGAAGTAGATCCTTCAAAGATACAGGCTATCATGGAGATATCACCACCAAAGACAGAGAAGGAAGTGAGGAGTTTCCTGGGAAAGGTACAGTTCATCAGTAGGTTCATTTCTAAACTCACAGCCACTTGTGAGCCTCTTTTTAAGCTTCTAAAGAAGGGCACTGATTTCGAGTGGAGTCAGGACTGTCAACAAGCTTTCGAGGCAATCAAAAAGTATCTTCAAATTCCACCTGTGTTAGCACCACCTATTCCTGGGAAGCCATTGATTCTGTACCTCTCAGTGACAGATACGTCCATGGGATGCATGCTAGCACAAGAAAACGATGCCAAAGTAGAGTGTGCCATATACTACCTCAGTAAAAAGATGATGGATTATGAAGCAAGGTACACTCCCCTCGAGAAAACCTGCTGGGGGCTAGTATGGGCCACAAAGAAACTAAGGCATTACCTATTGGCACATCCGGTAGTGCTGGTTTCTCGCTTAGACCCAATCAAATATCTTTTCGAGAAGCCAGCACTTATTGGAAGGCTGGCTAGATGGTTACTGCTGCTTGCGGAATTCGATCTCAAGTACATGACAAGGAAATCAGTGAAAGGAAGGGATGTGGCAGAATTCCTGGCAGATCATCCCGTGACAGAGGCCGAGGTAGAGGACTTCATGTTCCCTGATGAAGACATCTTGTGTCTCCTAAACGACACCTGGCAGCTCTATTTCGATGGAGCATCAAACCAATGTGGATATGGCATAGGGGTACTGCTAGTCTCCCCAAACGACTCTCATATTCCTTTGTCATATAAACTAAGGTTTGAAGTCACCAACAACCAAGCTGAGTATGAAACCTGCATCGCTGGAATGGAGGCAGCCCTGGAGCTAGGGGCAAGAAGGATAGAAGTCACTGGAGATTCAAACCTAGTGGTATCCCAAGCAAGGGGAGATTGGAAAGTCAAAGAAGATACACTGAAACTATATCACTCTGTACTAGAGAACTTGATTCCGCAATTCGACTCAGTCATCTTCACGCACACTCCCAGAGAAAGCAATAGATTCGCAGACGCATTGGCAACACTAGCATCCATGGTATACCCTTGGGATTCACAATGCGACCTCTTATGATCGAGCAGAAGATCAAACCAGCGTGCGAGTGCACTTTCATGGAAGAAGGCGAGAATGATGGTAAGCCCTGGTATGAAGATGTGAAGAAATTCTTAGAAGAGGGGGAGTATCCTTCTGAAGCCACCACAAAGGACAAAATGGCTTTGCGAAAGTTTGCGGCTCGATTTATAGTCTGCGGAGGAATGCTATATCGAAGGGCGCATTTGGGTCCCAACCAACTTTGCGTCACTACGGAAGAAAGCCACAAGATCATGGAGGAAATACATGAAGGAATCTGTGGGCCACACATGAATGGAGCAACGATGGCAAAGAAGATCCTGCGTCAAGGATATTATTGGACTACTATGGAAGCTGATTGTGCTGACTATGTTCGTCGATGTTTCAAATGCCAAACACACGCTGATCGCATGCGCATATCCCCTACAGAACTATATAGCCTGACATCCCCTTGGCCATTCTTCACCTGGGGGATAGACGTCATTGGGAGCATAAATCCAAAGGGAAAATACAAGCACCAGTTCATTCTAGTGGCCATCGACTACTTCACTAAATGGGTAGAAGCAGCTTCCTATGCTACTCTCAAAGCTACTCACGTGGCCAAGTTTATCCGCACCAATATCATCTATCGGTATGGTGTACCTCACGAGATCATCTGCGACAACGGATCACACTTCAAAGGGGCAACGAGGAAGCTCTTCGCCGAATTTGGGATACAAAATCATCGGTCATCTACTTATCGACCTCAAACTAATGGAGCAGTTGAGGCTGCAAACAAGAATATTAAGCGGATCTTACGTAAGACTATCGACACCTATACAGACTGGCCAGAAATGTTACCGCTAGCATTGTGGGGCTACCGCACAACCGAAAGATCTTCAACTGGGGCTACCCCTTACTCTCTGGTCTATGGAATGGAGGCTGTATTACCTATCGAATTGGAATTGCCCTCACTAAGAGTGCTAGCTGAAACTGGAATGATCGAAGAAGACTGGGTTCAAAACCGCCACGATGAGTTAGCACTACTAGATGAAAGGAGGCTGAGGGCACTATACCATGTGCAAGGGTATCAACGTCGCATTGCACGAGCATTCAACAAAAAGGTGAAACCAAGAGATATCAAAGTAGGGGATATGGTACTCAAGGCCATCCGCCGCCATGTTTCCGACCCAAGGGGCAAGTTTAGACCTAACTGGGGAGGCCCCTACCTTATCAAACGCATACTTTCTGGAGGAGCAGCATACATTGCAGACCTGGATGGAATGGAATTCGCAACACCAGTCAACATTGACAAGCTGAGGAAGTATTACCCTTGAGAGATGCTCGTTGGGTCGAAAACCACAAGGGTGGGCTAACCCGAGCAAAAATAAGAGCAGCCTGCTAGGTCGAAAACCCGCAAGGGCGGCTTAGGCAAAAACTAAGGCATAAATAAAAGCGCTCGCTAGACTGAAAACCCGCAAGGGCGGTTTAGGCAAAATCAAGAGCATAAAAGGAGAGGAAAATACTCGAGTGAACCCCAACCAAAAACAAAACAAATCATCTTGGAACTACGTTTATGGCCTGATTCCCTCTACAGGATACGTAGGCAATCTCTGAATCGAGACTCGGCCACTGCTATTGCTATCACTTCCAAATTTCTAGGTCTATCCTAAAGCATGATAAAAGTCCAACCATGGCAGTAACATTTTTGAAATAAAACAACCAAATGTTTTATTATTCCCAAGGAAAAAGGAAAGCAGGCTCAAAACAATTCTCAATATGTGGAAACTAGAATAAAACAAGTCTTTCAAAAAGCATAAGCAAAGTGTTAATCTCTAGGTCTTCCTTCTCTTTGCACTCTTGTCCTTCAAAAGGTTTTTCTCTAACCATCGCTTATACGAGCTCGATAGCTTGTCAGCAAAGTTTTCAGCAACCTCTTGCATTACTCGATTTGGCCAAAAATGAAGCACATTACGATGAAGACTGGCGTCATGAACCTTAGAAACAGCATACTCCGGGTCACCCGAAATTTGGACCTGTGCAGCCCCAAACTGCCTCTGGAAACGAGCAGGAAAATAGAAGGCAACTCGAGTGACGCCAATCACTGCTACACCAAAATGATTCATGGTACTTGCAGTCATGCTCTTTACACCATACCAGGGGCAAACCCATTGGATCCTATCCCCCTTTCTAGTCTCCATCCATGCTTTCCAAGCAGCTTCAGTGGGAAATTGTTTGATAACACGACGCTCCACGCAGTGATCTAAACCATAAGGCAGCCGCTCCGGTACATCCCACACCCTCAGCTTCTCATAAAGCCATACCTATGGAAAACAAAGGAAAATTGCAAGCTGTGAGAACATGTGAGTCAAAACAAAAGAGAGACGAGCGAAAAGATAAATTTAGCAAAAGAAAAACAGATAGAGAGCGAACCTGTAGCAACAAAGGGCTGCCTGAAAACTGGGCCGTAGGATCACCCTTTACCATGTCAAGACCCATCAAGGTCTCTGCCAACACTAAACCAGCAAAGCCTACACGATTTCCCACCTGTTGGGCGAAGTCAAGTAGCATAGAATCAGCATGGCCAGAGGAAGGTCCAAGCAAGTAGTAATGAAGGAGACAAATGCACAACGCATGGAAGCACGCCTTTTGTTGAGGAATTTGACGATGAGCTTCAGCGGTACCAAAGCGCTGGACAAGCTGCAAGGTTTCCAAACTTCCATTTACCATGAAAAACCTAATCTCATGTTTCTGAACTTAGAGTAAATCCTTCAAGAGATTGCCCCGATTGAATAAAGGGTTAGGAATAAGGAGACCTTCTCTATTCGAATGACCCATGATAGCTCCAAGTTCCTCGACAGTAGGACACAATTCCTCTCTTCTAAATCAAAAGACATGGAAAGCAGGGTCCCACAAGCCAGTGGCTGCCCTAAGGAAAGCAAAGTTCACAGGAATTCGACGAAGGGAGAAGTCCATGCCAAAGGACCTAAAGTGCAAACGGTCAAGGCCGTTAAACGAATTTAACCATTGATCAAGGACTGGTTGTGCCATGAAATCGTTGCTGACAAGTACCATCGAGTTCGTAGAACGTGTACTTATAGGCTAGGATGAGTCTTAGTACGAGTCGGAATCGGATTCTAAAACTTACAGATTTAGTCGGTATCTCGGTCGGCACTTCGAATTAACGGCCGCAAGATCGATGACACGGCCCACAAAAATCAAGGTTGACCCCAAAGTCAAAATCTGGCAGATGAAGCGATTCCTCGGCCGCCACATCGATGGCTCGGCCGCCAAAACGACCGTTTTTCACAACCCTTCCACGGTTCTGTCCTTTTCACTGGATTTTTAAACAAAACATCAGTTTCATCGCATACAAACGGCAGACGACAGCATATACAATCATATAACAGAGCAACAGATTTTGTTTCATATAACAAAAGCTTTTTCTTACATCACAAGGTGAATCGTCTCACATTTCCTAAACAAAGCTATACATCGATTTCCTGTCAAACTAACCTATGCAGGAAAATCAAAAGAAGCAGAAGAGGATGCCGAACCCTCTGGCGACCAGGACACCAGAGGCCAGCTGCAAAAAAAGAAAAAGGAAACCTCCGGGGTAACGCATACCAAAGAAGCAATGCGGTGCAGAAGAGACATCACGCAGCCCAGAAAAATCATCATACCGCGTACAAGCATCACCCCGGAAGCTCCACGTCATGGAAGCAAGCCACCCACGCAAGGGTCTCTAATCAAGCAGCAAGACAGCACTAAGAGCAATGCGGACTCCCTCCGCGATCACTGGCCGCGCATCATCCATCCCTTGAACCTAACGAAAACAAGGCAAAGTGAAGAAAACAATGAGTCCTCGGTATGATCCTTGCGGGAAAGAGAACGAAGAAAGAAAGAGGGAAGAAAATGAAAAGAAAGCGCCGAGGGCTCTGCTTTTATAAAACTCTGGAAATGACGCGTTTTACCGGCCGAGTGAACGATACCTCGGCCGAGTAATCGATAATACGGCCGCCTGATCAATCTCCTGGCCCTCCAATCAATTTCCTTCAACCCTCGGTGGATTTTGCTCAGTGCACCAACTCAAGCCATTATGGAATTCTGGGCCCATGACCGACAGAGTCAATGACAAAATCAGCCTTTGGAGCATCTCCGAGCAAAATACAATATGATCAAAACTAGCCTTGGGGGCACGCCCAAGCACAAAGAGGCTCTCTCTCCACAAACTGTTGACCAAATTTCATCACTATCAAACAAGTTTAGCAGCTCTAAATTCACTCAGTAGCTCCCTGTCTACACCCAGCAGCTCTAAGCTCGTCAACGGCCCTAGACCTCAGTGGCTCCATCAACAGCTCCAAGCTTAATGGTTCAAACAGCGGCTCGAAGCCCATTACTACAGCAGCTCCATGCCTATATTCGCTCTCAAGCAGCCCTACGCTCGCTCAATTGGCTCAAAGCCGTAACTATCTGGCTCCATGCCGTAATTATCTCAGCGGCTCAAAGCCCATTATCTCAGCTGGCTCGAAGCCGTAACCATCTCAATTGGCTCGAAGCCGTAGCTACTCAACGGCTCCATGCCTGTTATCAACTCAGTGGCCCTACGCCCATTATCTCAGCTGGCTCAAAGCTGTAACCAATTCAACTAACTCAAAGCCGTAATAACTCTCAACAGGCTCTATGCCGTCCCAATCAACAAGCCCAACCACTGTGTACTGGATGATCAAGTTCTACACTTGAATGCGCAAGCTCTAGGCTTGAATACCCAACCATCACAGATCGACGCCAAAGCCTACTTTGAATGCTCAGATTCTGCTATCCAATGCTCGAGCTCTACGCTCTGATTGCTCAAGTCCGAACTTGAAAGAAGCTCCAAGCTTATATCAACACACACGCACGGGCCCGTGCACATATTGCATCAAACACATCGAGTCCGCATAATCATCTATTCACATCACATCTAACAAACATTATCATACATACATGCTATGTTTTGCATCTCTCACTCGTAGGTCTATCTTGCAATCAACCGGCTCTATGCCTCGGTTTTATTGATCGGTCCAGAACCTCGATCCTTTGGCTCAAAGCCAAATCTTTATGATGAGAAAGCTCCATGCACAGACCATCAGAATACAACTGGCTCTACGCCTCGCTTCAATCACACCAAAGCTCGAACCTCTCAAGTTCTTACCTCCGAAGGCAAAGATTTTGAACTATCAACACCAGCTCCACGGCTTCGGTTCCGTCTCCTAGGCTCTCAAAACCAGCTCCGCGCTTTGGTCCAATCAAAGCTTCAAACACCTCAGGCTCTCACCAGAATCACAACCAAAGACTGCATTTCAGCATCGCCCTCGCGCCTCGTCATCTCAAACAACGGCATCCAACTCGTCTCCGGAAGATGACTTGGGTTCCACCCCTTATCTCAAAAACTGGCATCCGATTCATCTCCGCAGATGGCTTGGATTCCGCCCCAACTACATCAATTCCTTCCAGCTCATTCGCAAGGATAGGCTACTCTACCGAGCTTCTCTCAGTTAAAGTAAGGATGATCAAGAAAAGCAAACACACCTGCCGTGTACTGGTCTACCCCAAAATGCTAAGATGACTCTCCGCAAAAAAACTTCTCGGTAGCCCCGCGCTCCTTCAACTACTTTCCGCCAAAACCCTGGCTCCACCCAGGTACGTTGCACTACGGCTTTTAAAGCCCGAAGGTACGTCTTCTGTCCCTAACCCTCCAAACTTTTTCTTTTTATTGCCCTGAACTACGATTGGTCTAAATTTCCCTTGAGGAATACGTAGGCAGCCTCCCGGCCAGACCATAACAAAACCTTTTTTTCAAAAACCCTTGGAATAGTGGTTGGACCAAATTGAGCTGCTTTTATAGCTTTGACTTTTACTCAAACATGTCTCGCGATCCGTTTGAGCTCAGTCAAAGAGGGGCATCTGTAGACACCCCAATTTGGCCTAACGATTATTTCAACTCCCACCTTGGGACCATCCCGATGATGATATGGATTCGATGATTTCTGATTGCTTTTTGATGAAACCCATGGACTTATGGTACGAACTCTGAGCCACTTAGAGGACGCAATCCAGAGCCAAATAGCCTTTTAGACAGAAGTGTAGTGTGTTAGGAAAATCCATCGACCGGCCGCAACATCGATTTCACGGCCTTAACATCCATTCCTCACCCGAGCAACCTGTTGCACCCAAAATCTCCCTGAGAGATCGAAGCCTCGGCCGCCAGATCAATGGCTCGGTTGCTACATCCATTTCCAGGCCATGACATCCTTTGCTCGGCCGCCAGATCGGCCTTTTTCCAGACTCTCGAACTTTCTGTCGGTTGATCGATCCACCGCCTCTCCGATGCGTTCGGGCTACGTTCAGGGATTATGTTGAAGAGTTCGAGTTACAATGCAAATGCAATTGTAACCCCGTGATTTGATTGGACGAAGTGTGTCATCCCTTTGCCTATATAAAGAGGCCTTTGGCCTCCGAAAATACACACCACAATACAACAAAAATCCTCAGATCTATACACATTCAAGCCACGAAATTCTGGCTTTACACTCCTAAAAACCCTCTCTGCAAAAGCCCCAACCTTCCATAGGCGGCCATCAATCAGACGATCCAACCCCGGAGTCCAAACCCTAACCCTAGGGTTTCGTCCAAGAAGCAATCAATCAGTCAATCTCCATCAATCCAAAGCAATCAAGCAACTGAGGGATCAAGGTGGTGAGGCCCAACGGCCTCTGGTTTGGTTGATTTTATGTTTAATTTACTAATCGTAGCCTTCTGATAGCCTGTTAAACTTTCTGTCTGGTGTGAGGAAGAACACCAGCCGGGGCTTCGATGCCTCGGCCGGTACATTGATATCAGCATGATTCCTCGGCCGCGACATCCATTCGCCGGCCGAGTGATCGATCTGCTGGCATAGTTTCGATTTGTTTTCTGCTTTCTGACGCATGATTTATTTACAGTCCTGGCTCACTTATTAACTGTTTAAGGCATAAAAACAGACTACGTGTATAGATTAGATAAAGCATCTACATGTCTTATGTTGAATGATTATGGGCTAGCCTTGCGGCTAGGCAGAAAGGGGTGCCTAACACCTTCCCCTTGCTGTACCTTTGGCTTCCGTATCCAGAATCTCTATCTGTTTTCCTAGCTTTAACAAACTAGGTGGCGACTCTGTTTTGATGATAACCGCTATCGTGTGCTGATACCTCTAGCCATGGAAGTATCCACGATCTTGGTTTATGAAGCGAGCAACCAATCGAGCAAACACAGTGATGATACAACTGTATGGTGATGCCCCGTCTGGGAGGTGTCTACAGCACCCATTAAGCTACACATTTTAACAAAGACAAAACCAAGATTATGAGAGGGAAAACAAGGGAAGTGCTTGCTGTCATTTCAATTGGCCAAGATCCCTCCCAAAACATCACCAGAATAGTAAGGCAAATAGGAGCACTATTACAAACAAAACAAAACTGATCCATCTTGAGCAATTGCTGTCATGTCAATTGGCAAAGAAATAGGACCTTTTCAGCATTTTCTTCTGGATTAGTACTCCAGACATCTCTAAGATAGGAGTTGAAAATACTCAAGGTTATGCATGTTACAATATATGTGCCGCATCATATGGTTCCTCTCATACTCGCCAAACAACTAACCATCAGAAAAATCAAGTGATCAATGACATGGCATATGAAACTAATACTCGAGAAAGCCCTGAAAGTAGTGTCTCAAGGAGTGATGGAAGGACAAGTGGTGCGAGAGACAGTCACATTGATGAAAAGATCTGCTATTTAATTTGTCCAACTCATAAAACCTACTGGACACGAAGGAGGTTTTCTTTGGTGGTGTTGGATATATTCCTAATATTGTGTCACTCTAAAAAATATTGCCATTGCCTTAAGCCCAAATTTAGCACGAGTTAACAAGTGACATATATAGCAGCAACAATTATTAGCAACACTTTATTTCAATAACCAAGCTTTAGGTATATCAGTAAGACTTCATCAATTTTTCTTTGATTTCTCTCCCTAGTTCACATTCTATTTAATAAAATAAAGACAACCATAACCAACAAATCACACATTCTCGTATACCATTCACTACTAACTGTACGACATCATTTAACTCAAAATAGATACCACGAAAAAAGTAAAGCCCGAACCTTATATTTCGGTAAGAATGAAAGGCAAAAATCAAATCAAACCTGGTGAGAAGTTTCCAATCTGATTGCTTGCTTCTGCTTGTGCAATATGTCGGAATATGGCTTTGATTCTTCTCCGAATGCACACTGAAGAAGCAGATGAATGATGAAGGCTAGGAGATTAGTAAAGAAACAAAAGTTAATGGATACACTGACAAAAAACAGACCATTTATACAATGACATCAATAAGCATATAATATTAACTCAAGTGATTTGGGGAAACAACAACCCAGCTATTAAAACACAACCATGCACCGACAATAATACACCAATATTTATGCATCGGCATCAATAAGCATGTTATATTCACTCAAATAATTTAGGGACACTAGAACCCAGACATTAAAACACAAGTAATGGATCACTTCAAAGATTTTCTTTATAGTTGTTTCACAAAAGGTAGGGTAGGACAACTTCTATAGCAGAAAACCTAAACTCCAAGGTACAGCCCCCCATCGTTTCCTAGAGCTGCACCTCACGGACTGCACACAAACAACAGCAGACTATATATACATCATAGGAAATAACAGCAAGATACACCATCTTGACATGAAAAATAGTTGCCATAACAGAAAATTACCAGCAAAACAGGGACATCAACAGCCGTAGAAAAATAGCAGCAGCAACAACAACAACAAAATAGTAGCAACAATTACACTTTTATGATGCTCTATGATGCCTTCACATCCAAATCTGGATGCTCTATGATACAACAGACACAACAACAACAGCAGACACAACAACAGCAGAAACACAGCAGCATATATATATATATATACATATACAAAACAATGCAGTTTACAGATTCTTCACAGCAGCGAACAGTATGGTTTAGCAGCAGGAAAAAAAACATGACTCTTGTTGAAAATACAATCAAGACTGAAGTGGTTTTCAATAAGGAGGTGCTAAATGGATTATCTAAGCTGCTACAAAAACCAATTGATGCTACATCTTTAGGATTGGCTAGTAATTTTTTGGGGGTTTAACCAATAGTTATGATGTATAAGAATACATACAACATATTGAAGAACATTCTTGGCTTGAGGAATTCATAAAGAAGAAGCAAAAGGGGGACCATCAACAAAAGATTACTTGGAATAAATAAATTAGGGGCCTTTTTTGAGCTATTCATTACTCTAATCGAATATGCAACCATAATATCACAAAAAAGACCAAACAAAGCAAAGCCCAAATTCCCAATCACAACAAAACCGATCGAATTTAAAAAGTCCGCACTCCCAAACAAACTTAAACTACAGTATAAAGTTTAGTAATGTGGGTCCGTGTAAAATATAATTAATCAAGTCAAACAAGACAACAGAAAAAAACAGGAAATTCTAACTTGCATCAGAGTCCACGAAAAACTTAAAGTACAGTATAAAGTTCATGTACTGAGGCATAGCATGCAAAGCCTTGGTTAACATGACATTAATCGGATGAATGAAACATATAAAAACCCCAATGATCTTCATGGGATAGTGGGTTTTCCTTCCAAGATTGTAAGGTAACTGGGAGTGGGTTGGTTTACCTTGGAAGAGCATGGGGTGATCGCTCCGGGGTAATTTTCTCTTACACATACATGCACAATTTTGTTCGTCCCGAAGGATGGCATGACTGGGGCCACCCGGAGCATCATTTGTAAGTCCGTTGCAAAATTTAAAACGACACAAAATCATAGCTGTATGATATTTGTATTTTGAATTCAAATTTACTAAGTCTTAGCATTCTCTCTTCTCACTTAATTTGTAGGACTATTTATTATGGAGAATACAAGTGTAGTGACCTAGGAGCCACTTTCACTGGAAGAGTGCCGTGGGCACGGTCATTGACAGACAAAGAGGCCGAGCCTTTTATAGGAACCAACTACATCTATGCGGATACCTGACTTATCAACCCATCTGAAATTTAGATTGCAATCCATGTTTTGGTTAGCAATTAATTAATAATACGGGCTCATATATATTTTCTTTTAAAAACCGGCATAGTTTTATCTTTTCATCCTGGTGCAGAGAAATAGAGGATGTGAATCAAGTCAGGAACCCACAAAGAAGCATAACTACTAGCGCTGTAGAGCTAATTGTTGGTAGATTAAATGAACTATACGAAGTTGCGCGTCAAAGAAGTCACCAGAACCCCATCATCTGCCTTCCATATTCTACCCGAGCCATCACTAGATGTTGTAGCCAAGAACTCTGAGTCTAGGCTGAAAGTACGATGGGAAGAAGCTAATTATCTAAAACCACAGTTTTACGTCGTTTCAATACATGAATAAGTGTCACAGTCAAATAGAGATTTATAAACTGCTTCTAAACGTGGATCTCTCCTTCTAAACGTGTCTTTAAGCCATTTTTATAAGCTATGTGCCTACTATAACCAACTCAGGACTCATGTTGTCTTTAACTGCTCTGTTCATAAACTTCTACCATGTACACCATCAGGGAATGAATTCAAACTCTGGTCCCCCTCCATACTCAAGGTTTCTGTCCGAGATACATTATTTTCAAGAATAAGCACAAGATTTAATCAAGGCGAGTATTTTGATGGAGTGGTACTCTCAGTAACCTTTCGTGGGTGTGGCAGAGAGCTGTGACGTTGAAGTGTATTTCATAGGTAAAGCGCACCTATTTAGCTTCTCCTACAAGCAACATACCCATTGTTTTCATGTAAAAGGCACATTAAACTGCCATCACGATCAGAATGAAAATTTTGTAGTGAACAGACCTAGATGGCATTTGATTGCGGGGACCGTCTACATATACTTGTCCAAGAAGGGGTTCAGATCCTCTCTCACGATTCTCTCTCAACATATCTTATGGACCTTTTAACCACATGACATGCCATTAATGAGCTTTTAAGCACATCTCTTCAATGGCACATGCATCAAAACAGATATGAAAGAAATAGGAAACCATCTGTCCAAGTCAACTCAATGAAACAAATATGCATATTATTACCTCCTTCTATTCAAATTAATTGTGAATGCAAATCATTAGTTCTTTAAACTAATGATGTAATCAAATGACAAAACATTTACTCGGATGGATGAACAAAGAAGAGGTGAAGGCAAATTACATAAAAATTTAGATTTCTAACCATTGTTTGACGTTGTAGTTGCATGTGCTTATAAAAGTATCTATCCTATACACTTGATGGAGGAAAGGAAACAACGAACGAAGATTTATTTTTTCCCCCTTTTAAGGCACCCAAATCCAACTCTCATGATCTATACTCCAGATCCCATGGCTAGTACTCTCATAATCTGCACTAACAACAATACTCCACACAAAGTCATGATAGTGCTGCTCCTCGTAGTCGGTATTGGTCTCTATTCAGCCCTCCACCAGCAGGCATTCGTCGCAGTGTCGAAATTTCATTAGAGCTTTTAGCAACAACACTAATGAACAACCCCCCCCCCCCCTCTTCTCTCTCTCTCTCTCTCTCTCTCTCTCTCTCTCTAACCTCTATATATACTCATAAATGAACTACTCACCGTCTGATAAGTGATATTTTCCAAGAAACGAAGATTCAGCTCTAAAACAGGACCGAGTGACCAGTAAATGCCCTCTGTCTCCGGCAATAGAACAAAGAACCAAAATTTCTGACCCAACATTAAGTCTTGTACTCTTTTCTTGTAGTTGAATGTGCCCCAGGGAACACCACACATAAATAAGTACTAGTAGTTATTCAATGCTCTGGTGGTACGATGGGGCATTTCCACTTGGTACTCCCAACTAATTATGTAGCGATAATTTACGGGTGAGACATTAACAAAATGACTTTTGTTGGTTATAAGGGGACAATGGACGACCCATATAGTGTGTGTGTGTTGTGATATGCAGGAGTACCATGTAGGTAGTACCACATGGTACTCCAGAAGCACCTACTAATTTTCCATATCCGATTATGTCCTAGCATAAAGTTTTCTAGGAAGTGTTTGAGCAAAACACCTCATAATGAACTCCTGTAACAAGAGAACAGACACCCTGCCATGTCTGTTCTATAGAAGTCTATACGGGAATCATCCATTAAATTTGCCAGCAGTTACTAATCTATATCCCAGTTACAGGAGTTGGAGCCTTTTGTGTCCTGCTATTAAGCATAGCAAATGCATATACTATATGATAAAAAAATATATAGGTGCTGATTCTCACATGTAATGCACCTCATCCAGAAAATCTTTTCTTTATCCAATTAATAGCTCCCGGTTCACACACAACTGAAGCAATGATTTACATAAGACACACAGTCCATACTATATATCTTGATGACTCAAAACCGATATCCTCAAATGCAAAAGCTACAATGCAGTAGTGCAGTTAATTGGGTCCAATGGAACATGGCATGCTGCATTTAGTCCAACTCCAACATGATTCAATTATCTGAGTTGGGCAATCTCTAGTCTTCCAAAAACAACTTTAAACAGACCCAAAGTCTGCATTTATCATGAAACCACCAAATAGGCAAATACATGAGAAACACAAGTTAATGGATAAACTAACAAAAGGTCAGGAGATTAGTAAAGATACAAAAGTTAATGGATAAACTAACAAAAACAGACCATTTATACACTGATATCAATAAGCATATAATATTAACTCAAGTGATTTGGGGGAAACGACAACCCAGCCATTAAAACACAACCAGTGGACCTCTTCAAACGCTTTCTTTATAGTTGTTTCATAAAACCTAGGGTAGGAGACCATATTATTTAAAATAAATTATGGTCTATTCTCTACAAACTATGTATATAAAATGAAGATTTATACAAACTAGAACTTTTAAGCACATAGACCCTAAAAAATAACCTGTAATTTCTAATAAACAATGCAAAATCACAAACCCCCAAAATCAAACCCTAAAAATGCTTAACATTACATATACGTTAGTATATATAAGATAATTATTTTCAAAGTAGTTGGGTTTGTGCATGTCCGAAAGCTTCTCACTCTGATGTCTGGATTTGTGGCTGGGTTTGCTTAATCATACATGATCGAAAGCTTCTCACTCTAATTTCAAAGTGGCTAGGTCTGTGCGATGGTTCAATGATCTGTTGGTTGATGGGAGAGAGAGAGAGAAGGGGGGCGGGGAACAAACCTGGTGTGCACGATTGAAGCCCTAGGACACGAGAAATCGATCCATAATCGAGCAAAATCAGTTCGCAATGCTTAAGATATCAAGCTCCAGTTTGAGCGAAGTGGTTGGGAGATCTGGCGCCTCTGAATTTGATAGAGCGATTGGAATTTTTGGTGACTTTGGGCGGCAAAGGATTGGCGCCTGAAGATTTTCGCGCCTGAAGATTTTTGCGGAACACTGTTCTATTTTAATGAAACGCTATAATATTATGAGCGGAGGATCCGAGGGAGCGTTTCCCTGTTTCTGAACAGGGAACGCTATAACTGGTCCTCTTTTATAGCGTAAATGTAAAAACGCTATACCCTAACGCAATAAAAGCCCATGTTTCTTGTAGTGAGATTAGCAACCCTAAATTGGCTATACATATGTTATGGCTATAATCATGATTGACCCTTGATTGGAGGGATTTTACCAATAATGTTTATTCCTAGAATCTCGGTAATTAGTTCCTTAATCTACTACTCACGCCAACACTCCCCCTCAAGTGGAAGCATCCAAATCCTGAATGCGCAACTTGTCTAGTGAGTTGTAGAAATCCTTGCTTGATACGGCTTTTGTAAGAATATCCGCCAGTTGGTCTTCAGATTTCACCAATGGAAACCGAATTATTTTGGCTTCGAGTTTTTCTTTGATAAAGTGTTTGTCAACCTCCACATGTTTAGTCCGATCGTGTTGGACTGGATTGTGAGCAATAGCAATAGCAATAGCTGCCTTGTTATCGCAAAAGAGATCCATCTCTGAGGTAGGACCAAACCCAATCTCCGTTAGGAGTCTCTTCAGCCACAAGAGTTCACAAAGTCCCTTAGCCATTCCACGGAACTCTGCCTCAGCACTTGATAATGCCACCACCTTTTGCTTCTTACTTCTCCATGTAACAAGATTTCCCCCGTCAAACATAAAGTAGCCTGAGGTGGATCTTCTGTCTGTGGTATTCCCCGCCCAATCTGCATCTGTATAACCATTAACGTCGAGATGGTTATTCTTGTAGAACATAAGCCCTCTTCTCGGAGAGGACTTTAAGTATCGCAAAATCCAGTACACTGCTTCCATATGATCCTTACTAGGTTGGTGCATGAATTAATGCACTACACTTACTAAGTAAGCAATATCTGGATGAGTGTGCGAGAGGTAAATAAGTTTACCAACTAGTCTTTGGTACTTTCCCTTGTCTGTCAGTACTTGGCTTGGATATTCCCCGAGCTTGTGATTCTGAATAATTGGTGTGTCTACTGGCTTACAATCCAACATTCCTACCTCCGCTAGCAAATCCAATATATATTTTTGCTGAGAAAGAAATATACCTCGCCTTGATCTGGCAACTTCGATTCCCAAAAAATATTTAAGTCCTCCTAGACTTTTCATTTCAAACTCGGTCGCTAATTGTTTCTGAAGCTTAGCAATTTCCTCCGTATCATCCCCTGTGATGATCATATCATCAACATATACAATTAAAGCTGTTACCTTGCCCTTTTGGTTCTTCAGAAATAATGTATGGTCTGAATTGCTTTGGTGGAAGCCATACTTCTTCATCGCTAGACTGAACCGCCCAAACCATGCTCGAGGTGATTGCTTTAGTTCATACAGTGCTCGCTGCAATTTGCACACGACTTCTTTCGAGGATGCCGTGTAGCCTGGAGGAGTATCCATGTAGACTTCCTCTTCAAGGTCCCCATGGAGAAATGCATTCTTTACATCGAACTGATGCAAAGGCCAGTCCAAGTTAGCTGCAAGAGATAATAGGACCCTGACTGTATTTAACTTGGCTACTGGCGAAAATGTTTCTTGATAGTCCACGCCATATGTCTGAGTGTATCCTTTTGCTGCCAGCCTTGCCTTGTATCGTTCTATAGATCCATTTGCCTTGTGTTTGACAGAGAAGACCCACTTGCACCCAACTGTTTTCTTTCCTTTGGGTAATGGAACCAAAATCCATGTTTGATTCTTTAGTAGTGCCCCCATTTCTTCCTCTATTGCCTGTGTCCACTTTGGATCTGCTAATGCTTCTTGAACTGTTGTGGGGATATGACATGCGGACAGCTCATGTGTGAATGTCTTGAGAGGTTCAAGTAGCCTTCTTGCAGAGACATAGTTGGCAATAGGATACCTCGACCTTCTTTCCTCAATGTTTGGAGAGTATCGGTTTGGTGGCTTGCCACGATTGTGCCTGAAAGGTAAGGTATATACAACTGAGGTATCTATATTATTCACAAATGAGGATGTAGTGAGATTTTTTACCTCAGGTATATTCTCAATAGATGGGTTTGCAGGTCCTGAGAGATGGGGGGATCCTGGTAGTTCTTTTCCAGACGATGTAGGCTCAACTTTTAAAGGTCCTCTCAAATCAGAGGGCGTGTTTGATTGCGGGATTGGGGCTTGGGATGGGACTCCGAAAGTGAAGTGTAGTGAAAAAAGTGTGTTTGGTTGGATTTTTAACCCATGGATTACAAATCCCATGGGAATATCAATCCCCCCATCTCATGGGATTAGCCAACCCATGGGGGGTGGTATTACGAATCCCATCCCCTTGGGATTGAGCAAAACCAGTGTAAAAACCCATCTTAATCCCAATCCCAATCCCAATCCTAGCCAAAACAAACATGTTATTTACAATCCCATCTCATTCTCAATTCCAATCCCAATCCTAATCCTGTGCAAAACAAACATGACTAAATTATTCATCACCTCATTAATAATCCCACCTCATTCTCAATCCCAATCCTAATCCCACCTCATTACGAATCCCCCCAAAACAAACTCTGCAATCAAACACGCCCAGAGGGTATGACTGGTTCTCTCGACTCAGAGGGCATAACCGATCCTGATTCCTCGCTGATTATTGGTGTGTTATTCCAATCTTCAAGCCAATCGAAACACAGCCAATTCAACTTTTCATCTAATGTATCCCCCTGAAGAGAGGAAGGGGATGCCGAAGAGGGATAGAAAGGTTCGGACTCCATAAAAGTGACATCCATAGTCACATAGGTTCACTTGGTAGCAGGGTCATAGCACCGGTAGCCTTTTTGATGCACAACATAGCCCAAGAAAAGGCACCGAAGAGCACATAGGTCAAGTTTGGTGCGTTGTTTCTTAGGAAGGTGTACATATGCCGTACACCCAAATGTGCGAGGAGGGAGCATCAGGGCCATAGGTAGAGAAACTGAGGCGGACATGGACTGTAATGGAGTCTTAAAATTTAAGACTTTTGACAGCAGACGGTTGATTAAATATACGGCAATGGAAACAGCTTCAGGCCAATGTCGTGCAGGAACATGAGTGCCAAGGAGGAGAGCTTGGGCAGTCTCAAGGATATGTCGGTTCTTTTGTTTAGCGACTCCATTTTGCTGAGGAGTCCCTGGACCTGTGGTCTCGTGGATAAGGCCGCGTTGTTGAAAGTAGGCATGAAAGCGGTGATTATCATATTCACCACCATTGTCGGAGCGGAGAATTTGTATCTTAGCGGAAAATTGAGTCTGAACCATGGCATGAAATGACTGAAAGACATTAACCACTTCATCTTTACGTTTTAGCAAATATAGCCAGGTCATTCGGGTGCAGTCATTAACAAATATCACAAACCAACGGACACCAGAGAGAATACATAAAGGAGACGGTCCCCATACATCAGAATGAATTAAAGCGAAATGTGTATCACTTTTATTCATGCTTATCGGATAAATAGCACGATGACTTTTGGCTAAAATGCAAGTATTACATTGAAATTCAGAAATCTCCACATTGGAAAATAAATCAGGAAACAAATGCCTCAAATAACCGAATGAAGGATGTCCCAACTGACAATGCCATAACCAAATCTGTCGAGCCTTGGAATCGCATGAAGAAGACACTTGATGTGCACGACCCAAACTGAAATCTTCCATGTAGTATAATCCTCCCCCCCCCCCCCCCCCCTCAGTACCATGCCCAATTATCTCCTTGGTGAGAATATCCTGAAGAAGACAAAAATCAGGATAAATTAGTACTGCACAATTTAAATCTGTAGTAACTTGGCTAACGGATAACAATTTGTGAGATAAAGAGGGAACAAGTAGAGTATTGGGTAAATGAAGAGAGGGTGATAGAGTCACAGATCCGGCCCTTGTGACGGGTGAGACCACTCCATTAGCATTCGCAATGCTTGTGCGCCGTGGAGATGAGTGGTGTGAGAAATCTGTGGGATCAAAAGTCATATGATCTGTGGCCCCAGAGTCGAGGAGCCAAGCACCACTATTCACATCGCGGCGATGACCAAGCAAGGCATAACCAAGGTTACCTGGATCCGAAGGAGGAGAGTTCAGTTTAGACAAGCCGGTGGGCGGAATGAGAGAGAGATAAGGATCAGTTGCCGCCACAACAGCCTTTCCTGTGCCTTCAGTAGTACCGGCAGTGTCTCGTTTTTTTCGGGCTTGGAGCTCGTGCCACCAATCAGGGTACCCATGCAATTGGAAGCAATTTTCCCGTGTGTGCTTTGAACTGTCACAATGAGAGCATTTGAGACTACTGGATGAGGTTCGGGCCTTGGAGGAAGATTTCCCAGTATGTTTAGAGGCTGACCCAGTGGAAGATGATCCAATTTGAAGGCCTCTCGAAGCAAGCACCGCCCCTGAACTTGGTTTGTGGTCACCGGCGTTCATCACTGATTGGCGAAAAGCCTGTCTGCGGACATGGGCATATGCTTGCTCCACGGTGGGGAAGGGATGCATCTGTAATACATCGCTCCGAATATTATCCAACTTATCGTCAAGACCATCCAAGAACACATAGACCCGTTCTTCTTGGAGGAGATTATTATAGAGTTGAATATCGGCAGGACATTCCATCGGATTGGGACGACAGAAATCGATCTCACGCCAGAGGCCTTGTAAGTCGGTATAGTATTTCTCCAAAGAGCCACCCACTTGACGGAGACGGGAGACACGACGCCGGAGATCATAGACTTGAGAGGTATCACCACCATCAAAATAGGTGGTAGCAAATGAATCCCAAACCAGTTTGGCCGTGGGAAATCTAATGAAGTTTCCGATCAGCGCCGGATCCATGGAGTTGATAAGCCCGCCTTTGACAATGGCATTGTCAATACGCCACTTGCGGAAGGACAGATCGGTCGGAGATATGGTTGAGGTAACTCGCCATTGATGTAACCCAACTTGTCTTTGCCGGAGATGTACATCTCGACAACTTGGAACCATAAAGCATAGTTGGAACCATCCAACTTGATGCCAATAGGAGCAGCCGTAGGTTCAGTAGGTATGTTCGGGGCCTGAGCTTTGGACAGAGCCTCGGTCATCTTGGTGGTAAGTAATTCATAGATGAGCGCATTAAGGTCGGGGCTTGATTCACCGGACTTCTCCGGGGTTTCATCCCCCATATGAGAGGTTTGAAGGTGGATGGGAATGAGGGACTAGGAATTGACAGGAACTGAGAGCCAGGAATCATGTGGCTCTGATACCATGTAAACTTTGTATTTTTTCGTTCATACTTTTACAGAGATGGAGGTACAAATATATAGAGAGATTAGCAACCCTAAATTGGCTATACATATTTTATGGCTATAATCATGATTGACCCTTGATTGGAGGGATTTTACAATAATGTTTATTCCTAGAATCTCGGTAATTAGTTCCTTAATCTACTACTCACGCCAACAAAAGTTTCACATCAAAGAGAGATTCTTGTTAATTAGAGAAAGGTTGATCATCTTACGTGATAAAGCCAAGTTGAAGTCTTGGCTACATTAAGAATCTCTTCAAATCTTTGCCTTGTTTCCAAACATATGAAACATTGTCGCTGGTCTCACCTGATTTAAGAGAGGCTTGGCGGATCCTGTTTTAAAATCCCATGAATCTGATCCTAAAGTTGTGCTCTCTCAAGTTTAGGCTACTTGAGCCTTCAATGTCCCATTTCTGCTAGTAATAAAACCTGCTGGATCATATTCCATTTGAGCAAGTGTATTCTGATAATCCCTTTACGCCCTTAATTATCAATCACAACATCACTTGCATGTTAGGAAGCGCTCGAAGAGAACCCGAGAAGGTTGGCTAGATAGAGGTCTTATGAACCAACTGGATAGTATTGGTAGAAAAGTACTTTGCCTGGGAAAGTTGTATTAGTCGACATTGCCTTTTGGACAAAATTGTGTGTGTGTGAGTGTATGTGTTTTTGGTCAACATGGTATGAAACTTTGGTTGATAACAAGAGCATAGCAGTACATCAAAGAAGATAACTATCGTCTCACAGAGGATCCTATAACCAATAAGGAAGTTTAGCTTCCCAAGTACGATACCCAAACCTCACCAACCTGAAGTTGTCAAAGTGTGTGCAACTACATTTGTCGATTTAGAAAACTTAAATCACACTCTAAACTGACTAACTCCTCGGTGAATATCTTCGATGACAACTTCCACTTCCGTAGGGTAAGACCTTTTGCTACCCAAAAGCTGAATCAACTGTATGCTGTGAGTCCCCTTCTACCTAAGCAAATCCAAACCCAACAACTTACCAAGTCGTAAGGCTTTCCTGCATGCCATGGCCTCAGCACACAAAACCGAAAACACCCCGCCCCAGTGAATCAATCGGAAAGACATTCCAACCGATATGATTCGTCATCGGACCACCACTGCCGCCAAGCAAGTAAGAAAAGAGTATGTTTGCAGTTGTGGAGAGGAGGAGACAATTGAACATGCTTTAATATTGGTTGGTTGAGGCAATGTTGAGTTTGTATAGAAAGCAAAATTTATCCTTTTAGACCATGCGTGCGTATCCTATTTCGGGTATCGTTGGGAGTACACCAAATACGAGAACATGATGTGCAAGCTATAATCAAGGGTGAGAGAAAAAGCCGGTTTGAACTCTTACCTAATTATCATCCTTCGAAATGTCTCGTGCTATATATTGGTCCACCACTTCTGGATATTTTGACCATATAGAAGCTGTTTAAACTTAGGTGTCCAGGCTAATTTATGTGCACTGTAACTATATAATTCTGTAAGATCGAACACACAATTCATTAGCAGGAGGCCTAATTAAAGTCGAGGCAAAGCCCAAAATGGTATTTTTGTACTAGTAAATTACCACGCAATTTTTGCGAGTACATACTAAAAAAACAAGTGGTTCATTAAAAATAAGGATACGTCTTGGAAATGGTCCCCCTAGTTGTTGTGTTGTTTTACTTTTTAATTTCTCGATAAGTTTCTTGTCACAATTTATTACTTTTTCGGTTCGCTCGTTAAGATAGATATTTAATGCCAAAATACACTGTGAAACTAGCAAACATTTGGAAAAATAAGAATGTTTCAAAGTAGAGAAGTAAAGCATGTAGAAATAGAGTAATCCAATGAATAACGGAGGCGCTGGTTATTCAAAAAATCAAAGAGACAGAGTTGCAAATAAATTAAACAATCAAAAGAGTGGAGTATTTTTTTTTTATCTGCTTAACAAAGATGAGCACGACAAGATTCTATTTCTCGTTATTGTAAGACGCAAAACCAAAGGGCAGAGGGAGGAGGGATGACATATTCAGCAGGTCCGGGCGCACGAAGCCATAGTTCCGAAGCACCTGATTATCAGCAAAATTCAAAGCCTTTTCCATCCCACCCCAGCATTGCTCATCTGTGTACCCCCAATGCAGCCCACTACACGGCCTACACACCGTAAAATGCGTGGTGAACGGCCACTTTCGGCCACCACCATCGCCTCTCAGGTTGGCAACCGCGTCCCTCATCTCCGCCGCGTAGTGCTCACTCACCTTCTCCGCATGTCGTCTCCGCAATTCCGTCACCCCTTTCTCTATCCTTGCATAGTTGTTAATAATATCATCTAATGAGTTGATGATGTCGACCCAATACCCACTTAAATCGTACTCACTCTCTATGTAAATCTTTTTTCCCCACGTCTCCTTCTCTTTCAATAGCAAATAAACCAGAGCTGATTGGTCATCAGATTCCGGGTCCATTTTGTCACTCATCGTCGATGTTAGGATCTGACCCCACTTTTCGTAGTTTGGAGTTTGTGGGCCCATCTCGGCCCACACCTCCAAAAACTCCATCGACCATTGACAGTTTCGGATAAAAAACACTCCAGCGTTAACCGCGCCCCAACTCTTCTTCTCATAGACCAAAAAGGACCACCCATGCACCACAAGGTTATGGTCCTTATACTTCTCCAATGGCAGCTTAAAATCCATATCAGTAAATATTGCATCCGAGTCAACCCAAAATATCCACTCAGCCTCCGGGTGGGCCAGCATGGTTGCCCGAAGCAGAGGCATTTTGATCCATCAGTGTTTACACCCGTTTTTGACACCCAGTCCTGGACGAGCGTGGAGAGGCCATTTAATTAAAATTTAATTAAATTGGGCCATGAAATGAAGAGTGGTTGGATCAAAATTATTGGGCCGAACCCATGATAACTGGGCCCGGTTAGTTTTGACCCAATCTGGTTGTAATTTGAAATAATGGGCCGTGGGTTATTTTATTTGTGAACCAAACTGAGGCCCACTCGGTGGGCATGATGGAAACAGGGCCTATTATTTGTAATAGGCCCACCGCCATATTGATCAAATCCCTAAGGAGGTTTCACGAGGAGGAAACAGAGTAAATGAAGGGGAATGAGTGCCACGTGGTTATTTGACTGAGTCAAAATGGCCTATTATGTTTGGCTGCCCACGACTATTAAGGATGAGGGGAGGCCCACGTTCTTTGATTTCACAGGAGTTAAACGTGGGAATGACCCATTATCATGCCAACTGACCACGATCATGCATGGGCATGTGGGTTATTGGTTTTTACTTCCAGTAGTTCTCCTCTCAACCACCCATGACCTTGGACGTGGGAAGTTATATGGGACACATGGCGCAAGGAGAAGCAAGGCGGGAGATCCCCTGTATGTAAAAAACCGTGGAGCACTTGGCCTATAAATACTAGAAGACAAGAAGGAAAAATGGTTACCACACCAATCAAGCTCAACGCTTACAAACCAAAAGCCTTCCCTGCGAAGTAAATTATCTCTATTTCCTCACCTACACTCGATTATTTCACCAAATAACTCGAGTTTCGATCTCTCTTGTATCCCAACTTTGTTATTACGCAACATAATAAAATTATTCCTATCTATCTCTCACCTCCTACTTTATTACTCCGACGTAATAAAGTAATTCTTGCGTTGTTACTTCTTTTCCTATACGGTTAGGAAATTACTAAGTCCACTTCGTTGTGGCAAACCACGAACCAAATTGCAATCTATCCCTTAGGTTTGCAGCACTATCGCCCGCACAGATCTAGTAGTCAGAAAAGGGACGCCCAGTCCTTTACGTTGGTACGCGACAAGTCCTGGCACGCCCGCTCAGTCCTTGAGCCAAATCTAAGCCAAACAACCAGCTGGCCATTTTCGGGTGCAAAAACGCGTTATTGTAGAAGATATCGTAGCCGTGGATCCGAGAGTAATCCACCTTGTTCTTGAAAAGCCTCAAGTTGAAATGATCTCCAATCGGATTCTTACACGGCGACGGCTGCGATCCGGTCAGCACAAAAACCCGGTCCTCTGCTCCGGTGGCAAATGACGGATGATGCTTTAGCCACTCTCTTCTCTTCTCGTCCCAGTTATCGACTGGAGTCCCCATCGAATAACTCAGGGTCGGGTCATCGTAGAACGTTTGGTCGGCTGGGTCGTGGCCCAGGTTAAGGCCTTGATAACTCACGGTGGCGCAATCTTCCGTCGCTGCACCGTCTTTTCCCGGCAATATCGTCGTCTTTGCCATGTCAAACATGTTGGGATAACGGGTGAAAGGTGAAAAACTCAAAAGCAGCATTAATAGAGCCACCCCTGCTACGCCTATGAAAATGGGTTTGCTCGGGCCTATGGTTTTCTCCATTTTCGCAACTGTTTCAGTCACTCTGCCCACACCCATTTTCTGGATGGGTAATTCTAGATTTAGTAATTGACACCACAAGAGGAATGGGCATCAGTAGGGAAAAGAGATGGAGGCTATCAGTTGATTAATACTCCTCAGAAGTCAGAATACGAAGTGGATCAGCCAGGATCTTCTCTGATTTAATACAGTTTCTTTTTTCTTTTTCTGTTTTGAAACTCACTAATTAATACAGTGTCTCTAACTACCTATAACTTCAGTTTTATGAAGTTAGAAGTTCAATTTCGTTGGTTGGAATCTCCCATTTCGAGGGAGAGTTGCCAACAACAAATTATTTGCAATGAAATAGCTGGGCATATAAAAAGCGATTCGTGACTTGAGTTGAACATACAGTAATATGGGGTGGTGAGGGGTGAACAACAATTATTCAGTAAAATATATAAGGTTAATTTGTTTTGTCGGTGTGCGGTTATGATGAAGTACAAGTAACTGCGTAACCTTTGAAGAAAACCCATTTCATATCGATACTAAAACAGAGAGTTAACTGGAGTCATCCATGTCTAGATGTACACGTAACTTGATAAAGGAGATAAATAACTTCATATATACATAAGATAAGATAGAAATACTTAATTAGATCTGCTTTCAAATTACATTAAAAGAAAGAAATGAAACAAAGCCTGTAAAGGTTCCAGGCCAACAGGCTCCTCTGCAGCAACTGTGTCCTCGGTCTGGAAGAACAGCTCTTCTCCTGCTTCTTCAACACCTGGTGGTTTATGCCAAGATAACGAAGTACCGTTAGTGAGTGTCACTCAGAAGATAATTGTGGGTGGTAAGGGGTTCTTGAGAGCTGCTTACGTGTGAGTGTCCGTGAGCTAGAGAGTCGTGATTGGTTGATGGTTGATGGTTAATGGAAGGAAAAGGAGAAGAAATTTTGTGGGGTGAGGGAAGGAGCAAAAGGTACAGAGGGAGCGAAGGCAGCGAGTCCCTCTTGCTTTCCGTGGGGTGTTTGCGCTTTTTCGGAAACAGACGGGTGAGGTCACCTTCTCTCTGGGAAAGAATGTTCTCCCTCCTCAGAATCAGTGCTCACGCTCTCTCTTTCTGGAAAGTTAGCTCTGTCTAATCATAGGGAATGTCATGGGTATTTATAGGGCACCTGGGCCTACGTTAGACCCAGGACGGAGCTCCTATGATATCCCGACACGTGCCCCTCCTGTACCTCCAGGCCTTGGAGAAACTAGTCCTCCCGCGGGAGCCTCTCCGCGGGAGAGCTTGATTCCCCGCGGCGTTACCTCCATCCCAAGCCACCAAGCCACAAGAAATTCCCCAATTCCCGCAGGAGCAAGGTCGCGACCCGTGGCGATCGTATGTATTTCACGGAGTTTTCCCCGGGACCTGCCTTTAGACCCAGGTATGACCCCGCTATATCCAATATAACCCTCTAAGATTTGTTAACAACTGTCTATCCGCGGGACCTCCTCCGGAGTCCCCTGTTGCTGAGATGTTTCCGGGATGCGTTTGATCTTTCCATAAGGCCAGTGAGGGGACGCGGGTCCCGTGGTGGTTTCCCCTCCCGCGGGAACTTTCCGTGGGCACATCCGCCTGCTTTATAGTCATTGAAGACCCAATACCCCGCAGGGCATTAATGCAACCCTCCGTTACTAGGGGGCATTCAAGTTTCTCCGCGGGGCCAGCGGGTTCCCATAACGATCCACGACGGTCCTCAATTCCACGGACAACTCCCGCGGGAGTCACCATTTCATGTTGACGTGTCCTTTTCCTATTGAGCGGTCAACCATTCTTCTTTGGATGAAGTTCTAACCGAGACCACTCCCCTGCACGGGCCCTGTCGCCACGTGTCCGCGGGCAATGAGAGGGTCAAATGGTCTCCCTTGATCGCAGGCTATTGATCTTTGACTGCACCTACAATAATCATCAACCCTTACATTACATCACAGTAATAGAAAAGGAAAACAACTAAAGTAGGATTGCGCACAACCCAATCTCAACCTCATATATATATATAAACCCTGTTTCCAAAAAAAGGAAAAAAATAGTTTGTTAAGATTTACACATCTTTTTTTTTTTTTTTGATCCGTAGATTTACATATCTTCGATAAAGACTTTTTGAACTACAAGTTAAACAAACAACATTATAGCGCTGGCGCTCTCTCTCTCTCTCTCTCTCTCTCTCTCTATATATATATATATATATATATATATATATATGTCTGTGTGTGTATATATATATATATATATATATATATAGGGCGCTTCTAATAAGGGTGCCCTTATTTTCATTATTTGTAGACTTCTGTTGTTAGCCGTTGGATCGTGTTTTCAATGATCTGGATCTGCTATATATATGTGTATATATATATATGTATATATATATACACATATATATATACATATATATATATATACATACATATATATATACATACACATGTATATATGTATGTGTATATATATATATGTATATATGTATATGTATATATATATATGTATATATGTATATATATATGTATATATGTATATATATATATGTATATATGTATATATAAATATATTATATATGTGTGTGTGAGTGTATGTATATACACATACATAGAAATTATACTCCGTGCTGTGCACAATTAAGATCAATAAAATATTAGTCAGCTGTAGGTATATCCGTATATGAGTCATATGACAAAGTGGATTTTTCATGTAATGGAAAATGCAAGTGCAAGAAGAATACAATGTGTAAAGGAAAATGCAAGTGCCGGATCCTTGACAGGCCCTAACCCCAACTTCTTGTTGGTCTAATGTTGCAGTATACAATGTGTCATAGAGCATGCTAATGCATTTGTTTGTGTCTAGATTTTGATAATTTCGGTTCATTCTTATATTTCGTGATGGAATCATTGTCTAAGCGTTTGAGAAAATAGAAATAAGTGAAAATAAAAAAGTTAGGCCGGAGGAAGTAGATCATGTACAAATGGAGTAATCCTTCAGATGAATCACGCGGGTTCTGAAAATTCGAGAAACCAAAGAGACAGAATTACAACTAAAACAATCAAAAGAGAATTTTGTGATCATGCTTTACAAGAGCACAAGAGGATACGTTCGAGGGACTTTCTATTTCTCCTTGTTGTAAGACGAAAAACCGAAGGGCAGCGGGTGGAGGGAAGGGGTAATCATTAGGTCCGGGCGCACGAAACCGTAGTTGCGAAGCACCTGATTGTCAGCGAAATTCAAAGCCTTTTCCATCCCACCGTAGCATTGCTCAGCTGTGTACCCCCAGTGCAACCCACTACAATGCCTACACGCCGTAAAATGCGTGATAAACGGCCGCTTTTGTCCACCACCTTCGCCGCCCTGGTTGACATCCGCCTCCCTCATCATGGCTGCATAATGCTCGCTCACCTTCTCCGCATGTCGTCTCCTCAACTCTGTTACCTCTTTTTCTATCCTCGCGTAGTTATCAGTAATATTCTCAAATGAATCGACAATGCAGCCCCAGTACCCACTTAATTCGTATGTATTCTCTATGTAAATTTTAGTCCCCCACTTCTCCTTCTCTGTCAATAACAAGTAACTCAGAGCCGACTGATCATCAGAATCTAGGTGCTTTTTGTCACTAAACGCTTCCATCTGGATCTGACCCCACTTTTCGTAGTTTGAAGTTTGTGGGCCCATCTCGGCCCACGCCTCCATAAACTCCATCGACCATTGACAGTTTCGGATCAAAAACACCCCGGCATTAACCCCGGCCCAACTCTTCTTCTCATAGACAAAGTAGGACCACCCATGCACCACGAAGTTATGATCCTTGTACTTCTCCAATGGCAGCTTAAAATCCATATCAGTAAACATTGCATTCGAGTCAACCCAAAAGATCCACTCAACCTCTGGGTGGGCCAACATCATTGGCCGAAGCACGGGTATTTTGTTCCACCAGCTGACCATTTTCGGGTGCATAAACGCGTTGTTGTAGAAGATATCGTAGCCGTGGATCCGACAGTAATCCACCTTGTTCTTGAACAGCCTCAAGTTCAAATGATCTCCGATCGGATTCTTGCACGGCCCGGGCTGCGATCCAGTTAACACAAAAACGCGGTCCTCTGCTCCGATGGCAAACGACGGATGATGCTTCAACCACTCTCTTCTCTTCTCGTCCCAGTTCTTGCCTGGGCTCCCTATCTCATAACTCAGGGTCGGGTCGTCGTAGAACGTTTGGTCAGCCGGGTCGCGGCTTAGGTCAAGGCCTTGATCACTCACGGTGGCGCAGTCTTTCGTAGCTCCACCATTTTTGCCGGGCGATACCTATTGGAGTATATTTGGAGGATATCTTAGCTGATATCAAGGAGCTAATATGGACATAAATCAAGGAGTTAATATGGACAATAAATCAAGGATTTCATAATTGATTCCATATGCAGATTTTACCTTATTTCCTTAAGTGTAGATTCCGACATGTATATAATTGTTGTATCGGTGTTTCATTTTAAAAAATGTGAATTCATTCATATTTTCTCAATACCAATTTCTAACATGGTATCAGAGCACAGGGCTTGATTTTTTTTTTTTTCCTTGTTGTCATGGAGAGTCCATCCTCTAAATCATCCTCTAAATCTACGGATTCTGCTCAAGCTCCACCATTGACAGATCCGTATGAAAATCCTTATTTTCTTCATCATTCTGACAGTCCTACGGCTGTTCTTGTTTCTCCACCTCTGAAAGGAGACAACTACAATTTATGGTTTCGTGCCATGAGAATGGCACTTCGAGCCAAGAATAAAATGGGTTTTGTCGATGGAACAATCCCAAAGCCAGATCCCTCTTCTGACATTTATTCCCAATGGGAACGAGTGAATGAAATGATCTGCTCATGGATTTTGCATTCTATTATGCCCGAGCTCTCTTCAAGCATTATATACTCCGAGTCGGCACTCGATATTTGGAATGATCTTAAAGAACGTTTCTCCCAAGCAAATGGTACCAAGATCTACCAACTCAAAAGATCGTTATATGAATGTAAGCAAGCCCATCTTTCTGTCACAGCCTACTTCACACTTTTGAAATCTATTTGGGATGAGTTAGCATCTTATGACTCACCACCACCATGTACTTGTGGTGCATCTAAAGCTATTTCTTCTTATTACCAACGTGAGCAAGTGATGCAGTTTCTATATGGTTTGGATGAGTCTTATGCTCCTCTACGCGGCCAGTTGCTTCTATATGAACCACTGCCATCCGTTACCAAAATGTACTCGTTTGTCTTGCAAGAAGAAAAACCGCGTGAGTTATCTCACACAACATTCATCAAACCAGAAGCTTCCGCTTTAGCTGCCAATTCTAATAATGCGTCTCGCAACTTCACCAGTTCTCGAGCGTATTCACAGCAGCCATCTTATTCTACTCCTAAGGGATGACCAAGACCTCATTGTGACCATTGCAACAATGACGGACACACTATTGCCACATGTTATAAGATTCATGGCTATCCTCCTAAGAAGCAAGGGGTCAACAAAAATTTCAATGGTTCGTTGGCACCTCGGGGCATGACCGCTACTACAAACTAAGGATTCACATCTAGAATCAATCCTATAAATGCACCACCACCCATTTCACAAGATCAATACAACCATCTTTTGTCTCTCATCCAAGGTAGCAACCAAAATCAAGTTCATTTGGCAGGTATGGCCTTCACATCTATTGCGTCAAACTCTTGGATTATCGATACCGGTGCAACCAATCATATGTGCTCCTCTCTTGATCTTTTTACATCTTTGTCTGATCATACATCATCCTCTCATGTTCAGCTTCCAAATGGTGCTTATGCACCAGTCACCCACACGGGTAGTATCTCCTTTAGTCCCTCCTTTTATTTAGACAATGTTTTATATGTTCCTAGTTTCAAGTTCAATTTGTTGTCAGTGTCTCAACTAACAAGATCCTTGAACTGCATTGTCACATTTTCCTCTGATCGTTGTGTTTTCCAGGACCTGTCCTCGAGGAAAATGATTGGAGTGGGTAATTGTTTTGATGGTCTCTACTACCTTCAAGTACCAACTGCTGCTCTTGCCGCTTCTCGACCTTCTTTTGACTTGTGGCACTGGCGGCTTGGCCACCCATCTATACCGTGCTTGTCTTCTATTGCTAGTTTGGATTCCTCTGTTTTTATTTCCAAAGAACATGTGTGTGATGTTTGCCCATTGGCTAAACATACTCGGCCTAGTTTCCCACTTCGTTCAAGTGTTAGTCAATCTCCATTTGAATTAATACACTGTGATATTTGGGGATATTTTTTTGTTCCAAGTAATTCGGGTGCTCGCTATTTTTTGACCATAGTTGATGATTTCACTCGTTGCACTTGGCTATATTTGATGAAACATAAGTCTGAGACAAAGTCCCACCTTACTTCTTTCTTTGCCTTAACTGCAACTCAGTATCAAAAGCGTATTACCACTGTCCAAACTCAGAGTAATAATTCTGTAATTCCTAAGGAATTGCACTCCGTTTTTCCAGTAAAAAATATTCGGAGTGATAATGGTTCTGAGTTTTTGTCAAATGAGTTACAATTATTTTTTCAAACTCATGGTATTATACATGAAAGAAGTTGTGTTTCAACCCCCCAGCAAAACGGCGTTGTAGAACGCAAGCATCGACATCTTCTTGAAGTTCCACGGGCTTTGCGCTTTCAAAGGAGAGCATTGGCCAGAAGTCCATAGTACAAGGTCTAATTATGCAATTAGGACATCAATATTTTCACTGCCGTGGCCAGGACTTTGTTCCCCGTGTTTCCAAAAGTACCCCCGCTTTTCAAAAATATATAACTGAATAATTGGAACAGTTAAAAAATACCCACGCCTTTATCCTCTGGAAAAGACTTTGTTCCAATGAAGACACCGTCCACGGCAGTCGGAATAATAAGAGACGTCAACAACGTTTCTGTTGACGCTGCAGCTGCCAGCCTCTGTTCTATCCGAGCAAGACTGGATTTTTTTTTTTTTGATAAGTTGCAAGACTGGATTTTGGCCAGGTTTAGAGCTATGCAGCGCCGGCGCCGGATATGGGTGGTTCCGACTCCGTCGGTAGCGGCACAAGAGGCTTCGTGTCTGAGAGATGGTGGTGGACGTTACAACTGGAGGTGGAGGAAGGGAGCTGCATAGGAGGCGGTGGAGATTTGCTAGAACACCAAGGAAATGATTGGGTACGGGCATGTCTTTTGTTTCTTTTTTCTTTTTTGGTAAACATGTCTTTTGTTTTTTGTGAGAGGGATTTAGCACTAACGAAACAATTTGGTGCTTTTCGAGAGAATTAGAACCAGGGAAATGATTGGGTACGGGCGTATCTTTTGTACGTGTTGGTGTAAACTGTAATGCTTAAGAAGAGAAATAATATTGTGTTCAAAAATTGAAACAAATAACCTTATCTGTGGGGTTTTTTTTTTGAAGATACAAAGATGAGACTATCACATATAATGTTATCTGTTTATTTGTTCGGGAGAGATAAAAATAATAAATTAGTATGGATAACCATAAATCTGATATACTCCATAATAAAGCGTATAGAATGGCATATAACACTCCATTTGGAATAATATTGTGATTATACAGAGTATATATTTGGACAGATAACTTTATATGAGGTAATAAAACATACTATATATTTGAACAGATAACCATATTTACTGATTTTTATTGAGATTATAAATTTAGTATAGATTACCTAATCCTTTAATATATTTGGGATAATAAAACTGTATTTATTTAAAAAATAACCATATCTATTGGTTTACTGGATCATGAAGAGTAAATATTTCGCAAAGATATTCTTGTTGATGTTTTTGAAAAATAGAGAGTATAACTTTGAACATATAACCACATTTGTTGGTTTATTGCAATTATAAAAACAAAAAAATTCAAAAACATGGGTATAGATGGAGGTGTGTTTTAGTTTGGTGGCACATATAAAGAACGTATATAAGGTTATTTGTGTGCTTTGTGTTCACACATATAACGTTATCTAGTGTGTTTGATTATTTTTTTTATTAAGATGATAAAGTAATACATAAAAAATTATGTATTTATTTTGTGTCACACACAGAACGTTATTTATTTATAGTTATTTGTGTGACAAAAGAATACATATAAGTTTATTCGCTTGTTTTTCATGTGGCGTTGTATGCTTTTATTATTTGTGGATTATACATAAGAAATTTTTTTTTTATTATCATAATCTGGTCAAAGACCAATCCAAATGATCAAAAATTAGTCTGGTGCACCGTAGCCTCTGGGGTTCAACCCCACAAGAAAATTTTCCACTCTTTCATCAACCCCCAGATGGCCAGATCAGTACGCAAAAAACTCGTTCGTGGAGTCTCTCTCTACAATATCTTACTCATTTTTACTTGGTTGTTCCTCCAGAGTGATGCGTTCTCTTCGTCTCACTCACCTCTACCTCCCTTGTTGCATAAACCTTCCTTTTGCATCACCATGGCTGCAATAGAAATACCCGCAAAACCACCATGGCAGCAGCAATGGGAGCTGCCACCGTTTTCTCCATCGTCATCCAGTCAGAGAGAGAGAGACCAACAGATCAATGCTTTGCACGTGGGCCAAAACCAAATCAGTACACAACGCTCCCGGAGACTGGCGTAATGAAGGAGAGGCGCGCGGACAGGGCAATTTCGTCAATTCGAGGACCTTAGACGCTAAAACAAATTTAATCATGGACTTTATACCTTTCCGCTACTTAGCTTGGGCTCAGTGTTCTATTGGGCCACTTTCTTTGGACTGTAGGCCAATTTTCTGTTCAAAGTAATTTTCCATTAACTTTTTGGGGAGAATGTGTTCTTACAGCAACATACCTTATTAACAAAATGCCATCTCCTGTACTTTCTGGGAAATCACCCCATGAAGTTCTCCTCTCAACGCAACCTTCTTATTATCATCTACGTGTTTTCGGTTGTCTTTGTTTTGCCCATAATCACTCTCCGTCTCGACACAAGTTTGACCGGCGATCTACGCCAGGCATTTTTGTTGGATATCCATATGGGCAAAAAGGCTATCATGCCTACGATATTCAAACCAAAATTATTTTTACTTCACGAGATGTCATTTTCTATGAAACCATTTTTCCATTCCGTGATGCTTCCTTCCATCCTTCCGACCAACCCGTTTTATCGCTTCCTATTTCAGACACTACACTTCCATCTCCACTTCCCAATCCCCCTTCTCCTCTTGACATTTCCCAAGTTCCACATTCTCCTTCCTCCCCACCGTCCCCAAGCCATCAAGTGTTAGCCCCATCTCCTGGAAATCCCTCACCGGAGACAAGCACCGTTCGTCCTACATGGACTCGTCGTGCTCCTTCATATCTCCAAGACTATCACTGTAGTAGTGCCATCATTACTAGTTACCCGGCTCCATCATTACCTCGATCATCAGGTACATCTCACCCTTTATCTCATTTTCTTTCATATCATAAGCTTTCTTTGGCTCACCATGTTTTCCTAGCTGCCCTTGATTCCTCCATCGAGCCAACTTCTTTTTCTCAAGCTCCCAAATTTCCAGAATGGCTAGATGCTATGGCCTCAGAAATCATAGCCCTTGAAAAAAATAACACTTGGACTTTTGCTTCTTTGCCGCCTCACAAGAAACCTATTGGATGTAAATGGGTTTACAAAATTAAGTATCGAGCTGATGGCACTGTCGAACGCTACAAGGCCCGACTTGTAGCGAAAGGTTTTACCCAAATCAAAGGTCTTGACTACCATGAAACTTTTGCACCCGTGGCAAAACTTGTCACTATTCGGTGCCTCCTTGCTATTGCATCCATCAAACATTGGTATATTCATCAGCTTGACGTCCACAATGCTTTTCTCCATGGTGATATGGACGAAGAAGTCTATATGACTATTCCACCTGGTTATTGTCGCAAGGGGGAGAATCGTGTTTGCCGCTTGAACAAATCTCTTTATGGTCTCAAGCAAGCAAGTTGAAACTGGTTTGCTAAAATTCTCTAGTGCTTTATCCGAATATGGCTTCTCTCAATCCAAGGCTGACTATTCATTATTTTTCAAGACATCTAGTCACGGCTCCATTTTTGTTCTTGTCTACGTTGATGACATCAAAAAGCTTCCTTGCTCAACGGTTTCACATCAAGGATCTAGGTCCTCTTCGATATTTCCTTGGTATTGAAATTGCTCGTTCTACTCAAGGAATTTTTCTCTGCCAGCGCAAGCACGTGCTTGATATTTTAAATGACATGGGTATGATGGGCTGTCGAGCAGCCAATTTTCCGATGGAACAACATTTAAAGCTTAATGATATGGATGGTGATCCTCTTTCTGATCCTTCTCAATATCGTCGTCTTATTGGTCGTCTCATCTACTTGACGATCACAAGGCCTGATATCGTCTTTGCCGTGCACATCCTAAGCCAGGTCATGCAATTGCCTCGTTCTCGTTCTCCGCATCTTGAGGCTGCCATTCGGCTTCTTCGTTACCTCAAAGGTAGTCCCGGCAAAGGCATTTTGCTATCTTCCACAAGTTCTCTTCAACTTCGCGTCTTCGCCGATTCTGATTGGGCGAGTTGTCCAATGACGCGACGTTTGACAAGTGGTTATTGTGCTCTCCTTGGATCTAGCCCTCTCTCTTGGAAAACAAAGAACCAAAGTACAGTTTCTCGATCCTCTGCTGAGGCCGAGTACCGTGCCATGGCTCAAGCGGCTTGCGAAATTCAATGGCTTCTCACTTTGCTGCACGATTTGGGTATTCCCCATTCCCAGTCAACAATTTTATATTGTGATAATCAAGCAGCCCTCCACATCTCCGCCAATCCTATTTTTCATGAACGAACGAAGCACATCAAAATCGATTGTCACTTTGTTCGAGAGAAAATTCAACAAGGCCTGATTCGCACTGCCTATCTTCCCTCATCAAATCAGCTAGCAGATATCTTCACCAAGCCTTTGGGTTGCGAATTGTTTCACAACCTATTATGCAAGTAGGGCTTAATTGACATTCATGCTCCAACTTGAGGGGGAGTATTGGAGTATATTTGGAGGATATCTTAGCTGATATCAAGGAGCTAATATGGACATAAATCAAGGAGCTAATATGGACAATAAATCAAGGATTTCATAATTGATTCCATATGCAGATTTTACCTTATTTCCTTAAGTGTAGATTCCGACATGTATATAATTGTTGTATCGATGTTTCATTTTAAAAAAATGTGAATTCATTCATATTTTCTCAATACCAATTTCTAACAATACCGTCATCTTAGCCACGTCAAACATGCTGGGAAAAGTAGTGGAATGTGAAAAACTCCAAAGCAGCATAAACAGAGCCACCCCTGCTACGCCTATGAAAATGGGTTTGCTCGGACCTATGAGTTTCTCCATTTTCGCAACTGTTTCAGTTACTCTGCCGATACCCATTTTCTGAATAGTAATTGATACCTAAGAGGAATAGGAATCTGTAGGGGAAGATGAAGGCTATCAGTTGACTGTATATGTGCTAGACAATATAATATGGGAAAATTTACAACTGTAAAACGGAAAAAAAAATTACTCGAGGAAAGAAAAGAGGAGAGAGGGAAAAAAAAAAAAATTCCAAATGGTATAATGATGTGAATAAACAAAAGGCTTGGAGAATGGGGGATGAGGATCCTCTCTGGGGATGAGGATCCATCTCCATTTGATGTGAATTCTTTGAGCATGACTGGAGAGAGAGAGAGTTTTTTCCGTGTGTGTAAAGTATTTGTTTAAAAGTTCGTTATTATAGAATCTTCATTACTTGAAACACTAACGTTTATCTTTATCTTTAATTGGTTTACAATTACTTTTTAGGTTATTCTCTTCGAAATAAAATAATAATTTAAAAAAACTGACGCAAAACTAAAAGGTAAAAAAATAATTCGTACAAAGACAAAAACATAATCCAGTTTTTTAATTAGGCCAAACCGGGTGTTTAATGGACGAATGCATGTGTACGCTTTTTCTGTTTGGGGCCTCCTAAGCTATTTTTCCATCCCAAATTTCTTTGGTATATATAATATAGATTCTGGTAGTATAAATAACGGTAAAATTGAATTTATTAAAATCTTGGTATGAAAATATAATTGTTCAAAATGACCGAAATGAAAACATAATTTGCGTAAATGGAGTGGAGTGCAGTTGGTGTCTCTCTTATACTTTCATGCACATGTGCAAGATTCGATTCCCGTAGCGTTCATCCCCCTTCCCAAGTCCCCTGGAATATAGTAGATTAAGATTAACGAATGACAAAAAAGAAATTAACATAACTTGCTATAAGGGCAAGGACCAATATTTGAGTACCCCACATTTTATTGCTAATTCCACCTCAACTTTATCGTGGCGTTTGAATTTTCGCTCATGTTTTGATTTATTTATTTGCAACCATCATTATAAAAAAATTTGATGAAAATATTTCAAACGAATCAATAATCATAATTACATGACTTCCCAACTTTATTTTAAGAAAAATTATAGAACAATATAACTACAATTTTCATATTTATTAGAGCGGATACCGCAATGGTAATAATCAAAACCAATATCCAAAATGTGCTATGTTAGCATTTGATTATCCATTTAGTTCATAATCAAACTTAACAATCTCTATCTCCACATTGGTTATTTTTGCATCTCTAACAAAAAAAATCCCACAATATACAATGCACATTTGTCCAATCACTAACGAGTTCCAATTACGCGCCCAACTACACCAAATTATTCGTCTCAATGAGACGATTCTAATGTTGGGTGTTTTTAAGTTATTGAGTTTTGATTATTGGTAAAAGTTAAGTTTGGTTATGGAACGGGTAGAATTTGGTTATTTGCTAAAAGACTTGTAACTTTACTTATTACAATGTGAGATATTTTTTTTAGTATTGTTGTTAAATTTACTTATTTACACTCATTTGGTTATTACAATGGGGATGCTCATACAAGATAATTTATACAAACTAAAAAAGAACAAGTGAATAAGATCCGTAGTAACGTCCATATAGCAGCCGGCAAGGAGACGCGGGGCTTTGCATACCCTTTTCTCGGCGGGTCTCGTTTGGAGTCCAAACAAGTGATTTTCTCTGGTTCGTCGAGTTTATCCCGCTAAAAAAAATAATTAAACTGATCAGTAATTAGTGGTATCATGAATTCGCGGATCCCCGTGCCTAAAGGCACATAGGAACATAATATATACACATGAGGCTATTGATGCATGTAACTGTTTGTCTATTTTTCGCTTATAGGGATGATCGACTACGAATCGTGTGAGTGCTAGAATGTGGGTGTTGCGGTGGTGGAGTTTGGTTCCTTGCCGTGTTTCAGGACTTCTCTGGAAGCAAACTTGGTGAAGTGAATGAAGACGAAAAAAGAACAACAAATGGACTTTATTATTCCTCAAAGGTAGAAGTCAGTCGACTATAATGAATAGCCGAGAAGACGGTTAAGTTACAAGCTACTCCTATTGCTGGAAAGTAAAGTATAGATAAAAAGTAGAAGCCTTTGGACGATTGAGTGGGAGCTCGAAATTTCTTCACATTTTGTATTTATAGGCTTTACTTTGATTAAAAATTCAAATTTGGCAGCATTCCCTCCACAAATTTGAACCAGGCGGTTATTCTTTCTCTTTCTGCTTTCCACGTTCAAGTATAGGCGGTTTCTTCACACTTTCTCTTCAATTGCATTTGTCTTCTTCAACTGCTTTTGTTAACTGCTCCATCCATGATTTGTTTGTAACTTCTTTGCTGGACACGTGTCTTGCATTTGAATACAATTCTCTTAACCGTCAATTTATCTGTCAAGCACCATTGCACTTTACTTATTAAAATCAGTGCATTTAATGTCGACACGTGTCACTATATGACCCAATCGATCATACTGGACAACGTGTTACCATATGGCCTAGTTGATCATAATGGGCCAAATTATGGTGTAAACAATGCCCCCCTATTTACATGACTTAAAGGGTAACTCTGGTAAATAACCCCTTAGTCTCACCGCCTATATAAAGCGGGGTACTTTGAATTTTTAGGGCACGAAGCTCTTTCATCACAAACCTTCTGAAACTGCTTGGTCTCTTTTGGCTCCGAAAACCAAATCGAAAGTTTCCAACAGTCCCGTTGAAAACCCTACTTCAGCACCTCCCACAGAAGATATCCCATGCTTTCTAGATTCGTATCGAGACGACGCTAGTCAAAATCTTCAAGTTTTAATTCATGATGAAAATTCTAGCTCCCTTTGTATGCTGGGCCCAGTTTTTTCGTCGGCCGTTCCAGATGGCTTCCCAGAAGTCTACCCTGCAGTAGAACGCAACCCTCTTCTACTGCAACATTCATCCCTTGAATGGTCAAGCTGGGGTAAGAACGTCTGTCTTCGTTCTTGGCCCTATACTGTTGAATCGGGATGGGCGGACTGGGTAAAACGCATGACAAAATTTCTTCTGGAGGATTGGAAGACGATGGGGATTCGTGAAACCAATGAGCTTTCTCAGTTTCCCCTAGAGATGAATTCTGAGCTTTTGGCAGCCGCAGCCTGTTTCTGGTCCAAGTCGTCCAATGCCATAATTCTCCATTGTGGTCTATTGTCTCCCACCATTCTGGATATTTCTCATTTGACTGGCCTCTCCTCTTTAGGCCGTGAGGTAAATGCTTTGCTCACTCCTGATTCATACGATCCCCCGTTTACAATTCCAACTTCAAGGGTGAGTTATTCGAAATGGTTACAGACCTATTTTAGGGCGAAAGCGTCTGTACCTAATTTTCATGTGAAGATAGCATTTTACCTTTTTTTGGATCTGTAGGTTTCTTATGGCAGTTCCTGGGCTTAAGGTTACTAAGGAATATCTCAACTTGGCCATTTGTTTGGCACAGGTGAAAAAATTACCCTTAGCGCCATTTGTTCTTGGATCCCTATATAAAGGGATGTTTACTTTTGTTGAAAAGAAAATTGCAGCCTCTTGTGGTGGTCCTTTTTGGATTTTCCAGGCTTGGCTGTATGCATACTTTCCCCAACTCAGGCCTAGAATGAACAATCGCCTTAGGGAAGTGTGGGCTCCCGCGCCCGAGAATGAGCGCTTCGCTCGAAGAGTCGCCACCCGGATTTTCGAGATGGATGATCCGAGAAACCGAGAGTTTGCTTGGAAAAGGCTTTAAGTCTAGCGAAAACGTTGAGATAATGGGTTCGGGAGCCACATTATGAATGAGGAAGGTTTTTCTTTAAAAAGCACCCCATTCGCCCGATAAGACCGGTCTCTACTTGATGTTTTCAAAAAGGGGAGATCTTCGGTATCCTTCGGAGTATCAAGCTCTTTAATAAAGCACGAAACGGGAAAGGGACATGGGAAATATATCACGTTGGCGTGCAGGTGGTGCCATCTGTACAGTCGTGCTAAAATGACATGAATGAATGGAAGTAAATAACATTCAACAGACTGTTTGGACCTCAGAGCACCGCTCACGGCACCCTGAGATGCCGCGCGAGGCATCTCAGCATGCCGTGCGTGGCACCTGCTCGGCTGTCGGACTGTTGGGCCTCAGAACACCATCACGGCACCCTGAGATGCCGTGCGAGGCGTCTTAGCATGCCGTGCGTGGCACCTGCTCTGCTGTCAGACTGTTGCAATCTTTCAAAACATCATTTAACTCGCTAGTTTCTCTGTAGATCTTTTGAAAACTCACGAATAGCCTTACGGCGGTCAGATCATCCCAAGAACGTCATTATCCTTCTCAAAACATAGTTTTAAAGTAGTTTTCAACGTTTTGATCGTTTGGAATGATCTTGAAAAGATTTTAGAAGAGCCGGAACATGGCTTGTAGATATGGTCTTATTTTAAGAGCTACAGAGACAGTAAACAGCAAAAACAGGTAACCACAGCAGAGGAAAACTTCGAGATCCGGCCCGACTGTTCACAATAGCACTAGTGTGCATCATGCCTTGCGCTGAGAGTCAGGGTGCCTGCGTCGATCAACGACCAGCGCGGTTCCCCAACCTCAGCACAGTGTTGGTTTTATTTTATGAAAATATGTTTTGAGTCAGGATCTAACCGAAAGGGGTTAGATCTGCTGACAGAAAGGTCCCCTCAGGACCAGAACGGAATCTAGTCCAAGGAAACTGGTTTATACCTTTGGGTTCGAGCTTGATCAAGGATCGTGGATGCAAGGGTGTGGATGGATCGTCACGGATGTGGATGGAGAGGTTAAATGAGACAAAGGGAGTATGGGTGTGAGTGGAGGTTAGGTGTTTTGGGTGATGGGGTCTTGAAGTCAATGAGTGATCAACTTCAATGATGAGAAGGGAGTGAGTGAAAGCTCTTAAAGAATGTCTTTTGGGAATGACATCCTTTAAGGCTTGGAAATGGAAGTGGTAATGGAAAGGGGGTTTGAGAACTTAGAGAGAGAAAGTAGAGTGAGAGAGTCAAGAGAAAGGCAAGAGAAGGGACTCAAAAGAAGGGCTAAGAGGGACCCCTTTCCCTTGAGTGGAGGGGTCAATTTATAGGCAAATGGCCAAGGATTTTGAATTCAAATGGTGGAGGTATTTTCTGGGCGGGCCAGAAGTGCATTTTCGGCTGAGCCAGTCATCAGCTGTGGCTCACACTGGCGTGGCCGACAGCTTTCTGAGCCAGCCAGCTTTTTGCTCAAGGTGCCGTGCGGAGGAGTTTGGTCGCGCACGGTTTCTTGAATTTCTCAAGGTGCCGTGCGACTTAGTTAGGCTCCGCACGATTCCCTCTTCTGTGGTCCAGAGTCTTTTGGGCTTTGTTTTGGGCTTGGCTGGGCTTGCTTGGGTTTTGGGTTTTGAGGGTTTAAGGGAGATCCTCTTTCAAGCTCGCAGAGGTATCGTTTCCTCTATTTCATCATCGGGGTGGACAAAGACTCTCCGAGGTCCGGATTGGGGTGTCTACAGGAAGATGAGGCCTTACAAACATGTCGTAGCTACGCTGAATATTTTTTTGGGCTTGAGCACCTATGCAGAAGAATCCACCTTTCAAAGATACTTCACCTTTTTCTACGAGGATAAGAAAGACAACTGGCCTGTTTTCTACCCTTTTGATAAATTTGAGTATGCCTCCGAAAAGCTAAAGCCATGTTTTGGGGACATTCCATCAGCTTCTCCCCAAATGTTAGAGAAAATGGCACACTCCAAACGACTGTTTTGGGCCAGCATTATCCTTCCACGACTCATTCCAATGGTTTGTGCCCTAAACAGTACTCCTTTTAGGAATTGTAGTTACGAGAACTATTCCCCTTGTCAATTTGCCCGACAATTTGGTTTAGTACAAGGTGTTCCTATGCCTTTTGCTCATCCGAACATTACTGAGATGTCTTCAAGTAGACTGACAATTAAGGCAAAGGATGCACAACTGATTTCAATGATGGTCAGCAATTTTCATCACCGTGTGAAAGCTTTCAAGTTTGTAGACTTCAAGATTAGTGATGAGACTTCTGCTGCCTTCAACGAATGGTGGTCGACTATGAAAGCCATCTATTTTGTAGCACCACTCAAAGACTGCCTTTACAGGCTTGATCCAGAGTTCAAATCGCTCCAAGACAGAGCTGGTAAGTGAACTTACTATTCAATAGATTTTGCTTCAATCTTTACTTCACTGATATACGCTTATTAATCAGAGGAAGCTGCTCGCTTGCCTGATGAGACTTCCAAAGCCATTGTACCTCAGGCCGAAGCAGTCTCTCCTATATCTTCAGTGCCAATTGAGAGTGCCAAGAAAAGGAAGGCGAAGGCACTCGAGAGTCCACAGTCAAATCCAAAAAGAAATACTTTGAGAACCAAACCAAGTGATCTGAAGGTTCTAAAAGCCTTTGCATTTTTGAAGGACCTAAAAAACAGGTTGTGACTGATGAGGCTCCTACCCCAAAGAGGCAGTCAAAAAGGAACTAAGCCACCAAGTCAAAGGTATACTTGTTACTCATTTTCTCTTGTAAGCGATTACTATTCTTATGTTCCTTCTTGTCTTCATTGTAGAAAGGAAAATGCACCAAGATTGTGGATGCCTTTGAAGACGTAGATGACGAAGGAAAATCTTCCAAGTCATCCCATTCAGTGGGAGAGACAGTTGATACTGAGCTAGCAATCGATTAGTTCGAGTTTGGTGATACAGCTGTTTCCGACCCGCTTAATCAAGCTGGAGGGATACTGAAGCTGCAGGGTAATCCTTTATGTCAGGAGAATCCTCTACTGCAAGATGATGACCCTTTCATGCAGGTCAATGAAGGTACAAGTGCAGTACCTAATGACTTTGTCCTTGAGCAAAATGTTGACCCAACACGTCAAGAGCCTGACTCCACCAATCCCGAACCAGAATAAAATATTTTATCTTCAATTATAGAAGTGGGCAAGATAAACATTGACTCCCAAATCCCTAATCAATCTCAAGCCGCTGACTTGAATCAACAAGAAGAAGTTAGGGAAAATGTGGACACTGTCCAGTTGATGAATGTGCCTATTTTACAAGGCCAACATGACACAACTCAACCCAAATTAGGTGAGAAAATTTTGCAAGATGGACCAATAGAAGGTCCTATCCACACGAAGGAAACTTCTACTGTTCCCCACCAAGAAGAAGATGTTGCCTCCAGTCCTACTGGCAACCAGGTTGCTCAAATTGTTCCAGAGCTAGTTGTACATGCTCCTACTCCCTTGGCTGTGGCAGTGAATCCTGCTATTGAGGCATCTCCTAAGTCTGTAAACAAAGTTGGACCTAATCAGATTGGGATAGATAATTCAGTGCAGGCTAAATCCTCAAGTGATTCTCTAGACCAACTGATGGAGAAAATGAAGTCGACCTCACAAGCGTTTCGATCTTTGACTGAAGTATCAGAGTCTAGCAGCTCTTTCTTCTTCCTTCAGTATAGTGATGAGACTCAAAAGGAAATCCAAGACTTTTTAGGCCTTGTTCAGTTTGGAGCTTCAAATCCAAAATTTTGAAAAAAGTAACTTTTCTACTTTTTCTCTCTCTAACTTTTCAATCATTACTCTCATTTTTCACTCTATCTCTCTCTACTTTTTACCTCTCTCCACAATCATTACTCTCATTTCTCTTTCTACCTTTATTCAAAAATACTACTCAAAACCCACAACCGAACAAGGGCTTAGATTTCCTAAAGTTTTCTTATGAAGAGCTGGTGACTACAAAGTCTGCTGAATTCTCCTCTTGTGTTGATTCCTTGACCCAAAGACATGTGTTCCCTCTCAGGGAACGAATTGCCCTTGAGAATTTTGTTTCTTCTTTGAATGATGACTTTACCCTTTTCCGATATTATCAAAGGGAAATTAGTCAAAAACAAGAGCTGATCAATAATCTATCTAGCATGACGGTCAAGCTATAAACCATGCATGAGAATGCTTCAACTTTGAGGTCAAGACTTGTGGCCAGTGATCAAGAAGAACAAGACTTGTTGCGTCGACTGGCTCAACTTCAAACTGAGAAAGAAGGTCTTCTCCAGACAGCTAGTCAACTTGATACTGACTTTAAGTGGCTGGTAAAAGATGGTAAAGGAGTCTCAGTCCACATTTTAGCTGCACGTGTGGATTGCAAAGGAACAGTATCAAGCGGGATGAACTTTTGACCAAATGGGAGACTTTCAAGTCTTTCTTTCTTTGTGACTGATTTCTTTTATAATGATTGACTGTAATTAAGTGGGGAACTTTCAAGTTCTTTTCCCTCATGAACCATTGTCTTTTGTAGTAGGTAGTCGGCTGTAACTGGGTAGGAAACTTTTAAGTTCTTTTCTTCGTGAATGATTTTTCTCTAAGGTAGTCGACTAGTGTTACCAGTACATAATTGTAGGCACTGTGTTAGTGCATACTTGGCCTTTATGAAAGGCTAATTTTGAATGAACGGTTCTTGGCTTTGAAATAGCCATCACTGTATTTCTTGTTATTTTCCTTTTGATAGCATCTCACCGGTAAAACTTCGGGCATGCCAATTAGGCTAAATTCTATGAAAACCTTCAAGTTGTAACTCAATTCCATCTTCTGCTAAAGTTGATAAAATTCCGAATGGTCAAAACCCAAGTAGAATTCATATGGCCCAATACCCTTATTTTGGGCTTATTAATCAAAAAAGATGGGCTCATAAAATTTATAATTATACCTTAAACACACTTCATTACGTCACATGCTGATGTTTCCCCTTCACTTTGGGGAACATGCACAATGATTAATGACGGTTTAGGTACAACGCCAGACGTCGTTTCAGGAGTGAATCATTATTGATTCAGGCGCTTTGTCATTTCGGTTTTCAAAATGGCAACTGGATACACGCCCCTTCACTTGCCAAGTCTTTGTATTTTCCTCGGGATTAACTGCCCATGATGCACGTCCCTAGACCTTCTCTTGGTCTATAAATATGACAGTTCACGGACGGTTTAATCGCACTTACACATCTGTCGTATCTTCACAATGGCTGACAAGATGCCTGAAAGCAACCTTCCTTCTCCTCTCTTCACGCAGATAACCCCCGCCCACATTAAGCAGCTGGCGAGTGAACTCTCGTGGGTCCTACTGGAGGACAACAGTGAATGCAAGAGGAAAATCCAGGCCATCTACGATCGGGTGGAAGGAATGGCGCTTCGTCTGGAGAAAATGGAGTCAGCTATCAAGCTGGTGGTGGCCAACTGGGACACCATCGACTACAATCCTCCTCCAGTTGATCCTGCCAGTACCAGGACCTCCATGGCTGGTACCTCCGGTCAGTGGAGGGAATGGCCTAAAAAATAGGCCTCTTCTCTCTGGAGCTCTCCTGGTGTTTAGTAGTATTTTATTTTTAGATCTCACTTGAGATCTTTTGTTTTTCTTCAGATCCTCCTTGGGATCTTTCTTTTCTTTTCTTTTCTGTTAGATCCTAGTTGGGATCTTTTGTCTTTGGTTTTATCTTGTCTTTTGTAATGCTGCCCTACCCATAGGTAGCTTTTTTTTAGTAATATGAATGTTTGGTTTTAATTTATATTTTCCCACACAGAAGGAAAATAATGTTTTAAATATTTACCGTTTATGGATCTTTCATGCGAGATCCCTTCGATAGATTCCAGGTGATATGCACCTGCTCGTAAAATTCTAGCAACACAAAATGGACCTTCCCAATTTGGTGACCATTTTCCAAACTTACCTTTCTTTTTTTTGAATCGATTGGAAGAATTGTTTTCCAAACTAAGTCTCCGACTGCAAATGATTTTCCTTTCACCTTTTTGTTATAAGCTCGCTCTAATCTCTTCTTTTGAGCTTGCATTTGGTTTAAGGCATAATCTGCCTTCCTCTAAACCGTCAATGTCCAAACACATAGCCTCTTCATATTGCAGGCTTGGATCATAATGACGTGCCATTCGTAATGATTGCACGTTAATCTCGACTGGCAATACTGCTGCATGGCCATAAACGAGTTCAAAAGGAGTAACTTTAGTACTAGTTCTCTGTGATGTTCTGTATGCCCATAATACCCTGGGCAGTAGATCATGCCATTCTCTTGGATTATCATCAATCATTTTTGACAAAGTGTTCTTTATAATCTTGTTAGTCGATTCGACTTGCCCATTAGCTTGAGCATAGTACGGAGGAGAATTTAAAATTTGTATTCCATATTTCTGTGTGTACTGAATAACTTCTCTACCATTGAACACAGAAGCTTGATCAACAGTAATAGTTTCAGGAATTCCAAATCTGCACAGAATGTATTCTTCAATGAAATCGATTACTTGCTTTTGTGACACACCTTTCAAAGGTATTGCTTCAGTCCATTTTGTGAAGTAATCAGTTGCCACCACAACAAATTGATGCTGTAATGAAGATGCTGGGTGAATCTCACCAATCATATCGATAGCCCAACCTCTGAATGGCCAAGGCTTGATAATCGATTGCAACTGATGTGCAGGCATCCTTTGAATAGGTCCATGTTTTTGACAGTTTTGACATCCCTTAGCATATCGAATACAGTCAGCCCTAATGGTTGGCCAATAGTATCCATGTCTTTTAATTAACCGTCTCATCTTATCGCTGGCCTGATGAGAATCACAAGTTCCTTCGTGAACTTCACCCATAATTCTCATCTACTGTGCTTTGTCTACACACAACAGTAATAAACCATCAGATGTTTTCCTGTATAAATCATTTCCCAATAGGACGTAGTTGACTACTCTACATCTAATTGTCCTTTCCGTCTTTATGTTGGGATCGACTAAATAATTTTTTATTGGTCTCATCCAATCTTCTGAAATATTGATGACCAATGCGTCCATACAACTTCCTTCCATTTCTATTGAGAAAGGCAGAAATTGTCTTTGAACCCTGATTACTTTTGCATTAGTTCCTTCAGGAATTTCAACTCCTAAAGCCGTTTGAGCCAATTGATTGGCTTCACCATTTTCAAGTCTCAATATATGATGAAAAGAAACTTCATCAAAACTTTGCACAAGACATTTGACTTTGCCTAATTGCAGGTTCAACAAAGGATGATTACACTTGTATTGCCCTGTAATTTACCGAATGATCAACTGTGAATCACCATAAAATTTTAAGCAGCGTATATTTAATTCTCTTGCTATCTCCAAACCTATAATTAAGTCTTCATATTCAACTTGATTGTTAGTCAGTATTCTACTTTCATCCAATTGGAAAGAAAATTGGAACATCTCTCCTTTCGGTGATATTAGAACTATACCAGCTCCAACTCCATTGTCTGTTTTTGAACCATCAAAGGATAACTCTCATGGCTTCAATTCGACTAAGTGTATCTCAAAGGTATCTTCTTCTAGAGGTAAATTTGGATGCTCGGTTAGAAAATCAGCTAAGGCTTGCCCTTTGACTGCCTTTTGAGGCACATATTCAAAGTCATACTCGACTAGGGCTAATATCCATTTTCCTTGCCTTCCCCTCAAAATGGGTCTGGAAAGGATGTACTTTATTACATCCGTTTGGGCAATAATTTGTACCTTAACTGGTAACAAATAATGCTTTAATTTAATTGCAAAAAAGTATAATGCCAGACAAACTTTTTCAATAGATGAATATCTGGTCTCACATTCGTTCAACCTTCTGCTCAAATAATAGATCGACTGTTCTCGGCCTTGCTCGTTATCTTGTGCCAATAAACTTGCAATCGATTGGTGTGTTGCTGAAATATATAACTTCAATGGCTTTCCATTTACTGGAGGAACCAAAACAGGAGGTGTTACCAACGCTTGTTTCAATGTATCAAAAGCTTTTTGATGTTCTTGTTCTCACCTGAAATCTTTTTCTTATTTCAATTTTAATAATGGGGAAAATGCCATTGTTTTCCCAAATAGGTTATTAATAAACCTTCTAAGGAAGTTAATCTTTCCCAAGAATTGTTGGAGTTCTTCTTTATTAGTTGGAGGATGTGCTTTTAAAATAGCATCAGTTTTAGTTTTGTCCACTTCAATCCCTTTCTGGTGTACCAAGAATCCTAAGAAATTTCCTGCTGTAACACCAAATGCACATTTCAAGGGATTCACTTTTAAACCATAATGTCGCATCTTTTCTAAAGTTTGCCTAAGATGATGTAAGTGCTCATCGACTGAATTGGACTTAACTACAACATCATCAATGTAAACTTCTAAATATTTATGGAGAAAATCATGGAAAATTAAGTTCATGACCCTTTGATAGGTTGCTCTTGCATTTTTCAAACCGAAAGCCATAACTACCCATTCAAATGTCCCTATATATTCAGGGCACCTAAATGTTGTTTTATGGGTGTCTTCTTCCGCTATGTATATTTGATTATCACCCTCATTACCGTCCATAAAGGACAGCATTTGATAACCCACTGATGCATCGACTAACAAGTCAGCAACAGGCATTGGGTATTCATCTTTAGGTGATGCTGTATTGAGATCTCTGAAATCAACACAAACTCTGACTTTTCCATTCTTTTTCAGAACTGGAATTACGTTTGAAACCCATTCAACATATTCTACTGGTTGGATAAACTTGGCTTCAAATAAACGTTCCATTTCTTTCTTGACTTGAGGTAAAACATCATCCTTCATTCTTCTAGGTGCCTGTTTAAAAGGTACATAATTTTCTTTAATAGGTATTTTATGCTCTACCAATGCTTATTTGGGCTACAAGATCCAACCAGATTCTAGAGTAAGATTTGATAAGTAATAGTCAACCTATCCAAACCAGGCATTTCATCATAATTCCAAGCAAAGCAATCTTTAAATTTAAGTAACAAATACTTAAACTTTTCCTTTATTTCATCAGGCAAAGTAGCATTTACATACGTGATTCTAGGATCTTCTGAAGTTCCTAGATTTACTTCTTCCATAGGGTCCTTAACATAGGTCCTATCATCATCTAACTTAGCTGGTGCAGGTTTTAAATCGGCTAAACCTAACTCTTTCATAGTTAGTGGACTGTCATCAAAAATACATTCAGCGCAATTACAAGAAATAGGCTTGTTTGCCTGCAATTTCCTATCGACTAGCAAAGAAAACAGTCTCTTAATAGTAGCTTTAACAGTAGCCAACTCTTCATTCCCTAAGTTTAACATGTTTCTAAACATCAAAAACTTGTGGCTTCTTCTCGGCAAGCCTTGCAATAATGTTAGGCTTGGTGAAATCCTTCCTTAATGTATGTCAGGAATTGACTCTCAGTAGCATCAACTCCAGCAGACTTGACTTCTGCATCTTATATCTTCAAAGGCCAAAGATGCTCTTTGTAAAGATCTACTTCAACGTTGTTGGTTTCTGTATTGAATGGTTGCTGGTTTGCGCAAAAGACTTCCATTCCTGATGATTCTCCTTGCTTCAAAAAAATCAAAACCTGGTGCAAAGATGGTACACAACCATTTATATGAATCCAATCTCTGCCTAATAAGGCATTGTAATTGGATGACGAATCGATTACAAAAAATGTTGCATTCATTTTTCTTGTCCCAACTTGCAATTGCAAGGATATGACTCCTTTGGCAGGAGAGCACCCTCCAGCAAAGTTGCCCACAGTGACCTCTGTTGGAATCAAGTCCTCATTTGTTTTGTTTAGCAACTTCATCATTCGTGAGGGTAAGATATTCACTACTGCTCCATTGTCGACCAACACTTTTGAAACACGTTGGCCGTTCATGTGGATTTTTATATATAGTGGTTTGAGATGCCTTGTTGAGGCATCGTCAGGAGACCTAAGGACCACAACTTTGTTCCCTTTCTTATCAACGTCTAATTCAATTAACTGTGAATGAGTGTATTCTTCTTTCTCTACTATTTTCACAGTCGATTGGGTTGTATCTTCCATGTCACCTACCAATTCCATGGGTTGGTCGGGCTTTGCCTTAAAATGTTTAGGCAAGACTAAAATCATGTTACATTGGAAGTTAGTAGGTACTGACCCGAATTGAATTGCGGCCAAACTTTCCCCAAACGATGCAGATTTTTGTGAAGATGGTGAAGCATCTTTGATCAGATCTTGATCTGACCCATCATCCAGGAGATCATCATCATCCGCCTCCATCAGCTTCTGGAATTCCTCCATATTTTCCTTTAAACTCTGCTTCAACTCTTTTTTCCCTTTCGGCTGAGCAGTCGACTTGGAAGAAGCTTCATTACTACTGTCTTGCCTCCCACGCTTGGGGGTCGATTGCTTTTGAGTGCTAGTTTCTCCTTGCTCTCGAGTCCATACCATGTTTGAAACCTTGAGAGGTTCTGCCCTTTTTCTGGGCTCAAAAACGTGCACCCACGGGTCACTATAAGCTTTGGCTGCAAATTTCCTTTGAAGCCTTCTCTTCTGTGAAGTCGACACCTTAGTATACCAACCCTCTGCTGGGAACTTGGGATGGTTAAGTGTACTCCACTCTTCATGATCATGATTAGGAGGGATGACCATTCTGGGTTGATGCCCCCCATGTCCATAGGGACCTCCACCTCTCGGTCCAATACCTCTCTTGAAGCCAGCACCTCTGTGATTTGGGTATCGACTAGGAAATTGGTACCCAACTGCCTCTAAATTACGGCGCGAAGGTACTCCAGGCCTTGCAGACACAACTGGGTTTCCTCGAAACAGAAATGGTCCATCATCTGGCCCATAGCAGTGCTCTGATTCTATCCGATTGAAGAGCCCTGGATCAATTCCTTCATAGATTAACTTGGCTCCAACATAAATCTGGAGATCATTGCCACCCATAGTGTTGAACCTGATTCCAAACTTTGAAAAAGCACTTCTATGCTCCTTCTCTGCTATAACTGCTTCCCCATGTTGGACTTCTCGCCCACAGCTGATACAAAGATAATCATTGGGGAACCTTGGATAATGGGACTTCGCTGACTCTTCATCAGTCTCCATTTGATCCTCTTTTTTCTTCTCAATAGTCGATCCCAACCTTTTAGCTAGGCCGACTGTCACCATGTTAACTTTAACTTTAGGAAATGGGTTTGACTCGATACCCATTGTGTCTTTGTCACCTTTGGCATATTGCAGCAACCCCTTCTGAATCAAATCCTGCATGCAATTACGAAATGTGACACAATTGTTAGTGTTATGCCTAAACGAATTATGCCATTTACAATATTCTTTTCCTTTTTTCTCTTTATCAGAAGGAAGAATGTGCCCAGGGCTTAATGTGATGAACTTTTGTTTCAACAATTCCTCAAATATCTGATCGGCTTGTGCTAAATCAAATAAATATTGCCTATAATTTGCTTGCCCCCCACGTCTATTAGGATGAGATGAAAGCATGTTCATTGGTTTTTCTGTTTTAATTAACGTGACAAAAATTATTGGGTTCTTTCCAATAACTTGTGCTACATCGATTTCAATATCTCCTTCTACATCTTGATAATATGTTCCCAAAGATGTGTTTTTTAACTGTTCTTCCTCTTGGAGAATGGCTTCAAACTGTGCTGCCCTCGTAGAGAGTTCAAATAGGTCTTTGAAATTAGACCCGTTAAATTGCTTCTTAAAGTTAAACTCAAGCCCATCTTGGGCTATTCTAACTATTTTGATTTCTGGTACATTACAATGACACTGATTTCTTAACCTTTTGAACCTGGTTAAGAACTGCTCTGCTGTCTCAGTTGACTTTTGTTTTAACTTAGCCAAGTCAGCAATCGAAACCTCCGGCTCATGCCTAAAATATTGGGCATGAAACTGCTCCTTCATATCTTGCCATGTGTGAATAGAATTGGCAGGCAAGCTAATGAACCATGTAAAAGCCGTCTTGGTCAAAGAATGAGGAAACAGCTTTAACTTAATAATATCATCCGAACCAAATTCGCCCAATTGAAGGCAAAACCTACCTACGTGCTCAATTGTGGACTGGTTCTCTATACCACTAAAAAGTGATAGTTCAGGGATCTTAAAATTCCGTGGCAACGGAATATTGTCAACCCAATGTGGATAGGGTTTCCTAAACATGGGCTTCTCAACTCTTCGTAACCCAGGGCCATACATGTCTTGAATAACTTCCATTATTTGAGCCCTATTGACATTCACGAAATCCTGTGCCCTATTTGCGTTCACGGGATCTAGGACCCTATAAACATTTGGGACGGTCTGTATCACATATGGTTGTGCAAAAGGTGCATTTTGAGTATTACCATTGCCATTATTTGGCAAGGTGTGTGCATATGAGCCATTGTTGTTACCATTATTTAGTAACTGTCCATTTCCATTGCCATTATTTGGCAAAGTTTGGGCATATTGGCGATTACCATTGCCATAATTTGGCACTGTTTGGGTAACATTACCCATAGTCTGGCGGTTACTGTTGCCATTATTTGGCATGGTTTGCGCATTATTGTATACATATCGGCCATTACTCACGATATTGGCCTCTATAAAATCTTGTTGAGAACTTTGACCATGATTATTGAGACCATTATGTTGGCCATAACCACTGCTATTCCCGATTTCATATGTAGTAGGGATGCTTTGATAAAAATTAGTCGGTCTAACAGTAGCCCTTACAGCAGTTGATCCAACGAATGGTTGATTATGCATACCAATATTTGTCTCAAATGTAGGGTTTGAATATACCTGTGGAGGGGTTTGCCTGAGCACATCACCAGAAGTAATCTGCTCATGCACTACGCCATTCACGTCAACGTCCACAGAAGACGGAGGGGTAACTACCCTTCTCAATAGGGTAATCAATTCTTGTGTTGCTTCGTCTTCTGGATTAGACAGAACTTGTGCCAACTGGCTAGAAAGGCTTTGCACATTAACTGGTGGATTGGAGCCATTTCCCTGGCCATTCTCTGGCATCCTTTGCTTAGGATGCACTCCATCGTTCTGAGTTTCCAAGACTTCATTTCGAGGCTCTGTTAGTCGGTCGCCTTGCTTTTTTGCCACTGCCATTACTTCCAAATTAGTAATGAACCCTCCTTCTAGCGCCAAAATTGTTTGTCTATTTTTCGCTTATAGTCAATGATCGACTATGAATCATGTGAGTGCTGGAACGTGGGTGTTGCGGTGGTGGAGTTTGGTTCCTTGCCGTGTTTCAGGACTTCTCTGGAAGCAAACTTGGTGAAGTGAATGAAGATGAAAAAAGAACAACAAATGGACTTTCTTATTCCTCAAAGGTAGGAGTCAGTCGACTACAACGAATAGCCGAGAAGACGGTTAAGTTACAAGCTACTCCTATTGCTGGAAAGTAAAGTACAGATAAAAAGTAGAAGCCTTTGGGCGATTGAGTGGGGGCTCGAAATTGTCTTCACATTTTGTATTTATAGGCTTTACTTCGATTAAAGATTCAAACTTGGCAGCATTCCCTCCATAAATTTGAATCAGGCGGTTATTCTTTCTCTTTCTGCTTTCCACGTTCAAGTATAGGCGGTTTCTTCACACGTTCTCTTCAATTGCATTTGTCTTCTTCAACTGCCTCTGTTAACTACTCCGTCCATGATCTGTTTGTAACTTCTTTGCTGGATACGTGTCTTGCATTTGAATACAATTCTCTTAACCGTCAATTTATCTGTCAAGCACCGTTGCACTTCACTTATTAAAATTAGTCCATTTAATGTCGACACGTGTCACTATATGACCCAATCGATCATACTGGACAATGTGTTACCATATGGCCTAGTCGATCATAATGGGCCAAATTATGGTGTAAACAGTAACCTACACATAGTGTCAGTTACCATAAATTTTGGAATGTTTTTTTATTTGATCATAAAAGGCAAGTTTAAAAATGGGTACATTGACTTAAAAAGAGAGAGCGAGCTATATACGTCTGGAGAATACTCTTCAAATCTTGTAAAATAGAAATGATCTAATGGCTACTGCATAATGTGAAAATTTCAATTGACGGTCATGGATTGTATTTTGTTTGTATGCATGCTTAGACATTTTGTACAGGGCCGACCCTGATATTTTAAAGGCCTAAAGGAAATTTAAAAGATTGGGTCCTAGGATTTATTTAACAAAAAAAAAAACACAATATAAGTGGCTAAATATAGAGTAAAAAGATTAAACATGATGGTTTAGCTTTGTAATTTAACTTAAATTTTTTTTTATACCATTGAAAAAAAATCAAACGTAATAAAGTATAGGTCATACACTGCATTTTCTCTTACTATTCATGTTATTAACTTTAATAGGAAAAATACTATCTTTAACAATAACAGAATTATCTATTTTAAACTTTTTTTTTTTAATCAAAGTTTGTTGAATGATAATAAATTATTTTGGTTTATTTATAAAACAAAAGTGTCTTATTTTGTGAAGTTGATATTAAAAGTTAGAAATAAAATTAAACAAACAAAAGGAAAGAAAAACTTATCAAAACATTGATGGTGCGTAAAAGATTTGAACCTTTTAGTCTTGAGCAATACCTACAACTACTACAGAATAACTAATTTATAATGGAAAAGGTGTAAGAGCAGTATATTATTTATTCCTAGATCCAAAAGGAAAATACGGAGAGGAAAAAAAAAACTTTGTCAAAAGAAAACCTCCCTAGGAGTTGAATGTTAAAATAGGGAACATTTATGTATATATAATATATTTGTTTTTTTTTCATGGAAAATGAGGCCCTCGTTTTTTTAAAATTTCGGAGGCCTAAAGCGCCGGCACCTCGGGCTTTAACTCAGGGCCGGCCCTGATTTTGTATAAAGCCACTACGATTTATACTATAGATGAAACAAGTTTATCCGAAAAAAAATCACGACTAATACGATTTTGTAAATTTCAAGACAAACATGTGTCTACATCATTCGACCATCGACATCCGATCAGTGTTGTATTTTACCTGCATGATACCCTCGACGGGGCGAACAATCTGAAAGGTTTTTAGATCACATTTTTAAGCTCATGATGAAACCTATAATACGAGATGCTCAACAGAGAGTACTGGCCGGTTGTGTCCAATAAAATACATAACGTATGTTACTTTATCGCTTGATAATTTCAGGCCAGGGGTTTGTTCCATGCTTGGCTTGTGCGGTTATGCCCCCCCAAAATGAAGACATCTCCGGCTCAAAAGAAGTGTACGTGTGAGTATTATTGGCTAGCTTTAACTTTTGATTGATATTCCAAGATTGCAAGTGACGGTCAAACTTTACATAAAGCAAGAATTGTGGTCATAATTATTCTACTCTTTAGTTTATGCTCGTTAAGATAAATGTTTTAACCCTGAAAATTGACTATCAAACTAGCAAACATTTGAGAAAATATAGCAATACTTCAAAGTGAAAAAGATAGGCCAAAGGAAGTCAAGCATGTAGAAATAGAGTAATCCTTCAGATAAACGTACCGTGCGTGTTCTAGATATTTGAGAAACCAAAGAAACAGAATTCCAAATGGAACAATCGAAAGAGTATCGATCTTCTAACCATTGCATAACATGAGCGAAACAAGATATGTTTGACGCACTTTCTATTTCTCTTTGTTGTAAGACGAGGAACCAAAGGGCAGAGGGCTGAGGGAGGAGGTATTCATTAGGTCCGGGCGCACGAAACCATAGTTGCGAAGCACCTGATTATCAGCGAAATTCAGTACCTTTTCCATCCCACCGTAGCATTGCTCAGCAGTGTACCCCCAGTGCATCCCACTACACGGCCTACACGCCGTAAAATGAGTGATGAACGGCCGCTTTGCTCCACCACCATCGCCGCCTAGGCTGATAATCGCCTCCCTCATCACGGCCGCATAGTGCTTGCTCACCTTTTCCGCATGTCGTCTCTGCAACTCCGCCACCCCTTTCTCTATCCTTGCATAGCTGTCACTAATATTATCGAATGAGTCAACGAAGCTGCCCCAATACCCATTTAATTCATACTCACTCTCTATGTAAATCTTATTCCCCCATGTCTCCTTCCCTTTCAACATCAAATAAACCAGAGCCGACTGGTCATCAGAATCCGGGTGTTTTTTGTCACTAAGCGCTGATATCTGAATTTGACCCCAATTTTCATAGTTTGGAGTCTGTGGACCCATCTCGGCCCACGCCTCCATAAACTCCATCGACCATTGACAATTACGGATCAAAAACACCCCGGCGTTAACCCCGCCCCAACTCTTCTTCTCATAGACCAAGTAGGACCACCCGTGCACCACAAAGTTATAATCCTTATACTTATCCAAGGGCAGCTTAAAATCCATATCAGTAAATACTGCATCTGAGTCAACCCAAAAGATCCACTCAGCCTCTGGGTGGGCCAACATTGTTGGCCGAAGCACGGGTATTTTGATCCACCAATTGACCATTTTCGGGTGCATAAACGCGTTGTTGTAGAAGATGTCGTAGCCGTGGATCCGGCAGTAATCCACCTTGTTCTTGAAAAGCCTCAAGTTCAAATGATCTCCGATTGGATTCTTGCACGGCGACGGCTGCGATCCGGTCAACACGAAAACCCGGTCCTCTACTCCCCTGGCAAACGACGGATGATGCTTCAGCCATTCTCTTCTCTTCTCATCCCAGTTCTTGCCTGGATTCCCTATCTCATAACTCAGCGTCGGGTCATCGTAGAACGTTTTGTCTGCTGGGTCGTGGCCCAGGTTAAGGCCTTGATCACTCAAGGTTGTGCATTCTTTCGTAGCTGCGCCGTCTTTTTCCCGCAATATCGTCATCTTTGACACGTCAAACATGTTGGGGAAACTAGTGGAAGGTGAGAAACTCAAAAGCAGCATTACCAGAGCCACCCCTGCTACGCCTATGAAAATGGGTTTGCTCGGGCCTATGATTTTCTCCATTTTCGCAACTGTTTTAGTCATTCTGCCCATACCCATTTTCTGAATCAGTAGGGGAAAGAGAGAAAGGCTATCAGTGGACTGTTTTATCAGATCTGCCTGAGAAGTGAGAATATAAGAGGGAATTACTTACAACTGTAAAAGCAGGAAAAGCAGGAAAAACTTTCCTGATCAGATAGATAAGAGGAAAGAAAAGAGGAGAAGGAAAAAAACCAATTCCAAAAGGGTAGTAATCTATATCTATCTATCTATAAAAATATAGTATAGGAATGTAGTTGAAGTCAAGAGGCTTTCAAGTCTCACCCCTTAATCTTAAATTCATAGAATTTAAAGTTTTAAAAAAAAAAATGAAGAGAAAAACGTAGGAGTGGGGGGAGGGGAAGAGAGAGACGTGGGGACTGGGGGGTTGAATATGGAGAAAAAAATCATTCTATGCTTCTCGGGCACCATCACGTGGTACCCCAAACTTATTTTTCATCACAAATATCTTTTTAATGCATAAAATGTGACCAATGCCAGCATGCATAGAATACAGGATTGAAAAAATATTAAACTATCTTTTTTATCAACTATCGTTGTGTCCGTTCAATACACGATGCCAAAAAAACCGATGTCATCTCCCGTTGATACACGGGGCCAAAAATACCAGTGTAATTTTTTTTTTATCCCGTGCATCGAACGGGCATGAACGCTAGTGTGATCAAGAAACGATAGGGCCAAAGGCTTGGGGAATGTGGATCAGGATAGTCTCTAGGAATGGAGATCCTATCTTCCCGGTTAAGAAGACAATAGAATTCTTTCAGTTTGACTGGAGGGACGGAGGGTGTAGAGAGAGAGGAGGAGAGGGAGAGGGAGAGGGAGAGAGAGAGAGAATCAAAGTTCCGTTTGGCTGCCGTTAATGTTGAATTCCTCTCAAGTCTGGCGTTCATTTGAAATAATAGGGATATTTTCCTTTAATACGTTCATATACTTTTGCTTTTTAGATTTATGTAAACAAATAATCTGTAAAAAAAAATTAATGCAAAATTTACTAATGCGAAAAAAATCAAATGAAAACAAAAAATTAATTCAATTTTTTATTGGGCACTCTAGACCGGATTTGGATCCAACAAACGAGTAGTGGAGTTGACTAGATTGCACGTAGATTGAGCAAATGGTAACGTGAAGGACTTCTGGGATTCAGTAGATTTTTAGGTTCTTTATCTTTATTTATTTGTTTTCTTTATTTTAGCTTCTTTTTTAATCAATAAGACTTGTAAATGGTTTCCCATGTTGATGGGTAACGTGAAAAATTGCCCTAGATCCAATCGGCACGTCGGGGAGCACTGAGGCAGTTGTAGTGATTCATGGTTTATTTCTAAGTGGTTTCGATGGCCAAGAGGATCATGTGATCGATCCATGTACTCTTGAACTTTGTCCTTCTGCTATACGCTCAACCATGTTTCACGGGCATTTATTAGGGATGTAGAACCTATGGCTTTTGGTCTCTGACGGGATCTGCCGAAAACCCGAAGTCTTTATGATTGTCGGACCGCTTTTCCACCATCTCTCCTAAAACTAATTGATGGTAGGAAGGGTTTCAATTAAGTCTTTTATGGCATTCGACATCGCACCCGCAAGTCTGTTTTTAGAGCGGTCGCAGGGAGTGGCATTGTGTAACCAAATCCATGGGGGCACTCCGGGCCCAACAATCCCTCCCTCACAATGACGCTCCCGCGACTCGAACCCATGACATCCTGGCTCTGATACCACTTGTCGGACCGCTTTTCCACCATCTCTCCTAAAACCAATTGGTGGTAGGAATGGTTTCAATTAAGTCTTTTATGGCATTCGACATCGCACCCGCAAGTCTGTTTTTAGAGCAGTCGCAGGGAGTGGCATTGTGTAACCAAATCCATGGGGGCACTCCGGACCCAACAATGATCACGCCTATGAGATCGCTGCTACACATGATCGCCCCCTCCTCCACCCTTTTTCTCCATCTACAAAACTTGGCACACTGAGGAGTCTATGGCTCATGGGTTAGCCGTTGCCTAGTTATCTAGACGCTTTACCACAGTTTTATATCTTTGATGGTTTAGTTTTGCTTTGGAGTGGATGTGCATAGTAGACTGGTACTGGATTCATTGTCTAAGCACTTCTCCTCATTGTTGAACTAAAAGGTAGCCAATACAAAAAAAAATAATAATAATGTACCTACTGGACTAACCGTTGGCTGGTTATCTTGACACTTTGTTGCAACTTTAAGCTCTGATGGCTTGGTTTGACTTGTGGAGAATATGCTCATTGGGCTCCCAAAACTTATCACAACAAATTCAAAGAAAAAAAAAATGATTGGAAAAATTTGTTCATTTGTGTGTTTAGTAAACGTTTTTCTAACTTCTGGTCATAATTGTTTCACTTTTCCATCGATCCCAAAGTAGCATTGCTCGGTTGTGTACCCCCAGTGCATATATCCCACTATAATGCCTACACACGCTGCAAAATGCGTGATAAACATCCACTTTTGTCCACCACCATCGCGGCTCTGGTCGATGATGGACGCAGTATAAGAGTATTAGCTTTAACTTTTGATTGATATTCCAGGATTGGAGGTGACGACCAAAATTAACATAAGGACATATAATTAATACCTATACCCCTGGACTAAATTGGAATACCGTGATCGCCATCACCTCAAAGTTGATGTGTCACTTTAGACCCTCTGTTAACGGTTGTTAGTTAACCAAACCATCATGTAGATTGTAGACATCAGCAACAGTAAACTTGCTACACAGAAGAAAACACATTTATGATAGTGCATGGAGCGCAATGAGTGTGGTTATTTGCCTTGAATTTGTTGGCTGCAGTTAGGGATGGCAAATTGAACCCAGACTCACTAAAAAACCCAAATCCATCTATTAAAAAATAGATCAAACTCAACTCATTTATTAGTTGGGTTAGAATGGATCCAAACCCATCGAACCCATTTATTATTGGGTCTTAATTGGGCTTCAAATGGGTCAACTTAAATGCCCAATAAATTATGAACATTACCCAAAAAAAAATAGAAGTACCAATAAAGTAAAAGAATAAATAATCGACCTATTGCATTTCAAAGCTTTCTGTCAAAGGCAATGAACCTCGGCAAATGCGAAGTAGCATCGGAGGGATCGAGGACTACTCCTGGTTCAGATAATATATTACCACATGAGAGCAAGTTTATCAGATACTTTAAAATGGCTTCACAACTATTTTAGCTCACAAAAAGGGGGAAAATGTCCTTACAGCAGAGGAGCTAAACTGGGAGCTAATTTACCTCCAGCTACAGTTGTAAGCTAAAAATAGCTTACAACTATTCACAAGCAATCTACTTTTTTATTGTTTTCTCTCTCTCTCTCTCTCTCACTCTCTCTCTCTCTTTTTCTCTTTCTATCTCTTTTTATTAATATTTTTTAATAAAAAATAGGTAAAATAGATAGTATTGGTGTAGTGTTAAGAGAGATATTAATAGGTAAAATGAAAAAAATGCACTGTTGATCAGCCTTTTTACATTTTCATTGGTGTACATGCTCTGAGATGAGTCCCCAAGCATTAACGAATTTATTTCCAAATAAAAAATTCCAGGTTAAAATTGCAATCATCTCACATGATCGAACACTGGAATCTAAAAATTGATCCAAATTCGAAAAACAAGAATACATGCATTTACAACATTTTGATTTGTTTGCCTCGGGTCTGGAGGAAAGTTTTTCAGGTAACAAACGGAGAGAGATGAATAGAGAAACGAGATAACAATACGGGTGGTTAGTTAATGTCACGTTGAGGTACTGTAAAATTGGGTCCAATTTATCATAATTGATTAGTTTTTATATATATATATATTTTTTTCTTTATTCAAAAAATTATGATAAAAAATTTTTACTTTTCCGATTCCTCTCGTCAAAACGAATCAATAAATCACAAAAGTTTGACGCAAACAAACAAATGCAAAAGAAAATTCAAATAAAGATAAAAAAAAAAAAGTTACTTAACTTTTCAATCCAAACCCACCAAAGAAAAGAAAGAAAGAAAGAACATGTAAAGAAAAGAGATGTGAAAAGACTCACTTTTTTTAACAGAATCTCTATTCGGTTCAGTAATTTTAGTATACAGGGGTAATTTGGTCATTTTAGTATATAGGGGTGTTATGGTAATTTTAGTATGCAAGGCTAATTTGGTCATTTATGTGACATCCCACTTTTTCAATAAAAAAAATAATATTTTTGACGCAAATAATTAAATCCTTCATTTTTCCTTTTTCAAACTTCTTTCTAATAATAAAAAAAAAACGTTGGCTATTATTTACGTCATGTATCTTGAAAATTTATCTAAACTCGAAAAACTTATATTGAAATTCTAAGTAGGGTTATAATTAGGTATTTTTCCCTGACAAGTAATTATTGAAGGTGAAAGAGAAATTTCGGGCTGAGCACGTAATTATTCTAGAAAGATTGGATTTGTACGTGGTCAGTTATTTAGGGAAGGCATGTGGTAGGGTTGTTTTAAATATACCTCACATTAGAGAGAGTGTGTGCGGCAGAGAGAGAGAGAGAGAGAGAGAGAGATCGTTCAGAGGTGAATCTCAGTGCAGTGGACTTTCGATCTAGAAGTCCCTCGGTAATATATAATCTTCTCCTTCTCTTTTCTCTTCTTTGTATGGGATATGTATTTCATATGTATATTATATATTTAGTTTGGGTTGTGATTTGTTATCAGTGGGGTACCGAAGTTGCATGTAGCAAGGTGTTCCAAAGTTGGCGTTTTGGTGTGTGCCGTGTGTGAAGGTGAGAGATGATGGTGGTATTTTTAATGTGGTGTCGATCAAGTAATGGAGTTTGATTAGTAAAGGTCCTGGTAAGTTTTATTCTAGTTTTAGGTTTAGGAATTTAATTACTACTAGTATATATATTCGTTAACCTTTGACAAGTTACAGCATAGGGGATCATTCAACCACTTATAATTCTACCTGTTTCTTTTATTTGCAATACAGACTAGTGGATTGTTATCAACGTCGCATTTGGTTGCGTTCTTTCGAGTTAAGGTGAGTGGTTAAGCATGTGATCCCGTTCTTTTGGAATCCTATTGAGCCTATCTTTTCTTGACAGTTCGTTTAATCGTTGATCCGATAAAGATTATTCTTATTCATTGTACTCTTGTTTGTTGACCCTTGACGTACCCCTTTGGCATACAAGGTTCATTGATAGAATTATGATTGATTGATTGCCCTTATTTTTGTTGTCGTTGATCTATTGATTCCATAATATTATTGTGACTCTGCAACGGCACGGGGAATAATCCTGGTGCAGGTGCCTCCGGTTCGCCGTTGTTCTTATGTGTTTGGGACCATGGATTATGTTTATATTTATTTGTGAAAGTCCAAGGAAAAGACCCATGAAATATCGTGGTGACTTTGGCCGCTAGGGAAAAGACTTGTGAAATACCCTGTGACTCTAGTGCTCAACGGATAGGGAAAAGACTTGTGAAATACCCTGTGACCCTATTCCGGATCGGCTTAGGCAAAAGGTCCTAGGCGCCATCCTGTGGTGACTCTAAGTACGGTGTTGGATCCAACGGGCGAAGTCCTGAGAAAATATTTGGCATTTGGTACTTGGTAATTGGTGATTATGGTTCCCACTTTGGTTTAGACTCCCGTTTATCATTGTTCATCTTTTGGATATTATTGGACTCATTGTTTGGTATAATTGTTGTGGTGGGTCGATTATTGTTGTTGCTATTCGTTAATCCGTTATTCATCTTGTGGATACTATTTGTTGAGTTGTTGATCTCTTTGTTCAATATTCGGTTTGTTGATAGTATTCGTTGAACCATCGACCTCTATTATTAATTTGAAACCACTTCTTTGGAACCCTCAGTTATCGTTCATTTATACGTATGCCACTTTGTTTTAATACCCTTAGCATGTTTAACTACTCACTGAGCGCGTCAGCTGACGGATTTATTCCACATTTTTTTTCAGGTTAGTGCATGGGACATTGTAGTGGACTCTGCGGCGTTGTCGGGACCTTGAGTTTGGACCTCTAGGGCTTTTGCATTTTTATTTCTTTTATCATGTCAAACCGCTTCCGCACTTTTATTTATTAGCTTCCGCACTTTTATTTATTGGCAGTTCATTATAGAATTTGGAGTTGGAGTTATTGGATGTTGTGTTCATTTGGTTTAACAAAAATACTGGTTTTGAGTTTGCACATTTTGCTTTAATAAAATATCCGGTCTTTCTTTAGTAGTTTGAGTTGTTAAAATATTTTTAATTAGGCTTCGTGTCTCATGATTGCTTCATGGTACACGGCCGGTCATGCTCCCGGATTTGGGGCGTGACAAGAGTGGTATCAGAGCTTAAATTTCGATTTTTATATGTGCATTTGTCATCGCATCTTGTCGTAGAAAAGGTCCATGTCCCGGAGTCCCGTAGGCTTTTGAGTCCATCTTCTGTTAGTCTAATCTCGCATTTAGCTTATTGTTGGTATATTATATTTTCAAGGTTAGGGAATGGATCGTCCACGTCATAATACTAGGTCGACCAGTGGGGGTTTAGAGGTTCGTGGTCGTGGTCGGGCCGCTCCTTCTGCTCGTGGCCGCGGACATGCCACTCCTATAGTTCTTGGCCGTGGAAGAGCCTCGCATGTAGCGCGTGGCCGTGGTAGCGCCAATCTAGTGGGCCGTGGTCGAGGTAGTGCTGAGGCTGAAGTTTTTGATGATACAGTTGAAACAGAAAATAATGCTAATCTAGCCGACCCCGCTGCGGATCCAACTACAGAAACTATTGCAAATTCTAGTGCACCCGCAGGTTCTGTTGACCCGATAGCAGCTGTTCAGGCCTTTCAGACTTTTATGGGATTATTTGCAGGAAATCAGACCCAAGTAGCACCAGTAACTGCATCAAGGTCTCTGACATTGGACAAAGGCAATATTTTTGATAGATTTCTGAAGACTAATCCACCATCCTTTATGGGGACTGATAAGCCATCGGATGCTGAGGCTTGGTTGTTGCAAATGGAGAAGATCTTTGATGTGTTGGATTGTTCTGAGGTCCAAAAGGTGTCGTTTGCGGCATATAAGCTACAAGGGGGAGCTGAGCATTGGTGGCGGTCAGCAAAGCAGCATTACAAAGATAAGCAAGATGAATTGGTTTGGAGTAATTTCAAGAAGGATTTTGAGGAGAAGTATATTCCACCCGCAGTCAAAGACCAAATGCGGACTGAGTTTTTGGCTTTAAGGCAGGGAAATATGTCAGTGGCGGAGTACCAGCAGAAATTTGATGAACTGTCTAGGTTTGCAGGAGGTTTAGTGGAAAAAGAACCAGATAAGATGTGGCATTTTCAGAGGGGGCTCAGGACCGAGATTCATGGAAGGGTTTCTTTACTTGACACAAAAACGCTACCTAAACTTGTGACTAAAGCATTGACAGCAGAGAATGATTTGAAAGAGGAGAAGATGAGTGAGGAGCGCCAGTACAAGAGATCTAGAGAATGGTGGCAAATAGGACAGAGCAGTGAGGGTAGTAACTCTAACAAGTGAACTTTTACGACAACGCAGTCAAATGGTGATGGGAGTCAGCAAGTTGAGCGGTTATGCAATCGTTGTGGGAAATCTCATTATGGTTATAGTTGCGATGGTTCGCCCAAGTTATGTTACAATTGTGGACAACATGGACATGTAGCTGCTCGCTGTAAGGAAAAAGGTGTTATCTAATTATACCATATCTACTAGGAATATAATCATGGTTTAATTCATTAGTGGGTCGTACTAGTTTGTGTTTTAGCTGTTTTTTTTGAATTTCGAGGACGAAATTCTTTTTAAGGGAGGAATGATGTGACATCCCACTTTTTCAATAAAAAAAAATAATATTTTTGACGCAAATAATTAAATCCTTCATTTTTCCTTTTTCAAACTTCTTTCTAATAATAAAAAAAAAACGTTGGCTATTATTTACGTCATGTATCTTGAAAATTTATCTAAACTCGAAAAACTTATATTGAAATTCTAAGTAGGGTTATAATTAGGTATTTTTCCCTGACAAGTAATTATTGAAGGTGAAAGAGAAATTTCGGGCTGAGCACGTAATTATTCTAGAAAGATTGGATTTGTACGTGGTCAGTTATTTAGGGAAGGCATGTGGTAGGGTTGTTTTAAATATACCTCACATTAGAGAGAGTGTGTGCGGCAGAGAGAGAGAGAGAGAGAGAGAGATCGTTCAGAGGTGGATCTCGGTGCAGTGGACTTTCGATCTAGAAGTCCCTCGGTAATATATAATCTTCTCCTTCTCTTTTCTCTTCTTTGTATGGGATATGTATTTCATATGTATATTATATATTTAGTTTGGGTTGTGATTTGTTATCAGTGGGGTACCGAAGTTGCATGTAGCAAGGTGTTCCAAAGTTGGCGTTTTGGTGTGTGCCGTGTGTGAAGGTGAGAGATGATGGTGGTATTTTTAATGTGGTGTCGATCAAGTAATGGAGTTTGATTAGTAAAGGTCCTGGTAAGTTTTATTCTAGTTTTAGGTTTAGGAATTTAATTACTACTAGTATATATATTCGTTAACCTTTGACAAGTTACAGCATAGGGGATCATTCAACCACTTATAATTCTACCTGTTTCTTTTATTTGCAATACAGACTAGTGGATTGTTATCAACGCCGCATTTGGTTGCATCCTTTCGGATTAAGGTGAGTGGTTAAGCATGTGATCCCGTTCTTTTGGAATCCTATTGAGCCTATCTTTTCTTGACAGTTCGTTTAATCGTTGATCCGATAAAGATTATTCTTATTCATTGTACTCTTGTTTGTTGACCCTTGACGTACCCCTTATACAAGGTTCATTGATAGAATTATGATTGATTGATTGCCCTTATTTTTGTTGTCGTTGATCTATTGATTCCATAATATTATTGTGACTCTGCAACGGCACGGGGAATAATCCTGGTGCAGGTGCCTCCGGTTCGCCGTTATTCTTATGTGTTTGGGACCATGGATTATGTTTATATTTATTTGTGAAAGTCCAAGGAAAAGACCCGTGAAATATCGTGGTGACTTTGGCCGCTAGGGAAAAGACTTGTGAAATACCCTGTGACTCTAGTGCTCAACGGATAGGGAAAAGACTTGTGAAATACCCTGTGACCCTATTCCGGATCGGCTTAGGGAAAAGGTCCTAGGCGCCATCCTGTGGTGACTCTAAGTACGGTGTTGGATCCAACGGGCGAAGTCCTGAGAAAATATTTGGCATTTGGTACTTGGTATTTGGTGATTATGGTTCCCACTTTGGTTTAGACTCCCGTTTATCATTGTTCATCTTTTGGATATTGTTGGACTCATTGTTTGGTATAATTATTGTGGTGATTCGATTATTGTTGTTGCTATTCGCTAATCCGTTATTCATATTGTGGATACTATTTGTTGAGTTGTTGATCTCTTTGTTCAATATTCGATTTGTTGATAGTATTCGTTGAACCATCGACCTCTATTATTAATTTGAAACCACTTCTTTGGAACCCTCAGTTATCGTTCATTTATACGTATGCCACTTTGTTTTAATACCCTTAGCATGTTTAACTACTCACTGAGCGCGTCAGCTGACGGATTTATTCCACATTTTTTTCAGGTTAGTGCATGGGACATTGTAGTGGACTCTGCGGCGTTGTCGGGACCTTGAGTTTGGACCTCTAGGGCTTTTGCATTTTTATTTCTTTTATCATGTCAAACCGCTTCCGCACTTTTATTTATTAGCTTCCGCACTTTTATTTATTGGCAGTTCATTATAGAATTTGGAGTTGGAGTTATTGGATGTTGTGTTCATTTGGTTTAACAAAAATACTGGTTTTGAGTTTGCACATTTTGCTTTAATAAAATATCCGGTCTTTCTTTAGTAGTTTGAGTTGTTAAAATATTTTTAATTAGGCTTCGTGTCTCATGATTGCTTCATGGTACACGGCCGGTCATGCTCCCGGATTTGGGGCGTGACAATTTAAATGTACAAAGGTGATATGGTCATTTCAGTGTATATGGGTTTTAATCATTTTAATTTTAATTGGGTTAATGAGCGGGTCGGGTTTGATTTCAAATAAATGGGTTGGATTGGTTATAGGTAATTGGTGTCCGATGAACGAAGCTGGTCCATCCAGTTTTGTCCCAACAAGTTTGGTCTGGACCAGAGAAGGTCTCTTCCAGACGAACTAAGACAGTTATGCACTTATTTGCGCGATTTAGGGTTTTGTCCGATTTTTTGGTCCTCTATGGGCTGCTAGGATTATATTCTTTTGTTCAAGGGCTTAGATATTAGGGTTTTATTCATCTTTTAGGGTTTCACCAAGGGTTTGTGTTTCCCTCTTGGGTTCCATCAGAGATTTGTCCTAAATATATGTTTGGTGCTTCATTGAGAGTTACAGGTATAGTCGGCTCTTTGTTTCTCTCCCTGTTTATAGTGAATTCTCTCTCGCTCTTCTCCCCGTGGAGTATGTCGCTATTGTGTGCTTGAGCGGAACCACGTAAATCTTGTGTTCTTGTTTACCGCTTGTTGGTCTACTATATTCTCAATATATTTCGTGTTCGGCACAACAATGTGGTATAGAGAGAAATTTTTTAGTGCCAGGTGGGTACCACGTCACCCGGCTGACGTGGTGTCTGAGCAGGCACATCCGAGCCATCCAAAAGTGTATTTGACGGTCCAGATTGAAACACTCTCTTTCCTCTCACCCCCACACTCTCTTTCCTCTTTCTCTCTCTAAATCCGAGCTGTCCAAAATTGAAATGGACGGCCCGGATGCACCGAGAAGGCACCACGTGGTACCCACTTGGCACTGAAAATTTTCTCGTGGTATAGGAGAATAAGGAGGGGGACAATGCAGTTTAATTAACAAGGTGGAGTTTGAACACACATAAATACTAGTTACTCCCTCCGTCCCGATTTATTTTGTCCATTTTCACTATTTAAGACCTCTTACAAAATTGTCTATATGTTTCAATTTATAATATTTTTTATATGCAATATGAATCTTGTTTGATAAATCTCAATTAGGTCTAAAATATGATATTTTCGAAATTATGTAAAACATTATAAATTGTTAGATATAGACAATTTTTTAAAAGGTACGGATGTTGAAATTGGACACACAAACTAGGATGAAGGAAGTATTTAATTAGTGACTTATTTTCATAGTTAGTGTAGCTTTATTTTTTTGTCAAAGTTTTCATTTTGAACTCGTAGTACACAGGGAACTTAAAAAATGCCAACGAAACTCACTACAAATTCCAAGAAGACAAAATAATTCACATGATCTAGTCATTTTGGATTATCTATGTGTTCAGTAAAAGTTTTCAAACTTTTGTTCATAGTTATTTTACATTTTATTATGCCCGTTAAGATAAATGTTTTAACACAAAAATTGACTATCAAACTAGCAAACATTTGGGAAAATAGAAATACTTCTCTAAGTATTTCTATTTGCCAAAGGAAGTCAAAGAAACAGAATTTCAACTAAAACAATCAACGGAGTATTTTCTAATCGTGCTTAACATGAGCAAAACAAGTGAAGCACCAAAATTCATAAGAGACTAGTTAGTGTACTAGTCCAAACGAGATAAACAACTCGTCGCAACGAGCAAACTTTGCACACAAGGAAGAAAGAGAGACACTCTGCAATATTATTGATAAAAAAACTCTATAAACTCTAGGTTATAAACCCTTATATAGACCGTAACCCTAGAAACCCAAAAAATAAACTTGAAAATTAAAAAGTCCCAAAATTTGTGGTTTTTCCTAAAATTGAAAACGGAAAAGAAAAATAAGACTTTCTCAAAAAGAATCAACTTAAAAGTAATTACAGACAAAGAGTTATTAACGAAACAAATCTTTCCTTAAACGGTAAAATAATGCAATTGAAGGCCTAAACGAAGAAATTAGGCTGAAAAACACCAGGACTCATTAGGGTGGTGAGCCTTGACCGAAGCCTAAAAATAAGTCAACCCACCGGGTTTGGGTCTATTCCGAGCTCATCCGAATTTTGCCAAATTGGATAATCTGAAACTAAACGTCATTTGAACTTCTGGGGCTTAGCTCGATCCAGCTAATCATAGAATTGGGCCCTACGTGTTCTACATCAACAAGCTTCGTGTGACGCACTTTCTATTTCTCTTTGTTGTAAGATGAGAAACCAAAGGGCAGAGGGCTGAGCACGGAGGTATTCATTAGGTCCGGGCGCACAAAACCGTAGTTGCGAAGCACTTGATTATCAGCAAAATTCAAAGCCTTTTCCATCCCACCGTAGCATTGCTCAGCAGTGTACCCCCAGTGCAACCCACTACAATGCCTACACGCCGTAAAATGCGTGATAAACGGCCGCTTTCGTCCCCCACCATCCCTGCCTTGGTTGACAACCGCTTCCCTCGTCAAGGCTGCATAATGCTCGCTCACCTTCTCCGCATGTCGTCTTCTCAATTGTGTCACCCCTTTCTCTATCCTCGCGTAGTTTTCAGTAATATTATCAAATAAATCGACAAGGTAGCCCCAATACCCACTCAAGTCGTACATATTCTCTATGTAAACCTTAATCCCCCACTTCTCCTTCTTTGTCAATAGCAAATAAACCAGAGCGGACTGATCATCAGAATCCTGGTGTTTTTTGTCACTAAGCACTTCCATTTGGATCTGACCCCACTTTTCGTAGTTCGGAGTTTGGGGGCCCATTTCGGCCCACGCCTCCATAAACTCCATTGACCATTGACAGTTTCGAATATAAAACACCCCGGCATTAAGCCCACCCCAACTCTTCTTCTCATAGACCAAGTCAGATCCTCCGGGCACCACGAAGTTATGATCCTTATACTTCTCCAACGGCAGCTTAAAATCCATATCAGTAATTACTGCATCCGAGTCAACCCAAAAGATCCACTCAGCCTCTGGGTGGGCCACCATCGTTGGCCGAAGCACGGCTATTTTGATCCACCAATTGACCATTTTTGGGTGCATAAACGCGTTGTTGTAAAAGATATCGTAGCCGTGGATCCGGCAGTAATCCACCTTGTTCTTGAAAAGCCTCAAGTTCAAATGATCTCCGATTGGATTCTTGCACGGCGACGGCTGCGATCCGGTCAACACGAAAACCCGGTCCTCTACTCCCGTGGCAAACGACGGATGATGCTTCAGCCATTCTCTTCTCTTCTCATCCCAGTTCTTGCCTGGATTCCCTATCTCATAACTCAGCGTCGGGTCATCGTAGAACGTTCGGTCTTCCGGGTCGTGGCCCAGGCTAAGTCCTTGATCACTCACGGTTGTGCAATCTTTCATAGCTGCGCCGTCTTTTTCCGGCGATATCGTCATCTTTGACACGTCAAACATGTTGGGAAAACGAGTGGAAGGTGAGAAACTCAAAAGCAGCATAAACAGAGCCACCCCGGCTACGCCTATGAAAATGGGTTTGCTCGGGCCTATGAATTTCTCCATTTTCGCAACTGTTTCAGTCACTCTGCCCATACCCATTTTCTGAATGAGTAATTCTGGAGATCGAGTTAGTAACTGATACCTTAGTAGGAATAGGAATCAATAGGGGAAAGAGATGAAGGCTATCAGATTTGCCTGAGAATATATGAGGGAATTATTTACAACTATAAAGGCAGGAAAAACTTTGCTTAGGTAGATATGAGGAAAGAAAAGAGGAGAGGGAAAATAAACAACTTCAAAGGGTAGTGATGTGGTCAATAAACAAATGGGGATCCATCTCCCCAGTGAAGAAGACAATAGAACTCTTTAAATGACCCGCTAATTTATAATTTAAAAAATTAATGTAAAACTTGTAGAAACTTTATGTCCATCTTAAAATCAATTGGCAATAAGTGGAAAGGTTCCAAATGTTATTAAATGATCACCCATTCCACTCCCAAGTAATGTGGGACTCTATTTCCTTAACAAAACTTACTAACGGGAAAAAAAAAATTGAATAAAAACAAAAAAATTAATTCAGTTTTATTTATTAGGCACTCCGACAAGATTTTAATTCGGCGAACGGACAGAGGAGTTGACTAAAACAATGCACGTAGATTCTGCAAATGGTAATTAGAAGCTTTGAAGTTCTTGATCTTGTTTTTATTTTATTTTATCAAAAGTACTTTATCTATTTGTTTGCTTCTTTTTTTAATCAATCAACAAGACTTGTAAATGGTTTCCCATGTTGATCGGGAAACGGGAAAAATCGTGGGGGAGCACTGAGGCAGTTGCTGAGTGATTCATGGTTTACTCGTGAGTGGTTTCGATGCTCAACAGGTCGTGTGATTCATGTACTCTCGAACTTTGTCCTTCAGTGACGCTCAACTATGTTCCTCTGGCCTTTAGTGGGGATGTAGAGGCTACAGCTTTTGGTCTGAACCGGATATGCCGAAAACCTGAAGTCTTTACGATCACGCCTACAAAATCGCTGTTACACATGATTGCCCACTCCTGATCTACTCTTTTTGTCCAGAAACAAAACTTGTCACACCGAGGAGTCTATGGCTCATGACATCTAATTACTGAAACATCTTCTAACATACACTATACTCCCCCATCCTTTACGCTCTCCAACTACTGCTTGTAACATTTTTCTTTGAACAGAAATAATTCAACATCTTCTAACATCAAAATTCAAGAATGATTGAGATATGAATTTGAGAGGTCTTATGGTGGGTTTGGGTTTGAGATTGATAGGAGTTCAGAAAGGAGGTAGATCGAGCCAATTAAATGGAGCTACAAGAAGGAGCAGCGGCGGCTACAGTTGGCAGTTGGGTTTATATTGGCCTTTCACTTGTTATGACCCATTTCTCCCGTTTCTCAACGAATAGACGGTACCCCCAAGACTCCCTCTCGTAGCCACACCCAAATGCAGGGCTTGCATCATCACATAACTGCAAGGGGCATTCGAGTATTGTCCTCATTGCATTTGGTGATTGCCAGCTCTTGACCTAATCTTTGATGGCACCGCTCTACAATAATAAATATGGTATATCCTATATCTACATTCTCATTGTCAGTATACACAAGGCCGGCCCTGATATTTTGAAGGCGTAAAGCGAATTTAAATGATTGGGTCCAAGGATTTATTTAACAAAAAAAAAAACCAATACAAGTGGCTAAATATAGACTAAAAAGATTAAACATGATGGTTTAGCTTTGTAATTTAACTAAACAAATTTTTTTATGCCATTGAAAAAAAATCAAACGTAATGCAGTAATGGTCATACACTACATTTTCTCTTACTATTCATGTTATTAACTTTAATTGTAAGAATACTATCTTTAACAATAACATAATTATCTATTTTAAATTTTTTTATCAAAGTTTGTTGAATGAGAATAAATTATTTTGGTTTATTTATAAACAAAATTGGCTTATTTTGTGAATTTGATATTAAAAGTTAGAAATAAAATTAATTAAAAAAAAGGAAAAAAAAAACTTATCAAAACATTGATGGTGCGTAAAAGATTTAAACCTCTTGGACTTATGCAATACCTACAACTACTACAGCATAACTAATTTATAATAGAAAGGTGTAAGAGTAGTATATTATTTATTCCTAAATCCAATAAGAAAATAAGGAGCAAAAAAAAAAGAAACTTTGTCAAAAGAAAACCTCCCTAGGAGTTGAATGCTAAAATAGGGAACATTTATGTATATGTAATATATTTGTTTGTTTTTTCATGGAAAATGAGGCCCTCGTTTTTTTAAAATTTCGGAGGCCGAAAGCGCTGGCACCTCGGGCTTTAGCCCAGGGCCGGCCCTGAGTATACAAGAAACATTTGACTCCTCCTTGGAGGTGGGAGTTGTGGCGATCGATGCTTGTATGCTCGACGTTTGATCATCGATCGTCTGGATCTTCTCGCGGTCATGGTGGGCTTTCGAGTGGAGTTTGGGTGGCGGCATGATGGTTGTGGTGGCCGATAGGGTTTTGGTTAGTGGGCTAGGGTAGTTTTGGGCTCTTCGGTGAATTTGAGCCTTCGGGCTCTTAGCTATTTTTCAAGTTTTGGGCCTTTTTCCCTTATGATGTATTCAAGTTTTGGTTGGTGTCCCCTCTTCCAACATTTTATTTTTAATAAAATATTTTCTTTACCGATAAAAAAACAGGATAGATTTATAACTAAGTCAGACTCGGAAATTATACTCCTATATTAGATACAAATATAGGAGCATATTGGTGGCTCCTAGAAGAATCCTATATTCCTATGCAAAGGGAGTTGAACAAGAAGACTTAATATGATAAGAAATAAGAATTTGATCGATAAGTAGAGTAAGGCTGTAACGACCCGCCTCGGCTGACCTGCTAACCATTCGTCTAACCACGTGGCTCAAAAGGTTAATTCAAGTTATACAATAACTGGTGGGATTTTTCATTTATATTACATTTTTTTCTTCCAAAGTCCCAATTTGAGACTTGGAATATGGGGATCTCACAATCTCCCCACCTTATGATACAACGTCCCCGTTGCACCCCTTGGCCTTGCAACCTTCCCCTGGTGGTCATGGTGTGGCACTTAGTTCCGTACAGCATAATTAGTGTGCTCGTACCAGATTCTAGAGGTGGCCCCCACCATATAAACTAGAGTTGTGCTCTGATACCGACTGTAATCATCCGCCCTAGCTGACCTGCTAACCATTCGCCTAACCACGTGATTCAAAAGGTTAACCTCAAGTTATATAGTAGTTGGTGGGATTTTTCATTTATATTACCTTTTTTTTCTTCCAAAGTCCCGATGTGAGACTTGGAATATGGGGATCTCACAATCTCCACACCTTAGCTGCAACTTTCTCATTGCACCCCTTGGCCCAGCAACATTCTCCTGGTGGCTATAGTGTGGCACTTAGGTCTATACAACACAATCAGTGTGCTCATACCAGATTCTAGAGGCGGCCCCCATCATGTAAAACAAGGGTTGTGCTCTAATACCAACTATAAAAACCCGCCCCAACTGACCTACTAACCAGTTGCCTAATCACGTGGCTCAAAAAGGTTATAAACCATTTATTTTCTTCCCAATCAATCGATGTGGGACATTTTGCTTTGCTTGGGATGGGTTCTCACAATCTCCCTAACTGTAACAACTCGCCCCAGCTAACCTATTAACCATTTAACTAATCACATGACTCAAAAGGTTAACCTCAAGTTATAAAGTAGTTCATCGCGTTTCATTATATATGGAATCACTTCCCATATATTTTCCGATGTGGGACTAAGCATTAGAGTGGGTTCTCACAATCTCACAATCTCCCCCACTTGGACCGTAACTTCCCCATTGCGCCCCAAGGTCCATCACTTCCACCCACCAAGCGATGTGTGACAAGTCCCGCCTAAGCACGACAAGCACCTTAAGCTCCACTCATGTGGGACCTGCCCAAGCATTGTAAGCACCTCAAATTCCTCACTTGTCAGGCCTACCTAAGCACATCTCCTCGTAGACCCGTCCCCACTTTCGATTAGTGCAAGCTCTGATACCAACTGTAACGACCCGCCTCATCTGACCTGCTAACCATTCACCTAACTACGTGGCTCAAAAGGTTAATTTCAAGTTATACAGTAGCCGGTCGGATTTTTCATTTATATTACCTTTTTTTCTTCCAATGTCCCAATGTGGGACTTGGAATATGGGAATCTAACGATCTCCCCACCTTATGATGCAACGTCCCCGTCGCACCCCTTGGCCCAGCAACCATCCCCTGGTGGTCATGGTGTGGCACTTAGTTCTGTACAACACAATCATTATGCTCATACCAGATTCTAGAGGTGGCCCCCACCATGTGACCAAGGTTGTGCTCTAATACCAATTGTAATCACCCGGCCCAGCTGACCTATTAACCATTCGCCTAACCACGTGGCTCAAAAGGTTAACTTCAAGTTATACAGTAGCTGGTGGGATTTTTCATTTATATTACCATTTTTTCTTCCAAAGTCCCAATGTGGGACTTGGAATATGTGGATCTAACACACTAGGCTCCGTTTGTTTGGACGTAAAATATTTTTGGGTAAACTGTTATGCACATTTTCCGTTGTTTGGCTAGAAAAAGAAGTAGAAAATATTTTCAAGTTAAAACATTGTATACCAATAGGGTGAAAATGTTTTCCTCTGAGCCGTAAGTCATTTTTGCATTTTACTCCCAATGGTTCGATATTTCCCAAAACTGCATATTCCATTCCATTCTTCTTCCAAATCATATTAGATCCAAAATGAGAGAGAGAGAGAGAGAGAGAGAGAGCGTTGAATAAAATATTTCAAAATCTACAATCTGCCATTGTTTTCGAAAATATTTTGTTTTACGCCAACTAAACACTGAAAAATTAATGTTTATAAGTTTGTTTTCTAAAAAAATATTTTATATCGAAACAAACGGAGCCTAGATGCAATCTTTTAGACAGTTTTAATGGAGTTTTAGATTTTGCAGACCCTATTTGTAGAGAAATGATACTCTCATGTGAAGATTCCTCAATTGGTCTTTCACGTACGTAATGCTAAAATGAGAACCACTGGGGTCTAAATAGTGAGCTTTACATTCATGTGATGCTAAAAGTGAAAATAACGGCCAATGACGTGTTTTAATAATTAATATTCATCACGGACATTTTTAACATTAACAAATGTTCTCAGTATGTCCTTGGCGGATATTAATTATCAAAACATGTCCTGAACCGTCATATTTCCATGCTAAACTAAGAACCCCTGGGGTCTATTTTGGCGATTTAAAAGTTAAATACTTAATGTGTAAATCATTCATGCAAAACAGGGACAGGCGAATACTTAAAATGAGGCCCTTCAGAGTATGAAAAAATAACAGACAATTAAAATATATATAAGGCAAAACTCTAAAAAGTATGTGTTCTAGTAACTCAAATAAGTACTTATTTTTTGTAGAAATACGTATTTTTTGAATTAAAGATAACGTACTGTGATAGAATGATCTATCTCGTAAAACGAAAAATAAGTACTTCAAAAATAAGAACCTTAGCGAAACATGAATCATTATAAAAGGACACTGAAATACAACACTATGCACTACAAGAAAATCGTTCTATAGCAACGATCGAAAGCGTTGCCATTGAACCCAAAAACCGTTGGTATAGACCCGTTCAGGCTATACCAACGGTTGGAGAACCGTTGCCCAAATCGTTGCAATATATCCGTTGCTGTAGAGGTATAGCAACGGTTTTGTCGAGCGTTGGTACAGATTTTTTTTTAGTAACGGTTTCTTTAACAACGGTTACAAGCGTTGCTAAAGGCAAGTTTTTTTTTTTAAATCTACAGTAAAATATGACATGGCATCCACTTGGCACCCGCCTGTCGCTGACGTGGCACCCACGTGGCGCCCGCGTGGCTGGCGAAATAAACTTTGCTCTTCCAGGGAATCGAACCCCCGACCTCGCGTGTGCGCGCGCATGCGCCAACCAACTGTGCTAGCCCAAACTTGTGTAAAAACTTAAACCTTTTAATATTTATACTATACTAACCGGACTTTTTAAATCCTTTTTTTAAAAATCCGGTTTATACTATACAAACACTTCTAATATCATTTTTTTTCCCGATCGGAAGCGTCTATTTTTACATAATAAGGAGTACAATATTTGTACAAAGAATGAAATTATTATTACATAGAATTTAATGCTAGGTTCAATAATTACCTTTTAAAATTGGTATAAATTGACATGCACCTTGTACCAAAAAAAAAAACCGCTCTGTTTTCCTTTTTTTTTTCAATATAATAATTTTGTCTTTTCTAAATTTTTGTTAGATTCACATAAATTTTTTTGATTGGACAGTTATTTCTATGAGATGAGTCTAAAAAATAAAAAAAAATGCAATTAAAAGCATAAAAAATCAATATGGGCGAAAAAATATCAAACAACGAACATTTTTTATCTCTTAATTATATGATTGTTTTTTTAACTTCGGTCCACAATTTTATACTTTTTTTATTCTTGTGAAGATGAATGATTAATCCCAAAATGAATGATTAGTTTCAAAAATTACCACAAAATGCTAAAAAAATACGTTAAATAAACAATACCGGAAAAAATATAAAGAAAATTTAGGAAAAATAGCCCTAACAAAAGCAACGGTCTCGATCATCATGATTGTGTCACGATTGCGTGGCTAAAGTACGTTCAAGAATGAAGTTAATCGAGTATCGCTACATACTTATTGGAGAGATAAATTCGTTTTATTAATGAAATTGTCCATCGATAAAGAAATTTTCTAAATCCGATCAAGCCAAATTTGTATGAGAACGATTTAATCAACATGAAAAATAAAATCAACGGTCTCAATCGTTAGTTCGGGTTTGGAAAACTGATCGCATGAAAGAAAACTGGTTTTGGCGGTGTGAAAATCTAGTAACGGTTATTGGAAACCGTTGCTATAGGCTGATTTTTAGTAACGGTTATGGAAAACCGTTGCTATAGGCCGGTTTTTAGCAACGGTTATGGAGAACCGTTGCTATAGTCTTGTAATCTAGTAACGGTTGCATGAAAACCGTTGCTATAGTCCTATTTCTAGTAACGGTTTGAAAACCGTTGCTACACACCGTCTATACCAACGGTTTTTTGAACCGTTGCTAGCAAAACCGTTGGGAGATCTCGATTTTCTTGTAGTGATGTAATGAGAAATAGCAAACTTACAAATTATAGTTTGAGATACTCAAAAGCACTCTTCGCAATGAAGGGCGAGAACTAAGCATTCAAAAAGCAATATTCTTTACAATTGTTGCTGGTCGTTCTTGTTCCATGCATCAAAGAAAGTAAGATAGAACGGTTATTTGTAACACCACCTCATATGGAATGAATCTCATGTATGTATAGGTCACTACAAATAAGAGTTTGTAACAACGTTACAAATAACCGTTAAATCTAAATTTTCCTCTTTTGTACGTGGGTTTTCGATCGTTTGGGTTTTGTAATTTAGGGAAGAGTTACTAGCTACTTGTTAAATGTTGTTTGAGTTATAATGTGAAGCACTTTCGGCCTTGGGTTTGGGTACAAATTGGGCTTACTGAATTTAGGAGCCAACCAACTGTGGCTAGCTCCGTTGGTCAGGCAACTTGCAAGATAGGGAATTCGAATTTCTCCACTTGCGTGTAGGTGCATGTTCTCCTCTTATAAGGGTTTTTCCTTTTTTTCTTTGTTTCATCTCTATAATGGGTTTATTGTTTGTATTAATTAGTTAAGTTGTTGAGCTTGGTTATCTTGTGGACTCTCAAAAATGATGTAATGTTTCGGTTTATACTTTATATTTTATACATTATATAAATATTCTCTTCTATCGATAGAAAAAAATAAATAAGGAATTTAGCAGCCGAAGGACGAAACCCTTGGTACGAATTGGACTAGTGAATCTAAGGCTTTCAAGATCTCCCTACCTAGCCCAAGACCAAATATGTGCTCTTTTGGAAGGGCGGGGCCAGATACGTACTGAAAATCTACGTAGCATAAGGGGATTTTGATTTCATTTTGCAATGGTGCTTTACAGGCAAATACTCAATATATTTCTGCATGGAATTGTATTTGTTTTTTCTTACAATAATATCATACTTCTCTCGAAATGTTTGAGTTTCAAGAATTTCAAGGGCTGCTAGAGGAATTCAGTTCCAATTATCGATTTGCAGGGGAAAACCATGTTTGCTTGAAGTTGTCTTTTCAAACCATATTTAATATGATCATGTGTAAATGTCAAAAATAAAAATTGTTAGGCCGCAAGAAAATAATTTCTTAGTCTCTGCGTAAATGGTCTACCTTTGTCCGGACCAGAGAGAGAATTAGTTTTTTTTTTTTTGGCCACACTGTATAGTTAGCGGGGGTTAGCGGGGTGTATTAGGTTAGCACAAGGAGGTGCAGGAACTATCTATAGCCCTGACCCCAAACCGCCCATGGAGGGGCTCGAATCTCCGTCTCCTAAAAAGATGGGAGTGGTAGGCAACCAACTGCACCAAGCAGTGGTTCCTCGAGAAAATTAGTTAAACTACGCGTAAGCTAGTCCGGATACTTTTGATCATTAAACCCCCAAAAACAAAACTCATGCTTTTGCATTAGATGAATGCATGACATATTGCTTTACAAATGTAGAGGTGTAAAATGGGCCGGGTCGGCACGGGCACGGCACGTTTGAAGGCGGCGCGGCACGGCACGGCCCGGGCACGGAATAATCCTGGCACGGCACGGGAACGGCACGGTCTTAGTGGGCACGCGGCACGGCACGGGCACGGAAGTGAGCGGGCACGACACGGAAGTTGGCTTGGCACGGCACGGTCTTAGACGGGCACAGCATGGGCACGGCACGAAAGTGGGATGGGGCACGAGTCACGGCACAGCACGACACAGTTCTAGCCAAACACGGCATGGCACGCCACGGGCACGCGGCCCGGTACGGGCACGAAAGTGAGAGGGAACGACACGGGCACGGCACGGAAGTTGGCTTGGCACGGGACGGTACGACACGGTCTTAGATGGGCACGGCACGGAAGTGGGATGGGGCACGGGTCACGACACGACACAGCACGGTTCTAGCCAGGCACGGCACGAGCACGACACGGGCACGCAGGGCCGGTCCTGAGATTTTGGAGGCCTAAAGCGAATTCTAAAAATAAGGCCCTATATTTTTAACGAAAAAATTCAATGTATGTGTCTAATATAAGGTTAAAAGATTAAACTTTTAGCTTCATAATTTAACTAAAATTAAATTTTAAAACAAGTTATACCATTAAAAAAAATGAATCAAACGTATCGCTCATACATTGTGTTTTTTTTTACTAATTATATTATGAACTTTAATTGTAAGAATGTTATTTTTTATAATAAGAGAATTAATTATTTTAAACATTTTTTTATCAAATTTTGTTGAGTTCGAAGTAATTATTATGCTTTTATATAGTCAAAAGTGTTTTTTTTTTCTGTGAAGTGTGAGCTAGATATTAAAAGTTAAAAATTAAATTCAAATTAAAAAATTAAATTAAAAAGAAAACTTATCCAAACATTTATAGTAGTGTGCAAAAGATTTGAACCCTTAGCGTGAGTAACATTTAAAACAACTGAAGCACAACTAATAGTCTAATAGAAGAGATGCAGACTTGCAGTCTTACCTAGATCCAGCAAAAAAATTTTGAAAAGAAAATTTGCATTATGGGCCTCGTGGGACTCGAAACAGGGACCTCGCAATTTAAGCAATATGCACAAACCACTGATGATGGAACTCTACTTGTGCTAGAATTCAGAATAAATTATATATAATATATTTTCATCTTATGAAAAATGAGGTCTAGTTTTCGCCTGAATTTTGGAGGCCTAATGCCACCTCGGGCTTCAGAATTACACGAGGGCCCTGCGAACACGACACGAGGCATGAAAAAACCAAAAAAAATTATGTTATTAAATAAACAAAGGATTTCATATTATAGTTTACTTTATTTGTGTGTATTTTTTGATAATCCTATAATTTATTAATATTTTCCTTTTATTTAAGTAAAATAAGCTTTGAAAATATTTTACATGATTAAGAAATTTTGAATCAAAATTCAAACATGATAATATACCAATTACTACACATATATTGGTATATATTGCGTTTTGTCTAATAAAGATTTTTTTAAAAAATACATATATATATATATATATATATATATATAAAATAAATAAGAAAAAACTAATTTAAAAAAAAATCTCTATGGGGTTCAAACACAAGTCCTTGGAGACTTGACACACATCTCAAACCACCAAGGCCAACAATCTTTTGTGCTTATAATAGAACAAGTAATATATATTATATAATTCTATTTAAAAAAAAATGCGCCTCTTGTACGCTAGCCATGCGATTGCAACACAAGTATGGCGATCCATACCGTTCATTTTGTTGTTCTTGGTATTTTAATCACTCTCGCACATTTTTGGGTCTATCGAGTTTTTGAAACCCTTTTATCGGGACATAGATTTATTGATAGGGAATTTTTTGTTATGTGCGATCGAGTATATAACGATTACCTATTTACTTCATTTTTTGCACGAATGATTTAACTAGTCCCACGTAAAAGGTAGACGGTTCCGATTTTCAAAAAAACAACTTGGGCGGCCCTAAAGTGGTGCATTATAGGACTTTAACATCTTTGGAAGCACCGAATGTGTTTTGATCACGTGGTTTCCAACATCCGATTATCACCTATTTTGGAGAGAATGATAAATTTGATAAGATCTTAAATCGTAACGGTTTAGATCGAATATTCAAAAAATTTAGTCTGTAGCTACCTTTCAGATCTATACATCTAACTTATTTGGTTCTAAACCAATATATTCCGCTATAGTCCAATGTACGGTAGCCACACAATTGCGACACAAGCATGACGATCCATACCGTTCATTTCGTTGTTCTTGGTGTTTTAATCACTCTTGCAAATTTTCGGGTCTATCGGGTTTTGGAAGCCCTTTCATCGGGACGTAGATTGATTAATAGGAATTTTTCTGTTATGTACGATGTAGTATATAACGATAACCAATTTACTTCATTTTTTGCAAGAATGATATAATCACTCTCAGATAAAAGGTAAACGGTTCGGATTTTAAACAAACGCGGCCCTCAAGTGATGCATTATAGGACTCTACGAGAATTTTCGATAAGTTGGTGCATATGGATTATGGTGTCTCGTATGCACATGATCACACAGATCATATAAAAGGAATGAGATGCTGCCCTAGCAGACATTTCATTCTCCGTTCTGGCGATATATCTCGAACTCTCTCTGTCTCTCTCAACGTCTCTCTAAGTCTCTGTCCCCTCAACTCTGACTCCTCTCAACGTTCGGATTCCACCGGCAAGCCTTATTTCTTCAGATTCATTCACCGAGTCATTCACCTCTCTCTCTCTCTCTCTCTCTCTCTCTCTCTGTTTTTGACTTTTCGGTGACACAACTCTCGATTCTCAAACGGTGACTCAGTGCGACGGCTGTTCCTCTGCTCACCGACTCACTCACCAGTCACCGACTCACCGTATCCCTCTGAGCATAGGTACCTCTCTCACTGCCCTCTCCAGTCTCCACTTATCTACTGTAATTAGGGTTTCTGAAATTAGGGTTTTGATTTGACCTGGTTTTTGAAATTAGGGCTTTTGTTAATTGTTACAAATTTCTGAAATTAGGGTTACGAAATTAGGGCTCTTGTTAATTGTTACTAATTTTTGAAATTAGGGTTATGAAATTAGGGCTTTTGTTACTAATTTCTGAAATTAGGGTTCTTGAAATTAGGGTTACGAAATTAGGGCTTTGGTTACTAATTTCTTAAATTAGGGTTTTGGGCAGTTATGCCAGATCTGATGATTTTGTTACTAATTTCTTCTATTAGTATATTTTTGACAAATTTGCTGAAACTGATTTTGCAGTGATTAATCAGTCTAGTGTTATAATCAGTCTAGTGTGATTAATCACTAAGTAGGGTCTGTGAAGCTATTTACTTGAATGTTGCATTTAGGGTTACAAAATTAGGGCTTTTGTGTTTCCCCTTTAATAGCCCCTGTTATGGTGTTTTTTTTTTTTGGGTAGATGGCTGCTGGAAATGGGGACAATCGTGACTCCCACTCTAGTTCTTCTGATGAACTACCACGAAACCCTATTGCACCACAGGGTATGGGTTCTGTATGTGAGGAGGCTGCTTCAAACATTATTAGTGGTGGAAGTGGAACAGGACCTTTAGTTTCTACTGCTACTCCAACAGCTTCTACTCGTGCAGCTTCAAATTCAGGCCTTAGTGGTTCAAAAAGGTCACGACGCTACTCATGGGTTTGGAATCATTTCACTATAAATGAAAACTTCAAGAATGAAAGTGGTATTGGCATAGGACCTAGGTCTGTATGCCATTATTGTGATAAACATTCTAAATGCAAAAGTAATAATGGGGTAGGGCCAGAAGGTAGACATCTAAAAAGTAAACATGCTGATAAAATTATTGGTGCATCTGATGGTAGTAATTTTGTTTATTCAAAAGAAAAAATGAGCATGGACTGGCCCTTTATGTAGCTGCAGCAGAACAATCATTTACTTTTGGTGATGATATTAGATTTGAATATTTTGTCCAAAATTGTCTGAATCCTTCTTTTGCTAAAGTTTCTAGAAATTCAACCCGTAGCGATACGAAGAAAGCTCATAGTGAAGTTAAAAAAGATTTGATTAGTGAACTTGCAATTGTTGGTGCAATTGGTTTTACTTCTGATATGTGGTCTGGTATAAATAATCGTGGTTATATTTGTGTGACTGCTCATAATATAGACTCTAGTTGGACTTTGCGAAAAAAAAATTATTGCTTTCCGTTTAGTGGAGTTTCCTCATGATGCTGAACATATTTTTGAAAGTATTATGGGTGTTTTTAGGGATTTTGAAGTTGTTGATAAAGTTTATAGCATTACTTTTGACAACCATAGCGCTAATACTGCCACACTTCCAATGTTTGTAAGAAATTTGACAACTCCTTATTTTGGTGAATTATTACATTTGCGATGTGTATGCCATGTCATTAACTTAGTTGTGCAAGAAGGTTTGACACATATAGCTCCACAGATTTCAAAAATTAGAAATGTTGTTCTTTTTATTGCTACTTCCCCGTCTAGGCAACAAGCATTTGATAAATTTTGCACATCATTTTACAATCTTAAACCCAAAAATATGAACTCAGATGTTCAAAATCGTTGGAATTCAACCTATCTTATGTTAAAGTCTTGTAGGAAACATTCTGATGCAATATCTGCTTTTGTTAATCAAAGGTATCAACCGTGTCGTGGTAGTCCTTTAACTGAAGCTGATTGGAAAATTGGTTTTGAGTTCATGAAATTTTTAAAAGTGTTTTTTGTTGCTACCGTAGGTTGTTCGGGTGTTCATTATCCTACTTCTTATATTGTGCTTCATCATCTTTTCAATATCAGTGTCAATTTTCATTAACATAAGAAACATCCAAATTTTGCACATGCTTGTATAGATATGGAAGGAAAATTCAGAAAATATTATGAGGAAATGCCACAAATATTTATGTTAGCTGCAGTAATGGACCCTAGGATGAAGTTACATTGTGTTAGCTTGCTCTTAAGAGAGATTGGTACGAATTTAGGGATTACTACTTTACCTTCTGTTGATGATGTGTATGATTTATTGACTACCATGTATGCTAAATATGACTCTAAGTTTCGTTCTAATGCTGCCTATACTGCTGCTCCTTTAACATCTTCTACAAGTACCAATGATGAATTTTGGGATTTCATTAGTTCAAATGTAGGAATAGGAAGTAACACTGTAACTTCACGCATTGAACTTGATAAATATTTGGACCTAGAATCTGTTAACGTGAATGACAGGCATGATTTTGATGTCTTAGCGTGGTGAAAAAAACATGAACATAAATATCATGTTCTTTCAATTATGGCACGTGATCTACTAACCCCTCTTGTGTCTACAGTGGCATCTGAATCTGCTTTTAGTGCAGGTAAAAGAGTGTTGGATGAGAGGAGGAGTAGACTAGCTCCAGACATTCTGGATTGTCTCATATGCTTGAAAGATTCGGAGGATGCACGCCTTGGAATTCAAAAATGCTCAGCTAAAGATGAATTCAGAGGCTATTTTGCAGATTCTGATATCGACAGTGATTAGGGGACCTACTGGCATTTGGTTTGATTCTATTATTCATTTATTCTGTTGGGGTTGTGTCTGTGACTTATTCATTTCAGTATTGTGTTGTGGCAACTTATGAAGGCTTTAAATGGCAACATGATGTTGCCCCCGCTTCAGTTTTATGCTGCATGCCTTGTGGTCTGTTTAGCTTCAATTAACTGAAGTGGATGTTGCCTGCATGCGCTGTGGTGTGTGTGGTAGTGTGGGGTACACGTGTGTCTCTTTTCAGTCTGAAATGAATAAGCCACAGACACAGCCTCAGTTTTTGGCAAAGCGAAGTGTGATTATGTTGCAACTTATGAAGGCCTTAATGGCAACTTAACGTTGCTGCATCCATTTCAGTTTCCGGCTATGATGATAAAAAAAACACTAATGTCTGAGCCGTAGTCGTGTTGTTATGAACTATGAAGTGGTGTTGCAACTTATGAAGGCCATAATGGCAACTTACGTTGCATCCATTTCAATTTTCTGCTATGATGATAAAAGGAACTAATATCTGAGCAGAATTCAATTTTCTTATTCACTTTCCTTGTTCATTTGACTTTCATATACCTGTTTTCTGCTGCTGCTGGTGGTGGTTCTTGTTTTGTAGGACATTGTAGACACAAAGGACCAAACCACGTGAAGGCTGAAGCAAATTAATGACAGCAAAATGTAGAACGTGGATTTTCTCACTTATGTTTGAATACCAAAAATAAATATGTGAAATAGTAAGGATTGGAGCATTCAGTTTGTCAACAAAACTGGTTAAAACCATTTTATACTCAAATGGTTTTGAATCTAAGAACAGTAAAGATTCGAATTTACCCAAAAAAATAGTAAAGATTCGAGTAGTTTATGTGTTAGTAGCTCGTATTTAGCTTCGTGGATACATTTAACCTGGTTTTATGCCAAACCTGAGGTGTAACGAAGCCAGGCTAAATATTGAGTTTGTTTTTAGTCAGTATAGTTAGTTTTATTTGATTGCATTGCCTAACCGAGGTGGTGGCATAACCCCTCGTATATTCTGTTTGCTGAGTTGAGGTGGTAGCCTAGCCCCTCCAGTCTGTTAGTTTGTTAGTTGTATTACCTTGTTTGGCCTTTGCTTTGGCTACTATTAGGTAGTTCAGTTATTGCAGACCTTGTTGTTGCTTGCTGTTTTCTGATCGAGCTGTTGGGTTGACTAGTTTGTTGTTTTCTGTTAAAGCAATAGTCAGCTGTTTTTCTTGTGCCTCAATAATCGAATGTGCTAGTCACTGATTCTGTTTAGTTCAGTGGTGTTTTTGGCTGTGTTATGGCCATTTATTTTCCATTGCCTGCTAGCTCAGCTCTGCTTTGGTCTAGTTCTACCCATCCTTGGGGGGTTGTCCCTAGGAATGTTAATGCTTTTCTAGGGGGCCGTCCCTAGCTGTATTACTATTCTTCATGTTGTTGATCAGTATTTACTGCTACTGCTGTTTTCCCTACTGCTACTCGATTCAGCTTCTGTTCTGTGTGGTGCTACTGCTGCTACATTTTGGCAGCTGTTCTTCATGTTTACCCATGGCTATTTCTCATGTTATACTCTGTTACTGTTTGTAATGCTCTGCTATTTTACCATGAGGAAGCTGCTGTCCAGATTTCCATTTCTTCGCCAACCAAGCACTCCAGTCAATTGGTCATGTCATGATGTCAAGCTAAGCAGGTGAATTTGAGTTATACATCCGGTGACCTTTGTTTGAATTAAGAGGACCTCATGCCAGAAGTGCTTGTGTATCCTTTCCTTTGTTACACCCCGTGTTCTCTCCCTCGATGCTTTACGTGGTAGTACCATGTGGCTAACAGTCCATTGGTCTTTGCTTTCAAGTTTCGAGATTGATCTTTTATTTCCAACTTTCTCCTCTAGTTACCCCTGTGTAGATAAATGTGAAGGGAGGTCTGTGGGAAATTGTCCCTTTACAAATAGACAGAAAAAAAGTTTCTTTAACGTTGTAATCTTTTTTTTTTCTCGGCAACTTAGTTGTGATCTTTGGATACATCGCACTGTATCTTTTTTGATCATCGTAGATACGTTACACATGATAGGGTCTGTTGGCTGTTGCTATTTTGGAAGAAATAGTAAGCATTGGCTTATTTTGAGGTGGTTTTGTTCTTTTGAGGTGGTTTTATTTCCTTTTGGCTTTTGCTCATTGAAATATCAAGGAAATGGTGTGAAGAGTTGTATTCTACAACTTCATTTTGAGCCAACAGAGATAGGGTTTGAGCTGGAGAAGTTGTGGGCAGCATGCCCTGGAATTTCCGGATTCCAAGATGCAAGCCTTCGGGAATTTCGTTTCCCGAAGCAAGGGCCCGTAATCGAGGGGGCCGGAGCTTATAGCGAGCGCCAGTAAAAATCTGGTCGCCACTGCTTTGAAGGTCCGACACCCAAGGAACCGCATTTCGAAGCATTTTGCCATGCTTGTTTGATTTGAAAAAAGTGAAGGAACCAAATCCGTCATAACCATATCTGGGTTCGGAAGCCGTGTTACGAGAGGGGAAGGTTTTAAGGCACCCTCTCGCCTAATCAGGAGATCGCCCTACTTAGGCATTTTGAAAATGTTGTGATTCTTCTTCTTATTAATCAATTTTTAGCCAATTAGAGCGGGGGAACAGTTTAATGGGGATTAAAGCTGTAACAATTTGCAAGATGTGATGGATAGCATGGATGAGCAGTTAGTATAGGATGAGAACAGACTGCTGTGGGTTTTACAGGCTGAGCCCACAACCCACAGCTCTTATTCTCAAACCTTCTGGGCTCTCGAAGGACCAGTGCACACCCAGGACAAACCAAGCAGTTTATAGCAGTTTAAAATAATTCTAAAAGGCTATAGAGCCACAAAATTACTAAAACACCCCTTAAACAGTGAGGGGACAAAATAATAGCCTAAAACCAAGTTAGACATGCAAGGCCAGCCACTGGTCGGGGACAAATGCCGCTACGAGGGTTTCAAAATTCTTGAGGGTTTAGAACTGTTGCGAGGGTTAGAACCATCACGCGAGGGTTCGGGTCAACCTTCCGATGTTTGGTTTTAACTCATCCTGAGCTTTCAGCAGTCCGTCGAGAATGATCCCAAGGATGTTCCAACAGAAAGAAATGCATTTGACATTTTGAATTTGCAATTTAAGCTAAGAAAAGCAGTAAACAAATTTTAACATGCATCAACAGGATCTAAAACCTAAAACATGCTCCAAAACAGTAAGAACTATTTATGAAACACAAAGAATAGGATACCCTTCCCCATGAAGTTCATCATCACACTGACACAAAGTGTCGCATGACATCGAACCACGTCGCGAGGGTTCTTGCTCCTTGCTTCTTGTAACTTTAGCTGGTTTAGGGCCGTGGCGTATTGATTACCGCCTTGGCCTCGCCAAATTTCTCGAGATCGTGAACAAAGAGCAGAACAAAGGTAAGCTATACCTTTGGTTCTTGGGGTTTGAATTGCGTTTGAGCTTTGAGTTGAATTGAGGTTGCTTGAGTTGTTTATGTTGCTTTGAGTAATGAAGGAGAAAGAACAAGCTATGTTCTTGGATTGACTTTGTATCTCTTTTATTAGCTTAAAAGAGTACAAAGTAATGCTCCTTTGAAAATAGAATTCTTGTAACCTTCTTTCTTTTTTTTGAACCCTTTAAATGGAAGCACCAGGGGGGGTATATATAGGAGGAGTGGTGGAAATGGTGTATGGAGGAGAAAGAACCAACCAATTTGGCTTGGTGGCCAAATTGCCTTTTATGGAAAGCTTGCAAGGAGAGAAGCCCAGCCAGTCCACGAGGTCTGGCTGAAGATTACTTGGTGATTAAGCTGCCCAGCTGAAAAAGGTGAAAAGGACAGGAGAACCGTCCGATGGTTTGGAATTGTTCCGCGAGGGTTCTCCCTGGCACGCGATGGTCAACAGTCAGCTGATTTGGCGTGACCACACCATGCACGACCCTCGCGCGATGGTTCTAAACCCTCGCGCGACAATTGGTTTTTGGCTTTTGGCTAGGTTAGGTTCAAGGGTTCTTCAAACACTCAAAGCTCAAACACTCGACATTCTCGAAGTGTTCTTGATCCGTTTCATCATGGGAATCAAAACCGTAAATAAGCTAATCAACATCCGGATTGGGGTGTCTACTGAGTTGTTTCTCTTGATGGCACACGGAGCACCATTGACTTGGTACAAGTAACGCCAAAGATCTCGACACCCCTCAAGGCAATCCGGAGAGCGGAACATGGTAAAGTAGACATACTTGCGTAACTGAATCGATTGAATGACGGGTGGGACCGCCGCCAGGATGAAGTAAAGTGGCGGACGAGGTATCGCCCGGGTTGATCAAATTTAGATGCAATCAGCCGCAGATGTGGATTGGGCCAGCCGCCGTTCAGCCGGGATCAAGCTATCCTCGGCACAAAGTATTCCAACAAACACGGGTAGGTCGTGTCGGGCGGGTTTAATTCATCACTGGGAATCGAGCCAATCTCCTTATCAAAGACCATCCGAGATGGAGCAATAAGCCTGTTGGAAGTTGCACTTGCGGCTGGGCGAGGTGATTGTCGTTCGATGTGCCAAGACTCGGACTCTCCTGGGAACAAACGATATGATGAATCGACCATTGACGATATCTGATCGTCGTTGTGGCTGAATGCGGACGATACAATGATCGCCATCGATGGATTTGACAGAACTGGCTGCCATGAAGGCAGACGAGAAGATCAATGTGCTGATTGATCAAATCGGGAACTTTGACAGGACCGGCTGTCGTTGAAAGCGGACGGAGAGATCAATGTGCTGAATGATCAAACCGCTGAGGGATTTTGACAGAATCGATTGTCGTTGAATCGGCTCCGCAGGATAGCATCCTTTGGTTTACAAACCGAGATTAGGGAGACCGGCTGTCGTTGAAACGGCTCCGCAGGATAGCATCCTTTGGTTTACAAACCGAGATTAGGGAGATTTCCATGGCCTCCACTAACAAATTGAACCAAAACCGTAGGAGATTGCATCGCATCCTTCTCGCAAACCAAATCGAGAGTTAGGGAGATTTCTATCGCATCCGTTAACCAGCGATAACAAGACCGCAGAGATTGCATCGCATCCTTCAGCAAACCAAATCGAGAGTTAAGGAGATTTCCATCGCATCCGTTAACCAACGATAACAAGACCGCTGGAGGAGATTGCATCGCATCCTTCAACAAACCAAATCAAGAGTTAGGGAGATTTCCATTGCATCCGCTAACCACTTGAACCAAAACCGCAGGAGATTGCATCGCATCGGCAAACAAACCTATATGACGGCAACCATGCTGGCCATCTTCCTGCTTTCAACATTTAATGTACACAATATGCAATGATGTATACGAAATTGAAAATGCAGATGCAAGCTAAGGTCGGCCCTAAGAGGACAACGACGCCTAAGGACTACCATGGAGCCTCATTATTGTACTATTTGTTACTTCGAGATGCGCACCCAGGATAGAGAGACATTGAACCGGCTAACATGCCCCATTGACGAATTTGGGCTTGTGTGCCCTCTCTTCGATGCTTAGGCGGGACGTGCCCCAGAGATGCTTTGCTGCGCCTTGACGAGCCCTTGGTGTTCATGAGATTCCATAGCTTGTGGATTACGAGCTGTGGTAGCAATGTAAAAGTTGCATTTTCTAGCCGCTAATATCTAACTTGCATTGACAAGTGACCTGAAATGACACACAGACATGCGCTCATGTACAGACTCGCCTAGCTCAAACGAAAAGGGAGAAAGAGTCCCAGGGTATAATGCGAACCCTTAGGCACACAGAACATAATGAAATTTTGGGCATTAAGGGGCCAAAACTCACAACATTCCTTAGACAGGTGAAACTGACACTTATAAAAGTGCAAAAGGTACAAAGACCTGTACAAACAAAATTGAGAAAAGCATCTCGACTTGACAATTGATTGAAAAACTGAAAAAATGTCGCAAAGATGGACATAAGACGCATATGATGACTCAAATAGGCCCGGACTGAAACCGACACCCCCGTGCAGTCACATTAACTCCATATGACTTGCATGGTATGACAAGACTTGGCAAAAGCCCCTAGAACAACATTCGAGGGCAGTAGCAGGCTCTCGGAGTTGAAAAAGCACGCAGCTGAGGCCGCTGCTCATACTGTGACCTCGCCGAACTTAGAATAAACTCTGTGAGCCATTAGGCTTTTAGCATTTTGTTCCTATTTTTGATGCTTTAAATATTTTTAAGGCTTTATGCTCAGCCCATAATAAAGAAGTACTTTGCAATAAAATTGAAAGACAAAGGTTTTCCCCTTTATGGCTCCTCCAATGCAGTTTGATCTTGATCCTCTTCGACCTTTGATTTGTACCAAAACGCCAACCATGGATCCAATTGATAGATTTGTGACGAGTCTCAAAGAGACTGCCTTCGTATCCCAAGCTAGGGAATCAGTCAAAACGTAGTTCAAAGGTAAGATCTTTGTGTGTTTACCTCTCCTTTTGCGCTCCAACTTTTGCCTAATACCGCCCATTCGCGGTCTAGCGAGCTTTCAAATATTGCCTATTTACTTTTGCCTAGACCCCCTTCATAGGTTTTCGGGCTAGCAGGCTGCTCTAACTTTTGCTTGGAACTGCCCACCCTTGGGGTTTTCAGCCCAACGAGCTTCTCTCAGGGAAAAGTTGCTTTTGAATTGATCCAGGTTGACCATGGTATTGAATTTGTTGCCGTCGAGGTCGACGATCTTTGACCACAGCCCCAAATAGAATGACTTTGATAATGCAAGGTCCAGCGCACTTCGGTTGGAAATGCCTCGCTCCGGGCCATGTTTATACTTTCTCATTTGTACTTGACGGAACGTCACTGTTGCTGTTTTTAAACATAATGAGAGGCCCAAAGCCTTCCGAGCTTCTACTTTCTGGCTTGGCACCCGGTAGCAGGGGATTTGATACTTTTTATCTCAAAATCAACGCCAGGCGTGTCTTTGTGAGACCACGCCAAGACGTCGATAAATTCTTGAGCCTGTTTGACCGGGCACAATGCTCCTCTGGGAACAGCTTTGAACCAATTGAACCATTGGGAGGTTATCCTTGTCTTTCAAGTTTATAAAATTACTTCTTCTTTTAATAGGCTGAGCATGCCTTCGCTTTCCTTTTGTGAGAACACATTTCCTTGAAATGATCCCATCGTAAATCTATCCCTTCGTAAATCGGGGTCAAACGCTTTATATAAAAGCTCAAGTACTTAGAAGCAAGATAAAGCATATCATAAAAACCCACGGGTTCTGCCAAGTACAGACTCAAGACTTGAAATGAAAGCTATGACGTGGAGGGCGAGAAGCACGAACTCCGACCGAGCTAGACTTTAGATAAACGCAAAAGACTATGTCAGATTCAGACAAGACGCCAATGCAAACTAAACGCGGTTTGAAAATGCAACTATTGAAAAGCTACCCTTAGCTTTTACAAAAGAGGTAGGATTCAGCGGGTGTCAGGCCCAAGCAACAGCACTTCGGCCTCCTTTGGCTTATCGACCAAACCTACTCGGTGCTCCTTTGATCAATGGACCTCAGCCAGTCAGTCTTCTCCCTTTTAAGCCCCTCATCACTATCAAACCAGATGTTGGTAGTGAAAACCTTAATTGCCCAACCTACTGCCATCATATTAACCTCCGGCTCAGATGGGATGGATACGATGGGTTTGGGTTGATTTGCTGGGATGATATAGTGGCTAGGATTGAATATGGTGGAGCTTAGGTTGATTTGAGTGGAGGTGATAGATACCTGACCAACCAGAGGGTCAGACCCGTGTTGAGGCAAGGAGTTGGAAATGATATTGGGCTTTGGGGGAACTTGAACCGTGCCATCATCAATAAGATCTTGAATCTCATGTCGAAGACGATAGCACTATCCGTGATGGCCAGCATTTGGTGGAAGGCACAGAAGAGGTTAGGATTATAACCAGCAGGTAAGACCTTGGGAGGGGAAGTAGGGGTCAAAGGTTTGAGATGCCCAGACTTGACGAGTTTCTCCATCACTGCGGACAGAGATGCCTCAAAGGCAGAGAAACTCCGAGGTTGGGTTCGGGCCCGGAAGCTTTGAGCGCATCGAATTTGGCCAACATCGGCAGCGCGACTGGAATTGACAGTTGGAGCATTGCTCCCACTTGTAGACTTATTGGAGTAGTTGCTGTTACTAAGCAACACACTACTATCCCCTGAATAAGCCCTCGGCTTAGCTTTTTGAGCAGAAGAAGAAGAGGACTCCCCTCTTGGCAGAACTCCACTTTGCAGCGCATCCTCGATGGCTAGGCCAGATTCGAAGAAGGTCTCGAAATTGGCAGATGCTTGAACAAGAACCAGATGCCTGGCATAGTCCGGCTGGAGATTGCGGGAAATGATGCGGAGTTGGTCTCTCTCGCTCGGGCGCTCAGTCATTAAAGCGGCTTTGGCTCTCCACCGCTTGACAAAGTCCGCAAAGGACTCCTTAGCTTCCATCTTGGTGGATTCGAGCCCCGAGTAGTCATCTTGAGTGAGAGTTGTAGCTATACCGCGAAATAAACGTAGCCCCAATGTCCTCCCAAGTTCTCTTTTGGAGATGTCGAGCGACAAAAACCAATGGAAGGCAGGCCCAGAGAGAGTTTGAGGGAAAAGCTGAGACATGGCCTCACTTTCTACTTTGAGTAGCTTCATGGCGACATGATAGCCGTAGAGATGAGTCTTGGGATCACCGCTACCGTCGAACTTAACCAAGTTGGGCATTTTGAACTTGTCAGGCAGCTTAGCATTAGGATACAGGCAGAGACGATCCAAGTCTATTCCGCATGTGTTGATCTTTTCAGATTTTGTGACGGATTCTTCTAGCTTTGCCATCTTGGCCACAAGACAGCTATGTCAGGGTTTTGAACAAGTTTCCTACCCGCAAGATTCAGGTCAAGCGCACGAGCCTTCCTAGGGTTGGGCCGAACAATGAGACGCCCTCGTGATTCGGATCTGGGACCATGATAGGCTGCTCCTGGTCGTCCTCATTCCTCACCTTCCTCTTTAAGCGGTGGTGGAAGACGAGTGTTGACAAGGTCATTGAGGCGGGTGATGTTAGCATCGGCCTGGATGGCCTTCTGTTGCATCGCATGATACTGTTCTGGAGGTTCATGAGCATGTCTTCTAGAGAAAGTGGTTGAACCTCTGGTGACCGACATGGTAGGTGATTCGTAAGCACGATGAAGATGGGGATCTTGCCGTTGCCCTTCCTGCATAACCTGGTGGTGACCGATCAGAGAGCGATCAACAAAGAAGCGCGAGAGCCTTCGTTGTGGCGATTGGGATTGTAACACCAACCTTTGACTCGGATTAGACGTTCCCAGTAGAGTTTGGCTCTTCCTTTCGGTACTCTCTTGCTGTGCAGTAATGGCTCGAAAACTGAGACAAGTAAAATGCATTGGAAAGCTCGATGGCACTCTTACAAAGAATTGGAATGCAACGCATTACGCCGTTGTCGATGTCAACCATAGACTCTGAACTAGAGACAAATCTGCCTCATGATGTTCGGACCGCCAAAATCCTTAGATTTCTTTTCGAGGTGTATCCTTTGAATAGATCAAGCTGATCCTAAGAGATGTCAAAACAGACTAAGTCTTCGACTAGTCCCTTTTGAAGATTCGACTTTGAACTTGGAACAACTCGGTATTGATGGCGTGACACCTTTACCGGGGTGGCTTCAGCGACAACGCGCGTTAGCCGGGCGGTGTACGTGCTGCGCACGATAACCAAAATGACATCAATATCACGACATCAACACTTTGTTGTTCCTTATCTTTGGTTGAATCTTCAACCGGGCATGAGCCAAGGATTTAATAAGGTTTGATTTCCCAAAGTCTCGCTGATCTAAGGACTTTGCGAATTTACAACATGCACCATCGAGATGCACGACTCTTCATCGGGTCTAGCAGCGCCCTAATAAGCATAAGACAGGCTCGAAAGCGAGAGACAACCTAAAAGCCGCCCTAAACATGCTCCTACGCAAAACAACATGTATGTGTGTACAGTTCCAGAGACGAGTTTGCCTCACGAATTTCAGACGTTGCCGGAATCCTCAGAATTCTTTTCGGCGATGTGTCCCCATGTAGATCGACAGATCCTAAAAGATGTCAAAATAAACTAAATCTTCGTCTAGTCCCTTTTGAAGATTCAATTTTGAATTAGAAACAACTTGACATTGATGACATGGCACCTTAACCTTGAACAACGTGGTGTATAGTGACAACGCACTTCAACCCGGGTGGCGCCAGTGACACAGCATCAATACTTTGTTGTTCCTAATTGTCGGTTGAATCCTCAATTAGGCATGAGCTGAGGATTTAGCAAATTTTGATTTCTCAAAGTCTCATTGAACTAAGGACTTTGTAATGACAACGAACATTCAACAGAATGAACGACTCCTCATCGGGTCCAACAACGTCTCAGACAGCGTAAGCCAAACTTGAAAGAAAGAACTGCCCTAAGCATGCTCCTATGCAAAATGACATGTATGCGATAGGGAAAGCAGTAAAAGAACACGTGAGATATAGGTTAGATGCAAATAGATCCTACCCCATGTACCTGTCTTAGTTTGGAAAGTTCTAATGCTTTGCATATGCAAAGGCCGGTTTTTTGGTTCAGACAGGTTCCTCTGACTAGGGCCACAGATATACCTCCCGTTGCTCGCGATTCGCAGAGCAACAATCCAACGGTAGCATGACCCATCATCGCCGAAGGTTGTTGGTCATTCGGGGTCCCCTGGCTCCGGTAAACCGTGCGATTGCCAAACGATCCAACGAGGCTTATCCTACATCGATGCAAATGAAATGCTAGAAATCGATTAAGAAGAAAAAGAATCACAAAATGGCAAAATGCCTTTTCAAGCTCGGCTCACTTTATTTAGTCCATCTTTAGAAACTACGCAAGTGAACAATCGAAAAGTCCCAGATTAGATTCACGAGGTCCTGTTAAATCACTATTCCAACCTTCGAAACACGAAGCTCACCGCTTTGACAGATTTTAAGGAATTGTTCACAAGTGTATTAAACTCAAACGGATTAATATCGGTTCGATTATCCCCAATAGAGTCGCCACTGTGGGCGACATGCCCTGGAATTTCCGATTCAAGATGCAAGCCTTCGAATTTCGTTTCGCAGGGCCCGTGAATCGAGGGAGCGGCGAGAAGCGAAGCGCTCGTAAAAATACTGAGTCGCCACTCGGGTTGAAGGTCCGACACCCAAGGAACCGCATTTCGAAGCACTGCCGCACTGTTTGTTTGATTTGAAAAAGGAAGGCTGTCCGGCATAACCATATCTGGGTTCGGGAGCCAGGTTCACGAGAGGGAAGGTTTTTAAGGCACCCTCTCGCCCAATCCGGAGATCGGCCTCTACTTAGGCATTTTGAAAATGTTGTGATTCTTCTTCTTATTAATCAATTTTAGCCAATTAGGCCGGGGGAACAGTTAAATCGGGGATTAAAATCGTAACAATTTGCAAGATGTGATGGATAGCATGGATGAAGCAGTATAGGATGAGAATGATCGTGGGTTTCTGGTGAGCCCACAACCTGACTCTTATTCTCAAACCTTACGGGCTCTCGAAGGACCAAGCACACCCGACAAACCAAGCGGTTATAGCGATTTAAAATAATTCTAAAGGCTATAGAGCCACAAAATTACTAAACACCCCTTAAAGTGAGGGGACAAAATAATAGCCTAAAACCAAGTTAGACATGCAAGGCCGGCCAGCGGTCGGACAAACCGTCGCGAGGGTTTGCAAATTGTTCTTGAGGTTTAGAATCACATTGCACGAGGTTTAGAACCATCACGCGAGGGTTCGGGTCAACCTTCCAATAGTGTTTGGTTTTGCTCATCCTGGTTTTGGGACAGGTCCAGAATGATCCCAAGGATGTTCCAACAGAACAAAAATGCATTTTGACATTTTGAATTTGTAGTTTAAGCTAAGAAAAGCAGAAACAAATTTTAACATGCATCAAGTGATCTAAAACCTAAAACATGCTCCAAAACAAAGTAAGAACTATTTATGAAACACAAAGAACAGGATACCCTTCCCATGAAGTTCATCATCACACGACACAAAGTGTCATACGAAGCATCGACATCGCGCGAGGGTTTGTTGTCCACGGTTTCTTGTAACTTTGTTGGTTTAGGGCTGGGGATCGGGTATTGATTACGTATTTTGCCCCTCGCTGTACTCAGTGATCGTACAAAGAGCGAGAACAAAGGTAAGCTATACCTTTGGTTCTTGGGGTTTGAATTGCGTTTTGAGCTTTGAGTTGAATTGAGGTTGCTTGAGTTGTTTATGTTGCTTTGAGTAATGAAGGAGAAAGAACAAGCTATGTTCTTGGATTGACTTTGTATCTCTTTTATTAGCTTAAAAGAGTACAAAGTAATGCTCCTTTGAAAATAGAATTCTTGTAACCTTTGTTAACCCTTCTTTTTGGAACCCTTTAAATGGAAGCATATGGGGGGGGTATTTATAGGGAGAGTGGTGGAAATGGTGTATGGAGGAGAAAGAACCAACCAATTTGGCTTGGTGGCCAAATTGCCTTTTATGGAAAGCTTGCAAGGAGAGAAGCCCAGCCAGTCCACGAGGTCTGGCCGAAGATTACTTGGTGATTGTCACCGGTGAAAAAGGTGAAAAGGGCGAAGAGAACCCTCAGGCGATGGTTTGGAATTGTGCCGAGGGGTTCTCCAAGACGCTGATGGTCAACGGTCAACCGTGATTGGACTACACCATGTCTTGACTTGACCCTCACGATGGTTCTAAACCCTTGCGCGACAATTGGTTTTTGGCTTTTGGCTAGGTTAGGTTCAAGGGTTCTTCAAACACTCAAAGCTCAAACACTCGACATTCCCGAAGTGTTCTTGATCCGTTTCATCATCGGGGAATCAAAAACCGTAAATAAGCTAATCTGAAAGCCAGATTGGGGTGTCTACAGAAGTCTCAAGTGTACATGTTACAAGTTTTTACTTCCTCGGACTAATTATGTTGCAATACTCACTCCAGTGCCTACTACGTTTTCCAGTTTACTTATGTGTACTGGTGGTGGTGCCTATACTAGTGGGTCCAAAGCTTTACAGATTTTCATAATCATCTCAAAATTTATAATCTGCAATTTAGAATTCAAAATCTCTAAAATATAATGGACTTCCAAACACGAAGGAACGATGGCAAAATCATCCTTTTCATAATCCTAGTATCCTACTCTTATGAAAATCGCCCCACGCTGCTTTTGCTTTCGAGTTTCGAGATCTCATGGACAACAGTTCTCACTGCATAGACATACTAATAAAAACTTAAAAAGGTTTAAATTCCAAATTTTAGTATCACTCTATTATCTCCATATCTAAATTTTCAAAAAAAGTAAACCATAAACTGAAATCTTGTACAAGTTTAGGCTGTTTGCTAACCAAGTTTGATCCAAGTTCTCAAAAATGACAGAATAATTAATCGATGGCACAACACGGCACGACACGATTTAAAAAGCCACGGCACAACACGACACACCGCACACGATTAAGTAAACAGGCCGACACGGCACGACATAACCCAATAAAAAAGGCACGGCACGACGCCGCACGATTAATTAAAAAAGGCAAGGCACGGCACGACACAACCCGGCAAAAAAGGCACGGCACGATCCGACCCGACAAAAAAAGGCACGGCACGACGCGACACGATTAATTAATCTGGCACGGCATGATTTAAAAGACGCACGGCCCGACAAAGCAAAATGGCCCACTACGGCACGGTCCGGCACGACACGCCATGGCACGATAAAGTAAACGGGCACGGTACGGCACAACACGAAGCACGGTTGGCACGGAATAAAAATGGCATGGCACGGCACGACAGGTACGTTTGACACCTCTATACAAATGGTAATTAAGAAGGTTGTTAGCCATAGCCGATAAAAAAAAAAAAAAAAAATCATTTTTTATTGATGGCGCTCCACTTGTAACGTGAAATTACTAGTAACTTCATGAATAAAGTGGAGCGACATCATTAAAAAGTGAAACGCGAAAATCAAAATCCAAATAAAAAAGGGAACTAAAAAAACACTCATTATTATTTCTCCTCTCCCCAATTATTATTCTCATTTCTCTCTCTATCTCTCTCGACTTACTATCCATATCTCCAATCATTACCATATTTTCTCTCTCCACTCATTATTCAAAAATCAAACTCAAAACATCATCCAAACAAGACATATTTTAAAGTTAATTTTCTCAGAAGAGTTTTCGGAACAAAAGGACCACAACTGAACAGTCAAGTCGAATACCTAAATTGACAACAATCTATACCCATCTTGCATTTTTCATCATGGGGACAATCAAATCAATCATCCCGGAGAATCAAATTGTAAAGGAGACACAAACGAAGAATTCCCCAAACTATCGTGGACAAACCCGTAGTTGCGAAGCACCTGATTATCCGCGAAATTCAACGCCCTCTCCATTCCATTCCAACAACTGTCGCCCCCGTAAATCGGGTTGTGGTGCCCGCTACACGGTTGGCACCCCGTAAAATGCGTAATGAACGGCCGCCTCCACCCACCATTCCCGTCCTGAGTTCCCTTCAAATAAACCTCCCTCATCTCCCCATACCACCCGCTCACGGCCTCCCCCCGCCGCCGCCTCAACCCACTCGCTGCCGCCTCCACCGCCCTATACATCTCCTCAATCTTCTCGTACCCATCAACTATTGCCTGCCAGTACCCATTAAAACTGTACCCATTCTCTATATAAACCTTTTCCCCCCATTTCTCCTTCTGTTTCAACATCAAGTAAACCAGAGCCGATTGGTCGTCACTGGGGGATTCATTATCCGTCAGAGTCCCCCTTATGATTTCCTTCAGTTCCTCGTGATTCGGATTCGCGGGGCCCAGTGACGCCCAAGTTTCAATAAAATCAATCGACCATTGACAGTTTCTGATCAAGAAAACTCCTGTGTTCAAACCCAACCAGCTTCTCTTCTCGTAAACCAAGTTTTCCCATCCGCAAATGACAAAGTTGTGATTTCCATACTTTTCGAAGGGTAACTTGAACTCCATGTCCGTTACGACGGTGTCGGAGTCGAGCCACAAGACCCACTCGGCCTCCGGGTGGGCCACCATCGCCGCCCTCACCGGGGGCAGCTTCGCCCACAGCGACGACATTTCCCGGTGGAGGAACGCGTTGTTGTAGAAGATGTCGTGGCCCTGGATTCTGCAGTAGTCGACCTTGTTCTTGAACAGCCGCAGCAGAAGGGCGTCCCCGACTGGGTTCAGGCACGGCGGTGGCTGCGAGCCCGTCACGACGACGACACGGTTGAGTACTCCTGCGGCGGTGGCGAAGGAGGGGTGGTGATGAAGCCACTTTTGTCTCTTCTCGTCCCAGTTTTTTAACGGGGACCCAAAGGAGTAGCTGAGTTCAGGGTCGTCGTAGAATGTTCTATCCTGCGAGTCGGTGGTGGGGGCGGCGCAACCGCGTGTGGCGGTGGCGCCGGGACTGAAGGGTACTGGGTTGATGAAAGAGTACCATAAGGCAGAAAGTATTAGAAGAGAAGCAACTGCGGCTGCAATGAATGCAGAAAGTATTAGAAATGGTTTGGTGTGGATAGTGGTGGTTTCGGCCATGAGAGTGAGACTGAGTGAGAGCCTCTTTCTCACAAGAATACAAGGTAGCTATGAATTCCTCTCAAGTCTGGACCGGAGTTCATTTGAAATAATAACATTTTCTTTTAATAAATTCATATATTTCTACTTTTTTAGATTTGTTTCGTCGAAATGAAACGATAACAATAACAATAACAACAACAACATAATATAATTCATCTAGTCCCCAATCATTAGGGTGATGGGCGGAGATAATTGGAGACAGACCTAACATTTGGCAATATGTACACAAAGTGGCTGCTCTCAAAATACCACTGAAACAGTGGCCCCCCTAAACCTCCAAGAACGGAGGAGTTACCAGGACATTTTGTTGTAGAACCATGCCCCAAAATCAAAACCAAATAGCATCAGAGAGAGCAGACTTAATGACCCAAATCAATTTATGTGCATATTACCATACTTTCTTCATTGATTATCGAAATAAAACGATAATCTATAAAAAAAAAAAATTAACGCAAAACTTACTAATGCGAAAAAACATTTAAATGAAAACAAAAAATTAATTCAGTTTTTTTTATTAGGTACTGTAGACAGGATTTTGATCCAGCGAACCGATAGAGGAGTTGACTAGAACGCACGTACACCGTGCAAATGGTAACGTGAAGGAATTCTGGGAAAAAAAAAAAAATTAGATTTCGATCATAATTTTTAACGTGAATTAAGTTTATTCAAAAAAATTAGATTTCGATCATAATTTTTTACTTTTTAGATTTCTCTCATCATGACGATGCAATAATTTTTAAAAAATTGACGATAAACAAACAAATACGAAAAAAAATTAAATAAGAACAAAAAAAATAAGCCAATTGGCTTATTTAGCCGAACGGGGCCTTAGTGGCTTTTAAATTCTTTATCCTTTTTTTTTTATCAAGTATTATTGTATCTATTTGTTTCGTTATTTTAGCTTATTTTTAATCAACAAGACCTGTAATGTGTAGTTGTTTTTTTTATTTGTTAAGAATTTTATTTTGTATTGGATGTTATTTAGACACTTAAATGCTTAAGAATGTATTCGTTTTGGGTCCCAAAACCTAATTTCTCTCTTTGCTGAGACGTTACACCGTTTGTTCATGTTTTCATCTTGATGAGTGTGTTGTGATAGTTATAAATGACAGTAAAAATCGGGTGTGTTGCCTCTGTCGCTCTAAAATTTTATTAAATTCATATTGACTTTCTAGAATACAAAGTTTTTTTTTTTTTTTTTTGGGGGGGGGAGGAGCATTATCTATTTTTTAACCTGCTAAAAGGATGCTTTATTGGCTGTCTTATGACTTAGTTTTGTTGGCTATTTTTTATGGTTATTGGATATCGGCAGTGAGTCTTCTTGGCTTGTGGTTTGGGCAAATTAGTTGTTATGCTTCTTGGCTATTGATTTAGAGGTGTCAAACGGGTCGTGTCGACCCACGACACGACCAGTTTGACACGGACACGGTGTGACACGGGACACGAAAAAGACACGGTATGGCCGGACACGACACGATACGGACACGGTATAGTTGGGCACGGACATGGCACGAACATGAAAGCGAGCGGACACGACACGGACACAACACGGTATTTGCTGACACGTCACACGGCACGGACACGAAAGTAAGGATACACGACACGGACTCGACACGGTTCGAGTATGATCTCGACACGACACGACACGGCACGAGCCTGAGCCGGCACGACACGGACACGATACGGTTGAGGGCACGGGCACGACACGGGCACGGTAATGAGCAGACACGACACGGGCACGGCACGATTGTGTTGCACGACACGGCACGGGCATGACACGACACGGGGCACGGGCACGACACGATAAGGGCACGGGCAGAACACGGCACGGACACAGGCACGGGCACGGGCCCACAGCATAGCACGACACGACACGGTTACGAGCCTTTATTAAATGAAATTTCAAGAAAAATGATGATGAAATTTAGTAATATTTTAAAAATAAATAGCAAGATATAGAAAATAAAAAATAATGTTATTAAAATAATTTCAAAAATAATGTTACTAAACAATTAATTTTAATAAGATATAAAAAATCAAATTATCAAAGCCGTCATTTGCAACATGCAAGTCATGTAAAAAATGGTTTGACGACGTCGATCACTCGATTATGTATTTAATAAATGAAGGAGTAGCTATTTATTCCTAAATCCTATTGAATTTCTCATCAAATTTTACCATAGATGATTTTAAAAAAACAAAATGGGTTCATTTTATTAATAAATTTTTGAAAATAATTTGATTAAACCAAATTTCCAAAAAATAGAAGAAAACATTCGCCACCAAACACACACTTATCAATGCACACATTAAACTGGATCAAGCACTTGTAACTTGTAAGAATGAATTGAACGATTACAACAAAAAAAATTGTATTTTTTAAATACAGTCTCCCTCTTATTATTTTCAAAATAATTTGACAACGGAAAAAATAATTTGATTAAATGAAATTTCAAAAAAAAAAGTGATAAAAAATATAATTTTAATTTTTGTTGAAGAAAATTTTGACTAATTAATTGTAGAAGGAATTAAAAATGAATTTTAGTATTTAAAAATAAATAGTGACATATTAAAAAATAATAATTAATTTTATTAAAAATTAAACCATTAAATTTATTACAATAAATTTAAAATTTTGAAATAATTTTATTAAATGAGATTTTAATGTGTTTAAAATGTATTTAAAGTCAAACATATTGAAATTTCAAAGAGATCTCGCTCCGTGCATGATATTGATTCTCTAATTCTCATGGTTCGTGATTGAATTTTGATGATCGGGACCGTTGAAAGTTTTTAAAAGGTGCTTTCCAAGGGCTACATAAGAAATTGGGGAAAAAATTACTGCAAATGGCTTGATTCAAGCAATTTTCAATAAAAAAAACTATACTTTTCTAACTTTTTTGCAATTGCGATAAAGGGGTTTCTTATAGCTGATCGAGCCAAAAATTTGTACAAATCATTTATTAAACAAGCACAACAACATCAACGATATGGATCGTCGTGATCTTTTATTGGTAGTTTAGTCACTATACATTGAATAAATGCACGAGATTCGGTTTAATATTAATTACATCCCGATGAATGCACTAAGTAAAATCGATCGGCCCAATTTTTTACGTGAATGATGTAATCAATATCCATAATCAAATCAACGGTTCAGATTGATCGTTGTTAAAAAAAATCAATAATAAGTATTAGAATCTATACGTTTAACTTATTCTAAATAAAACTATATCTTGTGCTATAGTTGAATATACAATAGCCATCAGACCGCGACAAAATTACGACGATCGAGACCGTTGATTTGATCACGCATGTTGATTACATCATTCGTGTAAAAAATTGTATTGATTGAGTTTATGTAGCGCCCTCATCGGGATGCAAATTTTATAAACCAAACGTATTGCATTTATTCAATATAAAGTAACCATAATGCCAATACACAATAACAACGATCCATATCGTTGATGTTGTTGTGCTTGTATAATAAACAATACTTTCAAAATTTGGGCTCGATCGGGTATAAGAAACCCTTCCATCGCACTGCTACTTTATTACGAAAATGCTATTTCTCATCCGATCAACTCTTTAATGAACACATGATTAACATGTATGAATGATCTGAATCGTTCAAATGACAAAATTATTCAAATTCTTTTGATTTTATTAGGTATTTTCTCCGGAAACCATTTTCGTGCACTGTAATTTCGATAAGGCGAACATCCATATGGTGTCTCGTATGCACATGATCACACAGATCATATAAAAGGAATGAGATGCTGCCCTTAGTGCCCTAGCAGACATCTCATTCTCCTCCGATCTCTCTCGAACTCTCAGTTACTCTCTCAGTCTCAGACTCCTCTCAACGTCTCTCTGTCTCTCTCGACCCTGTCTCTCTCAACGTCTCTCTGTCCTCTCACCGAATAGACAGATCGATCGCTCAACTACTTCGCTCGTGTTCAACTCTCGAGCCCGATACACTACGAAGCCGAGGTAGCTGATCACACTCCGGCGACTCCGCCGTCCGTTCGCATGGTATGCTCAATGAGACTTCAAAAATCTCTCTCAATTTGGAATTTTTGATTTGTGGTATCTGTCTTGTTTGATCCGGGCTTTAATATATCTCGTTCTACATGATCTAGGGTTTGTGTATACGTACGTTTTAGGTGTTATTTGTGCTTGAATTGGTTGATGGATTTGGGAAAAAAAAAAAGGAGACTAATTTAGAACCGAGTTTGGTGCTTCCTGGAGAAATACATGTCTAATTACTGATAGTTTGAAAATTTGGGTTGATTTAGCATGTTTAATTTGCGAGATAAGTATTATTTGAACAGAATACATGATACAGCTTTTAGCGAAACCCGGAACTAGGGGTCGTAGTGAGCAGAAACTAAGTACCTCGGTTATTTATACGAAGGCAGAGATTGATACTTTTCTTTTGATAACTCGCACTGTCCGAGCTAGCTTACACGCACCTCGATCAATTCCTGGGACTGGCTCCACAAGAGTTTGCAGTACATAAGGGGTCTCTCAGACTCTCACACACACTCTCTCTCTCTCGCTTGCACCTGACGATTGACTTGAGAGGGAGTTGAGATACAATGTCGCACGTGATGTGAGACGGAATTTCGAAGATGGTGGTTGCGGCGGTGCTGGTGTGGTCTTGTGTTTCATTTGAGCACGCTCGAATTTTTATTGCATCACTGATAGATCATACTAGACAGTCTTTTGCACGCAAGGCTCGCGATTTAGGCCCATTTGAGTGATGATATATTGGTGGCTCATGTGCCCATTATAAGGACGGGGTTGGAGGATCTGAACCTTAATTCTGTCAAAAGTGTTAATTGTTACTAATTTCTGAAATTAGGGTTACGAAATTGGGGCTTTTGTTGCTAATTTCTGAAATTAGTAACAAGAAATTAGGGCTTTTGTTAATTGTTTTAACCTTATTATTGTTGTTGTATAACTATAATGGGAGCCACTTTGGGAACTTGATAGGTTTGTGACCAATTACAAGAAGTGTTTGAGCAAGAACAAAAGGAAGGCTGAACTTGCTCTTCAACGAAGAGCAGAAGCTACACCTGCTGTCCCACCAACGGTAATGTCTTTCATTGTAATTTTGTGGAGTAACTTTTTACTCCATATTAGTTAAAGTGCAGTTGACTAATTAGAGATTCATCTTGATTGATTGCAGAATCCAGCTCCAGGCAGCGTGGATGCACAAAAAGAATCTAAAATAGGTGAGGGCGGGAAACAGAAGGATTACTTCATGCTGGTCTTAAATTAAATTCTATTTGTTTTGTGCTAATGTCTTTTTTATTCCTCTGGAATTTTAGCAGATGAAAAGAATGCTGCTACTTCTCCTGCTCAGAGAGAAAGGCTAGGGGATGTTGGTAGTGGGTCAAGTAGTTCAAGCAGTTCTAGTAGCGACTCCGATTCTTCTTCAAGTGGTAAAGGATTTTTTTTGTTGTTGTTGGAATAAGCTTATTTTGTTGTATGTTGTAGTAAAGACTATTTTGCTTCAGTGTTCATTTAAATTTGCCATTGAAGGGTTTATTGGTTGATTGTACAGTCGTTTATTGATTGAAGCTGATATTGTACTTGCAGATTCTGATAGCGATAGTTCATCTGCAAATGGATCAGATGCAAGGCATTCGTCTAGGACTTGATTGGATCAGTTAAGGTAGGTATTACTGATGTGGATTCTGTCTTCTTTTCTCGAATGGTTTTGCTGATATTGCCATTTGAATGCCTGTTTTTTGTTTTATTAATTATGATTAACGGTTTACGTGTTAGTAGCTCGTATTTAGCTTGGTGGATACCTCTAACCAGGTCTTATGCCAAACCTGAGGTGTAACGAAGCCAGGCTAAATATTGATTTTGTTTTTAGTTAGTATAGTTAGTTTTATTTGATTGCATTGCTTAGCCGAGGTGGTGGCATAACCCCTCGCATATTCTGTTTGCTGAGTTGAGGTGGTGGCCTAGCCCCTCCAGTCTGTTAGTTTGTTAGTCTGTTAGCTGTTTATTTGACTACATTGCATGAGCGTTAATTTGTTGCACTATAAGAAACATGTCCTTGGACTGGGAGGCAACCGAATGTGTGTTTTTTGGGAAGATTTTTTTTTAGACGAAAATCGGTTGCCGGTTGGTGATGTGTATACGAAAATCGATGGCACAACATGGCACGGCACGATACGACACACGATTAAGGGGCTGGCACGACACGACACAAGATTAAGGGCCGGCATGGCACGACACGAACCGAAAAAAGGCACGGCACGACCCGCCCGTTTGATACCTCTACACCCGCTTTAATTAAGGCACGACCCGACCCGACTCCCGACACGAATTATAAAGGCACGGCACGATAGCACGACACGATCCGTTTTAAATAAGGCATGACCCAATCCGACACGAATTCTATCGGCAAGTCACGAAAGCTCGGAACGACCCGATTTCAATAAGGCACGACCATGATCCGACACGATCAAATTAAGAAAATGGGCCGGCACGGCACGACCCGATTGCAATCGGCACGACACGAACATGACCCGATTTAGTAAATGGACACGACACGCACGACCCGATAAAGAAAACGACACGGTTGACACGGCACGGTATGACACGGACACGGAAGTGGACACGGTCAGATTCGACCCGACCCGACCCGACACGGAAATTTTTTGACACGACACGACACGACCCACCCGTTTGACACCTCTATATTGATTTATGATTTATGCTTCTTGGTTGTTATGGTTTATGAATATCTCTTCTCCTTTTATTTACCATATTAACTATTGTTCCGCTTGTTGGGTATTGGCACACACTGATCATGTGCAGGGCGTTATCGTTTGTCATTCCAAGACAAAAAGGGGAGTAGAATTCGTCTTTCTCTGGTTTCTCTAATCCTTGTTTTTTTTTGGTAAGAGTTGTGGTTGCAGCAGATTGACGACTGAGGAATAGGTTATTGTATTTGTAGTGGGTTTTGTCTTGGAAGTGTCAAAAGAGGAGATTGTTAGCTCCAAAAAACGATGCTATTTTTTGGTTGGCAATTCTATTGACAAAACGGTTTTTCAAATGTGTTCCTTTCTTTATCGAGTTGTATCTTTTTTTTAATATTTTTTAAGCGTAGTGAATCTGTATAGGATTAGAGTGGAAGGAATCGAAATTTGTAATTGAGAGTGAGTTTGAGTGTTCTTTTTGAGCAAATTGATCAGCCTATCAAACTCGCATCCTTCGGGACCCACTAATCAAGTGTGGCAGTCGAATGAAAAAAAAGCAGATGGAGTGACGGATCGATTCCCCGATCAATCAGAAGGCTATCATTACAATAAGGGGCTGTTCATTTTCAGCTAGGGTGTCGAGAATACATAGTAGCAGCAATTCGAAAAAGCAAACGTAAGTCTTGGTTCAAAGGATGAAAGGATTTTTCTAGCTTTGATTTCTTGGAGTTCTCATCAGTTTTCGAGACCACAGGCAACCTCCAAGAGATGTTCTCGATTTTCTTTCAACAAATATAGAGTTGTTTCTTCGGTGGATTTCCGAAATATTGTGGAAAGCTTGAGGAGTCAAGGCAGCAACAATCAAATACTGCGTGTGGTGAACGGGGAGTCGGCAAGTAGTTCTTAGAGCAATTTGTGAGGATTTAGAATCGTAGGGTAAGAATATTTGTAAACGCATAAGTTAATTATAGTATTTGATTCCTTCTCGTGATTTTATCCATTTTTGGAGTTTTCTACGTATATCCGGTGTTTATCGTTCATTTTCATTTCTATTATTGCTTGATTATTCAATTGGTAGCAAATATAATTTTCACATGTTTATGATTCCAGAACTTCATCTTTGGTCTTGGCATTGTCGACTCAATTGCCAAATCAAATGAAGATGTATTGTGATAATTCTACCGCAGTTTTATTCTAAAAATTGTCAAGTATTTAAGTGAATCCAAGCACGTGGAAGTAAAGTACTTGATTATTAGAGAGCAAATCAAGAAATAACAAGTGTCAATTGAAAATTGAGTACCACTCTTATGATGGCTGATCTATTAACGAAGGGATTGCCACCAAAGACTTATAACATGTTTTCAGGATGAGTCTTTTAACAACCCTTGATTGAGTGGTCATTGTGCATGATATTATTTTGCGCACATTATCGTTTGTTTCTGATTTTTCTGTTTCCAATTATGCGTGCACATATTATTTTGGATGATGTTCAACAGGAAATGTCTTGACAAGACAAATTATAGGGGCTTTAGGCATTACAGCCTAAATAATGATATTTTTCTTATTATGAACTTGATTAGTAAAGGTTATCAATGATGTGGTGCATAGAAAAGAATATGGCATGTTGCTATACAACCGCTATGACTCACATTGGTGGTTTGAATTAATCACAGTATTAAAGTTTCTAATTGGTTTGAACCTATTGGCTGTTTTAAATCCGTGATCACGTGTCAAAGTTTTTGGCAAGTTCAATGATGTAGTTTTGAAATTTGGGATGAGTCGCTATCAGTTTGATCATTTGGTTTTTCTCTCTCATCTGACCGAGGGAAAGTATTATTGATTGTTTATGTGGATGATATTATTATTACGAGCGATGATCAAAAAGGTATTGATGAGTTGAAGGTATTCTGCAGAGTCAGTTTCATAACAAAGATCTGGGAAGGTTGCGATATTTTTTGGATATTGAGGTTGCATGATCTAAAGATGGCATTAGTTTATCGCAGAGAAAATATGTGCTAGATATTCTCGATGAGACTGGTTTATTGGGGCCGAAGCCCATCGATACTCCTATGGATCCTAATGTCAAACTGTGTGTTGATTAGAGGGAGTTGTTTTCTAGCCCTGACCAATATCGTCGCTTGGTTGGTAAATTGAACAATCTTAATATTACACGTCCAGATATCTCGTTCGCAGTTAGTATTGTGAGTCAATTTATGTCTGTTCCTCGTTTTCCACATTGAGAGGCTGTTCTTAGAATTGTAAAGTATCTCAAGTGCTCAGTTAGCTGACATGTTTACTAAGTCATTGTTCAAGCCCCGATTAGAGTTATGTAACAAGCTGAAATTTTGTGATATCTGTTCCTCAGCTTGAGGGGGAGTGTTGCGATATTTAAGTGGTTGTTATGAGTCTTGTCCCACATTGGTTAAACAAGTCTTGTATCAAGTTATTTTTTAATATAAAAAATAATTATTTATGTTAATTAGGGTTCATTAACACCCTATATACTTTTCTTATTCTCCCAAACAACAGAGCCCACTAGAGTCGTTTTAAACAAAATGAATATTTTGAAAAAATACACTTTGCATCAAAATCTGTTTGATGGGCAAAGTTGGAGAATATTAGTTTATTCCTATTAGTGTGGCCCACTAGCATTCACGTTTTGTGCATGTGGGACTCTACTATCAGATAAATCAATGAAGTGATATGGTTCATTACAATAATTGTAGAGACCCGTAGTTTCTGAAAAATATTTAAAGGTTGAATAGATATTGGAAATTGAGAAATATGTGATTTTTGTTAAGCTTATGTGAAATTGGGGTTAATGTGAAACTTGTGGAGTTGATTTGATTTGGGATTAGTATGCTAGAATCATAATTGGAGGGAATGCTAGTGTAATTTGGTGAGTGTATGAGTATATATAGATGGGGTGTGTGTGTAGGGGATTAAAACCCCTCAGAATATATATCTCTCTCTCATACGTCTCTCTCTCTCTCTCTCTCTCTCTCTCTCTCTCTCTCTCTCTAGCTCTTTTGAGTTCAAAACTTCATCAATCACTTGAAACCCATGAAATCTAACCTTCAATCCGTCTCCTACACGTGATTTGAGCCTTGGAATCGCATGGGTCTGTGCTAGAGCTCGTTCTTGGAGGATTTCGGAGCTTTGGAAGCTAGGGCTCGTTCGTTGATCTCATGTTTGAAGCTTCTAACCTTGAGGTAGAGATTTCTTACTCATTCTATGTGTTTATGAGTTGATTTCACGCTTTAATCGAGTTTAGATCATCAACCATTGTGTCTTCAAAAAGCTGTCGAAATCTGCAGAAAATCGCCCAAAATTGCCTAAGGATCGAGCCCTCATTCAAATCTGGACATTTTTCCTCTTAGGGATCAATCCCCATGAGAGGAGGGATCGATCCCTCCCCTCTCTAAAAATTTTGCTCATCTTCTAAGTTTCAGCCCAACTTTAAATGTCTATAACTTCTTCGTCCGATGTTCGTTTCATGCACACTTTTTATTGACTCAAAGGTCTTGAAGTCAACTTTCATTTGCCACAAAAATCACCTTAAGACTCTTAGTACACAGAAAGTTATGATCACTTGAGTAAAGGTGTGTTAATCTGTCGATGTTTGTGGCTATCCCTAAGGTTGTTCTCATTCCGTGTTATGATTTCCTGTATAATTAGAACATGTTTAAGTCACTCTCGAGTATGATTACTTATGTCCTAATGACTCGACCGATCTTGCCTCTTAGCACTCATTAGAGTATATAATATTAGTATCATTGGATAGGGAATGTACCGTAAGGTTGACAAGAGTGTCGTGGACTATAAGAGATAATGTGGTGAGTGTTATTGGTAGACATGAGCTTGTCTAGTGATCCGATGGATAAGATTATGACTCGCATCTTCGTGCTTCATCTTGTTGATCTTCCTAGGTTCTTTTGGCACTCGTTCAATAAGATTTTCATTTAGAACCTAGCGGGTGGTGTGTCAGGGAGTCGTTGTGGGTTCGGTGCATGACATAGGGCATCGTGATAGACTTGAGAAATAACTTGAACTTAAGGGGTTTATCAATGTACAATGGGACATGTTTAAGAGTTCGTAATGCATTGTGTGATGTTGAATGTAAGAATGTGAATTTGGAAAACATTGTCTTATTGTATATGGATGGATAATGCATGTGTGTATGTGTGAGTTGATAATTTTGAATTAAGGGTCCTGCAACACAAGATGTGGTAATGCGGAGACTCTAAAGAGCCCGCAACGCAAGGTGTGGTAATGCAAAAACCCAGGGGGAGAGAATTCACTATATTGCATGGGGTGGTAATAAAGTTGAATGTCTCGCATGATAAAGGAAGTTTTGATTGATTATAGATGTTCATGTTGTCGTTTGTGTTGTTTATTGTTTGAGAATGTAACTGTTGAAAAGGGGAATAAATGATTGATTTAATCAAAGTTTTTGAAAAAGAAGGAATTTGGTTTTGGAAAAGGATTTTTATGAAATTCTCTGGCTATTCTTGAGCGAATCAACAGTTTTCGCTATTTGGGCACAAATCAATGAATTTCGGTATTTGTGCTCGAATCAACGGAGCTTGATCGTAAAGGTTGGGAGTTTTATTTCGAAATTGTTTTTAGCAATCAAAAAGGAATGATTTTATGAAAAAAGGCTTGATGGTGAACGGTATGAAAAGAGGAAGTTAAATGTGGCATCAATTGAGGAATCATAAAATTGTTCGTGAAATAGTTTTAGGTTATTTAGATTGATATGTGCTTAATGTTGTTCCTAGTTGATGTACGAATAGTTAAGGATATCTTTAAGACGTACTGAATCCCGTAGTGGTTGCCCGTCGATTCCTAGTGGTGCTCATTTGTATCATTTGATTGTTTATTGGAACTCATTCACTCTTATTGCATGTTTCATCGCATTCACATATAACTTGAGTATAGAATTCTCTACTGGGATAGTGTAACTCAACCAAATCATTCTTTTTAAGTTCAAATGCTGGACAGTAGCTGCATGCATCTTATGCTTGGACACTGATGACTTTTGGAAACTAGCAATTGTTTAGTTACCTTATCACCCTTGTAAAGACTTTCGTTTGATAAGACTTTCGTTTGATAATGACGAATTTGTAACTAATTACTCTAAAATTTCCTTTGACTAAATCATCTGTAACGTGATAACTTTATTGTACCTGAACTTAAGCTTAATTTGGGCCGGAGTGCCAAAGTTGTATAGCTTAATACTTGAGGATTTGGTTTGTAAATGATCACATGGGAACTTTCTTTTGTACTATCTATACTATGCGAAGGTCTTTTATTGAAATAGATTATTTATTTTATGTCAAAAATCGAGGGTGTGAAAAATTGGTATCAGAGCATTAGGTTTAGAACATCTCGAGACCGTGGGGAGACTTTTAGTCTCATGGGTTCAAAAAAAAATTGTTGCATTCGTTTTCAAAACACTTGCGTGCTTGCATGAAAGGGTTAGTACATTGATGTGTCGTTGCATTGGAGTTACAGTAGAATGGAGTAGAGCTTTTAACCCATGTTAGGAAAGTCGAAAAATTTCATCATGTAGTGATACGATTAATGCTGATAACTTTCTTTCTTATGTCCTTACAGTAAGATGTCTTCGAGACGTGAAGTTAGGTGTGGTGAAACCAGGGATCATGATCACCAGGGATCATGATCACCAGGGTTGTAGTGCATACGGGGAGAATGAGGTGAATCAACGTATTAGGGATGAGGTAATATTTCCTGAGATCGTTGAATGTGCGAAGGGTGTTGAAATTCTGGAGGGTGCACAGAGAGGTGTAAATGTGGGTGAAACTAGATATCGAGTCGTTAGCGTGAGCTCAACTTTTGGGAGCATTCAAAGTTCAGGAAGAAAGAAGTCTAGCAAACTAAGTCACTCTATTCAAGACCAACAGGGCTTTAAGCCACCTTCTCATATCGGGACTCCAATAGTTCTCCTCAAGCGTCAGATTGTGTGTCACTAATGTGGTTAGCCTAGTCATATTCGTTCTCAATGTCGAAGGGATCAAAAGTCTTGTTTTACTTGCGGGGAGTTTGACTATGTTGCGAGGAACTGTCCTCAGAATGAGAGAATGCCAGAAGAGTTAGGCTTAGTACAACAATCAAGAGTTCGACAAATCGTTATTCAGCCATAACCCCAGAATGAACAAAGGCAATCAACCGTTAGAGTGAGCATGTCGCCAGGGAATTTTCAAAGCCAAGAGAGGAAAAGACTGATGGAACCAAATCCGCCTTTGCTGAACCAGATTAACCTTAGGCCACCTACCTTATCCAGGAATCAAGGAGTTCCACAGCTTGATAGGGTTTGCTATGTCTGCCGCAAACTTGGTCACTTTGCCAGAAATTGTCCTTTAGGATTGGGAGTACAGGGTGAGTCGAGCTCAATGCAGCAGGATAAACGTATACCTAATCAGCAACAGATGCAGTTTCGTTGCTAAGCTACCACCTCCTACTACTCTTTAGTTCTTAGAAAATGTTAACATTTGAGGTATCTTCTTTCCTTTGGTATTCAACTTATTCCTTAATCACCTCGTATTCATATGTTATCTTGGGCCTCTGTAGTTTGCGAATATCGACGATTGATGTGATTTGGAATGGATTGGTTGTATCCATGACAATAGGTGATGTTTTGAATGTGAATTCATAGGAATTGCTTCGTTGTTTATCTTCTTTCATTGGCCTAGCTGAAATCTAGTTGGAATTGTATTGAAATCTATTTTTCGTAAGTCTGTCGTACAGTTGACCTATTGTAGTTCCTGACATTTGAGTTAATTATCACAAAATCGTTCTTAGCATTTCTTGAAAACAATCAAATTCTTGTGGCAAAGTATCCTATGACTCAATTGCTATTGATGATGACGAATACTCATCGTTTTCCATTTGAAGTCTTATTGGTAACATTAACTTGCTTGAAGATAAAGTTTTCGTTGGTCAATTTAGATCCTCCTGTTGTGACTACCAGTTTCGTTGTTTGCTTATAACTGTTATCCTATGCAGATCCTTCTGTTACAACTTCGGCCTATAAAACTCAATCTGTGATCACATACTTTATGGTATACAACTTCTTAGGTACCATCAAATTTGGGCTTGTTGATATTGTTGTTGCTATTGTTGCATGCTTTAGTACCACCATTTACTCTAACTTCTTAGTTATAAAGTCACGTGATTTGAACTTGTTTTTGTTTTGTATTCGTATGCTTGCCTAGACCTATCTGGTTGATTTGGATATCAATATTGTAGTTACTATCCTATTTGTTGAAAATTGATACCCTACTCAAATTCTCATGTCGAAATTCGACTCAAATCTTATGGTGATACATTTATTGATATCTATTTGTTAATACCATTCGATTCAAATTCATCCGTCATAGTTGTCCTCGGTATCATTTAATTCTATCATAGTTCTTCAACTTTGGAGGTATATGATGGCTCATTTCGTAATGCTTAGTCTCAATTGTTAGAAGTTTTGCTCGAGTTTGGTGTTGGACAAATTTTCAGCCTTGTAGGAGTTGGGTTACTAGGGATCTGTCTCACTATTTTGTGTTCGTCCTCAGTAAGATTATGATCAGTTATTCCAAGATCTCTCGGATTGTCATGAGTTGTACATTGAGTTTGTTGCCTAACCATTCTAAAGATCTCATGTGTTCTTTAAATTCGGATACTTTATTACCGTTCTCGTATTCTTGATCGTCTTTGATTAAGTTCTGGAGCTTGCTTGTTCCATTCGAGATAATGATCGAATCCTTCTAATAACCGAGAATAACCTAACATAGAGCGAGAATTTGATGTGACTCTTAGAGGAATTTGTATGAGTTCTAGAACCGCTAGACTTAGTGTTGAGGAGTGCGATGAAATCTATGCACCAATGACATTTGGAACTCGAGAGAGAATGATTGAACAAAGCAAGGTAAATTTATTAAAGATTGCTAACCGCGCAAGGACGACTAAAGAATTACGCCAATTGCCATCGTCACCCATAGTTATTCAAAAAGGAAATCTTGTGTTTCGTGGAGCATCGCCGCTTTGGAGTTTGTCTCGTTTTGGGCAGGAGGGGAAGCATTCACCGCTAGAAAAATAGGGTGAGTGTCGGGTATTGTGTGTGTTTTTCGAATACCCAGGTGACAACCGATGAAATCTAGTTAGAAGAGGCGTTTGATCACCGCACCTTCTAGATAGAAGTCTCGGGAAGTCAATTGGACTATCGAGTTACATTTAGAGACAAGATCGTTATGCATGGATAGATAATCATACATAGAAATTTCGCAATAAAGGGAAGCTTAGAAATTGGGTGTCGCTTGGATGTGCCGCCAAAAATTTTGAGCATTTGTGATGCGTTATATACATACGGATAATGAAGAGGTACAAGCCGAATCCATTGCATGAGTTAGAAAGGTCTAAACTTGAATTAGAAGCCGACGTGTACCATGGTGAGAATCCGATACGTATCAAAAATTTGTGTAGTCAAGTGTTGAGAAGTAAGTCGATACCATTAGCGCGTTTACCTAGGAAGGGAGGACGAAGTTAGAAAGATATACTCATGTTTATTGTGGTTTGATTGATATGAATTTTTGACATAGATTTTGATGGTTATTAAATTGATGTATGATGGCTAACAATACGATTAGAGTATGTTGATATGTGGATTAGCATGATTTGATTGGTTTATAAAATTTCGATGGCAAAATTTCTTTTAAGGAGGGTAGGATATGGAGACCCGTAGTTTCTGAAAAATATTTAAGGTTGAATAGATAATAGAAATTGAGAAAATGTGATTTTTGTTAAGCTTATGTGAAATTGGGGTTAATGTGAAATTTGTGGAGTAGATTTGATTTGGGATTAGTATGCTAGAATCGTAATTGGAAGGAGTGCTAGTGTAATTTGGTGAGTGTGTGAGTATATATAGATGGGGTGTGTGAGTAGGGGATTAAAAACCCCCAAAATATCTCTCTCTCGGCTCTCCATCTCTCTCTCCGACCTCTCTCTCTCTAGCTATTTTAAGCTCAAAACTTCATCCATCACTTGAAACCCATGAAGTCTAACCTTCAATCCGTCCTACACGTGATTTGAGCCTTGGAATCGTGTGGGTTTGTGCTAGAGCTCGTTCTTGGAGGATTTCGGAGCTTTGGAAGCTAGGGCTTGTTCGTTGATCTCGTGTTTGAAGCTTCTAACCTTGAGGTAGAGATTTCTTACTCATTTCATGTGTTTATGAGTTGATTTCATGCTTTAATCGAGTTTAGATCATCAACCATTGTGTCTTCAAAAAGCTATCGAAATTTGCAGAAAATCACCCAAAATTGCCTAGGGATCAATCCCCAAGCATGAGGGATCGATCCCTCATTCAAATCTGGACATTTTTCCTCTTGGGGATCGATCCCCATGAGAGGAGGGATCGATCCCTCCCCTCCCTGGAAATTCTGCTCGTCTTCTGAGTTTTAGCCCAACTTCAAACGGCCATAACTTCTTCGTCCAATGTCTGTTTCATGTAAACTTTATATCGATTCGAAGGTCTTTAAGTCAGCTTTCATTTGCCACAAAATCACCTTAAGACTCTTGGTACACAGAAAATTATGATCATTTGAGTAGAGGTGTGTCAATCTATCAATGTTTGTGGCTATCCCTAAGGTTGTTCTCGTTCCGTGTTATGATTTTCTATATAATTAGAACATGTTTAAGTCACTCTCGAGCATGATTACTTATGTCCTAATGACTCGTCCGATCTTGTCTCTTGGCACTCATTAGAGTATATAATATTAGTATCATTGGATAGGGAATGTACCGTAAGGTTGATAAGAGTGTCGTGGACTATAAGAGATAATGTAGTGAGTGTTATTGGTAGACATGAGCTTGTCTAGTGATCTGATGGATAAGATTATGACTCGCATCTTCGTGCTTCGTCTTGTTGATCTTCCTAGGTTCTTTTAGCACTCGTTCAATAAGATTCTCGTTTAGAACCTAGCGGGTGGTGTGTCAGGGAGTCGTTGTGGGTTCAATGCATGACGTAGGGCATCGTGATAGACTTGAGAAATGACTTGAACTTAAGGGGTTTATCAATGTACAATGGGACATGTTTAAGAGTTCCTAATGCATTATGTAATGTTGAATGTAAGAATGTGAATTTGGAAAACGTTGTCTTATTGTATATGGATGGATAATGCATGTGTGTATGTATGAGTTGATAATTTTGAATTAAGGGTCCTGCAACACAAGGTGTGGTAATGCGGAGACTCTAGAGGGCCCGCAACGCAAGGTGTGATAATGCAAAAACCCAGGGGGAGAGAATTCACTATATTGCATGGGGTGGTAATACAGTTGAATGTCTCCCATGATGAAGGAAGTTATGATTGATTATAGAAGTTCATGTTGTCGTTTGAGTTGTTTATTGCTTGAGATTGTAACTGTTGAAAAGGGGAATAAACGATTGATTTCATCAAAGTTTTTGAATAGGAAGGAATTTGATTTTGGAAAAAGGATTTTTATGAAAATTCTCCGGCTATTCTTGAGCGAATCAATAGTTTTCGGTATTTGGGCACAAATCAACGAATTTCGGTATTCAAGCTCGAATCAACGGAGCTTGACCGTAATGGTTGAGGGTTTTATTTCGAAATTGTTTTTAGCAATCAAAAAGGAATGATTTTATGAAAAAAAGGCTTGATGGTGAACGGTATGAAAAGAGGAAGTTAAATGTGGCATCAATTGAGGAATCATAAAATGGTTCGTGAAATAGTCTTTTGTTATTTAGATTTATATGTGCTTAACGCTGCTCCTAGTTGATGTACAAATGGTTAGGGATATTTTTAAGACGTACTGAATCCCGTAGTGGTTGTCCGTCGATTCATCGTGGTGCTCATTTGTATCCTTTGATTGTTTATTGGAACTCATTCACTCTTATTGCATGTTTTATCATATTCACATATAGCTTGAGTATAGAATTTTCTACTGGGCTAGTGTAACTCAACCAAATCATTCTTTTTAGGTTCAAATGTTAGATAGTAGCTACATGCATCTTATGCTTGGACACTGAAGACTTTTGGAAGCTAAAAATTATTTAGTTACCTTATCACCTTTGTAAAGGCTTTCGTTTGATAATGACGAGTTTGTAACTAATTACTCTAAAATTTCCCTTGACTAAATCATCTGTAACTTGATAACTTTATTGTACCTGAACTTAAGCTTAATTTGGGCCGGAGTGCCAAAGTTATATATCTTAATACTTGGGGATTTGGTTTGTAAATGATCACATGGGAACTCTCTTTTGGGTACTATCTATACTATGCGAAGGTCTTTTATTGAAATAGATTATTTATTTATGTCAAAAATCAAGGGCGTGACAATAACTAATTAGAATTATAGATTAAGAAAAACTCTTGATCATTAAAGAGACCTTCGTGGACTAGGTATCATTTAATAATTATCTCTTAGGCCCTATTATCTCGTCTATAAAAGGTAGAATGTCCACCCCTTATTCTTACGTTTTTCCATCACTTAAAGTTATTGGGTAATTCTAAAGAAGGTAAGCCGAGAATTAAAATTTCACCTAAGGGGTTTGTTCTCTCTAATCTCAATGGCCAAAAAATGTACGCTATTTATTGTTCTTGAGATGTATTGAATTCAAAATCTTTATTATATTTGTTTTCCGCATAATAGATTAAATACAGATATAGATTTACAAAGAGGACAAAAGAACTCTTTAAATGAACCAATAATTTATAATAAAAAATTAATACATGTCAAAAAAAAAATTTAATACAAAGCTCTAATGGGAAAAAAAAATTAAATAAAAACAAGAAAATTAATTCAGTTTTTTTATTAGGCACTCCAGACAAGATTTTAATTCGGCGAACGGATAGAGGAGTTGACTAAAATGCCCGTAGATTGTGCAAATGGTAACGTGAAGGACTTTTGGGAATTAGAAGCTTTGAAGTTATTCATCTTTTTTTCTTTTTTTTAGTTTATCAAAAAGTACTTTATCAGTTTCTTTTCGTTATTTTAGCTGCTTTTTTTAATCAACAAGAAGACTGGTAAATGGTTTCCCGTGTTGGTCGGGAAACGGGAAAAACTGCCCTAGAGCCAATCAGCACGTTGGGGAGCACTGAGGTAGTTGCTCTAAGTGATTCATGGTTTACTCGTGAGTGGTTTCGATGGTCAACAGGTCGTGTGATTTATGTACTCTCGAATTTTGTCCTCCTGCGACGCTCAACTATGTTCCACTGACCTTTAGTGGGGATGTAGAGGCTACGGCTTTTGGTCTCTGACGGAATACGCCGAAAACCTGAAGTCTTTACAATCACGCCTACGAGATCGCTGCTACACATGATTGCCCACTCCTGATCTACCCTTTTTGTCCAGCAACAAAACTTGTCACACCGAGGAGTCTATGGCTCATGACATCTAATTACCGAAACATCTTCTAACATGCATACACTATACTCCATCCTTTACGCTCTCCAAATACTGCTTGTAACATTTTTCTTTGAACAGAAATAATTCAACATCTTCTAACATCAAAATTCAAGAATGATTGAGATATGAATTTGAGAGGTCTTATGGTGGGTTTGGGTTTGAGATTGATAGGAGTTTAGAAAGGAGGTAGATTGATCCAATTAAATGGAGCTACAAGAAGGAGCGGCGGTGAGTACGGTTGGCAGTTGGGTTTAGATTGGCCTTTCACTTGTTCTAACCCGTTTCTCAAGGAATAGACGATACCCCCAAGTCTCCCTCTTGCAGCCACACCCAAATGCAGGGCTTGCATAATCGCGTGACTGCAAGGGGCATTCGGGTATTGTCCTCATTGCATTTGGTGATTGCTAGCTCTTGACCTAATCTTTGATGGCACCGCACTACGATAATAAATATTGTGTATCCTATATCTACATTCTCATTGTCAGTATACTGTATACAAGAAACATTTGACTCTTCCTTGGCGGTGGGAGTTGTGCAGATCGGTGCTTGTATGCTCGGCGTTTGATCATCGTCTGGATCTCGTCGCGGTCATGGTGGGCTTTCGAGTGGAGGTTGGCAGACGGCACGATAGTTGTGTTGGCTGGTAGGGTTTTGGTTATTGGGCTAGGGTAGTTTTGGGCTCTTGGGTGGATTTGGGCCTTTGGGTTCTTATCTACTTTTCAGGTTTTGGTCTTTTTCCTCTTATAATGTATCCAAGTTTTGGTTGGTGTCCCCTGGCCTTCTCCTTCCCCAACATTTTGTTTTTAATAAAATATTTTATTTATCAATTAAAAATAAAACAAGATAGATTAATAACCAAGCCAATTCCATTAGCTGCTGCTACATGCAACTGATCAACCAACCTATGTTAAAACTCCTTTTGTGAATACCATCTTTTGGCATGTGTTTCTCTCCCATCTTTTAGATGGAATTGAAACATGTGGTTTCCACGTTTGTTTAAGTTGTCTAGCACTTAGTTCAATGTAGCCACTTGGCTTAGATCATTTTTCTCAATCTTTGCTTTTCTTTTTTCCCTCTTGTGGTATGCCCCTTGTAGGCTGTGCATTCGCTTAGTCACTTTTTTTATTTCAAGCTAATTTACCCAAAAAAAAAAATTTGTCAGACTCGGAATTTATACTCCTATATCATATGCAAATGCATATTGGTGGCTCCTACAAGAAATCCCATGCAAAGGGAATCGAACAAGAAGACTTAATATGATAAGAAAGAAGAATTTGATTGATAAGTAGAGTAAGGTAGTTTTCAGACACATTAGGCTCCGTTTGTTTAGAAGTAAAATATTTTTGGGTAAAATATTTTACACATTTTTCGTCGTTTGGCTAGAAAAAATTGAAGGAGAAATATTTTCAAGATAGAACACTTTACACCAACAGGGTGAAAATGTTTTACTCTAATTTTGGCCAAAAGTCATTTTCGCATTTCACCCCCAATGGTCCGATATTTCCCAAAACTGCATATTCCATTCCCTTCGTCTCCCAAATCATATTAGATCCAAAACGAGAGAGAGAGAGAGAGAGAGAGAGAGAGCTTAATTAAAATATTTCATAACCTATAATCTGCTATTGTGTTGAAAAATATTTTGTTTTGTGCCCACTAAATACCGAAAAATAAAAGTTTATAAGTTTATTTTCTAAAAAAATATTTTACATCAAAACAAACGGAGCCTCGGTGAATCTTTTAGACAATTTTAGTATTAGTTTTTGCGGACCCTATTTGTAGAGAAATGATACTCTCATGTGAAAATTCCTTAATTGATCTTTCACGTGATGCTAAAATGAGAGCCATTGGTGTCTAAATAGTGATCTTTACATTCACGTGATGCTAAAATGAGAACCACCAGGGTCTATTTTGGCAATTCAAAAAGTAAATACTTAATGTGTAAATCATTCATGCAAAACAGGGACAGGCGAATATTTAAAATGAGGCCTTCAGAGTATGAAGAAATAATAGATAATTACAATATATGTAAGGCAAAACTCTAAAAAGTATGTGTTCTAGTAACTCAAATAAGTACTTATTTTTTGTATAAGTACTTATTTTTTGAATTAAAGATAATGTATTGTGATAGAATAATCTGTCTCGTAAAACAAAAAATTAATACTTTAAAAATAAGAACTTTAGTAAAACAGGGATCATTATAAAAGGACACAGAAATACAACACTTTGTAATGAGAAATACCAAACTTACGAATTATAGTTTGAGATACTCAAATGCACTCTTCGCAATGCAGGGCAAGAACTAAGCTTTCAAAAAGCAATCTTCTTTTCAATTGTTGCTTGTCGTTCTTGTTCCATGCATCAAAAAAGTTGGATGCAATGGTTATTTGTAACACCACCTCATATAGAATGGATCTCATGTAGGGGTGGGCATCGTGTCGTGTCGTGTCATCTCATGTTAATCGTGTCAAAATTCTCTCAACCCTAATCCGACTTGTTTAACTTTTTATGTTGTCGTGTTGTGTAGCCAACCCTAACCCGCTAACTTTGTGTCCTTTCATAAATTCTCGTGTTGTGTCGGGTTCGTGTCATCTCGTGTTCGTATCAGAATTCTCTCAACCCTAACCCGACCTGTTTGGCTTTTCGTATTATTGTGTCGTGTCATATTCATGTTCTGTGTCGTGCTGGTGTCGTGTTGTTGTGTGTGTTGAAAATTCCCACCCCTAATCTCATGTATGTATAGGTCCACTCCAAATGAGAATGGCGTTACAAATAACCATTACATCTAAATTTTTCTCTTTTGGGGGTTTTCGTTTGGGTTTTGTAATTTAGGGAAGAGTTAACCGCTACTTATTAAATTTCTTGATTGAGTTATAATGTGAAGCAGTACTTTCGGTCTTGGGTTTGGGTACAAATTAGGCTTAATGAATTTAGGAGCCAACAAAGTGTAGCTAACTCCGTTGGTCAGGACTCTTGCACCACAGTAAAAGGTCAGGAATTCGAATCTCTCCACTTGTGGATGGGTGTTCTTCTCTTACAAGGGTTTTTCCTTTCTTTCTTTGTTTCATCACTATAATGAGCTTATTTATTGTATCGGTTAAGTTGTTGAGCTTGATTATCTTGTGGACTCTCAAAAATAATATAGTGTTCTGATTTTTCTACTTTATACTTCATACATGATATAAATAATCTCGTGTCGATTGAAAAAAATAATAATGAATTTAGCAGCCGAAGGACAAAACCCTTGGTACGAATTGGACTAGCGAATCTAAAGTCTTTGAAGATCTCCCTACCTAGCCCAACACAAAATATGGGCTCTTTTGGAAGGGCGGGGCCTGATACTGAAAATCTACATAGCATAAGGGGATTTTGATTTCATTTTGCAATGGTGCTTTACATGCAAATATATTTCTGCATGGAATTGTATTTTTTTTTTTCTTACTAATATAATATCATACTTCTCGAAATGTTTGCGTTTCAAGAATTTGAAGGGCTGCTAAAGGAATTCAGTTCCAATTATCGATTTGCAGGGGAAATACCATGTTTGCTTGAAGATGTCTTTTCAAACCATATTTAATATGATCATGATCATGTGTAAATGTCAAATATATATATAGAGTAAGCTTTTAATACGGACCTCCGCATCCAAGCAAAGTGCAGACCACCCCATTTCTCCCCTTTCCCAATTGAATATTTATGATCAAGCTGATCAATGTGTTCAGAACGTGATTTTAAGGGTACCCGCAAGAAATCGGCAAAAAAAATGACAGGGAATGGCTTGATTTGAGCAGTTTTTATTTGAACCGTTCAATAAAAAATAAATAAAAATTGCTCAGATGAAGTCCTTTCCGGTCTTTTTTTTGCTGATTTCTCTATAGTACCTTTTAAAATTACGTTCTGAACACATTGAGCGGCTTGGATCATTGAAATTCGATCGGAAAAGGGGAGGTCCACACTTTGCTTGGATGCGGAGGTCCTTATTAGAAGCTTATTCTATATATATATTGTTAGAATGCGAAAAAGTAATTTTTTGTCAATTTCTTAGTCCCGACGTGAATGGTCTGCCTCTCGCTTTTGCATTAGATGAATGCATGACATTGCTATACAAATGGTAAGAAGGCGGTCAGCCATTGCCGATCAATATAAAAAAAAAAAAAGGGGTGTCGGGCATTATTACTTTTATCTCCCTTTCTGCGTAAAATTTTCGATTTCTTTGAGAATTGTTACTTTTTTAAGATCAATTTTCTTATTGGAAATTTTCATTTTTGAACACTAAATTAAATTTGTTCAAAAAAAAAAATCACTAGTTAATTAATAGAAACCCAACAGTTTCAGTTTCGGTTACGTTTCCGTTCTGGTTATAAATTTTGGTCCCACCCAAACCATTGCCATCCCTAAAACAAAGAAAAAAATGAAAAGGATGAGGAAATCACTCCAAAAAAAGTTCAAAAGTAAAGCCACAAAATCTGGACAACAAATGCACTTGGTGTTTCTAAGCTCTCTCTCTTCTGTATTAATTGCAAGGTATGACTGATGAAAGGAATGTAGCAATTTTAAAAGGTACACGATTGTCTTTAAAATAAGATAAGAGACAAATCTTCCCTTAAAATCAGATTTATCATCTAAATATGACAAATTGTGGTCGCGTCATGTAGTAACAATCGTGCACTCAACTGAACTTTTTGCAAGACCCATATGCTCGGAACCTAAATAACAAACAGTGTCGAAAATTTTTATGCCTCTGTGTCGAGAATTTTTCAGCCGTCGAATTTTTTAAGACATTAAAACAAAATTCACACAATTCAACGGGCGGAAAACACATTAGAACATAAGCACAAAGAGATCGAACCACAACTGAACAGTCGAGTCAAATACCCAAATTGACAACAATCCAAACCCATCTTGCATTTTTCGTCCTTAGATAATCAAATCAATCATGCCGGAGAATCAAATTGTAAAGGAGACACAAACGAAGAATTCCCCAAACCATCGTGCACAAAACCGTAGTTCCGAAGAACCTGATTATCCGCGAAATTCAACGCCCTCTCCATCCCGTTCCAGCAACTCTCGTGCCCGTAACTCGGGTCGTGGTGCCCGCTACATGGTTGACACCCCGTAAAATGCGTAATAAACGGCCGCCTCCACCCACCATTCCCGTCCTGAGTTCCCTTCAAATAAACCTCCCTCATCTCCCCGTACCACCGGCTCACCACCTCCCCCCGCCGCCTCCTCAACCCACTCGCTGCCGCCTCCACCGCCCTATACCTCTCCTCAATTCTCTCAAACCCATCAACTATTCCTACCCAATACCCAGAAAAACTATACCCATTCTCAATATAAACCTTTTCCCCCCATTTCTCCTTCTCTTTCAACATCAGGTAAACCAGAGCCGATTGCTCGTCACCGGGAAACTCTTTATCCGTCAGAGTCCCTCTTATGATTTCCTTCAGTTCTTCGTGATTCGGATTCGCGGGACCGAGTGACGCCCAGGTTTCAATGAAATCAACCGACCATTGACAGTTTCTGATCAAGAAGATTCCTGTGTTCAAACCCAACCAGCTTCTCTTCTCGTAAATCATGTCTTCCCATCCGTTGATGACAAAGTTATGATTTCCGTGCTTTTCTAAGGGTAACTTGAACTCCATGTCCGTCACGACGGCATCGGAGTCGAGCCACAAGACCCACTCGGCCTCCGGGTGGGCCACCATCGCCGCCCTCACCGGCGGCAGCTTCGCCCACACCGACGTCATCTCCCGGTGGAGGAACGCGTTGTTGTAGAAGATGTCGTGGCCCTGGATTCTGCAGTAGTCGACCTTGTTCTTGAACAGCCGCAGCAGGAGGAGGTCCCCGGCCGGGCTCTCGCACCGCTGCGGCTGCGAGCCCGTCACGACGACGACACGGTTGGGTACTCCTGCGGCGGCGGCGAAGGAGGGGTGGTGATGAAGCCACTCTTGTCTCTTCTCGTCCCAGTTTTTTAAGGGGGACCCAATGGAGTAGCTGAGTGAAGGGTCGTCGTAGAATGTTGTATCCCGCGGGTCGGTGATGGCGTCGCAGCCGATGCTGGCGGTGGCGCGGGGACCGGAGGGTACTAGGTTGATGAGAGACCATAAAGCAGAAAGTATCAGAAGAGAAGCAACTGCGGCTGCAATGAATGGAGACTTGTCTCTGAGAAATAGGAATGGTTTGGTGTGAATGGTGGTGGTTTTGGCCATGGGTGCCGATGGGGTAGTGGGGGGAGTGAGACTGAGTGGGAGACCCGCTGCTATTTGAGTCCTGTGATTATGGGGAACTTTTTCTCAAAAGAAAACAAGATTGCAGGGTGAGAAATTAACTTTGGCACTGCAATTCTTTTTATAATTCTTCGGCTAACACAATCACTCTTTTTTTTAATAACACCTGCAACTTTGTTCGGTTTGGAATTCAAAAACTAAAATTTTGAAAAAAGTAACTTTTGTTCTTTTTTTCTCTCTAACTTTTCAATCATTACTCTCATTTCTCACTTTATCTTTATTCAAAATTCACAACCGAACAAGGGCTGTTTTCGAATTACCTTGCGCACACTACGTGACTAAAGTTTTACGGCTCCCACCAGCTTATGAAACATTCTCATGGGAGCCCATAGAATCGCCCTTAGAGCGCTCGAACTGGGGACCTGGAGGAGCATGCCCCAAACCTTAACCCCTTGGTACTCTATTAACACTTACGCAAACACATTCGTGTTCACATGAGAACTCACACACCATAAATTTAGTGGTGTTTTCATAATTAATCAGACTTGAAAGTTCAACTTTGTGTATTTTTGTTTGTACCCAACTGTCGCACTAAATTATGGGCCGCCGTGGGTGGGTAATTTTTAGTCGAGACCCAAGGAGGTGCACCGAAAATTCTCCATTTGTTGGTCATTTTTAAGTATATTTTTGATGTGCCACGAGGTTATTTATTTTTGAAAGAAAAAAGGAAACTCACTATTTTGGAAATGGGGCCAAAGGAAATTGAAGTTGTTTTTTATCCTTGTTTCAAGGAAGAGGTGAAATTGTCCTTAGAAAATGGGGATTAATGGTTACCCATTTTTTTGGTTATGGAAGAATTATCTAATTAATGGCCCCATTGTCCTATTTTCCCCATGGTTTAAGGCGGCAAACCCATGTTGACATGTTGACTCCACGACTAGAACTAACTGCCAAAAACCACCAACGGGAAAAGTGTACGTGGACATTGGACACATGGCAGAACCGTGGATGAGCATTGAAGCACGACTCTGGGGTTTCTTTAGTATAAAAGAAAAAGAGAAAACATTATGTCCGGAGGCGGAAAAAAAAGGGGTTTTCTACCGCCCCAAGGATGGGAAATAAGGGGTTTAACGGCGGCGATCGTCACGACAAGAATTTTAAAAAATACAATTATTATATATAAAAAAAATTTATACCCGCGCGACTTATATAGTCTCGCCACCACTAGATTTTTTTAATATATATTTCGCCACTGCTAGAGTAAAATTCTGGATCCGTCCTTGGCCACCCCGTAGCCCTCTTTCGTGATTTTTTTTGGTAATTCAAACCATTCATTATATAAGACTCAAAATATATGCACGCGAAAAATTAACTTGTCCGGACATCGATAAACATGTCAAAAGTTGAGTATAAGACGAAAGAATGGACGACCGTGGACAGTTTAGTTTAAAAAAACAGTTGATAGATCCATGTCGTCCATATTTCCGTCTAAAACTCAACTTTTGACACACCTATTGATATCCGGACAAACTGATTTTTTGCATGGGTACATTATTTTATGGACCCTACAAGATGCACGATTTAGATTATCGAAAAAATCGTACGGTGGGAGCCCTCACGGAGGGTGACGAAAAACCCCTTGTCCGTAAGCGCCGGACAAAAATTCATTCTCAAAGAGAAAAGGAGAAGGCGAAACAGAGAAGGAGGGAGGGGGGGAAGATCGGAAACGGGGGGAGAGAATATTGGAGGGAAGGAGGAGTACAATTGTAGAGAGAGAGAAGTGAGCTAGGATATTGAGGTATTTGTCTCGTGCCTACCAGTATAAACCAAGGACAGAATATTGACCGGTGTTGAATGTGGATAACAACTCCCTTCGCCTTATTCCGTTACTAGAGGCCTTATTCCGTTAATAGGGCTTAACGAGGCTAGTGGCGGACCTAAGGTTTTAGGGCACTGGATCAAGTCGTCAAACATTTACAATACATAATTAATAATTTTGCACTTGTACACAATAAACCGAAAGATAACCAAAATAATAAAACAGTAACCAAAATGAGATATGAGATATCTATTTCTAATATATAACCAAAAAAAGATATCCGTCCATTTCGTATCATTTCACTAAAATAAGATATCTATTTTTTTATCATTTCACCTACAGATCCGTTCATTACGACTTTGTTTCGAAGACTCATTGTTACTTATAAGAGTTGATGATTCTACGAAATCCCTTCGTTTATTATCTCTCTTCATATCTATAGGGATATAAATAAATAAATCAGTCTCATAATAAAAACAGTCTATAATGTTTCCAAAAACAGTCACAATCTATAAAATAATTAACTCTGTCCCAAATTAATTTAGATTTCGGGCCACAGGTAGCTTCTACCTTACAATGTACAATAGAGTGAGAGATAAGTATTAAGTGAGAAAAACCCACAAAAGAGGGTTTTGAAAAACCCCAAAAACAGTCAATTACAATGTACATAGATATGCGTGGAAAATAATCAATTTACACTCCTTACAACGAAAAAATTTAGGATTTTGAAAACCCACAAAACAGTCATTACAATCTGAATATAATCAATTTAACCCAAATTAATCTAGATTTAGGGTTTTGAAACTACAGGAGATTTCACTTTTACCTTCTTCTTCCTGTTGCTTAAATTAACTTGCTTTTCTTTCCCAAGATCAAAGTGAGAGAGAAAGAGTCAAAGATGCATGGAAACTTGCTTTCCTCCAAAGGGTTGGTACTCTATTCTTTAATTTTTTTCCAAAGAGAGAGAGAGAGGGGGGGAGTGGAGCCGGGTCAAGCTCCTGTCCAGTATGGGTTACCGTCCAGTCCAAGCCAATCGGCCATTTTCCGGTGAACATCGATTTTTTTCAATGATCGGATCCGTTCATATTGTAGATCTCATCGAGACGCATAACCATGCCAAAAATCATGTCCATCGATATCGTTTAATACACAATCGGAACACATTTATTTTGGACAAATGGATGAGAGGGGTTCCAATCCAGTGTGGGTATGTATTTTTTTTCAAAATAAATGTGTTCCGATCGTGTATTAAACGATATCCGATGGACATGATTTTTGGCATGGTTATGCGTCTCGATGAGATCAACAATATGAACGGATCCGATCATTGAAAAAAATCGATGTTCATCGGAACCGTCCATTTTGTAGGGTCCGTAGAATTGTGTATCCACGCAAAAATTGAGATTTATCAGACGTCAATAGGTATATTAAAAATCTACTTTCGATTTAGGAAATGGATAGTCATTGATAGTCTAACTTCAAAATCTATGACCGTTTATTCTGCAAATCAAAATTCAATTTTTGAATATCTATCGATATTCAATCAAGCTGATTTTTTTCATAGATATACTACTCTACGTACCCTACAAGATGAACGGTTCAAATTAGAACAAAAAAAATCTTATGGGGCCCATAGGCAGTGGTGGAAACCATGGGGTTTCCACCTCTGGCGGAGAGAACATACTCTCATAATTTATATACATGTTGTGTTCAATATTTGTTTTACTTTTATGCAAGTTTCTTTTATATTTGTCTTTTATAACAAAAAGATGAAACCATTATCTCCATTAGTCAAAGAGCTCTCAGGTGGAGATTCTGAAAATATGGATTACCAGCTCTTGATTTGGGAAGTCTATTCTCTCAAATTTCGAACGGCTAGTAAAGTCACCCTTTAAGAAAAGAAGAGAAGCTTGGTTGAAGAACAAAATCAAGATGAAGATGAAAAGGAGCAAAAAAGTCAAAATTGTACAGCCAAATGGTTCCAACGGCTGAAACAAATTCTAGTGTTCATATTGGCTCTTGAAGAATAAATACAACTCAAGAAGGAAGACAAGGACACACATTTCCGGAAGAAAAATTCTGTGAGTTATTACTTGCAATATCTATCAATCAACTCTACACTTTCATCATGAATATCTCATACAAGTTTGAGAGTTACTGTTACCTTTTAAACTTCATTGTAAAAGGAATTTTACACCCTTTTGACATACATGTTGTTGGAAAATTTTCAAATTTTGTGAATGATAATTGGAACGTTTGGAGGGTCTCCCGAGATAACCGATCGAAAAGGACTCCTGTTGGTTCATTGAATCTGGACAAGGCTATTCAATTTTCCAACAATTTCTGGCTGAATTATACCCTGTGAATAGAGGTTAATGCTAGCATTTGCACCTGCCATTCATGCTGGCAGTTTTCTGTATTGATTCTTCCCTATTCAAGGCTGAGAATTCAATTCCCGTATTCATTTCCTGGCTGTTTTCAAAGGCTCTTGAGTAGTATATAAAGGGCAGTCATCTCTTCATTCTGTACAAGCACATTCACAACTTCGAGAGCTCTAAAATTCGTTCTTTGTGTGAGAGAGAGACAGGCAGTAGTTAGTTCGCCAAGGATGTCGACGGTGGTGTTCTGACGGCTTGCGGTTCAACCGAGCCAACCCTGGAAGGAAGTCGCCGACGCAACCTACAACACCCACGGTAGGGGTGAATCTTTCTCAAAGAGACTGTGGTACTACACAGGACTCGGTTTCGTTTCTAAAGATACTGTTTGTAACTCATTCTTCATATTCTGTAAACTGTTTTGTATTTTGTAATTTGACAGAGTCTTGTTATTTTATCATTGATAATGAAATTGTTCTCTGGAATGTTACATGGTTACCGAGATTTTCCTAACACCTGTTGATTTCCGGACAAGCTAAACTGTCAACGGCCGTTCATTCTTTCGTCTTAAGCTCAACTTTTGACATACCTATCGATTTTCGGACAAGCTGATTTTTCGCGTTGATACATTATTTTTAGGACCCTACATGAGACCCAAAAAAAAAACCACAAAAGATGCCCACGGGGGTGGCGGAAAACCCCCCTTTTCCTCCGCCTCCGGAAAGAATGTTTTCTCATTTGTAAAATGATCCCGGTCATCAATGTAGGTGCGGAAAAGGCCCAAAACACTTTCAACTGTACCATGCAGTTCATTTCAACTACTGATGAGGATCTAACTAAACATATTATGAACTAGCAAAAATATTATGAACTACCAAAAAATTAAAGGTAACTAAACATATTATAATTGAACGCTCAGGAGCCAACACAGTCCTATTTTGAAATTGACGTTGCTGTTGAAAAATTTATTGAATAAAATACATATAGAGGAGTAATCTTCCAAATCTTAGATGAAAAAATTTATTTTTGGTTATGTATTATTAAAAAAAACTTGTATGTGATGCCATTCATAGTTTTAAACTAAAGGAACTATCAGACTCGATTGTACAATTTGTAAATAAAATGTTTTTATATTTTTTGGTCACGCGGTTGATGCAAATCTTTGTTCATTTGTTGTGACAGATCATAGTAATAGAAGTTAAGTAATTTATTTAATACCCATCTAAATATTTTTAAGTCATCACTTGCCGGCACTATTCAAAGAAATTAAAATTTAAAATCTTTATCACATCAACTTAGACACATTTACCGATATAATACACTTGTTCAAAAACTTTAGGTCGCTTTTTTTTTTTGTAGCTTTTAGGGTTTGAGTTTAATCCTTATTTATATATTTTTTTCGCGTTTGTTAGTTTTGAGCCAAATTTTTGTGAATTATTGGGCCAATGCAACGAGGACGTTGCATTATAAGGTGGGGAGATTGTGAAAGTTCCACATCAGTAGGTTTACTAAAGTTAAAAGGGTAATTTTCACTTACCTCCCCTGAGGTTTCTGACAATTACAAATACCTCCCCTCACGTTTTTAAAATTGCACTTACCTCCCCTGTCAGAGTTGTCGGGTAACTTTTGCTAACAGAAGTTGCACTTTTACTTTTTTACCCTTTCACAAATTTTCTTACTACAATGTTATCTATTTGAATTTGAATAAATAAATAACTCAAAAAATACAAAACTAACCACCTTAACATTTGACTAGTCACCTCTTCTCTATATGGAGTTTCACAAAAATAAAATTTTAAAACTTTTTAATTTCATTTATTCTTATTTAGTTCTTTACCGAATTCCTTAATCACTCTATATATGGAAAAGTATCAAATTGAATCAAAGGTAATAAAAGTTTCCTGACAAGTACCGTAACAACTAAACAAATCCAAAAAAAATGTAAACATAGTTAAAAAAAACTTTTTTAGTAGTTTCTTTTGTCTTTGTAGCAAAAATTAAATTGAGATGCCAAATATTCTTTTCATTTTTTCGTTGGCTCAAAAAAGTAACATATTAGCTTTTAAGGTGGATTTTAAAAGAGTTATGTTTGGTTATTTTCAGAGACTTATTTATAATTATACAAGTTGAGGATACAAGCAAGTTTTTTTTTTTTCCTGAAAACGCAAAGAAATAAATTTTCATTCATGCCAAAGTAAGCTTAATTTCACATAAATGCCAAAAATTTATACAAGAGTTTACACATGCGTAGCCTGAAACCAAAAAAATAAATAAGTAGTTGATTAATATTCTAGAATCACCATCGTATCTTAGAACCAACCATTCAATTATTACAAATCTATGGACCTTATAATTTAAAAAAAATCACTTTTTTTTTTGGCTTTTTTCTCGTAGTTAGTGAACCTTTTTAAACTTGAAGTCAATTATTTTTAATTTTTTAGTTCGTCTCAATGAGTAGAATAAAAAAATTAAAATATCATGGACCATATTTTTCAAACTTAACCCAAAATAATCAAAATAAATTGGTTTATCTTGTTCATTTCATTTAATTTGTTTTAGATTAAAATAATTTTCAAATTGGTCCATATTTTTCTACTTCTTAGAATCCTCTTATGTAGAGAAACCAAAAAGAGTAATTTTTTCTCTCCCAAAACTTAAAATAGACAACAAAAAAAGACGTCACTTTTGGTTAGCCCAAAATATTGAACATGTAATCTCTATTGTTGGTGTGTACATATATCATCAACATGTGGTGTTTCGTTATATGTTTATTGCACTTTTCGAAATGTAAAAGAGAGTATAAAAAGCTAAAGACAAGAGATGAGGGCAAAATGGGAAATAAATCTCCACTTTTGGCTGACCTCACCAATTTCCGTCATCTTTAGTGACAGCTGACTAACGGTTGGGGGTATGTGCAGCCGACAACTAAACCAGAGGGGAGGTAAATGCAATTTCTAAAACCTGAGGGGAGGTGTCTGTAATTGTCAGAAACCTCAGGGGAGGTAAGTGAAATTTACCCAAGTTAAAATAGTATATAAGTGATTTCCACCAGCTATTGTATAACTTGAGATTAACCTTTTGAGTCATATGGTTAGGCGAATGATTAGCAGGTCAATTGAGCTGGGTCGTTACGCATGTAAATTGACAAATCATGAATACAAATAACGATTAAGAAACGCCATGTAAATTATCGGGCATTCTTCCCAAAATCAAGAAACCCACATCTCAAACAAAAAAATTCGAGAAACCCCATGTAAAAAATGAAGTGATGGTGTTTGCAACATTGAGAGACGGTTCTTAAAAAAATTGAAAGACCCACATCTCAAACCAAAAAAAATTGAGAAACCGTGAAAAAATATCGAGAGACCACCCATGAAAAAAAAATCTAGGAACCACTCACCTCAATTCTTGCAGTCTCGGAAGCAGACTTAGAAGATTTTCGGTGGGGTGGTGGTATTGAACTGAAGGAAAAGAGAGGGAGAGAGAAAAGAAGAATAGTACTCCAGTATCCTTTTAACTTCTGAGAGGGAGAGAGTAAATTAGAACGGAAATTCTAACCATGTATGGAAAGGATATCACGTCTGCAAAGGATATCAGGTGCAAAGGATCCATTATTTTATTAACCTTTTAGGGCTCGATTGTATGCAAGATAAGGATTGGGGGCATCAGTTATGAAAGGAATAAGATAGTATGGGGTATTATATAAGAATGGTGGACTCATATTGATGTGACGGATGGATTAAATAATACTTGGTTTGGATGAGGGATAAAATGGGAGAATAAAGTTGTTTTGTAGTTGAAATGGAAGAAAGAGATGGTATTATTCAGGGGTATTATGTAATAACACCTCAGAAACTCCCCATAAATAATCCCCCCGCTGAGGGTATTAGGGAGTACACGAAATTCGGGACTTAGCTAATACCCCGACAAAATATGTTCCCAAACCGTGGCTTAATCATGGGTCCACAGTCTTAAAAGGGGATATTACTAATACTCCTTCCGTAGCCCCATCCAACCAGGCTCTTAAAGAATGTATTATTTCACGTACCTATTTTTTAGTTATGAAAAAGAGAGATGGCAGAAATTACTCCTTTCACTATAAAAAAGAGAGGTTTCCTTTTACCGTTGAAGAGAGGGTGAGAGCTCTCAGATTAGATGATGACTTTCCAAATTATTATTTAATGCTATAAATTCCGTGGGGACCAATTTATGCTGTGGGAACCGATTAATTGCTGGGTTCTTAGAATGGTAATGACAGAATTGTAGTAATTTCGGCAAGGAAATGACAGAATTGTACTAGAGGGAAAGGGAGAGAGCACTACCTCAATTAAACTAACGGTTTAGATTTATGCAGGGATACATCTAGAGCATTGGTTATGTTTGGAATTCAAAATCAGCTCTATTTTATAATATTTGTGAACCATGAAATTTTAAAATCTTATTGTTCATGTTATGGTCGGCCCCCTTATATATGAAATTTTGGTTTCGTCCTTGCCTATTATGAGGGATACCAAAAGAAGAGGGCTACCTAAAATTTGTACGTTCTTTTTGGGCCTAAAGAGGCCGCATCTTGAACTTTTTGCTCAAGGTTGGCTCTGAATCTAGTTCTATCAGTTTGCTTTTCGGCCAGAGGTGTTAACTAGTGGATTGCTCATGCCCAAAAACACATTGCGTATTTTGTCTACAATCATTTTATAACCACAAAATACTTGTACAAATATTTACACAAACAGTCATGTTACAACCACACACACTTACATGCAATGTGTGGACTCTGTGTTTGATGTGAGTGAGTTTGTGTGATTGTGTGTGGTTATATATTAATTATTACACAAATTAAATTTACATTCACATTGGAATTCACGTACACACATTATATTTTTAGTGTGCGTGGAATCCACCAAAAAAATACGAATATTTGTGTATGTCTATGTGTGTATCTTAAAAAATACTTTTGTCCCCATTTGTTCCGACTTTCTCATACTCCTATCCAGAATGGATCCGTATAGTTGGATTACTTGTGTTGATGGATATTGAAAGTGAGAGAACACTGTGAAGTTTGAATGGACAGTCCCAACTCCCAAGAGTTTATGGGTTGCTCTTGCAGGACAAACCGAAACATGAGAGAGAGAGAGAGAGAGAGAGAGAGAGAACGCAGCGAGCTTTCAAATGTGTGACGGTTATTTCACCAAAAAAAAAAAATGTGTGGGTTTTTTTTTTTTATCCGGAAAATGTGTGGTTGTTATTCTTCTTTCAAACAATATGAAATATGTGTAGCGGTATATACACAAGTAATTAATTTATGCAGAATAATTTTTTAATTTTGCCTTTATTTAAATTTTTTTATTTTTCATAATTTGAGGCCAAATTTTTATGTGATATTCGTGAGTAAGAATGAGAGAAATAAAAAAAATTTACTTTTAAACAAGTATTTTAAGAAATAAGAGATTTATAACTTTTTAAAGTTGTCGGAAGTAATCTTACCGATAGTTTATACTGATATACAACAAATATCTACCAGTAAAATCAAGGAGACCAAGTCCCACCCCTTTAACTCTAATTGTACAGCATAATTTCTCCACAAACCCACGTGATTGCTATTAACATAAAGTAAAATATTAAATTAAACCAACAATCAATGGTATAGTGTTGATCCAACCGGATTATCCAATTTCGGTAATGAACGGTTCAGATTTCTTTTCGTTTATTATCGAATGGACGGATGAGATCTGTTTGACTGAAATGAGATCTAAGCCGTCCATTATCGAAATGAACGGCCTAGATAGGACCAGCACACATGCTATCCCAGGCTCCCTCGTTTTCCAAAACACACATTAAAATAATTGCGTATTTTGTCTTTAATTTGTGTGCATGAACACATTTGTTTCAACTTTGTCATATTCATGAGAATGGATCATGGAGCATGTGTTTTTTGGAATAATTGTGTTGATGGACATTGACGAGTGAGGGAACACTTTGAAGTGGAGCAGTATGGTAAGGACTCATGCCAGCTGACCCAGATTATACAGTAGCACGTCACAATTCCTTATATATGGAACTCACTTTCTATATATCATCGATGTGGGATTTCACTGTAACAACCCTAATTTTTAATTTTACAATTTGAGTATTTGTGTTCTAAATAAAAATTTACTTATTTTGATTATATGATTTTGTGACTAGATTATATATAACTAGAGACCCTTGCGATTAAATTCCTAACCAACGAAAACCATAAACTATATTACTTTCATACCAAACCCAATCTCCAATGTTTCTCCATTTTTGGCCTCCTCTTTTTCTCTAGCCAATAGAAAGCCAACAACCATCCTAAAAGCTTTCCTCTAACCCTTGGATCAACCCCTTAATCCTACATTGCTTCTTCCATTCCCTATTCTCGGCAGTAAGAGAGAAAAAGAGAGAGAGGTAGAGGGAGAGTCTGTGTGAGAGAGAAAGGCATTAACCCATAGCCTTATTTCATTTTTCTTCTTTTCTTTTTTTTTTTTTTCTTATTTTGCCGAGAGAGAGAGAGCATTAATAGATTGTGGTCCATTATTTTTCTCTTTTGTTTGTTTGTTAAGTTCTTCTAATTTTCCGAGAGGTAGAGAAGAGTGACTGGAAAAGAAAAAAAAGGGGAGGAAAAGAAGACCGCACCGTTGCGGCCGCCAAGCTCCGCTTCCGAAACCACCATATTCATCTATCCTAACTAGAACTCCAAAATCAAGGTAGATATCTCATTATCCGTTAACTCTAAATATATTAAATATGTTCCGTGGTATAATTGTGGCTTGAATGGAGCCCATGCATAGAAGCTAGAACCCAAACAAACTATTTCGGACCATTCACTACCTAGGTACGCGGTGACGGCCTTACGGTCACCACCTTGTAACCTCCAGCCGTAACCCTCTGACTTAGAGCCAGGGGCGGATCCAGTGTAAGCACAGTGACCCACCTGAAAATTGGACTCCAAGGAAGGGCACCAAAGTTCAGAGAAGTAATATATATAAAATACCCCAAAAATTATTGAATCTGGTAGATGGTCTGAGCGGTAGGATGCTGCGGTTCCTCACAGGTGATGTGCGTTCGACTATTGCTGCTGTCGCCAGCGTTTTCCCCCTTCTTTATTTTTTGGTAATGGTTAACCATTAGAACAAAAATATTTAGATTTTACTTTAACATTTTAACGTTTTGCTTTAACAAAAATACGTTTTTGCTTTAAAATTTTAACATTTTTTACTTATCTTTTAACAAAAATATGTTTTTGCTTTAACATTTTGCTGTAGCAAAAACGTATTTACTTTAACATTTTAATTCACACAACAAACATACGTTTTTGCTTTAACATTTTTTTATTTTTTTACAAGCTCAAAATTAACTGCCACTAAAAAAAATATTTGATGGATATATATACCCATTTTTGTATTAAATAATAAAAATTGATGTCAGTTCGCCTACGACATTGAAACATATAAGACTGGGTGACCCACCTGTAGAAAATTCCTAGATCCGCCACTGCTTAGAGCCGTACACTATGTTCTTCGTGAGCAGAATTATTTCTGTACTCAGGTTTAATTGATTTTATGAATTGCTAAGTGTTGTTTGGTTTTTGTTTTATTAAGTGCTATAGATTCTAAGTCTAAAAATCAATCAAATTCATTTACTGGAGAAAAGAATACTACTATTTTTTTTTCTAAAAAATTATAAAAGTATCAGTTTCATTATAATAAAGAAAATTAGTAGTAGTAACTAAATAAAATGCTAATCTTAGAATGTAAAGGATGTTAAGGTACAAAGTCTGTTTTAATTAGTTTAGTGATAAGTAGAAACCCAAATTATAAAAAGAAATATTAATACAGTAGGATAATAAGTTTTTGTCTCATTTCATGAATAAATAGATGTATTAAGAAAAAGAAGTGATAATTTAACAAATAAAAATTGTACGGTTTAAGTGAAACTTTAAGTTAATACTTTGGTTACATTATTAATTAACAACAAAAGAATAACGTATTACATTCAAAAGTACACTAATCAGAAAATGGACCCTATGGTCTATTAAGTTATTGTTAATTGCGAAATAATTTTTCAATACTCAAATATTAAAGTTTACTAAAATGAACCTACGTGCTAAATCATAAAGACACCCAAAAGTCACAAGGACAAATCCAGATACTTATGTGAAATTCTTTTGTCTTTTGAACTCTCAAGAATTTTATGTTTCATTAATCTCTTTTTTTTTTGCTCGGCTTCATTAATCTCTTATGAACTGTTGTTATTATTTATCCACCTGCGATTATTTTGTTATGAAAACGTATCAAGATTTTTGTGAGGTTAATTTGGACTTAAGCTCACTGAAGATGGTTGTACGGTGGTTCAAGTATCTTGTGTATGTGGTGACATTATGAATTGTTTACTCGCCATTTGAAATGATTGCTTTGTCAATTGATCTAAGAACGTAGAAAGGATATTAGGAACATCGGATGAGTTGTGGACTTATAGAAATTATGCAGATGTTGTCATGGTTAAAAGAAAAAGGAAACAGATGAAAGGTCGTGGGCTTAGCAGGACCTCGGGGGTAGCCTAACAGGACTTCGTGTTATCGGGAGTAGTCAGGTAGGACCTTAAGGGTAGCCTGAAAGACCCGGTATAGCTAGGGTGGCCAAGCAGGACTTCAAGGGTAGCCTGGCAAGACCTTAAGTATTGAGGGTAGCTTAGCAGGACCTTGAGGGCAACTTGAGGACCTAGAATTATGAAGGTGGCCAAGCAGGACCTTAAGGGTAGCCTAGCAGTACCTCACCTTGAGGGCAACTTGATGGACCTAGAATTGTGAGAGTAGCCTACTAAGACCTCAGGATGTTGAGGGTAGCCTAACAGGTCCTGTAAAATATGTCAAGTGAAATTCTGAGTTTGGAACGTGATGAATGTTGCTGTGTTGAAATGTTTATCAAAGTTGGGAATCTGATATCTACTTAAGTTGATGGTTAGATAATGGAACAAGATTTGTGCTCTTAAATTCTTACCTCATATACTATCAATGTGATTACTTGTAAAATAAAGGTTAATGAGTAAGATTTATCTACTGAGTGTTAAAATTCATTTTTGTGCCGTTTGGCCAGTGATGCGCCCATTCGGTAGTCGTTGAAGTTTACCAAACGGTCGTCAAATTCAATTATTTATTAACCGGACTACAACTAAAGATTTGTATAGTATAGTGAGGAAGTCCGAGTCGATCCATAGGGAGCTCGAATATAGCTTAATCGGATTGTAGGCGTAAGGGTTACGGCGTTTAAGACGGCCAACTCTTGGTTTTGCTTTGAAAGGTGAGAAATACTCTTATGAAAAAGACTAGAAGATGAGTTTTAACTAGATTAAACAAGTGGCACGGCGTTGGAGTTGCTAACGCCCGCAACTTAAGCCATCTAACCATTCTCAACGAAAACACAGTTGAATCACACGGCTTAGGCTATCAACCGAAAGATTTAGCTATGAAACCATGGAAACGACTAGAAATGTAGTATGAAGAACAAGTGAGCTATTTCGTTCTTTTGGCAAATACGAACCGAGACATCGCTCCGGAACCATGTGAGCAAGCACATGATCACCAAAGATTAACATCGGCAAGTTTTGTTACATAAAAGGTGAACCCTTCACATTTTCCATACCGAACCTCAAGTATTTAATTGAGAAAGGCAAGATTAACCCAAGTCACGGGGTGTTAATCACCCCGATGCCTAGCCTAATCGACTACTCACACATAATGAAAAGACTAGAAAGCATAGTAAAAATGGAAAACATATTTAACCGATAGAACCGAAAATAAACTTGATTTATACAAAGATCCATACCATAGCTACAACATTAATACATGGAAAAACGTCAAAACACTTAAACTTACTTGAGTTCTTCAAGGAAATAACTTGAAAAACTTGGAGAACATCTACGAAAATTCTAGAAAGCAAAAAGAAAGCTTAGGCCTAAAAAGACTAGAAATGGCCATGGTTCTATAAATGGCATACAAGCCTATTTATAGGGCTCTAATGATGGGTTACAAATGACCAAAAAGTCCCCCAAAATATCTCAAAAACATTCCACAAGTGGAAACTTTCCATAAATGGAAGGTTGAAAAAGATAACAAAAATCTGCAGATTTTTCCATGCAGTATCGGTACTGGAAATGCCCCAGTACCGGTACAAGGCTTCAACGGGCTGGAAAAATTGAGCTCTGGACACCCAGTATCGGTACTCGGAGTTGCCCAGTATCGGTACCCGCTTGACAGATTTTTGGGACAACTTTGCGGGCTCGCTCCAGACACTCCCGAACTCGGATTTAGGCATTCTTTGGACTGTTGAAAAGCTTGTCGAGTCTACTTTCTAATCCAAGTGGTTTGGATCAAAAGTACTTTGTACATCAAAAGATATGACAATTCTACCCTCAGCTAGTCGGAAGATGAGTAGCTTTGGTAAAATTCTCACTTCTCCTTCAATTCCCTTGACCCTTGGGCGACCCGACCAACCTCCAAACCATCTCTTCATGACTCTTTGGGTGCCACAACGGGATGGCACATGGCATTGAGTACTTAGTTGCACCCGGAGCATTTCTTGGCGTTCAAATGCGCTTTATTTATGAGAATTACTTGAAATAAACAAAAACATACCTTACGTGCAATATTACTATAAAAGCGACAACATATATGTATAAACACAACATACTAGAGGACTTAAGCACCAAGAATATGTATTATTGGGTGCTTATCAGCCAGGAGTTTCATGCCAGATATTTAGGAGACGAGAGGTGATCAACACTTTGAGAAAGAGAACCCAATTGCCGAGACTGTGCAAAAAGAAGCTTGGAATCCGTATCAGAATTAGAGTCTTGCTCTGCCCTTTTGTTAAATTAAGTCTTCAGACTTCTGTACCTGTACCCTTAGATGCTCTGATCTGTTTTTAAGTATCGAATTTCAAGTTCCATGAAATGTAATCCTAAATGATTAACTTTACTTCTTTTGTAAGACTTAATTATGTTTATTTTCAACTCAAATGTTTAAGACTTCCGCTGTGAAACTTTGCTTAAAGAACTATTTGTTATTTCTTCTTTTTGAGAGTTATCAAATTGTTTAAAAAGATTTTTTTTAATGTTTTCGAAAATTGGGGCGTTACATTCACAATCTCCCCTGCTTAGGATCACAACGTCTTCGTTGCACCCCAAGCTCCATCGCTTCAACCCACCAAGCGTTGTGAGACAAGTACCCACTTAAGCATGACAAGCACCCCGGGCTCATCTCCTGCACGACAAACACCTTAAACTCCTCACTTGTTGGACGCACCTAAGCACGTCTCCTTGCGGCAGCCGTCTAAAACTTTTAGTTGGTGCAAGCTCTGATACCACCTGTAATGACTCGCGCCAGCTGACCCATTTACCCTTAGTCTAATCACGTAACTTAAAAGGTTAACCTCAAGTTATATAACAATACGTCACAATTCCTTAGATATGGAACTCACTTTCTATATACCACCGATGTGAGATTCCACAATAAATTGTGCTACCCATAATATGAATAATAACATGACTATTGGTGCAAAAAGTGGACGTGCCGTGCACACGTGCATGTGTTTGGGTTACGTGGGTATTTTACATATAAAAGAGGGATCAAAGATAAATGTCAAAGGGGCCATGAAGTTACTCATTAAAATAAATAGCAGACAAATGAGAAATAAGACAAAATTGGTAAACTCAAGTCTATCAATTTGAATGAATGAATCTGCAAGTGGTAGTAACAAAGAAAGGGTCACGTGTGTGGTGTGGTGGAAGAGTGAGAATCTTACCTGGGTCAGTGAAGGAAAACATGGATGGGAAGAGAAAGGGGGGAAAGATGGGAAACAAAGTAGAAGAGAATGGCACGTGAAAGAAGTATTTGTAGAATTATATAAATACTTAAGGAAGTGGAGAATGACTTTTCAATCATTGTTTGTTGTTTATATTGAGTTGGAGGCATAAAGGATCCAATTTTGTTATGTCTTGGTCATAGTGCTTGAGGATCTAGGTTGTTACAAGTATAATACATGACACTTGAACTATGAAAATGTCTATAAAAGAAAACAAACAGTACAGATTCATAGCACCGTGAGTCTAGACCATTCATTTCCTTTCGTGGTTGTTTTCAAGTAGAGTGTCATGTATCCAAACACTTTTGCACTTGATGGGCTGCAGAAGCATGAGAGAGAGAGAGAGAGAAAGAGAGAGAGCTTTCAAATGAGTGGTGGTTGTTCTTCTTTCACTAGGCTAATATGCATACTTCCAAATAAGTTCGGATATCAATGTATATCTCACGAATATTATAATACTTTTAAAAATAAACACAATTTTCTCAAATATCAATGCACTTTTTATCTATTATACTATATCATTTGGGCAGATGTTAGAATAATCCTTCTTCTTTAATCAAACAATATGTTAGGAAAAATGGGAATTACTAAATCACTGATTTTACTAAAAAGTTGGAGTGACAGAGAGAGATTGGGTAAAGAAGGATTGATTAGGTTTTCTTTTTTATTCTTTTGATCACATAGCTACAACCTTAACAGCTAGGTGATCGCGCAGCTGTAGATGTTCCTCTCATTTGAATGAAACATTTTCAAAAGATACCGCGATGTTTTATTACATGGATTCTTAAGTTCACCTCGACTTCATCGCGGTGTTCTAATTTTTTCGCTCATAATTTGTGTAGAGACCCGCAAAATTTTAGTTATTGAAATTATTGTTAAATGACTAATTGGGAATTATGGTTTGTTGGGAGATTAATTGAATTAAGGACTAAAGTGGAAGAATCGAGGATTGAGGGAGTGTGAGTGTAATATATAGATATTGGGGTATATACGGTGTGTGTATGTGGCGTAAAGCACCATTTTTCCAATCTCCCATCTCTTTCATTCGGTCTCTCTCTCTCTCTCTCTCTCTCTCTCTCTCTCTCTCTCTCACAAAACCTTCAAGAATCGACCTCCCTCCGGCCTTTCATTCGAGTTCTTGAGCTCGGAGATCATTGGGTGGAGCTTGAATCGAAGCTTTGGAGTTCGAAGAGGCTAGGGCTCGACCAAATCGCTTGATCCTCGGCCATTGTTGCAAGGTAGGGACTTCTTTGTCTCTTTTATGTGTTTATATGTTGATTTGGTGTGAAATCATGCCTTAGATCGTTGGGTTTTGTTGTCGTGCTGGCCTTTGAAAATCTGCCGAATCGCTACTCGAAACGCTGTGTGTAGACACCCCAATTTTAACCTATTAATTATCCTTAATTTGTGCCCTCGAGGCTCCCCGATGATGAAATGGAATCAAAATAGGGCTCAGCTAAAGCTTGAACGATACTTCTTGGTCTTTTTCAAAGCTAAAACGCATTTTTTATCGACACTCTAAGAGTAAATTTGACACATATTTCAGTGTATAAAATATATTTGAATGAAACCAACTGGGTTAGAAAGAGGACTTAACTAGCTTTCCAACGCTTCAAAAAACACCCAAAACCGAGTTCGGGGGAAGTGTCCGTGGTGCCCTTCTGAAGTTGGGCAGACACTCCAGAGCGCTCAGGACCACTCTAGAGCACTCGGGACCACTTCTGATGCGCCCATTACGTAGTCGTTGAAGTTTACCAAACGGCCGTTAAATTCAATTAGTTATAAACCGGACTATGACTAACGATTTGCATAGTATAGTGAGTAAGTCCGAGTCGATCCGCAGGGAGCTCGAATATAGCTTGTTCGGATTGTAGGCTTTATGTAAGGTTTCGGCGTTTAAGACGGCCAACTGTAGGTTTTGCTTTGAGTGATTTTAACTTAAGAAAAGACTTAAAAAAGCGGGTTTTGACTAAATTAAACAAGCGGCATGGCAATGGACTCGTTAACGCCAGTAACTTAGGTCAACGGACAAGTCTCAACGAAAACACGGTTGAATCGCACGGCTTAGGCTATCAACCGGAAGATTAAGCTATGAAACTAATAAGACAAGAGATTTAGCATGAAGGACAAGTGAATTCTTTCATTCTTTTGGCAAATACAAACCGAGACATCGCTCACGGAACCATATGAGCGAGCATATGATCACCGGAGATTAACATCGGCTAATTTTGTTACATAAAGGAGAACTCGCCTTATTTTTCATACGAAATTTCAAGCCATGAGTTGAGAGAAGCAAGTTAACACGAGTTACGAGGCGATAACAGCCCCACGGCCAAGCCTAATGAACTACTCACGCATATTCAAACGACTAGAAAGCATGGTATAAAAGACGAACATGTTTAACCGATAGAAACGGAAATAAACTTGATTTTATAAAGGATCTAGTCCACGGCTACAACTTTAATAAACGGGAATTTAACAAACAAGAACAACTTACTTGAATTCAAAGGAAATTACACTTGAAAAGCTTGAAAATCTAAAGCTAATAAAGAACTAGATACCAGAGAGAGAAAAAGAACCCCTATTTATACAAGTATGGGTTTCATCTCACAAAATATCTGAAAATATCCCAAAAGTGGCAACTATTCCATAAGTGGACAGTCCAAAAAGTAACAAATATTTGGCCGAAAGCTTGTGGTATCGATACGGATTATGCAAAGTATTGATACCACGCTGTTATCCTCAAATGGTCATTTTCCACGTAGCTTCCCCGTATCGATACGGGTTAAGGCCGTATCGATACAACATTCATTGGAGCCCTGGGAGACTAATCTGTATCAATACAGATTTCCTGCGTATCGATACGCAGACCTTATCTCTAGAAATGAAATTTTGCACGTTTTACCTGAAATACACAAAAATCTACCTCACGTGCAATAACGTTATAAAAGCTAAATAAATACAAGATAAAACAACATAAAACGGGACTAGTCGCACCAAATATCTACAATATTGGGTGCTCATCAACTTCTAAGCGCTCGGAAGCTCTGTCACAGCATGTGACGAGCTTGACCATTGCCCATGGCTTTTTTAGACCTTTTTCAGTCCATTCAATGTCCAACCTGGTCCTGCCTGAGTATTCAGATGGGGCAGAAGAATAATCATGTCATTTTTCCCCCCAAAATTATTTTCCATTAGATTTTCTTTTATTTTTCAAAATTCATAACATGTTTTTTTCTCCCCTATAAATACCCCTTCATCAACAGCTAAGAAAGACCACAAAAAATCAGTCTCTCCCTCCCTTTTTTGCTGCCAAAAATCAGACTCTAAAACTCTCTCTGAAACTCTTTCAAAACAACCTCCATTTTCTAAAAAAAATCACCAATTCTCAAGGAAAATCTGTAAGAGAAATGGAGGCCTAAATTCCCTCTTCTCAAACTGTTTTTTTAACCATTCTCAAGCACCAAAAGCAGTCCAAGAAGTCAAGTTCAAGTCAAGCAAAGGTATAAAAACCGTTATAATCCACTGTTTTCAAACTTCTGAGGGGGATCAAGGGCTCATGCGAGTTCCTCGTACTGGTTATGAGCTCATTTGATCTTAGTTTGACTACAAGAACAAGAGGAGCACAAAGAAACAAAATATTTTGTAGGCACTGTGTCTAGTCCCAAGCGCTTGGGACCATTCCTGAGCGCTCAGGAGTGTTGCTATCACCAAAATCCTGTTTTGTCACTAAATATTGCTTCGTCTGTAAATGCTAGATGTGCACTGGTCCTTCCAGAGCCCAATTAGTTTTCTTTTCACTTGCAAGGAAGCGAAGCTCGGATGGTTAGGACCAATTCTTAACTGTTTAAGCCCTCTGCTAAGCGCTGGTGCATATTAGTAGTTATTTGTTTCTGTTTTAAGTATCATGTTGCATTTGTTCTAACCAAAAACTGCAGGATGGCTCAGTAGAGCTCCTGAGTGCTCGGGAGTGATTCCAGTGACAATTTGTTCTGTTATGTTGCTTCATCATTCTATAGCATACTGTACACATGCATTGGCATACACTTTTTACATGATATATCTATGGATGCCTGGTAGCTGCTTTTATGATTAAAGACTGACCCCGTGTCGGGTGAGGGGGTTTCGTAAAACCTTTCCTCTCTAGTAACGTGGCTTCCGAACCCAAAACAATCTCTAGTTTTCAATTTCAAACAATCATTTTCAATCAAAACGATTTCTCGGGTGGCAAACCTCAAATCCGAGTTGCGACTCCTCAATTTTTCAAATCTGGGCGAGTAGCCCACACTGTGGTATCGATACAACACACTACAGTCTGGACAAAGAATGTTGTATCGATACAACTTTGGTGCGTATCGATACTAGAACCCTTAAGTCTAACTTTGCTCCTACTGCTTCTCCGTCGATTGTTTTAACCCCCGATCACTTCTAAACCCTCTTAGACACCTCCTAACATATCTCAAGCTTGTCTAATTGACTTCCTTTGATTATTCGATGTTATCCTTGTTCCGTTGGTCTTCCGTTAGTGAGGAACGAATAAGAAATTACTTAGTTAAAACGTCCTTTAAGTTCATTCTATTGATTGTTGGTATTTGTGATTGTTCATGACGCAATTGTGATAATGTTGACATATTGTATGATATTTCATCTATGAATGTGATTATGGGAAGTTTTAACTTGCATATTGTATGAGAAAATAGTTGATTGGGTCGGAAGTTGGTTTAGGGAGTCTCGTAACGCAAGGGGTGATAATACGGAGACTCAGACGGATTTCGTAACACAAGGGGTGGTAATACAGTAACCCAAGTCATTAGGGATCACTGTGACGCAAGGGGTGGCAACACGATAATCCTCTTGGCGTTATACGGTAACGCAAGGGGTAAAAATTCCGAAGGTGGGAATTTAGGTTAGATAGTCGAGTTGAGATTGTAGAGCGCGTGAATCTTGTGAAATGTGTGACTATTGCGATAATGGCATATGTTTGAATGATTGAAATGAATGTCGATACACCAATGAGTCAATTGGTATCTCTTACTTGAACTTCGCTTCCTTGCCCTCTCATTTTGCACTTATCATTATGTTTACGCATAAAATTGGTAAAGATTTTCCTACTGAACTAGTGTAGCTCAACCAAATCTTTCTTTTCAAGTTCAAATACCGGACAATAGCATGAATGCTCTGTGTGCTTGGATGCGAAGACTTTTAGGAAGTTAACTACTTTAGTTACTTGAACATCTTTGTAATAGACTTACTTTTGGTTAAAGATGGCTTTGTAACTAATTTACTCTTGAACTATCTTTTGACCAAAGTTTGTAATATTCTAAACATGTTGTACTTGTATCTAAGATAATTTTGGTCGTGGTGCCAAGGTTGTAATAATTTTAAAATGGGGATTTATTTATAAATTAAATAGGTGGAAAACTCTCTTGGGTATTATATATGATGGGCGAGGCTCTTTTATTGAAATGTTTTATTTATTTATATTGAAAATCGAGAGCGTGGCATTTTGTATCTTTTATTTTGTAATCCTTAATACATTAAATATTCATGAAAATGTTTAATTGGTTCTATAACGGGAGTTGCATCATTTTCTCCCTTTTTGTTTAGAAAAACAAAAAATGTATGCAGTGTTTGGAAATGTGGGAAGGAAGGGAAAGCAAAAGAAGAGGTTCGAAGCAATATTTTAAAAACCGAACAGGACTGGCCGGTTCAATCGGGCTTGTGCACATGAAAATGAAAAGGAAGGTTGAACCGTCGACCAACCCTTGTTCCGGGTCCCAATTAACTCCATAACCGTAGTTAAAACCATTCCGAACCGGCGGTTCAACCGGCAACCCACTAAAACCGGAAGCGGGTCAGTCGAGCCTTTAGAAAAAATTTCAAACTCTTTTTTTATATATCCATGACAACGCCTTAAAAGCTTTAATGTTGTGTTTGGATGAGTTTTTAAGAAATTTTTTGGAGTTATGAGTGGAGAGAGAAATAGAGTAATAATTGGAAGTAGAGGTGGAGAAAGATAGAGAGAGAAATGGAAATAATGATTGGAGATAGAGATAATAAGTAATAGTAGTGATTGAAAATATGGGTAATAAGTATTTTTTGAGTTGAAATTTTTTTTCCAAAAACCAAACCACATAAGGCATAAGCCCCGTTTGATAACAGTGATAGATAGAGGGGATTCGTAAAGAGAAGAAATTAGGATTGAAATTAGTAATGAAAAGGGATTGATAATGAGTATGTTTGTTTGATATGGGATTAGATGATGGAATTATTAATATCATGTTTGTTTGAGATGAGATTAGATGATAGAACCGAATTGAATTGATAGAAGAAATTGGTAATGAGCAGGAGTTGAGATTGGACTATGATGCCATGTTTGATAAGTGCATTAGGCCTTAGGATAGGATTGCTAATCCCATGAGCTTTCTAACTCTTTGTTTGGTTGTCAAACAAAGGATGGGATTGAGAAGAGGATGGGATTAGTAATCCCACACTTTTGCCAGATTAGTAATACCATGAGGTACTAGGTATTGCCAATCCTATCCCAAGCTCCTTCTTGTAAAATGACTACCTTGCCCATGGTTTTTTTAACTCAATACCAATAATACCTTCCATTACATACCTCACCTACCCACCAACCAAAACCCTACTTCTAATTTGTATCTCTGTAGCTGCAAAGGAGAGGACACATCCACGGCTGCTGGCGAGTGGCGAAGTTCGACCTCATTTTTGCTGACGGCAACACCTTCGACCTCGTTTCTATGTGTTGTTATTCTCTCTCTTCTTCTTTTTTCTCTCATGTTCTTTATTGTTTTGGAATCTGCTTTTGAAATTGAAAACTTACAAAAAGTCCTAATTTCTCTGCTAATTTAGTAGATAGATCTTTTCCATGGCAAGAAGATATGTTCGTTCGTTACCTCTTTTTAACAATAGGAGAAGCACAATAACCAATTCCTACCTCTGTTTTTGCGTGCATTTTTTTGCCCTTTCGTATCTTTCGATTTGAGACAAACCTTTTTTTCTACTTTCATTTTTTTTTCAATTAGAAAATGGGTTGTTTTGAAAGAGAGAAAAAGCTTTTATCGTATTTAAAATTGATAGAGGAATAGGTTTTTGGAAAAAATAAATAGAAGGAAATTGTTCTTATTACTGTCTTTGAAATCAAATTCAGTTTTCTAAGAGAAGGAAAAATAAGTGCATGAAGTTAGAATATATTAACAACTGTGTGTAGTTTGGTCATTCGGCCTAAATGGTATTAACGTGTGAAATGAATATATGCAAGTAAATCGTAATTAATGTGTTTTAATTTTGTGCAAACTTATAAGATGTTATTTGTTTTGTTTTTTCGTTTTCCTCCTTTTATGGTACATGAATAAAAAATATATGCTTGCTTTATTCCAAATAAATTCACAATGATGTAGGGATAATTGTCCAAATAAGGGAAAATGACGGCCCAGAACATATTTTGATAATTAATACCCGATAAGGACTAGCTAAGAAAATTTGTTAATACTAAAAATATCCTTGACAGGTATTAATTATCAAAACTCGTCATTCGGCTTCATTTTCCCTCCAAATAAGTATCTGGAAATTGATTGGATGAAAAAAATAAAAATTGTCTGGAAATGATTGGAAAATCCACCGTTTGTGTTTCTTTTTTCAATGCAATTCAATAGACCATGTTTTCATCCATGGGCATATTTGAAAATGCAATTTGTAATCCTATCCTATGGTATTTCAATCAAACAAGTGATTGGGATTGGTAATCACAATTCCATGATTTAATTCTTACACAATAAAACACTCACTTAAGATTACACTCGGTATTACTAATCCCATCTCCTTACTAATCCTATTTAATCCAATACATTTATCAAACATGACAATACCAAGGGATTGTTTGATATCCCATATTCAGCACTTAAAACTGAAACAATTAAGTAATAAGTGATTAAGTAGGTTTAATAACCACATTTTACATTACTTAAGAGATTAAGTGTCACTTAAAATATAGTGTAAAAAGTTAATAAAAATTAAGTAGCTTTGAGCTACTTAATTCTGTCTAAATTCTTATATGCTTGCATTCAACCACCACCACCACCAATCCACCACTACACCACCACCACCACCACCACCACCACTCCACCATCACTACTCCACTACCACCACCATCACTACTCCACTATAACCCTACCACCACCACAATCATTACTATTCCACCACCATCACTACCACGCTACCACCACCACTACCACCATCACTCCACCAACACCACCATCGCCACCGCCACCACTCCACCACCATTACTCCACCAACACCACCACCATCACTATTCCACTACCACACTACCACCACCACAACCATTACTATTCCACTATCATCACTACCACGTTACCACCATCACTCCACCAACACCGCCACCACTCCACCGCCATCACTCCACCAACACCACTACTCCACTACCACCACCACGATGCTACCACAACCATTACCACCACCACTACTCCACTCCACCCCCACCACCACCACCACGACGTCGCCGCCATCACTCCGCTGTCGCCACCCTGCCGTCACACCACCCTACCACTACTACAATGCTGCCGCCACCACCACAACGCCACCATTGCACTACCATCATTCCAACGTCACTATCACATCACCATCTCTCCACAGCCACCACCCCACCACAACCCTTACCACCACCACCATAATCACCAAAATTAAAGAGAATTAGAACTAAAATTAATTCATTAATTTTAATTTAGTGGTTAATATGTTTATCAAACAGCTCTTCAGCTTAAAAAATTCAGCATTCAGTACTTAACTTTTCAGTTTTCAGTTTTATCAAACAACCCCCAAGTCCTAAGGAGTATTGCTCATACTCTCTGGTAGTGTTTGATTGCAGATTTCGTTTTAGGGGGATTCATAATGAGGTGGGATTATTAATGAGGGGATAAATCATTTATTCATATTTGTTTTGCACAGGATTGAGATTGGGATTGAGAATGAGGTGGGATTGTAAATAATATATTTGTTTTGGCTAGAATTAGGATTGAGATTGAGATGAGTTTTTAAACTGATTTTGCTCAATCCCATGGGGATGGGATTCATAATACCACCCCCCATGAGTTGGCTTGCTCAATCCCATGGGGATGAGATTCGTAATACCACCCCCCATGGATTGACTAATCTCATAAGATGTGGGGATTAGTATTCTCATGGAATTTGTAATATATGGGATAAAAATCCAACCAAACACACTTCATGAACTACACTTCACTTTCGGAGTTTCATCTCAAGCTCCAATCCCCCTATCAAACATGTTTTTACAATTCGAAATCATTTGTGTTACTAAATAAAAAATTAATAGTCCAAAGGGACTATTTAGTCCAGTCCAATAGTGGAATCAATTTATAAAGGGAGCCAAAATTTTCAAACTTTGAACTGACTTGTTTAATAGTAAACTTTTCGGTAGGTCTTTTCTGCCAGCTCTGACCCATGCGAGCCAGCTGTCCACTGTACAGACTTTCCTCTAGGCTTTACTAACTTTATACAGTACACGTTTGGACGGACTGCCTCTTCAATGAAACTTTCTTGAACTTATCCCTCATCTTTCACTTCAAAATACAGTACTAGTGAGGAACATGTACATTTCAAATACTTTTGATATTACCTTGTGTGTTTTTACATTTTTATTTTACTTATTTTTATAAAATTAATTTTTTCATTTAATTATAACATCACGGTTTAACTCCGGTTCAACCGCGATTGAACCGATGACCCGTCCACCCGGTCCCTTTTCCGATTTGCTCACCGGTCTGGTTTTCAAAACATTGATTCGAAGTTTAAAAAAATTTCGTTTCCCTTGTTTTGTTTGAGAGAGAAGAGAAGAAAAAATGGCAAAATTTTATTCTATAAATAATAAAATTTCCTCCTTTTCTCTCATTTTCTTTCTTTTTTTTGATAAACGTCTCATTTTCTTTCTTACTAATTATTTTCTCTTTTCCTTCTCTCATTTTCTACAGGTTCCAAACATATTATATAGTACCACAAACACATTTTTCGTTAATTTTTAGCTACGTAGCGGTATCTTTTGAAAATGTTTGTAGCTATGTGGTGAAAAGAATAAAATGAGACTCGTAGTAGAGTCTACCAGTGACGAGACTCGGGACTCGGCTATACCCCTTTGTCTTAATTGGGTCTCATTTGTAGGGATGATAATTACCTCTGACATGTCTCCGCCGTCGACTTCTCCGCTCCGATCCGAGTGGGTATTCCCTCATCCAATAAGCAAATGAGACGGGAATGGCATTTGCTTTCCTCGCTCCGTTTTAACCCGATCTGACTCCGATTATAAGTATTTATATTTTTGTATGTATATGTTTAAATAAATTTTATTATTTCATTGTTTTCATATAATAAGAGCAATATACCAATTAATAAAATATTAGTTTATATCTTTGTTTTCTTTATTTTCTTTTTCTTTTTAACCCTCATCAATCATCAATATCTTATTTTTTTGTCAAAACACTCTAAAAAGAATAAAATTAGTTAAATTATTACGGTGAATGGAAACCCAATTATTTTCCGACTCCAACACCTCTCCGATTTTTTCTCGCTCCAACTACGATCCGATACAAAATAAGATGGGTTTGAAGGATGCAAAATTCGACTCCAACCCTACAACCCGCCCCATTGCCATCCTACTCATTGGGGGTCCAAAAGAGTGACTTTTTCCCACCAGTCACAGTTTGTCGCATTTAAGAAAAATCAAACTGATCGGCCAAGAAAGAAGTACTTTCGCCCAATAACATTTAAAGCTAGTACTATGACTTTTGAGAATAAATTTCAAGACAAGCATGTCTAAAATCACGTGACTCTTGATATTCGATTAGGCCATTACTAATCGCCCCCCGTGTCAGACCCCCCTCTGACACGGGCCACTCCTTCCCCATTTTACCCCCCAGTTTTTCCCTTCTTTTATTTTATTTTTTGTTATAAAATTTTAAATGTTAGTAATAATTTTTTCTTGACGTATTTTTTTAATAAATTTTATATTTTTGAAATCTACTCAACGAAACCTATTAAACGAGTCTAATATTGATGATAAAATAATATGAAACAGAAAAATTACATTTTTGTTGTAGTTTAAACAGTTTAAAGAGGTTGAAAAATTAAGTATTCCAAAATTCAATCTGTAACGACCCTGATTTTTTGTCAATAAAAATTTCGCTAAAAATTTGAATTTTATTTTAATACTTGGATTTCATTTTAACATCCAAAAATCGGTCGTTATCGACTTATAAAATTTTGTTATTATATTTGAAAATTCTTTATTTATTTTATAAATCTCTTTTTGCGATTAATAATCCGTCATAATTAGGTTTTTTACTTAGAAGATTGGAATTCATCGCCCGGGCATGAAGGTCATTTTCTAAAGACGATTATGCCTATTAAGACCTTGGTATAGTTACTTAGTAATTGTAGTTAAATCCTAAAATTTATTTTCTCGGCTAGAAATCCTAGAATGAAATGGTGACACAGTTTACGATGAGTCGCGTAGGAGAAACACACGGAAACATGACACCAACGTAAGCCAGATAATGAATGTGGATGCGTCATTGTTAATTATGTTGTTGAATGAGCATGTGTAATTATTTATATGATTCTTTGTTGTAAGTTAAGGGTTAGTGGGTTTTGGATTATTCTATTGAGCTTCTGTAACTCACGGTGTTACCTTTTTGGTGACCCTGACATATTATACTGGGGGCGACGCTGGTATAATATGTCGACTTTATAGATGAGCAGCAGGAACAGTACACTATAGAGGCCTTCAGAGCCGAGGAGCTTGCAAGGATGGAGGAAGAGGCGGAGCAGTAGTTAACCATAGATTATCCCCTCTTTTGTTGAATAAAAGAAATCTTGTGAGACTTATGCTGTAATAATGAGCTAGACTCTCCTTAATTTATTCAATAAAAATGTTTATTTAACGTACCCAAAATTCGGGGCGTTACACAATCCATTTGAATCGGTGGAAAGATTTTAGTTTTCTGATCATCTTATCCTAAATTGTCATAATTAAATTTTGACCCTAGGGCTCTCGTTGATTAATCCTAAGAAAGTCGTAGAATCAAATATCTCTTTGGGTTAATCAACGAGCGCCTTAGAGTCAAAATTTAATTATGACCATTTAGGATAAAATGATTAAAAAAATAAAATCTTTCCACCGGTTCAAACGGATTGAAATTTTGAACACTTAAATTTGGACCATATTTTTTAATATATAAACTGTTTGTTAATGGCAAACATATAGCTATTGGTCATGTTAATGGCAATCACTTCGGGCAAATTTTTCAATACCTTCATTACCATGTATCACCCATCATCATATGATGGAGGCCAAATGCATCAGATGAAGCACGCGGATGGGCTCATCCTTCTGAAGCACGCCTCCAATTATGGTACGAAGTAATGAAGATAGATTCGTCGGGACGACGACCACAATTTGGCAAAAATATTGACTAAATTTGTGTATTTATTTATCTTCATGTATTGATTTTATATTCAATTATAATTAGATAAAGTTTGATTCCAGTTTGCATTATTGACTGTTCAGAGAAATATAAACTAAATTTAAGTGGATTCAACATACGTAATTTAATTCAAAACTCAAATATAGAAGTTTAAAAAAAATGAAGGACAAAAATATAAAACAAAGAGATAATATATTTGGCCCAAGAAAATCATTTAATTTAAACACATTATTTCAAATTCAATATTAGACTTGTTTGATAGATTTTGTTGAGTAAATTTCAAAAATATAAAATTTATTTAAAAAAATACGTGATTTCAACCTCTTTAGACAGTTTATATATTAAAAAATATGGTTAAAAAATTAAGTATTCTAAATTTCAATCCGTTTGAACCAGTGGAAAGATTTTAGTTTTTTGATCATTTTATCCTAAATGGTCATAATTAAATTTTGACTATAAGGTGCTCGTTGATTAACCCAAAGAGATATTTGATTCTACGAATTTCTTAGGATTAATCAACGAGAGCCCTAGAGTCAAAATTTAATTATGACCATTTAAGATAAAGTGATCAGAAAACTAAAATCTTTCCACCGATTCAAACGGATTGAATTTTGGAAAACTAATTTTTCAACCTCTTTAGACAGTTTAAACTAGCACAAAAATATAGTTTTCTATTTTACATTATTTCACCATCAATATTAGGCTCGTTTGATAGGTTTCGTTGAGTAGATTTCAAAAATATAAAATTTATTTTAAAAAAATATGTGAAAAAAAAGTTATTAACATTTAAAATTTTATAACAAAAATAAAATGAGAGAGAAAAAGAGAGAGCAGGTGGGGGTATAAGGGGGAAAGGGCGAAGAACTGTGTCAGGGGGGTCTGACCGGGGGGGGGTGCGAGTAGTAGCTCCCTTCGATTATTGTTATGTTTTGCGTCCATGATACATAAACTTGACATAATGAACAAATTGAATTGACTTAGATAACATTTTTGAACTTGTGATGTAACCTATATGAGCAGGGCCGGCCCAGAGCTAATACGGACAAGGCTGCAGACTTAGGCCCCGTTCCGGAAAATGAAATAAGTACTTATTTTTTAAGAAGGTAATTTCAAACTTAAAAATCATGTGCTTACGCAAATAATTTTTCTTTCAATATGAATCTTATTTGATAGATCTCATTGAGATCTTTTATACGGTGTAAAAAAAAATATAAAATAAATACTTATTTTTTAAGAAGATATTCTAAAACGGGGCCTAAACTCCCAAATTTTCCTCACAAATTCATCTTAGACCATGAGAATCAGATATTGTATGAGAAACAAGACTGATAATATCCTAATGTCGGTAACTTAATCCTTGATAATTTCAAGGGCTTTCCGGGGTCGGCTTTTGCCCCCACAAATGTAGACATCCGGCTCAAAAAGAGCGTTCAAAAAAATTCCTTTATCGAAAGTGGTGTGAGTAATTAACTTTAGCTTTTGGTCCATTTAAAATAAATTAAGTAGGACAAATTATACACATACCCCCTCTACTAACTGAAATAGGAGTCTTGGACCCTTCATTAACGGTCGTTAATTAACCAAATAAAAATACATAATTCAGAAGAACTTACAATGAATGGGGGATGCTGCCAAGCACACCTCTATCAAGCAGGAGCCAATCAATTGGTCTGGCTGTTCATCTCGATGATTGACGGTTCGGATCTTGCCTGGTTGGGTGTGCTTAGCATAAGACAATAGTTTTTTTCTTCTCTTTTCTTTTTTGTTACAGTAGTTCTGATAGCGCAACGTGGTACATCCTCCGGATGGATAAGGAAGGTACAGTGTAATTTACCTAGGTTAATTTTGAACTTACTTTTGAACTTACATAAAAATATATAGGAGAATAACGTTAATAAAAAATAAAGTGACGAAATTAACAACCTTTGTTTATTTACTTAGTGACTTTCTTTCCATTATTTGTGTACTTCTCTTATTTTTGTTGAAAATTTTGAGCTTTTAGAATTCGTCTCAATAAAAGAAAGTAGAAATCATAGAAGAATAAATTAACTCGCAACAAATTTATACAAGACAAAATAATTTAGAAAATTGGTTCAAATAGAATTATTCTTGTTTGCAGTGAACTTTTTTCTCAATTTCAGTCATACTCCGTAATTGTTATACTTTTTAGATTTTTAGATTTCGCTCGTTAAGATAAAAGCAGGAGCAAAAATATGGAGCAGCAGAAACAATTCAAAGCAAAAAAGTAAGGCCAAAGAAAAGGCTTATTAACCTTTTTAGTTCCCAAAATATTTAGAAAATCTCAATTTAGTCCCCAATCTAAAAATAGGAGACCTTTCGTCCCCAACGTTAGTAAATGTGTACCAATGTAGTCCCCCACCCCTCACGCCGTTACCCCAGACGTCAAAAACCAGGGGCATGTTTGTCATTTCCCCTCCCCCACGGCACCTATTAGGGTTGGGGACTAAATTGAGATTTTCTGATACTTTGGGGACCAAAAAGGTTAATAAGCCCAATTTTTGTCTTTATTCAAAAAATTTACGATCGAAATCTAATTTTTTTTAATAAAGACAAAAATAGCTCAGTCGGGCATTGTGCCGGCCCTAATCCCTCTAATGAGGTGCGCCGATCCGTGAGCCCAGGAGCACGTCGTCACGGCACTACCGAGGGGTTGTTCGGCTAAATAAGCCAAGTGGCTTATTTTTTTGTCCTTATTCAAATTTTTTTCGCATTTGTTAGTTTTTTGTCAAATTTTTGGGGATTATTATTTCGTCATGACGAGAGGAATCTAAAAAGTAAAAAATTACGATCGAAATCTAATTTTTTTGAATAAAAGGTTTTAATAGCCGAGTCAGGCGTTGTGGCGGCCCTCATCCCTCTAATGAGGTGCGTTGATCCGTGGGCCCAGGAGCACGCCGTCACGGCTAAATAAGCCAATGGGCTTATTTTTTGTCCTTATTCAAATTTTTTTCATATTTATTAGTTTTTCGTCAATTTTTTGAGGATTATTACATCATTATGACAAGAAGAATCTAAAAAGTAAAAAATTATGATTGAAACCAAATTTTTTTGAATAAAGACAAAAATAAGCTAATAAATCAATATTTTCGTCTTTATTCAAAAAAATTGGATTTCGATCATAATTTTTTACTTTTTAGATTTCTCTTGTCATGACAAAATAATAATCCCCAAAAATTTGACAAAAAACTAACAAATGTGAAAATTTTGAATAAGGACAAAAAAATAAGCCACTTGGCTTATTTAGCCGAACAACCCCTCGGTAGGGCCGTGACGACGTGCTCTTGAGCTCACGGATCGGCGCACCTCATTAGAGGAATTAGGGCCGGCACAATGCCCGACTCGGCTATTTTTGTCTTTATTAAAAAAAATTAAATTTCGATCGTAAATTTTTGAATAAAGACAAAAATTGGACTTATTAACCTTTTTGGTTCCCAAAGTATCAGAAAATCTCAATTTAGTCCTCAACCCTAATAGGTGCCATGGGAGAGGGGAAATGACAAACATGCCCCTGGTTTTGACGTCTGGGGTAACGGCGTGAGAGGTGGAGGACTACATTAGTACACATTTACTAACGTTGGGGACAAAATATCTCCTATTTTTAGACTGGGGACTAAATTGAAATTTTCTGAATACTTTGAGGACCAAAAAGGTTAATAAGCCCAAAGAAAGTAAAGCATCTAGGAATGCAGTAAACCTTCAAATGAATCATGCTAGTTTACGAAAATTCGAGAAACCAGAGACAGAATTTCAAACTGAACATTCAAAAGAACATTTTTTCTGATCATCATATCATACTTAAAAATGTATGATCACAACAACAGGGGGCACTTTCTATTTCTCCTTTTTGTAAGACGAAAAACCGTAAGGGAGAGGGCAGATGGAGGACGAATTCTGCAGGTTCGGCCGCACGAAACCGTAGTTGCGAAGCACCTGGTTATCGGCAAAATTCAAAGCCTTTTCCATCCCGATCCAGCATGCGTCGTCCGAGTACCCCGGGTGCTCCCCACTGCACGGCTGACACCCCGTAAAGTGCGTGATAAACGGCCGCATCCGTGCGCGGTCGCCGCCTCCCTCCTTGCGGAACGCCTCCGCCATCACCTCCGCGTAGTGCTCGCTCACCTTTTCGGCGTGTCGCCTCCTCAGCTCCACCACCTTTTTCTCTATCCTCGCATAGTTGTCGATGATCTTATCGAACGAATCGACGATTCCCCCCCAATACCCGCTTAACGTGTACTGATTCTCTATGTAAATCTTATCCCCCCACTTCTCCTTCTCTTTCAACAGCAAATAAATCAGACCCGACTGATCGTCTGATACCGGGTACGTCTTGTCACTCAACGTTTCCATCTGGATCTTAGCCCAGTTCTCATAGTTTGGAGTCTGCGGTCCCATCTCGGCCCACGCCTCCAGAAACTCCATCGACCATTGACAGTTTCGCAGGAAAAACACCCCCGCGTTCAACCCGACCCAACTCTTCTTCTCATAGATCAAGTTGGGCCACCCGTCCACCACAAGGTTATGGTCTTTGTACTTCTCAAACGGCGGCTTAAAATCCATATCAGTAATCATTGCATCTGAGTCGATCCAAAAGATCCACTCGGCCTCCGGATGGGCAACCATCGTGGCCCGGACCACGGGTATTTTCGCCCAATAGCTCTTCATTTTCGGGTGAAGCAAAGCGTTGTTGTAGAAGATATCGTAGCCGTGGATCCGACAGTAATCCACCTTGTTCTTGAACAGCCTCAGGTTCAGGTGATCGCCGATGGGGTTCTTGCACGGCCACGGCTGCGACGCCGTCAGCATGAAGAGCCGGTTCTCCGCCCCCGCGGCGAACGACGGGTGGTGCTTCAGCCACTCCTTCCTCTTCTCGTCCCAGTTCTTGACCGGGCTCCCCACCGTGTAAGTCAGGTCCGGGTCGTCGTAGAACGTGTGGTCGGCCGGGTCGTGGCCCAGGCTAACGCCGTGGTCGTCCGCGCCGGCGCAGTCCGGCATGGCCGCCGCCCCGTCTAGTTCCGGCGATATGGCCATCCTCCTTGCGCTAAAGGTGGTTGGTAAGCTAGGGAAAGGCGAAAAAGTCCAGAGCATCAGCAGGGCCACCCCTGCTCCGCCTATGAAAATGGGTTTGCCCCGGCCTCCGGTTTTCACCATTTTCGCAACTCTTACAAGTACTCTCCCTATACCCTAGTTCTGATATGAATCACAGGGGATTCTGGGGCTCAATTGTACAAAGTCATTGAAAACAGACTGGCCAAAGACAAATTATCTTAGGAATAAGATATTCTTGGACTATGTGATTGATGGCAGAACAGGGGGACTCGGAATCAGTAGGAGAGAGAGAGAGAGAGAGAACAGGAATAAGGATCAGTAGGAGAGAGAAGAGAGGAGAGAGAGAGAGAGGCTAGTGCAGTGATTGCGGTATCAGTTGAGACTTTTTATCAGATGTACAACTGTAAAATAGAAAAATCTCCCTCGGATAGATATTAGGAATCAAAAAGTGGGAAAAATCATCGAGTGGTCTCGGGGCACGTCAGGCTGTGTTTTTACATCCTTATCAGGGGGTGTTCCAGATTCTTAAAAAGTTTCTTTTTTTTAAACGGAGGTAATTTTAAGCTCAAAAATTATGTATTTACGCAAATAATTTTTCTATCAATATGGATCTCGTTTGATAGATTTCATTGAGATCTTTTATACGGTGCAAAAAAAATCAAAAAATTATTTTTCATTATTATTATATTTGAGTTTGAAAATTGAAGAAAACTGATGTTTAGAAAAAAAAGGGAAATTGGAACGGGGCCTCAATCACACATTTTTGTGAATCCATACACTTTGTACTGGTTCCGGGAGCAATGTGTTGTGTCATGTTTGATTATGCACTTCGTACACACCGTGTGGTACCGTATCATTAATATATCAACGGTTTGATACTGTTAAATTTGGAGCGCTTGATCAACCGTATAATTTTAATTGAACGAATGGATGTCTTTGAAGTGAATGGGTGTGAAGAGAACTAATAGTTCAAGGGGTGTGTTTTTTCAAACAGAGTGGTGTGACTCGTACAAGGGGTGTAATGAAAGGGTGTGATTACTCTTCAAAGTGATGTGATTAGGCTTTTAAAAAATTCTGAAGTGTAAAAGTCTTTCTTATTTTTTATTTTTTATTATAGTCTAACAAAAAAGATTATATTTTTAATTTTTATTTTAAACCCTAGAAAAATCAGGGTGGACTCTGTTTCACAAGGGATGTAACCTTTCCAAAGGGTACTTATGTATCTATGTAAAACTCCTGTACCCAACATTTTTTCTACTCCACAAATTCATCTCTCTCGCATATAGATACAGTAGACAAAAAGATTTCTTGGATGTTTTTCAATGTAATGCTTCACCCAAAGGCTTTGTTGCATCTTAGGGACGATTTTGCATGAATCCAAAGGCGGGGGATTATTTATGGGAAGGTTCTGGGGTTTTATTACATAATATTACCGGATAGTACTTCCTCCCTCTATCATTTCAACTACAAAAACAACTTTATTCTCCTATTTTATTCTTCATCCAAATTAGGTACTCCACTATTTATTTCCTCCGTCACATCAATGTGGACTCATCTTTTTTACATAGGTAAATGCTAATTGATGCCCGTAGGGCACAAGTTATAGTGCATTAATTGTTATAAAAATGGCAAACAACTTTTTATTTCCAAGGTTAGTTAGTATTGTAGATTCGGTAATCGAGGGGTCTCAACTACTAGTACTAATTGTAGTAGGACCAAATATTTATTATGCCAAATCTACCCTTGTTTTTTATTAGTTGTTTTTTAGTTTTAAAAATTAAAGTCAAGGTTTATGTTAGCTTTATTACTTTATATGAGATATAATAACATATTTATCATATCAAATCACTGAGTTTTTGTACCTTTTTTGGTATTTTTGTTGGGTTTATTTGAATTTTTATTACTTTCCTGTCATATTTTTTTTGACTAATCATCCATTTCTATAAGAGAAGTCTAAAAAGTAAAAGGTTATTAAAAACAAAAAAGAGTTCACTGAAGATGAACAAAATACTAGCATCTGATAATTTTGTTTATGTATTGTCTTACATTAACTTTTATCTATATTTTTATACTTCATTTTATTCCACATCAAGACGAATGATTAATCGCACAAATTAAGACAAAAATCTAAATAAATTTTTTTATAAATTAAAATACTAGAAAAAATACCTATTCAAAATTTTAGGGAAAATGACGAAGAACAAGAGGCTAGGATATTATAGACAGCCAATTGTGGGAAAGAATTGTTTTTTATGAGGTTTAATTGTTGACCTTAGTAAGTTTTAGTAAGGTTGAGGAGGAGGATATGGGTAGTTCTCATCCCATTCTTTGTGACTAGAGTTCTTATTCTTTCCTATTTATGTATCATTTTTTTTTTAATCTTAAAATAATGTAAGAATATAAAATTCGTTTGGGTAGAGGGTACTATTGGATAATATCAAGTGGTCAATTAATTGCATCTAAGTAGAGGGTACTATCGGAAAATATTATTGTCCATCACCGATGCAATTAGTGTTTTTTAGCTCATCTAAACTAATGGTTGTTGTTGATTACGAAACAATTAATGTGGGCTATTGTAAATATAAATTTGCTGCATTTATTAGGGGTTAAACTAATGCCCCAGGGGTACTTATTAGCGGGACCGTTTTACATAATACCCTATATTATCTTATCCCCTTCATAGTTAATATCCAAAATCATTATCCCGCATTTAAAAGAGTCCTCAGAATAACACGTGGCGGTGCTCCAGGACTATAAAATAAATTTTCCGAAAAGAGGAATAAGAGAAGGAAATACAATTTCCACTGGGATAATGATGTGAATAAACAAAATAAAAATAATGATACACTCACTGCGGCTCATCCACCGCACCGCCCACCGCACGTGCGTCGAGCCCACTCCGGCCACCGAAAAGCCGATCCAAGCCGTCCAAAAATTCTAAAATAAAGAACCGAGGGGGCATACGCGAGAATCAATGGCATCCGACGTGTGTAGGTGCTCGATCCGAACTTTCATTTTTAACGGCTCAGATCATCTAATTTTGGAAGTTCGGATCGAGCACCTACACACGTCGGATGCCGTTGATTCTCATGTAAGCCCACTCGGTTTTTTAAAAAAAAAATTGGACAGTTCGGATCGTCCGTTCGGTGGCCGGAGTGAGGCCGGCGCGCGTGCGGTGGGCGGTGCGGTGGATGAGCGGCGTTGGGTGTATCATTTTGCATAAAGAAAACAAAAGGCTTGGAGGAATGTGCAAGGTAAGTGGGGTTGACTGGAACTCCGTAGATTGTGCTAATGGACACATGTGATTTCTTGGAATTCGCTGCTTTTAAGTCTTTTTATCATGAGATTCACGACCTTGGGCTTTCGCGAATGGTCTTTGCCCTTGGGTTTGAGTCGTGAATGCGAGGTTATAGATTCGAGCCGATAGAGTAGCGGTCGGGTTTGGGTTTTGAAGGTGAGATTATAGATTCGAAATAATAGAATAGCGGTCGGTCTTTTGTAGTAATTTAATTCAATAACACAACTAATATTCTATTGTTTGACAAAAAATAATAATTTTTTACATCATTTTTTATCACCGAGTTTTTTTTTTTTAATCTATAGTAGTAATTTTTTTTTTTGGTCTAAAGTTTTTTTTATCTACTACTAGTATTTGTTTTGGTTATTTTCGCTTCTTTCTAAGCTGGAGGGGACATTTGCAACTGGGCTTCACATGTTCATCTGGGAACGGGGGGAAAAAAATTGCACTGGATCCAATTGGCACGCGGTATTCATGGCTTACCCACCCCCCCCCCCCCCCCTCGAACTTTGTCTTCTTGAGAACTCCGAATATGTTCCACGTTCATTTTTTTTATTTTTTTTCCCCTCGTTTAAAGTCAGCATTACTTTAGTCAAACCAAACGGAGCTCAATTAAGCATCTCATACGTCGGCTTTTAATTATTCACAATTGAATCCAGAACCAATCCTCTCATGTAATGTGTTTCAAATCGAGGAGAGACTATATTAAATAATCAAGTTGAATTTTTTTTAATCAGATGACGATACACTTGGGAGGGTATAAATTTTGATACAACAAGGGGAAGGATAAACTTGTTTACGTTTTGTGCTCGGAAGATGATAAGGACAAGAAACATTTTTTTTTTTTATCGTGTAAGAAAGAAGGAAATATTAAAAAGATGAAATGGAGAGGAAGTCAAGTTTTCCATCCGAATTCCCCAGATTCATTACCAAATGGACCTACTTGGGGAAAAAAAATAGTGATATTAAAGAGAATAAGAGGTGAATAGCATCATGGAGCGTATGTATAAAAAGGAGAAAATGCAAGGATAGGGACTAACAAGTCTAATCTAAGTAGCATCGTTGCTTTTTGTTCTTCTTTGCATCCCTACGCGGAGTTTCTCATGTGCGTAAGAATCTGTTAGGCTTGTCTAAAATTATAAAATATGCTTGTCTAAAGACAAAAAAAAAAAAAAATTTAAACTATGTCAAAAAGAAGAAAAAATTAAAAATATGAAATGGGGAGGAAGTCGGGTTTTCCGTCTGAATTCCCCAGATTCGTTATCAAATGGACCTATCAACTAACCAAATCGAACCTTATGTCCCAATCAATTGAGTTCAGCTGCATGAATCTTTTTTCTTCATTAAACTCGGTCAATGACCACTTGTTCACTCAAACTCATTAGACTCCCATCTTTTCACATAACAACATCTAATGTCAATTTAGGCCTTCCCCTCTCCGTAGCGCTACTACCCAAAACTATCATATCCGCTTTCTTAGTTATTGTTGTTGGGATTATGCCCGGTAATCCCACACGCAACGGAAGCGCAACAAAAAAAACCAATCACACAAAAGAACAACACAACCAAAATACGTGGTTCTCCAAACTCGAGTACGCCCACGGGAGAGAGAGATATCTTCCACTATATGAAAAATAGATATTACAATTGTGGGATGTAAAACTCTCCCTGAGCTCCTAACACATGGCTCACAATGTTTTACACTCACCCTCACACAACACTATTTTTCTCTCACATCTTTTCTCTCTCTCTCACACACAAAACCTCACAGTGGAGGAGACCCCCCAAAGGGACTCCCAATCTTTCTGCCTTCTCTGCTCTCTCTACCCTTCACACACGGCACAAACCCCTTAAATAACATGGCAGCAAAAGCCTCTAGAATTGACGAGGATATTCTAGAGCTCATCACCACATTTAATGCTCTATGCCAACTCACTTTCCCAACCATGGCATACAATGACCAACGGTCCAAATCTTTTCCTTTCCCCAAGGGAAAAACCACCGACTTTACTTTCTTGCTTTTCCCTTTTATTTTTTAGTTTCACATAGCAAAAACCCAATAATTGTATCACTAGGTCTACGGTAAAAGTGAATAGAAACAATTTAAAGGTGAATAGCAACAATTTAAAAATCGTGGAGCGCATGTATGAAAAGAACAAAATGCAAGGAGAGGGACTACACAAGTGTAATCCAGTAGAGTAAGTAGCATCGTTACTTTTTGCTATTCTTGGCGTCCCAGAGTTTCCAATCAGTGATCTCATGTGGGGAAGAATCTGTGTAGGCATAAAGAAGTCTGCTTTCCAACCACTCCTATGTTCAGGTAACTTTGGAAAAGAGCACCAACCAAGTTCCCTCAACTGGTTGAAGATCACACAAATTGGCATCTCACTTGGCCTAATCCAACGGTTAGCCAAAAAGGCTAGAGATGGCAACGGGAAGGGTAAGTATCGGGGGACCATGTCTTGACCTGTTCCTTTCAATTGGGGGAGCCTCAAAGAAAGGCTAGAGATGACAAAGATAAAGGAATTTATCGGGAGACCATATTCCACCCGTTCCTCTCAATTTCAGGGATTCTCAATTGTCCCCACCGAATAACCAATGGGGATACTGAACAAATCGCCAAACTTACGTCTCAATAGAGAGTTTTCCCCACACAAAATTATACCCGATTCACAGAATAAAAGAAGAATGAAGCTTATTCACACACACACACACACACACAAAAGAAGAAGAATGAAATCAAAATGCAAGCAAGACATCGTAACCAACGAAAAAGTTATTTTATTTTATTTTTTTTAAAAACTTCCAAGCATCATATTCAAGTAACTTAAAAAACAGTAGCATCCAACAAAGATGACGCACAAAAAACTTTTTGCACGTTCATAAAGTGATAGACAAACAAAATTTACATGTATTCTATAATATAAGATATAGTTTGAAGGTAAGAGGTAAGATCTTATGACAGAATGGAGTGCATCTGCATACTTTAGCAAACTATAAGGTGGCTATGTGCCCACTTTTGAACCATATGGGGTGTATCCGCACAAGCCCAAATCATGGGGGGTCAAAGTGGACTTTGCCCTATTTTTTTTCTAACTATTCTACAATAGTATTTTTTAAAACGGCAAAATATTAGTATTAGGAAAACTTGATAATGGACACATCAAGTTAGGGGAGAGTGAAGGGAAAATCAATGAGCGGTTGATAAAAAACACCAAGAGGGACAAAACTCAAACACCCAAGAGGGCCAAAGGCCGAACTCCAAAAAATGGGTAAAGCCTGAACACATAAGGGCCATAAATTGCTTTCAGACTAAGAAATACAAAAAGCTCAGCCCAAAAAAAAAATTAGGCCGAGCCCAACCCAAGAAAGCCTAACCCTAACCTAAAACTACTCAGTTTCAGCCGCACCCACCCACACCACACTCCAATCAACACCACCCAGCCGGCAACCACCACAAAACAGAGAAGCACCGACGTCGCGTACCACGGTGAACCCTAGCAAGTGGACAGCACTCGTTGATGACCGCCTAGAAACCGCCACTCTGGCCCTCACAAATGATCTGAGACATAGTCCACTGAAGTTCCAAAACATCACCGCAAGCAAATACTATTATACGTTTTCAAAGTACGGAAAGAGATTTTCACAATTCTCTTTTTGATATCCACACTCCATTTTTTTTGTGTTTTTAAGGTTGAAAGTGTATAGACTTTTTTGCTAAAAGACAAAAAAATGAATTGTGCATATAAAAAAATGGAGTGAATCAATTTCCGAAAATATTTGCAAAATCAATAATATTGAAGATTTTTGCAATATTGAAGATTTTAGCATACATTACATACGTAAATATATATATAAGATGTAATAATGCATAAATATACAACATTAAAGTTATTTGTGAAGTTAAAGGGGGTTTGGAACGAGTATGGGTATTGGGGGGTGGGATTAGAAAATTATACCATCACCATCACCATCACCATATCCACTACCATTGGGTAAAATTGAGTAAAATCTCACCATTTTAGTTCTAACCTTGCTTTGCGACAGCAAACCTGGGCTTTCTTACAAACCTATGTAGGTATCGAAGTACAAGACCACCCTAAGCCAACGCAGGAAATCCATTTACAGCAACACCAGAAGCATAAAATATCTGTGTAAGTACCCCCAAAAAAATAAAATATCTGTGCACAATGCCAAATACAGCGATACCAGAAGCATGAAATATCTGTGCATAATGCCAAATCCAGTCAAAAGTAAGACGATAATCACGGGCTGAACTATCGAAAGATTGTGTTCAGACCTAAATTCAATCGGGCTCAAATGGAGGAGATACTCATTACGACGATACAAAAGAGACCGACTACTTAGATTGCTAGTTAAACTATTCACACCCACAAACTAGACCTGGCCAATAAATCTCACTTTCTAGAACCGAATATTAGGTTTGATAAAATGTACGTTCTTGTTACCTTCCAAAAATCTAGGATGTAGATAGTAACAGTCAATTATCAACACTGAAGCATCATTTGAGGGTCCCTTCCTCTAACTTATCTCTGTCGCTAAATACATATAGAACAAACCGGAAACTGACGCAACCAACTCCCAAAGATGTTGAGGTACAGCAAATACAAAATTCATGCACGAAGTCACCCAAAAACACAAGTTAGGAAGCTTCTGTTCTTGTTGGTACCACCTATTAGGTTCCATCCAAGTGTTAGTTTTCAACTTCTCTGTAGCAAGGGGACTTTAAAATGTAATGTAGGTAACATAAGATAAGCCCAAAACACTCCCAACACATACCTCTTTTCCTTCTTTTCTTTTTGATTGCCCCCCACCCCCAAAATATTCAAATATATACATACCCGCACGTATATGTATATATATAGATGTACCCATATATGTCATGGACATAAATATACACATTATGATATCATCTGTTAAGATCCCCAACCACTAGGCTAGAAGGGGACCAGTGGACCACCATGTTATGATTCCACCTTGAACAAAAGGAAGGTAGTAACTTTTTAGGACAAAGAGAACACCATGATTGAGTCGAGATGACTCAAGTGCCAGCATTGCCATTTATCTACAATGCTTACGAATCTTACACAAAAGGCATCCACTCAACAACATGAAGCATCAGCCGTGCATAAAAAATGATACCCATAAAAGAGGGGAAATTAGCCTTCAATCATGCATCAACTAAGCCCCAAAAGAGTAAATTCACTAAGTTGCTTTTACATGTAAAGCAAAAGAACAAAACAGAACCAAAACAGTAAGATAAAGCAAAAGAACCAATACAGAGAATAAAATGCCATAAACAGTACGTTAATTAGAGTGTCAAACAAAACATCCAAACGCCACAATACCAAAATGTTGACTCTTCGAAGTGAATGTCAACTCTAGCGAGACTAGCCTATTGAGTAGCTTGGTGTGAACTATTGAGATGATTCCTTCTTGATGACTTAACCCATGTGGAACAATCACGTGGTTATAGTATCAGAGCTCTTGTTGGATTCAAGTCTCGTGATTTCTGTTTAAACCTAAATATGTTTCTTTGCTATTTAAAAATGATTGCTGAGGGGAGTGATAAAAAATGATGCAAATTGTCGGTTGGGTTCACTTGCCATTAGTTTAACTATATCGGACAACTGTCGCTTAACTTAAGCTTACAGACCCCTGTACTAAGCTAATGACGCAATAGTTTATGTTCATCTAGCCCCTGAAACAATACACAGCAGAAATTTGTTATAACATTTTATCAACACCACTCCACGTAAACAACACACTAGTTGCCTTGAAAACACAAGATGTTGCAAGAATCTCTATGACACCAGCAAAAAAGAAAAAAGGCAAAAATTGAGTGCGGAATATTCGAAACTCTACAAATGCCTTTAATTATCAATGCAGGATCTTCTAAGCTAAGAAATATCTTACCACTGTCAAAACGTGTGTAGAATGATGAGAAAAAATATAAAACTGTAAAAAAACATGCATTGAAGTTTGAACTTTTATTGACATTATCTGCACTTAAAACTAGGACATCCCTCAATTGCCAATCCGACCAATCAAACATGGCCTGAATGTCATTATCAACTTTTGTACTACGACATCTCTCAAATTATACACACTGAACTTTTGACAGTTGCAAAAACCAAAAGCAAACAAAACAAAAAGAACAAAGGTAAAGAAGGTAGATAAAACAAATTTGATTAGTACTAAAGCAAAACTGCACAAAGTAGATTTATAAACTAGTAGCAAGAAAACAAAATGCACCTCTTATCACGACCTTTTCATGCTTGGAAATCAAACGGCAGAGGCGACACTGAGGAGGAATCCAGTAAATCCGGGTGCACGTAACCAAAACTACGAAGCACCTGATTATCCGCAAAATTCAAAGCCTTCTGCATCCCATCCCAGCAACTCTTGCCCGAGTACAACTTATTATGCTTCCCACTACAAGGCTGACACCCGGTAAAATGTGTAATAAACGGCCGCCGCCAGCTCCACCGCCCATACCCCGCCTCCTTAAGGTACGGTTCCATCATCTCCGCATACCCTTCGCTCACCTTCTCCGCATGCCGCCGCCTTAATCCCGGCACCTCCTTCTCAATCCCCTCATACTTCTCCGTTATATTGTCTAGTGTCCCCACAATTTCTAACCAATACCCTTCAAAGTAATATTCCCCCTCTACGTAAATCTTGTCCCCCCATTTCTCCTTCTCTTTGAGGAGGAGGTAAACCAGGCCCGACTGATCATCGGATTCCGGGAAGAGCTTGTCCTGGAACGTTGCCTTTTGGATTTTGCCCCATTTGTCATAGTTCGGGCTTTGTGGGCCCATGCTTGCCCAAACCTCCATGAATTCCAGCGACCACTGGCAATTCCGGATCAAGAAAACACCGGCGTTGATGGACACCCAACTCTTCTCCTTGTAGATCATGTTCTTCCAGCCATGGACTACCAGATTGTGGTTTTTGTACCTGTTTATTAAAATAAGTATTTGGTCGACATTAAATCCGCTTAGGATATATAATCTCACAAAATATGGATAAGCCATATATAATCTGACAAAATATGGATAAGATATATTTGACTTCATTAATCTAATCACCATAAAAAATGGTGAGATTATATACTAGTCGAACTATACATTTTTTTTTCTATCAGCGAGACTCAGTAATATTAGAATAGTTAGATTAGAAGATTGGGAGACGAGTTGAACTTTTGACCTCTTTTCTCGCGACACCTAAGTGCACCCTGATGCCGTTAGGCTACAGACATCTTGGCAATTATAGAACCCCAAGGGGCTGACCTAGGGATCAAGGACTTGGAACTTATCAACTCCTTCGGAGCCAATTAAGCTCTTACTTCAATTGGGGCCTGCAAGTAGCAGTGGGATTGGTACCAAGATTAGTCGAAGTGCGCGTAAGCTGGCCCGGGCAGCTAAGTCGTAAAAAAAAATAAAAATCTTGGCAATTATATATCCCTTTCCCCATTAATCTAGCTAAACAAACGGGCTCGTGGATTACTTTGGCAAATAATTTGCAATTTTGCACCTAGTCACGTTCCTGTAGGCTGTTATTAGCCTAGTAAGACTTCCACTAAACCAAACACATCCTAGATTCCTAATACTAACAATTAGGAAAACGAAACGAACTATAATAAACAAAACAAAGAGCAGCAGATCCAACAGCACTCAATTCAATTAATTCTCCTAGTACAAACTTTAGCCCGTACTACTATTTCTACTACCTTTCCAAAGGGAGCTTGAAATCCATGTCAGTGAACGCCGCGTCCGAGTCGACCCACCAGATCCACTCGGCCTCGGGGTGTGCCACCATCGCCGCCCTTACCGCCGGTATCTTCGCCCAGTACGAGTGCATCTCCGGGTGCAGCAACACGTTGTTGTAGAACACATCGTACCCATGTATCCTGCAATAATCCACCTTGTTCTTGAAGAACCTCAGCAGCAAATGATCTCCAATCGGATTCTTACACGGCGTCGCCTGCGACCCCGTCACCACCACAATCCTCTCCCCTCCCCCTGCCCTGGCCCCGGCCGAGAACGACGGGTGGTGCTTCATCCACTCCCGACGCTTGTCATCCCAGTTCCGAAGCGGTCGGTCGATGGAGTAGCTGAGCCTCGGGTCGTCGTAGAAGGTCGGGTCGGGCGGGTCGTGGCGCAGGTTAACGGGGTCCGCGTTCGCTTTCTTCTGTTCGTTGAAGGAGAAGCCAGGGTTTGTGGATACGAAGGACCAAAGGGCGTAGACCATGAGGAGAGCGACGAAAGCGCCGCCGAGGAAGGGGAGGGACGACGTCGGTTTGGCTCTGGTGGGTTGTTTTGTCATGGTAAGCGGTGGTGGTTGGAGGTGAGAGCGAGAGAGGTCAGGGGAGACCATTTTTGAAGGGGGTTTTGAAGGGGGTTTTGAAGGCGGTGGTTGTCGGTAGTAGTAATATCACTAATATGTGGGTTTCGTGTAGCTAATATGTGGGTTTCGTGTAGTAGTAATGAATTCAACGCCATTGGTGGACTGAGAGTGAGAAATCCATTTTTCTTGCTCTGATGGGGATGCTTCGACTACGAGATTTGGGGCTGTAATTTAGCGGCGGTTTTCGTGATTTTTAGTGATTTCGTGACGACAGGTGAGAGTGATAAATGTCGGAGTGATTAGGGGAGTGGACGGAGGAGGAGCGGGGGCAGCGTAAATGCAGGTTTTCTTAAGGTGGATAAAGTAGTTGATGAAATACTACTTCTCGGCCCATTGCCGTGGTGCCAACCGATATATTTATATTTGGCTATGTGTTTGTTTGGAAAATTATAATAACTCTGCTGCACCGTTATGTGATGTTCAAAAATCTTTCTCGGTTGTATAAATTTGTGGTAAAAAAAACCAAAGTTGAAACACTATCACGTGATGTATAAAAGCATGGCATAATTACTCGTGTTGAGACCGAGCTGATAGTTTCGGCTAACTCGGCCTCGAACTGTCTCGATCACATGCAACCGATCCTAAATATATATATCCAGTATTGAATGGACCCAATCCATGTGCCCGAAGTAGGTCTTGAGGCTGGTCTAATGGTATTGAGCAGTCGGCCACGAGATAATGCATTGGCGTGTCACATGGTGTCACCATTTCGTAAATCCGTTCTCTTCACAAGTGGCGGGCGAGAAGTAGATAGGGGAAAAGTGAGAGACACGTTTGGGATCTTACACATTGGACATGCACCGACACATGTGAGCTGTGATTTTGTTTGGGGGGGGCTAGGGAAAACATTATCCTTTCTTTCTGGGCCCGTGTTAGATTTTACCGGTCTATCGCTTGTAGGGGCATTCACATCAAACACTCTACTTCTTCTTCAAAGTTAAAATTAAGCGGAGACAGGCAAATCCTCTCTCCTGCATCAGCCTCGTCCCATCTCTCGCTACTTTACAATTTCCTTAACTTTGCTGCCTCGTGGTAAAAAACGAGGCACTATTCATCCATTTATCTGATACTTTATTATTTATTTGAAATCCTGTAAACAGGCAAATGGGTTTTTTTTTTGTATTAAAAAGGAAATACAAAAATATGAATATTTAATTGAAAAGAGAGTGTGCGTAGAAAATCTGATGCAGTGAACATTTTAAAAGTGGATAGCTAAAGTAATAAAGTGACTCTTTGCTCTCTAATTTGGTCCAAAATTTGCTAAGCTTGGTGCGAATGCTCTAAAGCTAGCCTGGATAAGGTATCCTGTAATCCAGTTCCCCAAGTTAAGGAGGTCTAAGGCCCCGTTTGATAACAGTGATAGATGAATGAGATTAAATAATGAGATGGGATTGGTAATGAGATGAAATTGATAATGAGTATGTTTGTTTGAGATGGGATTCGATGATGAGATTATTAATATTATGTTTGTTTGAGATGGGATTGGATGATGGAATTGGATTGTTAGAAAAGATTGGTAATGAGAAGTGATTGATAATAAGGAGAGGTTGGGATGAGATTGTGAATACTAAGTCCCCGGGTATTGCTAATACCCCCTAATCCCCAACTTGCTAATCCAATGGATTCGCTAAGAGGGTTATCAAACAAAGTATTGATAGTCCCTTGGGATTGGTAATCCAATCCCAAGGACTAAAAGGGTTAACAAACGGGGCCTAAATCTAAAGAGACAAAAGGGTCAGTTAGCAAAATACGTGATTTCGATGTTGGTGTTTTAAAATGTAATGTAAATAATACGTCACATAATAGTATATACCAATTTTAATTTTCATGTGGGACCCATGTAGAGGAATTGCGGAATTTGGGACTGTGATTTTTCGTGACGAAAGGTCAGAGTGATAAATGTTGGAGTGATTAGAGGAGCGGGCGCAGCGTAGAAGCTGGGGTCTTAAGGTGGGAAAAATAACTTTTTTTATGAAACGCACACAGCGCGTTGATATAGTGTCACCCAACCATTTATGTTTAATTGTACGTGTATTCGAGGCAAGCTTTGAGGCCGATATGATGGTCTTCAGGCTGTGTGGTCTACTAGCTCGGCCTCATTTCTATATGGAGCACATAACTTCTTCTTCTTTTTTTTTACTTCGGAGTATTATCTGAAGCACATAACTAAATGTGAATGTAGAGACCCGAATAAATTTAATTCTTGAAGTATTTATTAAAGGCTTAAATTCGGAAGAATATGGTTATTTGGGTGATTATTGGATTGAGGTTTTAAGTGAAGGAATAGAAGCTTGAGGGAGTGAGAGTGTAATTTAAAGGTATATGGGTATATAAGGTGTGTGAGTGTGTGGTAGAGGATTATTTTCATCCTCCATTCTCTCTCTCATCCGGCCTCTCCCTCTCTCCCAGCCGAACTCCCTCTCTCTCCTCATCTCACTCAAAACTTGCTCCAACACTCCAAAACTTCAAGAAAACAATTCCCTCCGGCCTTGCAATCGCGTTCTTAGGCTTGAAAGTCCTTGGGTTTCTCCGGGTAAAGCTTCAATCGAAGTCTTGAGGTTCGAAAAGGCTAGGGCTTGCTCAAAACTCGTAGATCTTGGTTATCGTCGCGAGGTAGGAACTTCTTGACCTTTTTTATATGTTTACTTGTTGTTGTGATGTAGAATAGAGTTGTTGATGGCTGGATTTGGTTGTGGTTCGTACGCTGAAATTCTGCAGAAAATTCCCAGTTGGTACGGGTACTGCATTTTTGCAGTACAGGTACCAGTCCGGATTGGAGCCTTTTTGCACCAGTACTGATCCCTGGGTACGGGTACTGAGATTTTCCAGTACGCGTACCACCTGGAAAATTTTGATCTTTCTTTGCTTCTTCATTCCATTCATGTCCCTTGGCCTTCCGACGTCTAGCACACCTTCCAATATCACTTTCCATCATTCTTGGGACTCGGTGGCAGGGTGCCACGTGGCCTCGGGGTACGGCTACCCTTAGAATTAATCTACGGCGTCAAGATAAATCTTTTTTCATGTGATTCGCTTGAAACTTATAAACACGACATCTTCGCACAAAATCAACGAGTTTAGCACTTAAATGCGTGGATGTATGACAAATAGAAACTAGTCGTTTAGGCCGGAAGTTGGCTTAGGGAGTCCCGTAGCGCAAGGGGTGGAAATACGGAGACTTAGTGCGGTTTCGTAACGCAAGGGGTGGAAATACGGTAACCCGGGGGTGGTAGGGATCACCGTGACGCAAGGGGTGGTAACACGGCAATCCATGTGGTGTTGAACGGTAGCGCAAGGGGTGGAAATACCGATAGGGGAAGTTTGAGGTAGCAAGTTGAGTCAGGATATTTGAGATTGTTGAGTTATGTGACTTGCGTATAGAATCGGAATAGAAGTTTATTTTACGAATCGATTGATCATTAAGCAACGCGCTTGTTTCCTTACCTTTCCCTCCACTGCATCAATCAGCTTGTTTGCATATAACCTCGGTTAAGATTTTCCTACTGGGCTAGTGTAGCTCAACAAAATCCTTCTTTTGAGGTTCGAATGTCGGGCAGTAGATTGCATGCAATGGTGTGCTTGGTCATGAAGATTCTTTTGAGGCTAACTTCATTTAGTTACTTCAACATCTTGTAAAGACTTACTTTTGATCAAAGATGGTTTTGTAACTAATTATTCAAGAATTTCTTTTTGACTAAATAGTTTGTAACCATATAAGTTGTTTGTACCTGTACTTGAGCATGATTTGGGTCGGAGTGTCAATATTGTAATTTCTTTTGAATTTGGGGACCTATTTGTAAAGCTAAACAGGTGGGAACTTTTGGGTATTATTATGTTATGCGAGGGACTTTTGTCGAAAAGACTTAATTGTTTATGTTGAAAATCGAGGGCGTGACAAATTGGTATCAGAGCGTCTAGGTTTGAATACTTTGAGACCGTGGGGAGACTTCTAGTCTCATGGGTTCAAAATGTCACGTCTTCTTGCATATCATACGCGTGCTTGTGTGAAATGACATTGGTTGGTTTATGTGGCACTGTATTTTAATATAGTTGAGTGGCGTGGAGTTGCTTGACCCGTGTTCGGATAGTTGGGGGCTTGACCATATAGGTGATGTGGTTGCCGTTGATTGTTCTCCTTTTTCTTTAACTCTTGTGATGGCATGAAATTACTTGTTCTGAGAATACGTGTGTTTGTAGAAAGTTAGGTCTTAATGTGATTGATGTGAGGTGATTAGACCTTGTGGATATTATGTCCTTGTGGGTGTTTTGTGTGTTTATCTTTGTCTTAGGCTAAATACACTTGGTGTCTATTTGTGTTATCTGGAGTGGTGAAGTTTGAATCTGTAGTGTGTCTAATATATTTCTGTTAAGAGATGTTTTGATTACTAAAGGTGGATGTATATGACATGTGTGAAACTCATTTTTTTTAAAATTTTGAGAATCTAATTCCGGATATTCAACCTGAAGTGCGACTGGCCATCGTGACTTCATGATTGAACATCTAGAAGAGATGCTCCTTAAACAAGATAAACAATGAAAGGATTTACTTTTTCTATAAAACTGAATCCAGATAGATCATGCAATGTCGTAGTCAAAAAAAATTTTGTATTTGCTCGTTGATTTCATGCTTTCGTATATGGGAATACCTAGATAAGTAAATTCGAGTTGCACAAAAAAAAGAGTTACGTTATATCGAGTATGCATGCTTAATGACCTTGTGCTATCTAGTGAGTTCATTGTGAATGTGTCTTTATATTTTTTTTAGAGGTGTGTTATCGTGTCTTTGTGAAAAACTGTTCGGTTTACAAAAGTTGGGGAAATGAGTTGTCGAAAGTGATTTTTTTTAAGTTTGATACGATGTCATGACAGGGTGTAAAGTGTTATGCCTCTGAATTAAAGGAATTCGATTACTTTTCTCTTAGATCAGTCGCTCCGAAGATTTTGCTTAAGTAAGTATTTGATTTTGAAGGGAATGTTAGTGTTGGAGGGGTCGAGTGCTTACTAGGATCTAAACTGAAATTAGTGGACTGATTGGTGGGTTGTGGAAAAACCAAAGAAGCTTTTAGGATACCTTATCTGCTTATCTTTATGAGATCGGGAAAATAGAGGAGTAAATCTCTTTTATGATAGTGAAGAACCCTTGAACATCTCTGGTTTTGAACCTTGAAGGAGAGGACTCAATCACTATTGTATGTCTTATTAACTGTTGACTGACGCATGTCTTTTGTAAATAATGTGCCTATGAGCCCGCTTGCTTAACACTTACATGCTTATGTGTGTTGTGCTATGTGGAGTATATGGTTATGTAATCTTACTTGCTTGGGAGTGAATTGGCACCCCTAGATGTTGTGCACTGTCGAATCTAGAACCAGGCATAAGATGAGTTGTTATAGCGTTATGACAAGTGATCTGGACCCGAGTTGTGAATCTTGTAAGGTCAATGAGTGTACTAGAGTTTGTAAGACGAAATGTAAGGAGACTTGGAGTTAAGTCTAGCTGGTTGTTACGAGCGACTACACCTAGAGTGGCTAGGGGCACCTTAAGTCTTACTTGTTTACTTTTCCTTTTTACATAGGCAATTAGGGCTGTAGGGCCGTTGACAGTTGAACGCCTCATGTAGTGTTGAGACACCCAAATGCGTCTTATTATCTTAAGTTATTTGACTAAGTGAATGTGGTCACGTTGTAGGGTTGGATAACTCGTTTATTTAGGTGGAAGCGATGCGTAATGACTATGGAAACTTTATGATTCAGGTAGAGGAATGTGAAATGGTCATATGTTACCCATAGCTAATATGGGTTTGAAAGATGAGAGATTACTTTCCTTTATGTTTTGTAGAAAGACAAGAGGGTTTAATTAGTGGAGGATTTGGGTAAATCGGGATGTATGAGTCATGTTTGGAATGTCGGAATATGTCTAATTATTATTGTAAAGGATTTAGAAGAGGGCACCTATGAAGCATTAGAGTTAATATTGCCTACATGAATTGGTATATATATATATTCTTGATACTTGGAGGGGTAGTGGTATGCTGTTATGATTGAAGGAATGTTATAAGAGATAGATAATGTGAGACGGTCGATGGTTAGATAAGAATTAGAAATGGGGATAACTGTACTATATAAAGGTCATGTGTAGCATAAATGAAGATTTGGATATCTGATGAAGCAAATGGGTATAGAAAATGGATTAAATGGATTTCACTTTTGACGATAACTCGACAAGTGAACTGTTGACGCGATGTATAAGTTAATTGATGTCGTGACGTGACGTTGAGTAGTAGAGCGCTTGTTTGACACTTGTAGTACGATGAATGGAATTTGGTAAAATTGCTTGGCAAGAAGTTATGGTTGATAAGTGTTGATGGGAGCTATATAGCTAAAGGTCTTTATAGGTATTAGCAAGTTAGACTATTAACGCGTGGTGATATCATAAAAGGGATCCGTTAGGTGGTAAAAAGAGATGTGAAACAAAGGTTGATTTTCTATGTGAAAGATGTGGAATTTTGTGTCTTTATTGAAATTGTATCGATTAGATTACATACGTGTGTTTGCTCTGTGAATTAGTTTTATTGGCGTGCTTTGTGCTGTATTGATTTGAGAAAATGTCAAATGGTGAAGCCGCTAGACTAGTGTGATTTGAGAAGCTGTAGTTAAGAATTGGATGTGAGGACTGCTGCAACGCAAGGGGTGGTAATGAAGAGGCCCAACATGTGGGTAATGTTTAGTGCAACGCAAGGGGTGGAAATGCAATGGGCGTGAATATGTGTCTTTTAATTGAAATTGTGAAAAGAGATCGTCATTTACACCTTGATTGCATGCTATTAACGTCGAATGTGAATGTTTGTGGTTTATGAAATGAATCGGGAAAAGTGAAGCATTCAGATGAGAAACTGTGATCATTGAACTGAGTTTGGCACCTAGGATCGCTGGAAACGTCGATACTGGTTTTGTTGTCTCCTTATAGACTTTTCAATTACTGCAACCTATTGTTATGATATCGGTATAGACCTTTATTTGGTATGAATGCACGTTTAGTAATTGTGATGTAATATACGTATTGTGAAGAGTTTATGACGGTACTTGTGTATTTGACTTATAAGGGAAACCCGATAAAAAGGAAAACTTGGTTAGAAGATAGATTTGACGCTAGGAAGGAAGGCGTACGTGTGTTTGAAGGCGTTCGTGTAGGTGACCCGAACCTCTTGGTGAGATGTAACTCTATGGAATAATTGGAACCTCTTGTCCCAACTCCTTGTTCTGTTTCAGCTTATGGTTTAATGATAATTTTGTGTGTCTCTCAATTTCTTAACTATAGTTTTAGTAAGACGAGTGACAACTTAGTTAATTCTTCGTAAGATATTGATCGAGCTAGGCTAGTTTGGACATTGAGGGCGTATGTCGAACTTGAGTTGAGATCCTTATTTGGGATGTCGAGCGAGCATGGTGAAACATGTGGGGTAGTGAACCTTTGTTTCAAGATTTGTTACGGGTGTACAAGTCTGAAATTCACGATTTTACTGAAACGGGTAGTGTTTTGTGAAATTGGTTCTTTAAAATAGTCCATTTTTGAAATTGGAAATGGTACCACCATGGAGTCAATTGCATTCTAGTGGAAGCAGCCCCATAGCTAATTCTTTACTATGTCATTAGATTGTCGTTGTTTTGAAACAACCAAGTGAGGTGTTTAGCGTGATTGTTGCAAATATCTTTCAAAAACGAATTTTTTCTTCCAATATTTTTGTAAAATTTCGTCATAGATGGGCATGCTACGAGGCCTTTTAAACTACTCAGGCTTAAGTCTTCAACAAGGTTAAATATTCTTCAAAACTACTTAATGACTTATGACAATACGCTCATGCTTTAGAAATTGTAAGTTGGAAACTTTTGACCATCGTTCAATTTAGACTTCATCATGTCAGACTCATTAACGTCGAGTTAGCATTCGCCAGTTCCGAGGGAGCTTGTCTTGAGTTAGTGTTGAAAATCATTAGAACTTGTTGATTAAGTCTCATGTGGCGAGGTTGTTGAGTTACAACGTCAAAAAATTCTACCATCCGTCTGGACACGGTCTGGGAAATCGGAATTGACTAGTAGAAAGTGAAATGAGTGGATACGAGTTGTGAGACCGAGATTGGTTAATAATATGATTACCATTCGTACGAATTCTATGACTTCGGGGTCTGATGTGTGTTGATGTTGGAAGTTGGTGATTGCTTTGATAAGAAGCTATGCTAGTTAACTGGAGTACTACAGAGTTTTCTGGCGTTGTGGACACGGAAGTTGGTGGATACGAAGCGCTGTGTGGTAGGCGCGGCCTTTGAGAGTAGGATTCTTGATCAGGTATTTTCTTTGCTTTATATAAATTTCGGGACGAAATTTCTTTAAGGAGGATAGATTGTAGAGACCCGAATAAATTTAATTCTTGAAGTATTTATTAAAGGCTTAAATTCGGAAGAATATGGTTATTTGGGTGATTATTGGATTGAGGTTTTAAGTGAAGGAATAGAAGCTTGAGGGAGTGAGAGTGTAATTTAAAGGTATATGGGTATATAAGGTGTGTGAGTGTGTGGTAGAGGATTATTTTCATCCTCCATTCTCTCTCTCATCCGGCCTCTCCCTCTCTCCCAGCCGAACTCCCTCTCTCTCCTCATCTCACTCAAAACTTGCTCCAACACTCCAAAACTTCAAGAAAACAATTCCCTCCGGCCTTGCAATCGCGTTCTTAGGCTTGAAAGTCCTTGGGTTTCTCCGGGTAAAGCTTCAATCGAAGTCTTGAGGTTCGAAAAGGCTAGGGCTTGCTCAAAACTCGTAGATCTTGGTTATCGTCGCGAGGTAGGAACTTCTTGACCTTTTTTATATGTTTACTTGTTGTTGTGATGTAGAATAGAGTTGTTGATGGCTGGATTTGGTTGTGGTTCGTACGCTGAAATTCTGCAGAAAATTCCCAGTTGGTACGGGTACTGCATTTTTGCAGTACAGGTACCAGTCCGGATTGGAGCCTTTTTGCACCAGTACTGATCCCTGGGTACGGGTACTGAGATTTTCCAGTACGCGTACCACCTGGAAAATTTTGATCTTTCTTTGCTTCTTCATTCCATTCATGTCCCTTGGCCTTCCGACGTCTAGCACACCTTCCAATATCACTTTCCATCATTCTTGGGACTCGGTGGCAGGGTGCCACATGTGGCCTCGGGGTACGGCTACCCTTAGAATTAATCCACGGCGTCAAAACAAATCTTTTTCATGTGATTTGCCTGAAACTTATAAACACGACATCTTCGCACAAAATCAACGAGTTTAGCACTTAAATGCGTGGATGTATGACAAATAGAAACTAGTCGTTTGGGCCGGAAGTTGGCTTAGGGAGTCCCGTAGCGCAAGGGGTGGAAATACGGAGACTTAGTGGGGTTTCGTAACGCAAGGGGTGGAAATACGGTAACCCGGGGTAGTAGGGATCCGTGACGCAAGGGGTGGTAACACGGCAATCCATGTGGTGTTGAACGGTAGCGCAAGGGGTGGAAATACCGATAGGGGAAGTTTGAGGTAGCAAGTTGAGTCAGGATATTTGAGATTGTTGAGTTATGTGACTTGCGTATAGAATCGGAATAGAAGTTTATTTTACGAATCGATTGATCATTAAGCAACGCGCTTGTTTCCTTACCTTTCCCTCCACTGCATCAATCAGCTTGTTTGCATATAACTTCGGTTAAGATTTTTCTACTGGGCTAGTGTAGCTCAACAAAATCATTCTTTTCAGGTTCGAATGTCGGGCAGTAGATTGCATGCAATGGTGTGCTTGGTCATGAAGATTCTTTTGAGGCTAACTTCATTTAGTTACTTCAACATCTTGTAAAGACTTACTTTTGATCAAAGATGGTTTTGTAACTAATTATTCAAGAATTTCTTTTTGACTAAATAGTTTGTAACCATATAAGTTGTTTGTACCTGTACTTGAGCATGATTTGGGTCGGAGTGTCAATATTGTAATTTCTTTTGAATTTGGGGACCTATTTGTAAAGCTAAACAGGTGGGAACTTTTGGGTATTATTATGTTATGCGAGGGACTTTTGTCGAAAAGACTTAATTATTTATGTTGAAAATCGAGGGCGTGACAGTGAATATTATCTTCCTTTTTCCTGAAAAAAACTTTTAAAATCTAAACCGTTTAAAATATTTTTGGACGATGAAATTGAGAGCGATTGAAGAGCAGTGGGATAGACTTCCTGTTGGGATTTTGCACATGGACATGCACCTGAAACTTGTCTGCTGTGGTTTTTTGCTTGGAGGCTGGGAAAATGGTTTCCCCAATCTCTATCCATTGTCGGTCTTTACCGGTTCACATGCTGTTTTCCAAGCACAATTTTGCTAGCAACACGTACATGTACAAGTCGGATCAAAAAAGCAAAAATATGTACGAGTATTTAAAATAAACACTTTTTTTTTTTTTTACCATATTTTATAGTTAACGGGAGATAGTGAGAAGTTAGGCTACTCTATCACAATAGAAACAAATCAGCCCACTGATTAAAAAAAAAAAAAAGAATAGAACAGACATTACTTGTGAATTGTGATTTCAAAATTAGAACACTTGTGAGTTCACTTGCTGCCAAGCATCTCCCAGTAGAGCGGCCGTTTCGGTTGGCCGTTCATATCGGCAATCGATAGCTCGGATCTTAAATGAGTAGTAGACGATTCAAATTTATATGCGTTCGAATTTGATCCGAGCCGTCAGTACCAAAATGAACAGCCCAATCGACCGCTCGACAATATCCCCGGGTCCGGTGATTGTAATGGTAGACTCAAACGTGTCTTGTTTTTACCAGAGACAGGGAGAAACCGCAGTGACGGTTCAAGAAGAAAACCCACGTGACGGCCTGACACTGGTGGCCCGGTTTCATGGATATCTCTCTGTACTATTGAAAAAGACCGCTGCAACGTACTACTTTTGTTTATTATTAAATAATAATAATACGAGATGGAGTATGCAAGAAGCTCTCGTAGCTCAGTTGGTTAGAGCACCCGTTTAGTAAGCGGGAGGTCTTGAGTTCAACTCTCAACGAGAGCAGAAATTTTTTTCCCCCGGACCCACAGTCTTTTTCTTTTCTATATATATATATGCAAGAATGGAATATAATCTCTGTTGGATAACTTTCAATGCTAACCAATTTATTATTTTCCGCATTCAAAAAAGTTAAAACAAGTAGCGATTTGGAAAATAATATAACTACATTGAAAAATAATAATTTATTTTCAAATTATATGGACTCGTCATCAGTGGATTTTTTTAACTATTTTTTTTTTTATGTGGGATTGTTTAATGGTCTAGGTTTTTTTTTTCCCAAGAAAGGAGAGCAAAAAAATAGTTTAAAACCAAATTAAATGGGTCAAGTGAAATATTATGAAACATGAGGTCTAAATTAAGAAAAATAAAACTTCAGATTGGGTTTTTAAGCGAACTTTGCGGGAAAAATTAAAAAGTAAAGAAAAACTATAAGCAAACAGAAAGAATAAAAGCGACCTATCCACCATGGTGTGAGCACCATCGAGATTTGAGAAGAAACGTTCTTCAAAGTCGAGGAGGACACATATATTGAGAAAGACATTTATTAGAAGTTTTGATGCCGATTATATTATCGATGTTTTTAACGACATAAAAAAAGGTCACAAATCAAGATGTCTCACTTTTGTAAATAAAATAAATTAAAATTACTCTTTTTTTGGTACTATATACATGCATACGACATACCTCACTTATTATACTATTATTATATTGTTTTAATTTCTTCTAAAGTCAATAAATATGCATATTGTGGTTCATCTTTTTAATTTTTTTAGTATAATTTTCGCACTCACTAAGATAAAATCCCCGCTCCGTCCCTGCACGGAAATGACAACACAACAAAATTATAATGAGATAGTCAAAGATTAACATTTTCATATTGAGATCAGTCAAGATTGTTTCACAAGTTTTCAATTTTTTTGTTCGTGATTTGTGAAGTTATACTATCAATTTTGAAACATACATAAACGCACGCTCTCTTTTATTCAAGTTTGGCATAGTTAGCATCTTGTGAAGAAAAACCTATTTTCAGATTCTTATTTTGTGCCGATAAAGAAAAACCTATTTTGGGAACTTACGATGCGATGAGCGCATTAGGTGAGCCAACTATAATGGAGGAATTAGAGTTAAATTTAATGTTGCTTAGTTTTATACGCGAATAAAATCCCGAAACGTTTTTAAACCATTATCCAAACGTTTTTATAGATTCTAATTATAATTCAATGTTTGCAAATCTATAATTAGACAATCAAAATTTTAAAATAAATAATTGACTCTCAAACAACCCCATTGTAATAGCTTAGAAAAGCTTTCGAGTGTTGGACCACTTCAAAGAAAATGGTCAAAGTTTGCTGCGGCTCGTCTAAAGGGGCATGTAGTGGCAAAGATTCAACCAGATATTAATTCCTTTAATTTATCTTCCCTTTTCTTCATTTTTTCGTACTTTTTGGGAGAAGTTAGGAGGAATCCGTTATCATTTTTGGAGATTTGGTCTCCAAAATAAAAGTATAGTCTCTATATTTGGATACTCAAAAATAAATTTGGAGACCAAATCTCTAAAAGCGACGATGATTTCCTCTAACCTTCTCTCAAAAAGTAGGAAAAAATAACAAAAGACGAGATAAATTACAAATTTTCCCTCAATAGGTCACATACATTTTCCTTCTGTACTTTCCATGTGCACTGGTAGAGCCGAGTGCAGACAGTTGCTGTCTTTCTTTCGGCTGATGACCGTTGCCTTCTTGTGGTCTTTGCGTAATACCTGAATCTTAAGCCATGAGAATTGGATTTGGAGATGTTGTAGGTCACCTCCCGTACTCTACAGCGTGTAGTGTTGCCGATCCGGTAATCCATTTCGGCACGGACGACTCAGATTTAACACGACAATGGTATCAAAAACACCTTCTTCTCTTCTCGACCAGGCTCTCTAGTTCCATTTGGACCCCAGGGTCCTTTAGCCACACATGCCTCTGGAGCTAAGCTACCAGGACAGGGAAACCCGAAAAACGCATTGCAAACATCAGCTAACTAGAGGAAAAGGAATCACATATACCAATCCAAGGAGGCGGCCCAGGCACACAACATGCACAATATTCGGCACAGCCTGTTTATATGGCAGCGTCTCATTGGTAACATAACAATTCGTTATTTTTCAACTACTAAGGAGACGCGGCCACCTTAGCATGTCGTACAAAATGTTGCGTATGTTGTGTTCATAGACTATGTGCCTGTCCAATACTCCCAACTTGCATATCGTACAGGAACATGGAAAATTTGTCATCTTATCAATGGTGGAAGATAGAAAAAGAAGGCGTCTCAACGTATGAAACTATATAAGCCCTATGTGTATTATACTGATTCTTCATTAATTAAGAAGCTTAGAACATAAATATCAAGCTCCTCACCCACCGTATTACTATGCACAACTTATGATCCTATTTATACACCACAACCAACGCAACAAACATCGAACCCACCAGTGCATCGGATTCTCCAACAAACCTTGTCAACACCCCTCCATATCGCGCCACCGGAGGTAAAGTAACCCTGCACGGTAATGCGTGAACGCCCCCGCCACCACCAGCACATGAAAAATATTGTGACTTTGGCCCGCAATGTCAAACTTACCGGGCATCCACCTCTCTGGAATCCTCATGGCATAAATCAAAGCCCCTATTCCGTAGAATAATCCCATCAAAACTTCGTACCCAGTAGTATAAATTGCCTCTGGGCGGTTCCAGAACAAGAAAAGCTTGTGCAGGATCGGAGCTATCCCGGACACGCCCATCCCGAAAAAAAGGGATGCACGAATGTGACGGTATTCTGGTTTCTGGAAGACGGGAAGGAGAGAAGCCAACATCGTGGCGATCCCCAAAAGGGTGATGAACCCGAGGTAGAGGTTGCAGAAGAAGGGGTAGCACATGAAGGAGTAGTAGACGGGAGGGTAGAAGGAGGTTGAGATGAGAGCTGAGATTCCAGCGTAGTCAAGCCTAAGCATGATGTATGAAAGCCGTGGGGAATGGCACGCGAGTAGGTGGCACGTGCTGCTGGCAAGCAAGCAGAACATGGCCCCACCCAAGAAGACAAAAAATGGCCACCGCGTGATTGGATGGAACATCAGGGGTGCAATCGCGTTCGCCAGGTCTTCTTTCGCAGTCCGCTGCATTTTGAGCAAATAAAAGAATTAAGAACTTTTAACGTTTCAGGGAAACAAAAAATTTCTGTGTTCGGTTGCCATTTTATTTTAGTTTTAGTTTTGTTTTCCAATCATTACCCTATATATTTCTCCAATCATTACCCTATATCTCCAATTATTAATTTCATTTATCTCTTTATCTCTTTCCCACCATTACCCCTCTCTCCAATCATTATCCTATTTCTCTCTTCACCCACTACCAAAACTAAACTAAACTACCAACCAAACAAAGCCAACCTTCAAGGCATTACATATAATCAAATTTTGTTGTCATCCCTATCATCTATATTTTGAAATCTGGGGATCCAATTAGCAGATAGTTGGAGTAGAAAGCGACAGTGGTATCAACTGCTATTTCGCATAAATTTTCTCCTCAAATAAGTTTCATCTACAAGAACTGTGAAGTTCCTCCTGAAACCGCATCGCAGCAAAGTAAATTGTATTAACATGACAATGGCATTAAGCACTAAGTAGTAGTATTGATGAGAACAGCTGTAGTCTAAGCATAATGTATCGATTAAACCAAACCGAGCCTTATGTCCCAATCACTTGGGGTCGGCTACATGAATACTTTTCCTCCATTATGCTGTAGTCTAAGCACAATGTATCGATTACCAAAATTTAAACCATGTTTGATATTCAGACTCAAATTTTAGAACTAATTATAACAGGACACTATATTTGATAGAATTTACTCCCATGTCTTACTATGTCTAGAGGATAACAATTCAAGTACACAACTTTAGAAGCTCCGAATGCGAAGGCCCTCACTCAAACAAGGATGTCACAAACACAGAAAGATTACTCATAGATAAGGTGTCTTAAACTAGAAGCTCAAAGTGACATGGAGAAGTTGTCACAAAATCAGATTCCCCAGAGACTAAAATAAAAGTGCCACAGATTTAACCATAAGATGTTACAATAACTTTGGTTCAGTTTGGACAAATTTCTCAGCCTCCAATATCAAGATCCACGTATCTGGCACAAAAGTATAGGTGTTGAATCACTATTGTATGAGAAATCTCAAGCAAATGGCCTGTGAAAGTTTTGAGTCCTAACTCATAACTAGGTAAGCTAAGATTAAAGGCTCAAGACTACAGTTCCCAAATCGCAACAAATGATTAATGTTTTGCTGTGGACACCATTAAAAAAGTTTTTTGCCCAACATAAAATTTTTGAAGAGTTCGACAGTCTACTTGGTTCCTTGGATGTTAGAAGATCCGAACCAAAAAAACAGAGCTCAAAGATGAAGCTAAAGAGGGAGGAAGTTCAACTAAATTGCAACAGACTCGTACACAGGTGTTAAAATTTGCTGAAGCAAAAAACGGTGACAAATATTCCAATAGCATGTGCTGATTGCCTGACAATACGATACCAAAGGAATCATGATATGCATGCAACTATTTGGCCAAACCTGGAAACAATTAACCACTTGTATTGACATGGAACGTATAGGATAATGCCCAGAGTATGATTCAGAAGGGGAAAATGTTCCAAGACCTCAAGCCAACCAATGAAGAAGGGCTACAGATTTGCAGCATTTGCCCAAAACTATTAGACGGGAGAAGATTTTATTAGCAACCACAAAACCAACGAGGACCTTACCAGAACACCAACATCTGTGCGGTTCACATGAAATAACCTCTCAGGCAAACACTTTGTGAGGAGATCTACGACATGCCAAGTCGATGGTGATGGCAGCAAACCCATCGAAGGCAACGACTTTGTGAGCTCCTCACGAAGTCTGTGCAAATCAGGCATGTTGGGTAAAGAAGGCAGGCAAGCCAAAAATTCTGCATGCAGTTTGTGGAGATCAGCTCTCTTCAGCACATCAGGGATATGTTGCAGACTGTGGAAATCCACAACCTTTGGAACCTTCATTGCAGTATATATTGTCAAGGCCAGAAAAAGGAAGAAGCCAATCAAATGCCTGTAGCAAAATGAAATTAAACTTCAAGGCATGTTAACGTAGACTTGAGCTTACAAAGTTAAATGGTGAGTTACACATATCCTAAGCATAGCCATTTCTCGGAACAACATATTGCACATGGTGAGTTACATATATCCTAAGCATCGCCATTTCTCAGAACATATTGCAGGCATTTACCAATACGGTAGTGACACAGAACCAACAGTAGCAACTAGCAAGACAACAAACCTTGTTTTTAGAGTCTCAATAGTGGTAAATGGTAATTAAAAATCTCAGGCAATCAAAAAGCCCAAGGGCACAACCTCAAAAAATAAAACTAACAGGGCATATAACTAGCAGAACATGTTTGTGTGCTCACAAGTCACAACACCCAAGCAAATTTTGCAGATGAACATAATTTTATCATGCCCATCTCAACTACACTTAATTGAAAAGAGCTTAAAACAATAAGAACCTCCTTTGTCCCAAGAGTCATTGTGTTCCCTGTAAACAAAGTTCTGCAGTTGAGTTCACCCGAAAAAGAAAGTTATGAAGTTAAACTGGCAACAAAAGAACAAAAAAATTAAGTTTCGACATTGTATTACTATTCTCCATCATCATAGCCCAAAATAGTGCAACCTACAAAAGGGTTGATCAAATTGTGCAGGAATAACCAACCCCTGTAATAGCTCAAAAGTCTATTTTCAACACAGAATCCAGAGTAATTTTAGAGGACCTTTACTTTATTACTCTTTTTTGGTTAAGGCAAGCTTGTAAAGCTGACAACATAGAGAGTGAGCATTTGCAAAAAATGGAAAAGTAACAATGTGCAGTGTTATGCGGCATTATTACTCCCATCATTTGGCTTAGATTCCCATACATTCTTCAAAATGGACAACAAAAAGAAACTTTACACAGTATCATTTTTCTTTAGTTCAGCAGGTGGTAGGCAAAGAGGATAAGACATTCATCGGGACCAAAAAACCAAGGCATAAGGCGTAAACCCCCTATCATCCTCGAAAAATGATGCTGATAAAACTTTGGGTAAAATTAAAGTTGTTTATACAATGTTACTATCATTTTCCAAGGATTTTGACTACCCCTCTAGGAAGAGTCAATAAAAGTGTTACTATCAATTTTCTTTTCTTCACTTCAGACCCGACCAAGAGTTTATCTACTGATTCACCATGCAAAGTAAAAGACAGTTCTCGAAGACTCAGTTAAGTAACTTCTCTCAACCTAAATTGGTTTCACTTCGCTTTTTGCCTCAGGAGGGAAACTAAATACGTCTCTTGAAACGCCAAGATTGAAGAATTGTTCCAAGCTTCTAGTCATATCTAAGAGGAGCGAGGACAGCCCATGGAGATGCAATTAGTAATGTAGGGAGATCTTGAACATTGAGCACAAGATGAAAGCTTTGGTTGAATGATGCATCCCCTAACTGATTCCATGGAGGAAAACTTGGCCAAAGAGAGGCATCCACACAGGGTTCTTATGTTGGTGATAATTTGTCTCCTTAGCTCGTATTTCTTAATTTTCCTTTCTCTCATTTTTTTTTTATCGGCTTTCCTTTCTCTTTTTTATGCTTTACTAGTGTAATTCTGCGTGCTTTGCACGGTGTTGTGTGCTCATTGGTGTAATTGTTCATGTATGTAAGATAGTTCAAATTAAGATTTAGTTATGGAAATAAAGAAGTCATAAGAGTAAGTAATTGAGTGAAAGGTCATTTTTACAAACTCAAAAAAAAGAAGAAATTTTATAAGCAATGCAAAAGGAGTTCTTGTACGGAAAAAATAACATAAAGAACACTAATTTGGAGTACCAAAATATTTTTAATTTTGTACACTCAAATAATTAATTAAGGCTATTGTAATTTCACAGATCATGCAAGTAATTTAATCCAACATATGCACTAAAACTGAAGAGAGTCACAAATGACTCAACCTTGTTAAAAAGAAGATTATAAGGAACAGTATTTCTGATTCCATCAGGACAAATTAAACATTGCATAAACATAGATCAAAGAAATATGTATTTGGATTAAAATATAAAATCCTTCTCAAACAATAGCAACAATAATCAAGATAATGTCATGGATTAGATTCTAAAATTGTGCAAATAATGAGGCTTTTTCGTCCGTGTGTTTTGGAAAATAACTGTTTGATTGGCTGGATTAGACATGAGATTAGATCACATGTACCATGAAACCAAGTTTCAAGCGGTTGAACGCAACACTTGGTGGAGGGACTAAAGTTATACTATCCGTTTGACAACTAATACCACAAAACATTGGGATACGCAATATCTTATGGCGTGTTAGGGATAATTCCCTCACCCTTTTTCCAGTGGGATCCATACGAGCATAAATCCGCCACTAATAGTCAGATCAATCAAATGGGGACTAAATTTATTACATCGAAAAGACGAAAAAAAGATAATGAACATCAAAGTATTCTATTCCCATAGGAGCATTATGGAAAACAACCCACAACAATCTGACAATAAAGACGGGGGAGTTTGGTGAAAATCTTACGTCCAGACATTGAGGGTCTCGTTATGAATGGTGAAAATGCTTAGCAAAATCTGCTTTAACGGCCATTCGGATCGATAATGCCCAATAATGTACTCATTGTCCTTCAAATACGCAGGCAACGAGTGGTACTCCACCAGCTCGTATTTCACCTTCTTCCACAATCTCTTCCCCTTCCCATCTTTTTTCGAAGAACGGTCGAGTGAATCGTCATTCGGTTCGGAACAAACCCTAGCATCCTCGCAAGCTTTTGGATTCTTACCCATCATCTGTTCACACCAAGTTCAAGCGGAAATTAAGGAAATTCATGTAAATTCGCTTATAAAGACATCAATTGGCTAGCCATGGTAGAAAATAATAATCACTGAATAGGTAGTCAAAGAATTGTCATCAATAACTGCATACGCATACAACCACATATACAAATATATATACCTGTAATGGAAGAAGTGCGCCGGCGGAGAAGACCCAGAAGGAGATTCTTTTGTATAATTGACAAGAGCTGAAGAATAAACTCAGGTGGATGAGTATGAGAGAGAAGGAAGAGGATTTCGAATGATAATGGAATACAAAGAATTGGCAAGAAGGAGAGAGAGGGAGAGAGAGGGAGGGAGGGAGGTTCGGAGATCACAAGAAGAGGATGATTGCTCGTTTTAAGGTTGAGGATTTGGCACGGTTAAGAGCAAGTTTGCCGGCTACTTTAAAATAGCTATAATATAGCTATTTGAGAGGTGTTTCATTTTCGTGGAAAAAATACTTTTTAAAAAAATGAGGTAATTTTAAATTTAAAAATTATATATTTACAGAAATAATTTTTTTTTATCAATATGAATCTTTTAAATGGTGAAAAAAAATTGAAAAAATATTTTTAATTTTCTTTATATTTGAATTTGAAATTACTTCCGTTTGAAAAAAAAATTACTTTTTGGGAAAATGAAACACTACCTTAGCTCCCAAAGAGGGAAAAATATCGTTAAAGCAGACGAGCTAAACAGGGAGCCAATTTACCTCCATCTATAGTTATAAGGTAAAAATAGCTAACAACTGTTCACAAGCAATTTATTTTTTATTATTTCCTCTCTCTCTTAATATTTTAATAAAGAATAGGTAAAATGAATATATTAGTGTAGTGTTAAAAAAATATGAATAATTAAAATGAAAAATATACACTGTTGAAGAGCTTTTTTAGCAAATAAATGATACACTTGGTCTAAGAATTTAGGACAACGACTTCATGAAAAATAGGAGCGATGATGGTAGATAATTGGGGAAATTTCAAAGAAGCACCTCAATATCTCATATTTGGGGAACTTCACTTCAATATCTCGTAAACATCTGAATTATTTTGATTTTGCTTTTTCAAAAAAAAAAAAAAACAACACCTGAAGTTAATCTCGTGGTTGTGAAATTGGGCACCCGAGTCTAGAGTTGCAAAACGAACCAAACAGCTCAAGCTTAGCTCGAGCTCGGCTAGACTTGTAGCTTGTTCAAACTCATTTAAAAAAAAATAAGCCAAACTAAATCACGTTTTTTTTTTTTAATGAATTCAAACCAAGTTTGAGTATGAGTGTTTGGCTCAATAGGCTCGTGAAAAAAGAAGCCATTCCTTAAATATTACAAGTATAGAGGTAGATTTAATAGATGTTCCAAAATATGAGATTTGCGCCGCCATTTCATATGGATATTTTCATCAATGTGACAATACCATTGCATTCAAATACAAAATATAAAAAAAATATATGGAAATTTAAGTTTTTAAAAGTTTTTAATTTAATGGATGTAACTAGTAACTGAATTTTATGTTTATGAATTTTTTTGGGCTGCTAATTTTGGCACTTTCTTTTTTGTTAACGTCACTCTTCTACAAGTGTATTTTTCGTGTACAAATATATTTGTAAGGGAGTAAAATTAACAAAAAAGATAGTGGCAAAATCGTTTCCCTTTTTTTGCCTAGATTTATGACTTTAAATTAGCTCCTTTCATTTTGGAACTGTTAAGGAGTCTAGCTTAAAAGCGCGAAACTTTAAGATTTTAAGTTCGTACTTAGAAAACTCGAAATGGGCTTGCATATTTCACAAGTCAAACCAAACTTATCATGAACACAAAATTTAAGTTTGAGCCGAGCTTGAACTATTAATCCCAAAAAGTTTCAAGCTCAAGCCAAACTCAAAAAAATGTAATAAAAAGTCAAGCCAAGCTTGAGCAATATTGTGCTTGACTTGTTTGGTTCGATTAACACCCCTACCGGAGTCCTATTTCCGTCCATTTGATGACGGAAAATGCACACCTGTCACCTGCCTTGTTCTTGAGCTGAAATTGAGCATGAATCTCAGTCATCGCTAAATGTAAGAGCATTTTCAATCCTTATCCATTTTACTATTCATATCCAAAGTTTGAGTAAAAAACTTGAAAATTCATCTCCAATGTTATATTTATTTGCCTAGCATTTTGAGTTCTACCCATTTTCCTACTCAAATTTGGGGAACTCAAACCCATACTTATTCCGTGAAAAAATAAAATAAAAAAAATACCCATCTTTTTAAAACCCTCTTTTCATTTTCATCAATTATCAATCAATTACAAAGTATACCACTCATTAATATTAGGAGAGCAATGCTCCAGGAATCACTCCAATCAATCCCTGGGCCATGACGCCAAAGGAAACCGAGACCAGAGACGACAACCAGAAGGCCAATTTAGGATTGTAACTACCTCGGCGACCCGTTTGTGGTCGATAGTTTCGACATCTGACTTCCGAGGTAATATTTGCAATTTCTCGTTTCTTTTCTCTCCCTTTTTAATGGTTTATATTTTTTATGTTTCTGATTTTTGAAGATGAGGAAGTTTCCCTAATTGATACTAAACTTTGACTTTTTCGACTGAATTGAATTTTTACATTATCAGGAATTTTCTGTGATTGGTGTTGAAGTGCTCTGAATCGCTCTAATTCTTGTAAATTGAACAGGACTGCAGCTGAATCTGCCCTAATTGCTTCACTTTTTTTGATTGCTTCTGTATTTGCCTCAAATACTGTTCAGTGATTTATCAAATATGAACTACTTTAGTCAGCACAGAATTATGGTGAAATAAAGAGATAACATCTGCATTTCTATTTACTAGCGTCTTGCTCGTTCGATGCACAGGGACAGAAAAAAACATCGGCCAAATTTTTTTTTCCTGTTGTCCTGTGCATGTCAGCGTGTATGGCTCTTAGAATTTACTCCCTATTCTTGTAAAAGGAATTAGGAAAATTCTACCACAATAAAAAAAAAAAAAAAAAACTCCCTCCGTCCCATGGTCCTCTACGGTTTTACGTGCAATTTTCAATTGCTTATATCTCTCAATGTATATTAGTATTTAAAATATGCAATATGAATCTTGTTTGATATATTTCTATAAAACAATGTTTTCAAAAACATAAAAAAAAATATATATATACATTGAGAGATATAGATAATTGAAAATTGCACGTAAAACCGTAGAGGACCAAGAATTTGGGACGGAGGGAGTAACAAAGAAGGAAAGAGAGAAAGAAGATAGGTTTCAAGCAAAATAAAGTATATATTTTGTTATGTATTTGGTTATACTTAGTTTCATTTTCAAGCAAAATAATGTATATATTTTACATTTCGTAAAAAGTGTAGAATAATGAATAAAAAGATGGAAAAATGAGGAAATTCCATGTAAGAGAGAGTTAAGGAGAGAGCTTCTCTTTATTTTAGGTAACTCCATTCTTTTAGTATATAGTATAGATTTGCACATATTATATATACATTTGTATACATATTTAAGCAACACGTACTTGAGGATACATGTGATTCGAAATACAATATTCAACTCAATTCCATCAATAAATCTCTCAAAATCCCACAAGAAAATCAAGCCAAAATGCAAATAGATTTCTAAAAAAAAAAGTACCGACGAAGATGATGGATACGAAGAGATGTAAGACAAGAATTTAGGTGATTTGCAAACCTCAGTTCTTAGATGTCGTCGATATTTTTATTTACATATGCATACATCTTTAAGGCTTCAAATATCTCAAATGCAACCATTTGTAGTTTGTTGACATTTGAGAAATAGAAACTAGCATGATGCTTGGAAAGCCATTTATAAGAGATAGGCGATGTGAAGGGCCTTGCTAACCATTGCCCACTAGTTAGTGGATCATTTAATATAATGACAATTAAGTGATAATTTCAATACACTTATTTCAAATATCAATACATTTTCTTGGGTATCGATACATCTTTTATACATCATCCACCTCCCTAAAGGCGGTGGTTAGCATTTTTTCCCTTCCTAGAATAGTATAGACAGAGGTCTCATCGTCCTGTGCTTACGCTGAAAAACTTTATGACATCAATGCTCTGTTCACCACACCAGAATTTAACACTCTTGATCAAATTATCAATTTGAAGAGAGCTTTATAAGAATCCAACAAGGAGGAACTTCCTATTCTCCCTGATTGGTATGCTGGGCTCCATAATTGAAACACTAACACAAACGTGGTTGTTCTAAGTATGAGAAAGCAACTTATGATTGGCATGTTAATGATTGGTATGTAATATGTATTCACCCAAAAAAAGAATTTGAGTGTTATTTTTATGCTTTGTCCATATCATGCCACTTCATGGTCCTTGCTTGTTTCTGTCTTCTAACTCTTAAATAGCCATGGTTTGCGATCAAAAGAATTTTGTGCATATGTTCATATATGTATACAGCTCTGGTGCCTATTGTGGGCTACTACTAGTAACTGGGTTTAAGCATTGTGGGTCATATTAGAATGCTCTTTGTTCAAGTATCAATAGGTTGCTTGGTTTGAGATAAATGGTATTAGAACCAACACCCTTTCCAAAAAGGGTCTTCTGGTAGAAGAATAGACTATCCGGAGAGGTTTAGAGGCGAAGGTAGTGTACATGTGCCCTACTATAGGGCATAGGCTTGTTTTATCTGTTTATGGGCTGCTATCCCGCATCACCAGCCAGGAGAAGACCATTAAATGAATGAAGTTACTTGCGCTTGATTCGTGTTTATCTTGATCAAGGTTCATTCGAGATTGACTTGTTGGTAAGCAAAATAAGCTTGAATATGTTCGAAAACTCAGAAATTTTGCGAGGTTTCTCAAAGTCGACTCAATAGGCTTATTCTGCGAACAAAAGAAAACCGAGCTAATCTAACTCTACATGGATCATCTCGATAAAGATCGTTTGAGTTCAGTCAACTGATTAGGCTTAAACACGTTAAAGGCTTCTTAAGTTTGTTAGTCAAGTTTAAACAATCAACTTGACTAGATTTGGTTCTTCGATAGCCCTAATCAGGGCATTCATCGAAGGGAGATGAGAACAACTACCCCGTATTGTTATGGGATAACAAGAGTACCCTTCAGTTGCTACTATCACGACAAAGGGAGATGAAACACTTGCATAGTTTTATTCTCATTAGCCTCAAGTGCTTCCATCACAACAACAGAAGAAGAAAATTGCAGATTTTTCGCGTTTGGCTTTTTCCGTATCTTTGTTGATTATGAGAGAAAACAATTCACTGCTTGGTTGGTAGCTCGGTCTCTATTTGGCTTGGGGTCCGGGGCAAATACTTATATGTACCATAAATTTTGTTGCATTTGATTGTCAAAATCTCTTCGAAAAGAAGGTGGCATCTTTTCACAACGTCCTGTGCATACAGATCCAAAAGTATGATTCCCGTCCTTTTTTCAAACATATTTTTCCTTCTTTTGTGTTTTTCTTTCATTAATTCTTCAACAGATCCAACATTATAGTACAAGCTACCGATAGAGACTTACTTCACTCACTCTCTCATGGACTATGACTATATTCGGATAGCTGGAATTCCGACCAATTGTGCATAGCACAGCTGCTGCTGCAATTGCTGATGGTCTATGTGTAGGATTTCGTAAGAAACCCTAAACCCAAGAACTCATGTCAAACCATTGTAGAAAATAATTATCGGATGCGTACCTGTCGCCATGGAGGATGAAAACCTTAGTGTGTGGTTATTCGTCTTCCGTCTCCAAAACTCTTCTCTTGATATTGACCTTAGTCTCACACACGATGGGTTGGTATGAGAAAAGAGGCTATGGAGCGGGGACCTTAACCACATATTTATAAGCCCCGGTTCCATTATAGCCCATCATAATAGATGGAACCATATTGGGCCTTTTAATTGGTCTCTACATATATATTATTAGCCCACACCACTTAACGCGCACAGCTTGACCCAAATATGTGCTAATAGAGACGTGTCCATTACCCGGGTCACATTAATTGAACGGTCACAACTCAATGGGTAATATCGACATCACTCAAACCTTATTCGACAACATACAATGTTTAATTTTATGATCTATGTATGCCCACCAACAGAAAATTGCTAACACCATGATCCAGGAAATCAATCACTACCATAGACAAACAAGCCTTGACATGTTCTGAGATTAAGATCCGAGATCTCTGCGGAAATGCAGCAGAGTTGATCAACGTGTGCATCAGGACACCAAACCTTTCGAATGAAAGAATCCACAAAATCAAAAGGGGTGACGATGCGCAACCTCCACATTAGACTAGCCATGATCAAGAGCTCCATTCTCTGCAGTGTTTTAGGCTTGAACATGAATTCCGGTTGTTCCAATACTTGTAAGTCTAGCAAAAGAGGGACCCTTGTTTCCTCCATTTTGGCTGCCAGAGACAAGCAGGCCACAGATAGCAGCTACCACTGCCATTGTTTCCCCTCCTGCACCGAAACCTTGTTTGTTAATCCATTCAGGTGGTACTGACACCTACCTCAAGTTTTAAATTGTTGAACAGCTAAAGGGAAGGGGAAATGTTATTATTGTGTATATCGGGTGGATATTTATCGAAATCTTGCATTAGAATGATGTCGCTGCTATATTCTTGTCACAGAAAGGCAGTTTAATTGGTTATTCCTTTGAAGTGATGGCCTTACAACTCACCCACATTCCTATCTGTATAATGTTTGTATAGCAATTACTTGAGCCTAATCTTTTGGTTTAGTAAATGAGGCTGAGTTTGAAACTACCGGCGGAGTATGTGAACCTAGAAAGCAGTCCATATAGTTTACGGAGAGGTATGCCGTTTCATGTCTCAAATTATGGTACACATGCACCTGAAAATGGAGCCATACTATGAAACATGTAAAAACTCATATTGGTTTGCTCCCATCAAATATACTCTCAGCCCCTGTCAAATATACATTTGGGAGTGCATTGTGACAAGGGGATAAGGATTTTTTTGGGAACAGAGGATCCATACCAATTGTATCTAGCTCAAACAGTATAAAAATATACCTTCAGCATCCAATGGTATTCTATAAAGCACTGACACCTCTAGGGGTTGACGTTTCACCAATGTTCTAAAAAGCGCTTGGCGTTGGGCGGGCGGCCGACCACCTTCAAGCTTCGAGACCTATTAATCGGCCATTAATCTTCTTTTAGCAATTAGTCGGTTTTTTTTTTTTTTTTATAAATATTCTACAACCTCCCTACCATTATTAATCACAATTTTTTTAGTTGATGTGATATATCTTCTCTCCCAAAAAATTTCTTAGTTCTCTTTGGCTATCGGATACTCAATGTTAACACTTCTAAATGTTAACAGTTCTCTAAATTTCAAATATAGAGACATAGAAGTTCAATGTTCATAGTTCAAGATTACGAAATCTTAATCACCAGACCCAGATCGATGAGAGGCTGATCAAATGAGAGCCCTAACACAGTAACACTAATTCAAAGCCCTAAATAACCTGGTATGAGTATAACAATTACCCCCCTCCGTTTTCTAAATATTTAGATTTACCCCGCCTAATAGCCCATTAGCCAATTAATCGCCCATGAAACCGATTAATCGCTTATCACCACCTAGACGCCCGAACAATTAAGCGGAGATTAATTGCCCCCTAAGTCCGATTAATCTTCTAGCCGTCTAATTCAACCTTTTAGCCATTAATCTCATCGGTCAGCCCAGATTTCCAATTAATCACCCATTAATCGGCAATTAATCGCGCCTTTTAGAACACTGCGTTTCACAGTGTCTGGACACGGGGACACGTACGTGGCATGTCCCATAATTTAATATAAATTTTTGAGGGGGACACTGCGGGGGTCAAAGTGTAATTTTTTTAAAAAAAATTGGGGTCAAACTGTAATTTTTGAAAATTTTGGAGGTCCAACTGTAAATTTTTTTAAAAAAATCAGGGGTTAAACTGTAATTTTTCAATTGGGTTATATTGAACTTATAGGGGTTATATTGAACTTATAAGTGTCTTGCTTTGCTTAAATGATATTGGAACTATGGAATTTTCGTTTTGTCCACATTTTGCCATTTAAATTTAGAAAAAAAATTTGAAAAAATAAATAAAAAAATATACACGTGGCGTGTCCCCCGCCGTGTCCGTGGCTCCATTTTTTTAGAATTCCCGTGTCAGTGTTCGTATCCATGTCCGTGCATAATAGATGGCGTTGCACCTTGCGGTGACAATCTCATCAGGTGACAATCTCATCAGAGTCTAGTAATCCCCGGAGAAACTCATGTCCCTGCATTTGGTCATTTTCGGAATCAAACATGTGTACTGTGTAGTTTTTTTCATCGATTGGGAAATTGAAAGCTGCTCGCAGAATGCAGCGGCAATTATCATCTTGTATAGATTCTCGGAGGAACTATTCATAGGTTTTGTTGTTCATGTGACCACAGAATTATTGCTGTTACTGTTTCCATGCTGATAGTAAGGAACACATTGGGTCCCTAAATTTGTTTTCTGAGGCTGTGTGGCTAGACATGGGTGGGATGATGATGGAGACTCCGCATGAAGCTTCCGCGGAGAACATCCAAATTCGATGGGGACAATTGGGTTTTCGCCAAGTGTTTGTTTTTGTTTAACTTCAGCAGGGCAGTTACTGGACTTATAGTCACCATGATGTAGTACTTCCTGTGATTGTACTTTCCACATCCATGAAAATTCTAACACGCTGAATCGATTATTACTTCAAGAATTGAAGAGGCAAACAACCTTGTCAAGAAAGTCTTGCCTTGCTATTTCCCTTGCTTGTGGCAAATTTGGAAGTTGCAATGCCATCATTCCTGTTTCACATTGTGAAGATACTTCTTTGATTTTTTTTCGCATTATTGATTGGGGCAATAATGTTAGCCATGTTACCTGGGTTCAGGGGCGGCTCCAGTATTTGAGCTATTGCTAACATGTGGAGAAGGATTCTGGTAAGAAAGAAACTTATTCACAGCGCCACGCAATCTTCGGCCGTCCAAAAGTATTTTGGACGATCCGAATTAAAAACAATCTATTAATGGTAAAGACCGTTAATAGATTGTTTTTAATTCGGATCGTCCAAAACACTTTTGGTAGTTCACCGTTAATAGATTGTTTTTAATTCGGATCGTCCAAAACACTTTTGGACGGTCAAGATTGAGTACTGTGAACCTTATTCTTGACTCCTCTTTGAATAAGATTTTCTCTTCTGCAAACTCATCTATTACCGTTAATAGATTATTTTTAATCCGAATCATGTAAACCTTATTCAGGGCTCTTTCGTGAATAAGGTTTTCTCTTCTGCAAACCCATTTATGGGGTTTGTTTGTACAGTTGTACTTGGGATAATAGAAAACCCAGGGATGTTTGTCAACTGGAGGATCATTTACTGTAGGAGGTACTCAGGTAGTGGGTTCCCTCAGACCATATGGTTGGGGAAAATGAAGGTTAGGGTCTTGGTTTATAGATTGATCAAGAAAACCAGAGGGAGTAGTGCATGTGTAGGCAAATACACTTCAGAAACTAGTAATTCTTCTTCATTACATATAACTTTGTCTAGGTCAACTTAAGCGCAGATCGACTAATCTTGGGATCCAATCTTACTGTCCTCTTGCGAGAAGGGGAACTGTCCCCAATGGCTATCCGATCACGCACTTATGGTTGTTAGGGCCCCAGGCCTGTCAGTACCTTCCTAACAAAACTTCTTGTTTCTGTGGGGAAAAAAAAAAAAAACTGTCCACTTGCGGAAAGCTCAATTGAAGCTGGATTAAAGCTATAAACTGGTATTAAAAGATTTGATAGCACCTGAGAGTAATTCTTTCATTATAGGTACACAAAAAAGTGGTTATTTTTCAAAATACTTTGGTAAGAGTGCCAAAATTTTACTTTTCAGATTTTTCTCGTCGAGACGAATCAATACCCCAAAAAAATTTGGCGTAAAACTAACAAATGCAAAAAATATTCAAATAAGGACAATTTTCAGATTTAAGTTAAATCTAAAAGAACGGAGCCTTAATTTTGAGGGGTGTTTCCACTAATAAAAATCACAAAAAGCTTAACGCATTTTATCATTTTGTTTTCACCAACAAAAAAGATTCAGCATCTCTTGTTTTCACCAACAAAAAAATTGTCAACAAAAACATTTTTTTTTGCTAAAGTAATTCTACTTACAAACCATCAACAACTTATTCACTACCGGAAACAACTTGACATTTCTCAACAACTTATTCACTGCTGAAAACACCTAACAACTTCTCAACCACAATTAAAAATCTATAAATTTTTCACTACCGGAAACATCATCTTGTAGAGCAAAAACTCGATTACAATAATTCTAGAGACAAATGCCTTGTATGGATGGTGTTTTGAAAAAAAATTCAACTAAAAAAACACTCTCTCCACTTATTACTCCTTTCTCAAATCATTATTCTCATTTTTCTCTCTATCTCTCTCTACTCATTACCATTATCTCTAATTATTGCCCTAATTTTTTTCCAACTCATTACCCCAAAAATCAAATTCAAAAAATTTCAAAATACCATCCAAACAAGGCAAAAGAATAATAATAATAATTATGACCCTTTAGGAAAAATTATCAGAAAAATAATATTTTTGCACCGGTTTAATCGGATTACAAATTAGAGCACTTAACTTTATACCCATATTTTTTAATATATAAACAATCTAACAAAATTAAGTGCTCAAATTTTCAATTTGTTTGAACCAGTATAGAAATATTTTTTTCCTGATCGTATTATTCCAAAAGGTCATAATTAATTCTTGTCTTTATGACTTTCATAGTTAAGTATCTACTATTTATTTGGAACCCTCTAGAACTGGAACTTGATTGAATTGGGGATTGGTGCTGTGCAATGGTGTACGCAGCACCGTGCTGCGCACCTCCGAGTCATCGAATCGTGCATCCGATGGTTCGGATCTCATCTCGGCAATTAATAGCTCTCAATCGTTGGTTGCCGAGATGTGATCTGAGCCATCGGATACATGATCCGACGGTTTGGAGGTGCGCATCACGGTGCATCTCACTGCACAGCACCACTTGGAAATCCAACTTGATTATGACAACAGATACTTAATTATAAGAAAAAAACAAGAGAAAAATGGTACAAATCTCAAGTAAACAATTACAAGTGTGGGAGGTGCCTCTCAAAATCAATTATTATACAATCACAAATATTTATACATATATACTCATACCTTTTGGTGAGACCCACATGCATTGAAGGTGTACTGTGTGTGGATTTCAATGTGAAATATGAGTAAATTTGTACAAGTATTTTTTAATAATTGTCTCAAAATACAGTAATTTACCTGAAGGAATTATGGTTTTCATAGAAAAAAAAAAAAACGCTGGAAAGAAGGAAACATTGGTTATGACGGAAGTACTTGTGGGACTTTTTTTTTTAATCCGCCTTGTGGGACATGAATGGACATAAAATGTGTAGAATGTTACCCTCCTCACAAGGTTAAGTGGAGCAATATAGCGCCCGTTAGCACAACAGCATAATGTTTAATCATTTTACCATATCTCCTTCGATTATAGTATTATTCGATCGTACCCCTACAAAATTTATCGACTAACAAACCTGCCGTAGCATCATTACTTATGATTTTCTGATTAAACACATGAAACCGATTCTCCTTTAGGGTTGGGGGTTTTGACAGACTTTGTGAAATCTGGTGTTGAGAAAGAAGCAGCATGTACATTCTTATCCACTGCAAGCATTACAGCAAACTTTTCTACTACTGTATATGTTACTCTCATTAGTCTACAGCTTCTTGTTTTGGTATTCCATGTTTTCATTTTGCTAAGCCTAAAGAAAAGTAGGGAGCGATGTACCCTTCTTGGACGAGACTGAATGAGCCCTTATCTGGTAGAGAACCAGACGAAAGGGGCCTAGCTGAGCCCTTGGCAACAGGGGGAGGCTGCACGAGGGAAATTTGTAAGCGCGCCTCAAGACAGGGTTGATTAACTTAAATCCAGATCCACGTAGCGGCAAGAAGTTGATGTGACCTTACCAAAAAATTAAAGTTGATGAGTTAAGTTTATTAGGCACCAATGTCTCGATGCTCTGCCCAATTAAGAAAGTTGGACTAAGGGTCATCATTTAGCCTGAAGTCCTGCGATCCGTCTAAAGGTCGCCCGGCCCATCGGGCTTTTACCCGGTCCGAAGTGAAATGGGCGGGCTAGCCTAGCCCGTAGTTTGTAATAGGCGGGCTTGAGCCTATGAATTTTTACTCGGCCCGCCTGTAGGACCGGCCCATGAGCCTGCCCACAAGCCCGCCAGTGGTACTACCCATTAGCCCGAAATCCCACAAAATCCTTTCTTTTTTTTCTTTGATTTAGTTTCTACCCATGGAAATTTAAGCCCACCCGTTGGCCCGTCCAGCCCATCAATTGGGCTAGCCTGTGGGCAGGGCCTGGGCTTCAATTTATGGTAGGTAGCCCAGCCCACCCGTCCCGAAAAAAGAAAAAAGAAAAAGCCCGATCGGCCTGACTCGTGAACAAGTTTGAGCAGTGACTTGACGGACTGGGCTGGCCCGGCCCGGCCTGATAACCCCCCTTAAGTTGGACTTATGTTCTCCTAGTCATCAAACCACTAGGGAGTAACCAACACCATGCCACAAATTCAAATAGCTGATTGGGTAAATAATGCCCATGTGATGGAGAGATTTTTTCGAAATTGCATAAATATGGAACGGAAGAAAAAATCCCCATACGTGAAACGGAGGAAAATTATTCCCCATACATGAAGTCGGTTATAGTCGAATTTGGATTTTCTAAGTTGCCATTTCTATGAATTTAAGTTACTCATTCTATGGACCTAAGTTGCCCCTTCTATGAACCTCAGTTGCCCCTTCTATGAACTTCTGGATATTCAATTTCTTGAGTATTTCTTCAATCTCCTTACCATTTCTATTATTTTCTGAGAAATTTGGGATCAGGGTTACTTGCACATTTGCATAAAACGGACCAACTGAAATTTTCCATGCATTAAACGGAGGAAAAAAAATTTCCCAAAACATGAAGTCGGTTTGTAATCAAATTTGAGTTTTAACCTAAGTTGCCCCTTTTATGGATCTAAATTGCCCCTTCTATGGGCCCAAGTACTCCATTATATGAACTTAAGTTGCACCTTATTTTTTCTAAGAAAAGTAGCCAACGAAGCAAATTGGTAGCTAGTAGCGTAACTTTTTCATATTTTCAAGTAAAACCAAACAAGAAATTTCAAGTGGCAAGTCTTAGAATCTAAAAACAAAAGTATAAAGTGGATGTTAGAAAACATACATCTTATTTTCTCTATCATTTCTCTTTCTAAAATATTACCCAAAATACACTAAATTCAAAGTACTTTAAAAACTCAAATCTGCAAGTAACTCAGATTTCAAATTTCTTAGAAAATAATAGAAATGGCAAGGAGATTGAAGAAATGCTCAAGAAATTGAATACTTAGGAAGTTCATAGAAGGGACAACTTAGGTTCATAGAAAGGACAACTGAGGTCCATAGAAGGGGCAACTTAAATTCATAGAAGGGGCAACTTAGTTTCAAACTCAAATTTGACTACAAACCGCTTCATGTTTTGGGATTTTTTTTTTCCTCCGTTTCATGCATGGAGAATTTCAATTGGTCCGTTTCATGCAAATCTGCAAGTAACCCTAAACCCAAATTTCTCAGAAATAATAGAAATGGTAAAGAGATTGAAGAAATGCTCAAGAAATTGAATACTCATAAGTTCATAGAAGAGGCAATTTAGGTTCATAGAAGGGGCAACTTAGGTCCATAAAAGGGGCAACTTAAATTCATAGAAGGAGCAACTTAGGAAACTCAGATTCAATTACAACCGACTCCATGTATGGGGAATAATTTTTCCTCCGTTTCATGTATGGGGAATTTTTTTTAATCCGTTCCATATATATGCAATTTCGAAAAAACCTCTCCATCACTTGGGTATTATTTACCTCTTTGTCCACTAATTTGCAATTTTCTTCCGAAGTACTAGCAAATAAAATAGCAATAATTTTACAATCACACACAAACATTTATACACACACTCACAAAGTGGTGGGGCCCAACATTGTTGATAAAATAAATAGCTGACTGATAGTACTATTATTTAGGGGGTGGTGATAGTGTCAAAACTGTTTTTATTGGTGTTAAAACTCTAATACATAAAAGTATTGTATATTGCACATGATACAAGCCTTTTCTGCATTAAAATTTTGACAACAACAAAAACAATTTTGACATTATTAATTGTATATCTTTAGCATTTTAGCCCCTGCAAAACACTAGTACTTTTGTGTTTAGCCCCTAGAGAACCTCTAACTTTTTTATCTCTAGCATTGAATCCTTGACAAAATTCCCGTGGTAGCCAATTGGCGCCAAATAGGAGCTAGAAATATGGTTGCAAAGTTTGAACTCAAACATTTTGTAACAGCCATCCCAAGAGTGATGAGATAGTACATTGTTAACTTCAAGACTCTAAAAATAGACGAGGTGCGTGCAAGTTCATTATTTACTCTCTTATTTTATTTTAGCTCATAGCTTTAAGTTATTGTTGTTGTCCTTATTTTGTTTAAAAGGATTGTAATTAAACCTCGTTAAAACCAATTTTTACTACCAAGTTGTTTCATAGCTCGAAAAATATTAAAGTTATTGCTTCATTTTTATTTTTTTTAAATGGAGGGAGCGGGCTATATCTCTAGAGGGGGAGCGGAGCCATATAGTTTGATGAAGCCCAGATATTCCGTCATTAAAAAATTATTATAAGAGCCACGCAAAACACGGGAAAAGATTCAAATGAGAGGACCATTGATTGATGTTAGGTGGTAGCGGTTCAGACTCCAATTAGTTTAATTTTCACTAAACCAAAGAAAAAAACGAATTTTCCCATAAGAAAAATAGAAGTATACAAAGACTCGTCAGTTAGGCACAAAACGAAAGTAGTAGTAATTCAACTTTAGCAAGCAATCGCACTTTAATTATTTCCACATTGGGGAAAAAATTGATGTACACGATAAGGATGGAACAGCACGAGTTTGGTGGAAACTCACTATTGACCAAATCCTTAGATGGCCAGGCCAAAAATCACATTTCACCAAATTCTTATATACGGACAAATTAATCCACGTTTGACCAAATTCTTAGAGAATTGGGGAATGGTGGTGTGCAGTGGTGTGCGCAGCACCATGTTGCGCACTTTCGAGACGTCGGATGGTGCATTCGATGGTTCGAATCTCATCTCGGCAATGAACAGCTCTCGATCGTTGATTGCCGAGATAAGAATTGAGTCGTCCCTAAGAAGAGACTAGATTGTCCAATTGGGGCTTTATGTGGACTCTTTCTTACCCACTTTACTTTTTGGGCCTCAAACAGATCAATATGTATTCCTCAAACATATCAAACGGTATTCAATATAAATAGATTGTTTGTATGTTTCACCAAGTTCTAAAGTATGAGTGATTCTGATTATAAAAACGAAACGGGATAAAGCTCACAAAAGCCCCAGCAGGACCTCTGGTGAGTAGAGAGGATCCTATCCTTAAGTTAGGTTTATGGACTTTTAAACACATCATGTGAGAAAGCTTTATGAGAAAGCTTTATGACAGTAGAAAAAAATTCTAATTTACGGAGTAGTTGGGAAGGATTAAGTGCGGTCTTGCTATTGTCAGCTTACTGAGCTGACGATAAACAAACTAGAAGACAAGAAAAATACTTATTTTTGTGTACTTTTTTATACAATTTAATACACATTCACATATTCACTATTGTCAGCCCATTGAGCTGATTTTCGAATTTTCCTTTTTTTCATTGTTTTGGATACATCTGAATTAACCATTAATTTAATTATCAGGATAGACGACTCGGATCACGCATCATTACACTCCTATAGTACTGCACCCTTGCACTACATACAGGAACCCCATGCCAAGTCCTCTCGCGTCGGGCCGTCTTTCCTTGGTGGAGAGTTGAACTTAGAAATAATTTGGACAAATTTCAAGGTTTTTAATTGTCATCCAAACAACCAATTAACTCCATATATGTGTCAACACGAAAGAGACCGATCGAGAGTGTGAATCCCATTTTCTAGTAATCTTTTTGTATGGAGATGAGGACAGGTGACGCCTAGATTCACCACATGCATTTTCAAAGTACTATTAATTAGCCCATGCCACTAATAATTAATCTTGTACTAATGGAGCCGTCCTAGAAAATTCTGCAAATGTTGGGTCACCAATCCACTAAACTTGGTTCGCGAAAAACACATGTTATGTAAGACCATGAAAGAGCAACACATGTACGTATAGTACCCTATAAAATTAATTACTACCAAGACATAAACCAACTAGCTAGCAATAGCATGCACAAAAATGATACTCACATAACAATTCAAACACAATCTCTCACATACATGTGGAATCCATACATAGTAGTGTGTATGGGTCCCACATGTATATAAGAGATTGTGTTTGAATTGTTGTGTGTGTAGTATTATTGGTAGCATGCATATGTATGGTGGATTACCCAACTAGCTAGTAGCATAAAGCACTTCTCAGCCACAACGACAAAAATTTTAGTTTAGTATGAACAACTTCACAAAAACCAATAAATTGTAGTGGAGAAGTTTTAGTGGAAATGGGGCCTAAAGGATAAGGGGTTAATGGGTTATGATCAAGAATTTAAGATGGCAGGACCAAACAATGCTCTCTTGTGAACCCAAGGACTTTGCCCCAAGGAGATGCAAGTTCAAATCAATGAGAGGGTGTTTTCGGTAGTAAAAAATTTGTAAATCTTTATTTGGGGTTAAAAAGTTGTTAGGAGTTTTCGATAGTGAATAAGTTGTTGAGAAATATCAAGTTGTTTCAAGTAGTGAATAAGTTATTGATGGGTTTGTAAGTAGAGTTACTGTAGAAGTTTTTTTGTTGTTGACAACTTTTTTCTAATGGGAACGAGATGGAAAAATGCATAAAAAAAAATTGTTAGTGAAAACGAAATGGTAAAATGCGTTAAGTTTTTAGTATTTTTTGTCAGTGGAAACACCCCCTGAAAACCAAAGATTTCAAATGTTGGGGTCGGTGGAAGTTTGTCTGGTCATTAACTTCAAGATCACCTAAATTAGTTGAAGTGCACGTGAGTCAATCCAAACATTTGTCTATAAAAAGAAAAATAGAAAAGAATCCTCTCTTGTAATCTCTCGTGTGACTGAAATTAAAAATTATCAAAGTTTTATTCGATCATCTAAGCGATTAACACAAAGTTTAAATTACTTATGCAAAAATTCAAGATTTTTAAATACCGATGAAGGCTTGATCGAAGCATATTAATGTTTACGAATAATTAAAAAAATGACCAACCAATGCTTTTAAGATAAAAAATCTCGTTCGTTGAAGCCTATATAGAACGACGTTTGAGCTTCTTTAATTTGTTTTACGAAAGATATCCATATCCAAAAGTAGCGGAACCAAAAAAAAAAACCATATCCAAACGTACAAAATAAAGTGGCTTTCAGTGACCAATAGAACTATAAAAGAATTTCATTATGCGTGGGGGATCATATATTAAAGATCGTTGCACCAGAGGATCTTCATCCGCAGGATTAAGAGATGAGGGATTCGAGAGTGACTAGGGATCAGTGATCATATTGTTAACCGCATTTCAAGGGGTGCGAAAATTAATATAGGGTTGATTTTTGCATTTTTAGATTGTTAACTTTCGAGAGAGCGTGATAATTAATATGGAGTTGGTTTTGGCACTCCTCTTAAGAGTGCGATTAACAGTTTGGGGAGTACAAAAATCGTTTCCCTTCCATTATTGGGAGGCCTGGAGCTTTGCTATCAAGCGAAACTATGCTTTGCTTTGGACTTCGGATTGGTGTTGTGTCATGCTGCGCACCTCTAAGACGTCAGATCGTACATTCGACAGCTCGGATCTCATTTCGGTAACCAACAATCGAGAGCCGGTCATTATTGAGATGAGATCCGAGCCGTCGAATCCACGATCCGATAGCTTAGAGGTGTGCTGTACAGTGCTGCGTACACTACTATACAGCACCATCCCCCAATTGCTTTGATTTTAACTCCCACTGGTCTCGTAGTTAAGACTTGGGATTTCTATTTTTTTTTTTATAAGATTTTAGGTTCGAAACATCTCAACTGATATAAATTGAGTTCAATCCCTCTTAGACTAATCCATAAAAAATTGTGTTTCCGATTTTAATTGGGTACAAAAAAAATATTACTCCAATAAACGCAAAAGCTGACCTGATAGCTGGTTGGAGTATAAAAAAAACTGATGCTTTGATTTTACTCCTCAGGGTCTCCTACTAGGCGATTGCTGTAATCACGTAAAGATTGACGAGTGTTTATGCACCGAACTGCATTTTGACCACAGATTGACGACCCACTATCTGTTGAGAGTTGAATTCAACACTTATCAAAATATAGGCCCCACACCAACCACAACCCCCCCCTCTCTCTCTCTCTCTCTCTCTCTCTCTCTCTCTCATCACACACACTCTCTCTCTCCCTGCAAACGCAAAGTCACAAACCACCACCTGCCTCTCTCAAGGCAGATCCAATACTTCACGTATCCGCTGTAACCGTAAATGCATCCACTTTATTTATGACACACGTTTTCTTCTTGTTTTTTAACTAACTATCTTTTCGGTCAGGTTACGTACACCTCAATTAATTTTAGAAGGTTAATTTCACCGTCTACTTGCGAAAATTCCGATTAAACCCAGAACAACTTTGATTGATCCCAAAGAGTTAATAGTACTAAAGATATTTCGAACCTAAAATATTGAGAAATAGCAAATGCCTAAGTCCCAGTTGATTACTAGGAAAATTTCTTGGGGTTATACTTCCTCTGTTCTAAAATCTTTAAACTTTTTCGATATTTGTGTCGTTTTTTAAACTCTTATATCTTTTAACAAGGATATTGTTTGATTAGTTTTTTATTAGATCCATATTACGAAATTTTCAAAATAACGAAAAATATCATAAATTAAAATATATAGGAATTTAAAAAAACGACGCAAATATTGAAAAAAACCAAAAATTTTGGGAGGGAGGGGAGTATATACAGTAACACACATCAAACCCCCATTAATTCCTCCTGCACTACAACCACCCCGATATAATCACACCACACCACATCTCTCCCATACATTTTCTCCCCTCCTTCATTGCTCTGCAACCTCCCAAGTACATATAGATATACACTAGAGAGAGAGAGAGAGAGAGAGGAGAATATAGAGAGTATACAGTATTATAGAGAGAGAGAGAGAGAGAGGTTTCTCGATCTTCGGTGACCGATATACAGGTCACATCTCTGGATTCCCGCCGTACGTCGATGATCGTAAAAAATCGTCACCCACTTTAGTTCCTGACGCGTACCTCCCCTAATTACAGGGACCCAATCACTTCCCCTCGGGAACACGGTACCACAATCAACACCACCTCTAGCTCTCAATCCACGAGAAAACGTTTTCTCGCCGTCACCAGAAAAAAACTTCTTCGAATTCATCACCCCAAAAAAATCAAAAAAACAGAGGCGTTGGTTTTGAATCGGATCCGCATCATCGATGGGGAACTGTCAGGCGGCGGAGGCGGCGACGGTGGTGATCCAACACGGGGGGAACAAGGTGGAGAGGATTTACTGGTCGGTGAGCGCGCACGAGGTGATGGCGTCGAACCCCGGCCATTACGTGGCGCTCGTGGTTCCTGTCGCTTCGGCGACAATGGCGGTGGCGGCGGGGAATGGGACGACGGTGAAGCAGCTAAAGCTTCTTCGGCCTGATGATACGTTGGTGATCGGACAGGTTTACAGGCTAATTAGCTTTGAAGGTAATTATCTAATGGTCATGGAGACTTATGGTTATGGATGCAAGCTCCGTTTGTAGGGAATTTTTTTCAATGCAACTTACTTGCAACGCCCCTGTGTGGGTTCCAGTTTGTGTAGGTCCCATGAGAGATTCGTTACAATAACCATCAGCATTTAAAATTTTCTCGAACACAACTTGAAAGCACAATTTCGGACAAAATTGCGCATGAGTCTACATGCATCAAGCGGCTTCGAATATAGATTTTGCCCCGTGTTGTGTTTCAAAAATTGTGTTTATAGATTTTTTTTACTATCCGTCCCGATTTGTTTGTCTATTAAAAAATTTAACTTTTTTTTTTGACAAATTGAATTTATTAAGAAAGCATAATTATTACACTTTTTAAACTTAAATTTTCCATAGAATGCCCTTCAAGTGAAATTGAACTTGTCGGCAAAGTATGAATCTCATACTATTTTTCATTTGATTTGTCAAATTAGACAAACAATTTAGGATGCTACAAAGTCAAAAAATGAGACAAACAAAATGGGACCGAAGAATTATCATTTTTCAACAAATTCGCTTATTCGTTCTCTTGCTAATTGTTTCTAAGGAAAAAATAAAGCCTAGTTTTTCACACAAAAAAAATTGATGCAAATTAATAAATGAGAATTTTTTTTTACACAAGGACAAAAAAATATATATATATTTTTTTTTTCCCGAAACTAGGCCCAAGTATAGTTCCAACTAAAAGGGCTCTTGGGTTGGGAGCATGATTTCAGATTTGATAGCTTGTAGTAAATCATTATTTTCTTAGCAATAATTTTTAACCAAAAAAAATAAAAGTAGGGAGAAGTCTATAATATAAGTTTGGCCAATTTTTTCTGATGATTTACCTAATATGTCGTTGGGAACGTCACATACTTATTTCGCAAGTATTAAAAATGGTTTGTTTCGTGTGTGGCACTTTTTTTTGGTAATTAATCAGAATAATATTTAACGAATCCTATGAAAAAACGTAACACATGAACTACTAAAAATATAAGGTTCATGCGAAGCAAAAAAAAAATTACGTGACACACTGCATAAGCGTGAGAAACGGTTATGGGAGGGGCGATAGAGATTAGTCTGAGGTGCGTGCAAGCTGATCCGAAATACCATGCATTACCAATAAAAAAAAAAAAAAAGGACAAAAAAAGGTTCTCCTAAAAGTAAAAATTCATGAAATTATGAATTGCATTTCATTTCCGCAATCTTAAAAGGTTCTACTATCTTAATGCCAAGGATAGCCATGGGTTCTGATCGATTTGTGTATTCACATGTGCTGCAGATGTGTTGAAGGAGTTCGCTGCAAAGAAGTGCGTGAAGCTTGGGAAGCTATTGGAAAAAGGAGGCATTGCTCTGGATAATAAGAAGAAACTTCCCGGCGGGTCGAGTCAATCGGAGAACTGCACTCCCGTCAAGGTAAATCGGTTTCAGTTTGGTGACGTTCTGTTCTTTTCTTGTTATTGTGCTGATTTCAATTTTTTTATTCTCGTGATGAATGAAATCCTTCTTCGCCGTTAAAAAAAAAAACAATTTGGAGACGAATCCTCTCTATTATTGGACCGTCCAGTTTGTCTACTAACGAATCCTTTTCGGATCATCTTAATGATCACAAGTATTAAATCACATTTTAAACTTCGCCAAAACAATCCATAATGTCAATCCTTTCGTACAATTAAGGAACAGTATCTTGAATAAAATTTCTCTGTCTCTGAGATTCATTTTTATCAAGATAAATTAAAAGGTCAAACGATTCTAATCACGTAAATGAGCTCAGGAAGAGCCCGACTTACAAAGACAAAACTAGATGCCCCAGTCCATATTCGATTCGAATTTTCTGCAATTGGAGTACCAATCAGTTTTCTTTTTCAATTACACTTTCGCATCTGTCGTTATTCTTCATCTGAGTGGGAGAGGGTATCTTCCTTTCGGGAAAAAAAAAAAAGCCTCTTTTATGATCCAAAAAGGTGAAGATATTTGAATATAAAAGCAAGCAGGGAAAGATCTGCGTGATCTGTTAATTGAAGATAAATCTATATATATATCTTCGCTCGGAATCGAATCTCAAAATTTTTGTTTATGATTTAAAGCTACATACATATATATATATATATGTCTTCGATTCGATCCGCCGATGCATGAACGATCGCTCTACTCACTAATAATTGTCCGGTCGCGAAGATTTAATAGTATACTAGAAGGAATCAATAATGCAGTACTTTTATTTCCAATCAAACTAGTCATGATTGTAGCTCACTAATGCGGTACTTTTATATCAAATCAAAATATTCATGACTGGGGCTCACGCAATTCGACAATGCCATGTGTACGTTGAGACATCAAATGTTTCTGTGGCCGCCCTATATGAGCGCGCGACATGAGCTTGGATATATGACTTACGTGCATCAAACGACTCCTAATGCATGTAATTCGTTGCATCTAATTTTTAATTGTCTGTGTCTCTACCATTAGTCAATTGTGTAACTACTCTCACGAGCTTTGGTGGGCCCTTGAACACAAACGGAGTGTCCCACCGTCGGTGTGATGCTACAACTCATCCTCTCTCTCTTTTTGAACAGAATGCTACAACTCATCAAACACAATTTAATTGTGCCACAGTTTTGTTTCTAAACACAATTAAATTTCTCCTATATTTGTTTGGAAATGTATTTGCTTGAAGCTACCCAGATGTTTTTTTTTTATATTTTTTATTTTTATTACGTCGGCGAAATTCAACCCGTAAAAGATGAAAACTTCCTATCAAAATTACAAGCAGCTATTCAGTGTGCCACCTTGTTAATTATACTCTCTTCTGCACCACACGAAGGACCAATTCCTGTCCTTTGCCCATGTTTGAATATCCCTCACTATAGCCTCTATATTGAACCTTAACATAATTTTTCAGTCCATACACAATTTAATGTTGGTGAGAGGAGGTTAGAGGAAATACACAATTGCAAAATCATCTTCTTGAAGAGTAGTCCTAATCTTAGTCATCCAAAAAGTCATGTGCTCTCGCTCTCAATCCTCATATTGCTATTGCGCTCTTAATCTTCGCTTTTGCGGATTTTATTACTTTATTATATATTTCAAAGTCGTTTTCACGTACTCGCACTCGCAGACCCCTATGATTCTGTGACTTATTGGGTCCTGATATCCCCTCGTACAACAGGCTAGAGACTAAAAGATATTTCACGGATCTTTGTCTTTGTGTTCATTGTCTTCTTCCCCGCATGACTAAATTCTCTGTACCCTTTTTCTTGTTCAGATGGAGAGCCAGGTTTACCGACTGGGAAGCAGCAGCAGTGGCAGTGGCAGTGGCAGAGGTATTGGTATTGGGAGGCATCAAGTTGGTGGTGGTGGCGGGCAATGGAAGCCGGCCTTGCAGAGCATTTCAGAAGTTGGAACTTGAACGCACTCTCTCTCCCTCCCTCTCTCTCTCCCCCCCCTCTCTCTCTGTCTCTCTCTGATCACAATCCCATCCTAACCTTCCACTCTTTCTTTACCCTGCCGAGAATAAGAACAAAAAGCAAATGCATCCATCCCCTTTCTCTCCTTTTCATACGTTATTATTGTCCTCTCTTTTGCTTTTAGACCTTGGGTTTGTGGCTTTATGCTTATTAGCTAGATGTAGTCATGTAAATTAACTCCTCCTATCTTGATTCAAATCTATGATCAGTTTACTTGTTGCCGTTTAACCATTCTCTTTTAAAGTTTTTTTTAAAATAAGCAAAGATTCATTGTCCGAGTCAACTTGCGAACATGAGATGCTTAAAAGGTTAAAACAATATATAGTTTGCTCTCTCTCTCTTTTTTTTCTATCATATGATGTGGTACACTCAATTGTTTGATGCTAGTTTCAATTATGTGGCACTTGATATACCAATCGTTGTACGTACGTATGTCGCACGTTGTAATAAACCAATGTCGAAAAAAGAAAAAAGAATACAGTCACTAGAGTGATAATCTCCCTTCCATATCCCAATTCATCTCTTGAGATTTTGCTGGGACGATATTAAGATTTTATGTACGTTATATAAGAATAAGAACAAAGTGGATAATTTTTTTTAAAGAACTTATCTATGAGTTAGCAAGATAATGGTAGAAAATGCGAGAAAAGAAAAAAAATATTTTTTTCCCTGTTTCCTTTACAAGAATATCCTAGAAAATGATAGAAAGTGAATTTTCTCGTACAATCCTCTAAAGCTTGAGAGCTTGCCTCATTTTTCTAACAAAATGTGCAAGGAAATTTTATTTTCGCGAGAAAATCAACAATAAATTTTTTTTTTTTGAGCAAACCAAAACATTCCAATATTATAGCAAACCCAGCCAAAACATGCACAATACAAGAGGGGACACTACCAGCCCCAAAAAACAAAAAAAAAACAAAAAAATAGAAAGAAAACAGGAAAAACAAAAAAATTCGCATGGAATCACGACGCCAGAGCCACCCGTCGAACACACTCGTGAGGAGGGGTCGGAGAGGCCGAAGTTGAGAGGCCAGGTATGAACATGGAGCAAGCCCTCCTGGATGACCCGCCGCTCCAACTCGAACTCTTCCCGCCGCAAACTGGAGGCAGAAGCCGCTGCAGACCCCGTCTTCGTCGCCGGTACGCTGATTTCAAGAAAAATCAGATCAAGAACCTCATATCTGATTCCTAAGTCCAACAATGGAGGGGAGAGTAGGAAATCTCAACTCCCAAAGGAGAGAATCTCAACTACCTCACAACCTAACGGGGCAACCGGAGAAAAAGAAGGAGAGGAGAGAGACCGGAGATGAGGGATGGAGTGCTGACGAGGAAGGATGTGGGTGGGAGAGGGGGCTGCAAGAAGGGGGAGGTGGGGAAGGGGTGGGGAGGAACCCACCCCGACTCTCTCTCTCTCTCTACCTTTTCTGTCTACCAGCTACTCTTTTTCTGCCCTCTTCCCTCCACCTTTTCTCTTCTAATTTAGACAACTTTCTTCCTTTTCAAACAATGATATTTTGTTCTGATAAAAAAAAAACAATGGTATTTTGTTTTCTCTATTATTTTCTTGCAAAAACTTTCATCTTAATCAAACAGATATGAGAAAAAATTATATTTTATTTTTCTTTTCTTTCACTTCAATTCACTTTCTATTATATTTTTCTTGCTAATTAAACGGACCCGAAAATTCGATTGTATTAGAATTAAAGAAAGTAGATTAGTCATAATTTTATTTATCTTTATTTGAAAAAAGAAAACTGAAGCCTTCTAATTTTGAACTAAATCATTTATTTCTCCTTTATTTTTTTTCTAAAGAAAAACGTCATGAAACCACGTGGTTCCAATTATAATTTCAAATTGAACTTTCAACACTATCATCTGCACATTGTCCCAGCAAATAGACGCACCAGATGCATGAGTGGACTTCTAGGGGGTCCCCGGTCGAAACATTTTATTCTATTCGTTTCGATTTGTTTGTCACCTTAATAAATTAAAAATCTGGGAGACAAATAAATAGGGACGGATGTAGTATTATGGACGTTAAACAAAATTTGGGAGTATCTGGGAACCAGGATTTTCCATTTCACACTCTGTATTATTGCATTAGATTACTTTTACAACAGGTTATCAAACTCAGCTGAATGAATTGGAGAATGTAGAATCTAAAAATCACTTCTGCAAGAATTTTTTGGATTCTCAATATAAATTCATGCAGCACTCTTTTGAAAAATGTATTGTAGCACAATTATCCAACAAATTCTTATTATCGTCAAAAAGAAAATTATATATTAATTTTGGAAAAATGATTTTGCCTCTCCTTTTTGTAAAAATACACTTGCAGGAGAATGTCGTTAACAAAAAATAAAGTGACAAAATCAGCAGCCTAATTTTGTAGTAGTCCATAATTCAAAATCCGAAAAAAAAAAAAACTCTCTGGCCCCAGCCACCCTTCTTAATCCAAACGTACGATAAATTGCTTAAATATTTGGTGGTCCCAACTCCCAACCAATCTGTTGAGCTATTACATCATGTCTATTGCCTACCCACGTAAAACTTTACGAATAAATGCTGTTGTTTTCCTGGGCTGATGAATAAATGCTGTTTAATTTATTTTTTTGAACATAAGCAAAACTTGCATTTAGTATACAAATTTCTTCCAATAACAGAGAAAAGGAGATACAACCAAACCCGAAACATTGACAATATCCAATAAATACGAAGCGACAAGCTTATGTCTAAATCCTAAACACGAATCTCAAACCTCTATCTACACTGACAAAAACATTCGGCAACAATGGTTGTTAGAAACTTAGGCACTAAGAGCATCTGCAATGGGTTTGTTATATTTGTGTATTAAAATATTTGTTAAAGTATGTGTTAGGATAAAAAAATGGGTCCCTAAGTGTATGTTAACTTAGAAGTGTGTTAATAAATATATGAGTACCTCAATGGGTTTTATATGAGTGTGTTAACTCTTTAAAATAATGTCAAAACAATGACTATAATTAAAAAAAAGTAATATAGGCATTTATGTTTCATGATTGAAGTTTGGATTTATAGAGAAATGGCCCACTTATTGTTTGTTAGCTTGGTTGCCAAACTTAATAACCATACTAACACACTACTAAATTTAGCACATTCTAGCACACATGCAATGTGACACCAAAAAATACCATTTTGTTTGTTAAGTCTTAACACACATAATTTACACACTAGTTAACACACTAATTAACAAATCTAGCATCCACAATGGGTGTGTTATATTTGTGTATCAAAATATTTGTTAAGGTATGTGTTAGGATAAAAAATAGATCCTACAAGTGTGTGTTAACTTAGGAGTGTATTAGTTTATGTTAGGACCACGGGCCACGGTCTCTTTATGTTGGCAAATTCCAAAACAAAACACACATTTATTTGTATCCCTATTTATCGAGTTGTATTTAATTTTCTTTTATTTCTAGAGTGTCTGTTTAGGAAGTGGAAGGAATCTTGTTATGTAATTGAGAGTGAGCATATCAGGCGGATAAAATAGGAAAGATTTGATTGTGTGAGGAAAGAATCGCTACAAACGGAAATCAGATGAAGCCGGATTTTTTCCTCCATGTCTAACAAATGCATGAGATTAGCTTTCCAATTAATTGGCACATTTAGTGGTGGAAGCCTTCAATTTACGTGAGGCAAAAAGGAATACTGGTCTTGATATAAAGAGACTAGTCTATTAGGATTTTGGTGACACACAAGGACAACAACTTTATATCAATTTGTGCGGGATATTGAAAGAGAGGGTTTTTTTTTTTATTTTTTTGAATCTTGGAGTACAAAAGAAGATCGATGGATCTTTGAGCGTTCAATACAACTTCAAGAGGTTTACAACATCAATTCAGTTAATCTCTTAGCAAAGTCCTTCGGTGGATTCCGGAAGGCAAACGGAAGGCTTGTGGATTCAAGGCAGTAGCGGTCAAGCACTGGGTGTGGTGAACGTGGATTCGGCAAGTAAGTCTTAGGACGATTTGTGAGGATTCAGAATCGTAGGGTAAGATTACTTATAACCGCACAATGTTTTATAGTGTTTGATTCCTTCCCGTGGTTTTTTTTCCTGTTTAGGGTTTTCCACGTATATCTGGTGTTATTCTGTTTATTGCTTTTCGTTCGTATGATTGGTCTTTATTGTTTGGTTGAATATTGATTATTAGTTCGATTGTTTCTATAAGAGATTAAAAAATAAGCAAATCTATAAACCTAGTCGATCTAGGATTTGTTAGTTTATATATGAGTACCTCAATGGGTTAGAAGTGTGCTGACTCTTTAAAGAAAGTAGTGGAGACATTTATGTTTTATGATTGAAATTTGAATTTATAGAGATATGACCCACTTATTGTTTGTTAGCTTGATTATCAAACTTAATAACTATACTAACACACTACTAGATTTAGCATACTCTAACACACATCCATTGTGGCACAAAAAATACAATTTTGTTTGTTAAGTCTTAACACACACAATTAACACGCTAGTTAATAAAATCATTGCAGATGCTCTAAGTCGCCTCAGGGTGGTGCAGAACTAAATCAGAGATAAAGATTAAAATTTTCCATTACCGGTGGAAAATTCCACTTTTCTACCACGGCCTTTTTTGGTCCTACCGTGTGTTTATTGTTAATCTGAACAGTTTATCTTGTAAATCCGACATAATAGTGTATCCATGCAAAAAATAATAGTGTATCCATGCAAAAAATAAATTTGACCGGACATCGATAAAATATCAAAAATTGAATTTTGGTTTGTAAAATCGATAATTTATCTTTATTATTATTGACCGAAATCAGATCGTCCATTTTATAAACCAAAATTCAAATTTTGACATATCTATCGACTTTCGATGAAGCTGATTTTTGGCATGGCAATACTATATTTCGGATCTTATAATATGAGTGGTTCAGATTATAATAATAGACACTCGGTAGGGCCAATAATAGATGGTGACGAAAAAGTAGAGTTTTATACCAACGGTAAATAGAATTTATTCTCAACAAAATAAAATCCGATGAAAATCTCAACTCGTTAATTACTAATGGGTCTTTGTCATCCAACCTTACCAGAATCAAACGTCAGTATCAAAATTTATTACAATAGTATGACATTGTACGTAGTTAAATGTCTTTATCTACCAATATTTATTCCCTTGCGACAATGGACGTCGACGCTATTAATCTCAATTCAATTCATGGGAAAGAGTCACATACAATCCGACGCTCAGGATGGACTCTTTGTAAGTTTTTTTTTTTTTTTTGGGGTGTGTGTAATGTATGGTGTCCCGAATGAGCTTGCGCTCACTACATACTAATTCTTACAGCTCCTATTATAATCGTTTTACATGTTTATTCGTGGCCGTGAGGTGATCCTAAAAATTGCTGACGCCGGTCCAATTCCTTGTTTGTTAGGTGGTCCTGGATCATTAATTTTGCTCCTGTCACTTCAATTCAATTCGGGTTTTTTGCATGTGTTTTGTTTTAGGAAATGGAAACTTCTGCGATATCAATACAAACGACCCAAGATTAATCAAACACCCCAACAAAGTTCCTAAAATATTCAGGTGGTGTTTCGGTTTACTTCCTTAAAAAATAAGTATTTATGTGTAATTTTTAAGTTTAAAAATAACAGACTTATTGAAATTAAAAAAATATGTTATATGGATCTTGTTTGAATCTCTATCAAACCCTGCAAAAAAAAAATTAAAAATTTATTTTTGTAAACCCATTATTTTTAAATTTAAAAATAGGTTCTTATTTTTTAAGTACTTATTTTGGAATGTGGAACGAGGCCTCAGCAAAATTGGCCTTCAACTTTGAACACACAAACATCCATACCCGAAAAACAAAGTAAGTTGAGGAACATGAGGTAATAGTAAAATCAATGTGAAAAAACCTAGCTCGGCTAGGAATATAAATATTTGCTATGTATGAATTCTTTAATAAATTAACCCACCAACTGAAAAATAAATCAATATCACAAATGGAAAGCAAACAATTGAAAAATGCAAAGATATACGCGGAAAATCCTAAAATGGAAAAAAAACCAGAGAAATGAATCAAGCACTATAAACATTGTGTAGTTATAAGTAATTTTATCCTACGATTTGAATCTTCACAATCGAGCCAAAAACCTACTTGCCGAATCCACGCTCACCACACCTAGTACTTGACCGCCGCTGCCTTGAATCCACAAACCTTCCAAAATACTTCCAGAAATCAACTGGAAGATGACTCAATTAGTTGAAGCAAAGATGAATAAACTTCTTGGAGTTATCATACTATCCCAATGATCAATAGACCTCATTTGTACTCCAAGACCCACAAGCCGAAAACCCTTCTTTTTTTTTTTTTTCGTTCTCCAAATCTTAACATTGACATATAAATGTTGTGCATATGCCCTATCTGCCAACCAACCAATCCTCACATCCTTGTACATATAAAACTAGATGCATGGCTACGTGTAGAGCACATCCATCATGTCCGTTGTGAAGATCTTTTTCTGGTTCTTCCAAATATTATGCATGTATGTAGTTGATCATAGCAGAAGTTATATGCATTAGTTTGACCAAGTGTTTGATCATAGCAAAAGTTACATGTAGAAGTCATGGTTTAGATATGTTCCTGTCTTTGTTAACTAATTACACGACTTTGGTGGCAAAAGGCATAGCATTAAGGTCGAGTTCGTGCAAATTAGACAAAGCGGAAGTCTTTTGATTGGGAATTCTTCATGCCAAAAGCTGCAAAGTTATGGAGCTTATGGAAGCTGACTATTTGTTCTTGTTGGGGCTGTTGGAAGTTTCTTCAGTTGTTGGAGTATGATTTGTTGGCCTACTGTCTGCTGGTGTGTTGATTGCTAGGGTGGAGGTTGAGCTGCGTGGTTTGTGCTCTCCTAATCAATGTTTGATCTCCCAACTTAGTCACTTAACAGCATGATCAATTTACATCCCACATGCATATATGCATATTCCAAGAGTAGCACTGAAAAAGCATTAAGTAACAAAGATAAAATTCAAACAAAGATTTTCATTGCTATAGGTTTTGTGTATGCGAAGATGTCAAAGTGCTTGATGAACATCTTATGACAGTGGGCCAAGTGAACTATCAACTCAAGTATACTGGAAAAAGTACTGTTAGCACTTTTATCGATCAAAAAATGCTAGAATCGAAAGAAAGTATCAACCCACAGAAATTTTCAATTTTAAAACGTAATGCTGTGAGCATTCATGCCATACTTTTCTGGCTGCAATACAAACACAACCCCTTAAAACATATTGACGTTTTTTAAAATACAAAGGTGACATAGTGTGGGCACACGCCCCTGAAAATCCCGCATTTTCGGTTTGCGAGAAGTTCAGTTTGCGCCCTTTTGTTTGAAAGCATGACGAAATACTGTTTTGAGAGAGTCGCCACCCGGGTTTTGCGGAAAACACCCAAGAAACCGAATTTGAAAACGTTTTTGTTCACGTTTGTTTGATTTGAAAAGGCTTGTAGACTGGGTCGTCGTCATCTTCGATATCTGAGGTTCGGGAGCCAGGTTACGAGAGGGGAAGGGTTTTATGGCACCCCTCTCGCCCAATCCGAAGATCGGTATCTACTTAGGCATTTTGTAAAACATTTGCATTTTTCTCTCTTTTAATCATTTTCAGCCAGTTAGGGCGGGGGAACAGTTAATAGGAATTAACAAATGACAAGTTGTATTTACATGGCAAGATGTTGTAAACGGCATATGAATAATGATAATAGATTGAGAACAAGCGCTTCTGTGAGCATTTTGAACAAACTAGAACACGCTGACCTTGAACAATGCACGCAGGAGTAAACTTGTATGCATTGGCCATGCCACCACATACAAAGATCACCTGCGTGCGCCACCCTAGGACTGGCGTGCGCCGGTAGGCTCAAACTCACAGCTTCTGAACTCAACCCTCTGGGCTCTGGAATGGACCAGTGCACACCCAGGACAAACCACACAGTTGAATATTACAGGTTATATACAGTTACAGAGTACAGCAACAAATCAAACAGAAACAACTAGACTGAAAACCCCATAAACAGTGTGGGGATCAAACAGAGGCCAGGACTAAGCTAAGAAGCAAGGGCCAGCCACTGGAATCTTGGCACAGGTGGCGCACGCCAGTAACGGAAAGCCGTGCGCCACTTGTTCCATTTGTCCAATGCTTGGCTTTGCTTCATCCGGGTTCTGGAACATGACCAGAAGAAACCCAGAGGCCTTACTACGCAGTTATAACAGATGACTAACTACACAGTTCTAAAATATGGAAAAACAGTGGACTGGTTTTAACATGCTGCATGGTGATGAATAGGCAAGATATAAAGCATAAAATAGAGATCTGACCCTAATTCACAACTGGAGTACGCCAGTTGCGAAGGGCTCACGACTGGCGCACGCCACTCAACGACTGGCGCACGCCAGTCGTGCCTCAGACAAATCCCAGAAAGGTCCCAGTCCCCACGCCAGATCTCGTGCGCAACCACGGAGTGGCGCACGCGTACTAACAACCGGCGTGCGCTGGTCCCTTGTTCACACGATTTTGTGACTTGCTAGCTTTAGGGCCAGGACTGGTATTGATTACCAGCCTTGACCCCTGCCAGCTCCCTCAGGGATCAAAACAGAGAAGCAGTGCAAAGATGTTATACCTTTGGTTTGAGTTTGTTGGGATGTTTTGAGCTTTGAGCTTGAAGCTTGAGGGTTGGATGACGGGGGATGATGGATGTTTGACTGTAAGAGGTGTTGTGGAGGGGCCTCTTGTTTACTCTTTCAATGGATGAAAGAAGAGTAAGCAAGAAAACCAAGAAAAGAGAAAGAAAGAGACTTGGGAACTTTTTTTGTAACCTTGTAACCCTTTGAAAGAGCAATGGAGGGGGGTATATATAGGAGGTGAGGGAGAGAGAGGGGTGTAACCAACTGGTTAGGGGCTGACCAGCTGGACTGGTTCCTTAGCCCTTAAGCCTTCACTCTTATTGGGTGAGAGAAAAAGGTGATGGGATGGGTGTGTAAGAGATGTCCCCCGGAGAAAACTGCTTTTTCGTCTGATTAAAAGGTTCCCACGTGCTGTAGACCCCTAACCATGGCTTCTGCATGCTGAAAAACACAAGTTTTACCAGAGGTTTGACTGGCGTGCGCCACTAAATGAGTGGCGTGCGCCAGTGGAAGTTAGACAAATGCTCGATGACTGACACGTGGCAAATCACCGGCCTACGCCAGTTGAGTACCAGTGTAAGCAAGTAGGGTTTTGCTGTGGCCATTTAGTTCTAGGTTATAGAGTTTGAAAAAGATCTGAAAGGGGTTTGGAATGCTCAAAGCTCAAACATACTAACATTTCCGGGGTGTTCTTGATCCATTTCATCATCGGGGGAATCAAATACCGTAAGTAAACTAATTTGGGAAGTCCAAAATAGGGTGTCTACACATAGCTCAGTGAAAAAATTAAATACCAATTCACAGCATGTTTTGCCAAAGATAATTTACATAAAATAAAATAGCCAAAGGAATAGAGAAGCTTCCTTACAGAGCGGTTGATCTCGACATTGTACTTCAACACACGATAACAATCCAGCCTCTGATGTAGGGAGATTGGCAATTTTTTGAGTTTCATTTTGCCTGCATTGACTACGCACCTGCAATAGTTCTAAGTGAGATAAAGATGGCAAGCTAAGTAGTTTCTTCTATCGGTGATAGAGCAGTTACCATGCTTGTAGTGCAGTTGCTTCTGGTATAGGTGGGTTGAAGATGAAACTTGATGAGTTGTGTGAGGCAAGCGCTCTTGAGTCAAGCTTTAGAAGAAGCAAAATAAATAGGACATAATAAGATCCAGACATAGATGAGATTTAATCCAAATATGTACACAAAGAAGTCAAATAAGGCACATGTAAGTGTACTCATGTCCAATACATCGAAAAAAGAGATTATTGCAATGAAAAATGAGAACTTTTTTAGAACACTATCAGGAGATACGTCTTGAAGGTGGTATACAACTTGGCTAGTCACTGACCTAGGCCGATTTCTTGCTACATAAAACATGTATCAGAAGAAAGAAAAACACAAGATTGTGACAGGTATATATAAGGTGAAGGTCAGTCAATGTGAAACGTCATGCCATGCCTTTAGGTATGGGCAATTCCTAGTTATTTTATATACAACCTCATTCTTATTTGCAGTTATGCCAGTTCACTTGCTTGCGATTAATAATCCAATACTTTTGTACTTCAAAGTGAGCCTTTTAATTTCAAATGCAGCCTACAGAGTTTGAGAGCTTTTTTGTTATTCGTCTGCTTATAATCCTCGAGGTTAAAGTTAGAGCCCTACAAATTAAGGGAAGTGTCATTGTTTCACATAATTCTACGGAAGAGTCATTTTGTTTCACTATGACTTATGATTGAAAGATGCGCTATCTGGTATTAGGTGCTTAAGAACTGGGAATCATCACAATAGTAGAAGAAGTAATTTAGTAGATGATAGTGCAGAAGTTTGGGGTAAGTTATGAATTAACTAGTCTTGCTAAGGAAATTGGTAAAGTTTTTGGAGACACTTGGGAAGGAGCGGGGCTTTGAGTTTTGATTCTGGCTACAGATTAAACAGAAGCAATAGTTAAAATACCAACTGGAATAAAATGGAGCAAAACATGACAGAATTCTATCGGTACTGAGCGGAACAAAATACTAAAAGAAAATAATGGTATTAAAAAGGAAAGAAAAAAATAAACCAATCCGACCTTACAAAGGTCTAAATGCAAAATCGTCTTCTTTGCCTTTTTCTATACACAGTAACCCGGCGACAGTTTTACCCAAACCTTCTCATTCAAAACAGAGAAAACCCTAGGAAAAATTAGGATGGAGAAAACCATGGAGAGCAACACGTACCGATTAATATCCTCTGATGTAGGAGCAATCAGGTATTGATTGGTACTAAAAACTTCAAAACCTTCATGTTTCTAATAACCCACACCTGGAAAAATCAAGGGTTATTTACCTAGACACCCCTCCACATTTATCTGTTTTTCACGGTCACTTCCTTTACGAATTTTCGCTACAACAAGACCCCCTCATTAAAGTTTCAATTTGAAGGACCTAACTCCGTTGGATGGAAATAATGAAAAGACTATTCTGCCCTTATGTATATATTCCCAATAATTACACACACCCTTCTCTCTCTCTCCAAAATTTTGCCCCAAATCCACCTCTCTCTCTCTCTTTCTCTCCTCCTACAAACTCGCCGTCCCCCAGACCCTCCCCGCCAACCGCCTCGCCGCTTCCACCGACTCCACCGAGCTCACCACCCTCAGAGCCCACAGCGAGAACCCCATGCACCACTGCCTCACCTAGCTCGCCTTCGGCTCTGTCGTCGGCTCCGGCATCTTCGCCATCACCAGTTGGAAAGCCCACGACCACGCCGGCCCCACTGTCTCCCTCTCATACGCCGTCTCTGGCCTCTCCGGCAAATCCCACCCCTCGATGCTGGCAATGTCTCCGCCTCCCGACGAACCATCGGAGTTTGACTAGTAAAGCGACAAGGACGCGTACCTCTCTATCGATGAAACAGGGGGGCAGCCTTGTCCTTCCCCTTCGTACTCTTTGTGTATCACCTCAAGTGGGGCCCTCACGTCCCACTCGACTAACGATTAGGCGTAAAAATCGATCGGGTCCGAATCCGAACCCATTTCAGTTTTCGTGACGTTAGTCTTTCATGGAATTGAATTTCTCCTTTTGTATTCTAAGAGTGAGAAGAAGAATGGCAGTGGAAATGAGAATAGGGGAGAAAAGGATTTTGAAAAAAAGTGAAGGAATAGATTTTTTTTTTCTTTTCAATTTGTGGGTTTGAACTTTGATGTTTAGTTCGGAAGTTGGGTTTTCTGATTGTGGAGAGAAAGAGAGAGACGGGAATTGAAGTGAGAGAATTGAAGGGTGGCGTGGGTGGTGGCCGGTGGCGTGGTGGTTGCAATGAGAGAAGGGTGGCGTGATTGGTGGTCTGCGGCGCAGTCGGTGTTGCTCTGTGATGCTGCTATGGTTTGCTGGGAGGAAGGAAGGATTGAGGGAGGAGTGGAAACATTGTTAAGGGTAATATTGGAAAATTTTATTATTTTTGAAATAATTTTAGTAAAAAAATTAACAGGACTTGACGGAATTCTAACGGAAGGGGTGTACGGGACAAAAAAAACTTTAATGAGGGGGTCTTGCCGTAGCGAAATTCAAGGGAAGGGGTGAGCGTGAAAAATGAATAAAGTTGGAAGGGTGTATGGGTAAATCACCTAAAAATCAAAAAGTATGAAATAATTAATAATGATCAAAGAAACGTATCAGATGCTTTGTCTCTCCCTTGTTATGTGTCATTTGATTTCTTTTACTTACATTATTCGTATTTGTTGGATCTATAAAGTTTTGCACAATAGAAGGATCACAAACGGTAAAAGAAAAGAGGAAAAAAATAATTGGAAAAAATAACCTTTCTACATCGTCGTTGCTGTTCAGATCAGATCGCATGCCGTGAGACTCCTAAAACACAAACAAAGGCCCAAAAAGTTATTCTTTAGAGAAAAGTAAACACAAAAAACCACTAGAACCTTCAATCGACAACCAACAAACCCTAAAAAAAATTTGCAGCCATAATAGCCGAACCAAACAACATGCAAACCGCAACGAAGACCATAAATTTGAAAAAGCCACCAAGAACGGAGCCAAACCTTTTTAGGAGGAGCACGATCCGTAAATTTGAGCGTTGGACAAAGCTACGAACCTAGGCAAGCCAAAGCGAACAAATCTCTGACTGAAAAATCTACTCTGCAGGAACCGATGAAACCCCAAAAAGGATAGGAGAGGAGAAAACCATAGGGTAGATTAAACAAAATCAATCTATTAAACCGAAAATAACACATCTGTGCAAATTGAACACGTAATTACGTCGAAACTTGCGGAAACTTAGTATAGTTAAACAAAATCACCTGTCCTTTGCCTTCTTCATTACCGTCCTCTTTGTCTGCTTCGTCATCATCATCGGCTTCATTGTCCTCACTCATGCCCCGTTTCGAAACGCGAAATAAGTACTTATTTTTTAAGAAGGCAATTTCAAGCTCAAAAATGATGAGTTTATTGAAACCTAAAAATATGCAATATGGATTTTGTTTGAAAGATCTCATCGAGATGTTTAATACGGTGCAAAAAAAAAAATTGAAAATTTATTTTTCATTTATATTATTTTTGAGTTTGAAAATGTAAAATAAATACTTATTTTTTAAGAAAGTGTTCTGGAACGGACTCTCACTCTCTTTCTCTCTAAAATGCTTTTTGGAGTATTGTATTTGTTTCTCTCTGTAAAACGTAAAGGTAGTAAGAAAGCGGTAGGTGAGAGACAGCGGTGCAAGCGCCACGTGGGTACCATCGAAATTACAATTATGGACACTCGAGTTAATAGGCAAGCCCAACAATCAAGGGGTATAATTGTCCAAATTGGCCAAAAATTGGCTAGCGATTAAGATTAATTAGGGCATGTTCGGCCAAATAATCAATCTGGATTTCCCGCCAAATTTTTTTTGTCCTTATTCAAATTTTTTTCGTATCACTTGACTTATCATCATTTTTTTAGAGATTATTGCATCCTCATGACAAGAGGAATCTAAAAAGTAAAAAAAATTTATCGAAATCCAATTTTTTTTGAATTTCGACGAAAATTGGCGGGAAACCACTTTTTTCGTCTTTATTAAAAAATTGGATTTTGACCAAAATTTTTTACTTTTTAGATTCTTCTTGTCATGAGAATGCAATAATCTCCAAAAAAAAATGATGATAAGCCAAGTGATACGAAAAAAATTTGAATAAGGACAAAAAAAATTTGGCGGAAAATCCAAATGGATTATTTGGCTGAACAGGCCCTTAATAATTGCCAAAACTGGTTCTTCTTTGAGAGGAGGAGGAAAAGGCTACTTGATCTGTCCTTAATTTTTGACTTGTATATTCGGTGAAGTTGCCATATACGGAAAACGGAGTTTCCTTGATTTTTCTTTCCTTTCAATGTACTAAATATTGAAACCCTTGATTGTCTGATGTTCCTTGATTTTCTTTCACCTAAAAACTCTTCAATCTCTTAATTACACATTGTTGATTTCCTTCCACTTCTTAAAGAAATACTATAGAAAAAAAAAATACAACTCGATAAATGGAAATACAAATAAATGTGTGTTTTGTCGTAGAATTTGCCAACACAGATAAATCGTGGCTATGGTCCTAACACAATGAAAGTACGACGTTGAGGGGGTATGATATAAATAGGGGTTGCCACAATTGTCCTCTCTAAGAACATTCTCGTTTACACTTTGTACGAGTCAGGTTTTGAAAAGTCTTAGGCCACGTTTCACATTCCAAAATAAGTACTTAAAAATTAAGGACCTATTTTCAAATTTAAAAATAATGGGTTTACGAAAATAATTTTTCAATTTTTTTTGCAGGATTTGATAAATCTCATCGAGATCTATAAAACTAGATCCATATTGCATTTTTTTTCCAGTAAGTCTATTATTTTTAAACTTGAAAATTATAAATAAGTACTTATTTTTAAGGGGGTCTTTTTTAAGGAGGTAAACTGGACCCGTTCCGCTTTCTCAAATAAGTACTTACAAAATAATGACCTATTTTCAAACTTAAAAACAATGAACTTACAAAAATAATTTTTTAATTTTTTTGGCAGGGTTTGATAGATCTCATCGAAACTTATCAAATAAGATCCATATTGCACATTTTTTGATTTCAGTAAGCCTACTATTTTTAAGTTTTAAAATTGCAAATAAGTACTTATTTTTTAAGGACCCAATCCGGAACGGGGCCGGTCCCGTTCTGCATTCCAAAATAAGTACTTAAAAAATAAGGGCTTATTTCAAACTTAAAAATAATTATTTTTACGAAAATAATAACTCTTGATGGATCCCACCTAATCTAGTGTACACCAAAACATGTACCCACAGTCGAACTCGAAACTCAACCATTTTAGGGGGGGGGGAGTCTTTTTCACGGAGGCTCTGTGAACAACACAATCTCAGCCGTCTATTCGCGCAATTAATGGCTAAGATTCATTTTCAATTATGACCGATCTCGGGGGGGAGGAGTCTTTTTCACGGAGGCTCCGTGAACAACACAATCTCAGCCGTCTATTCGCGCAATTAATGGCTAAGATTCATTTTCAATTATGACCGATCACAATTAACTCTTCCCCGGAAAAGTTTTATTAACATCTTGACCGTCCAAAAGTGTTTGGACGGTCACGATTGAGTGCTGTAAACAAGTTGCAGCACCTCGTAAAGAAGATTTTCTCTTTTAGGAGACGTGTTTCTTTGTTGAAATTTTTTATGTATTAGATTAGATTTCTATGTATTTTTTTATGATTTCAATAAAAGTAAATCTATCTATATATTTTTGAATATTTATGATCCTTTACTACTACTTCTGTAAGTGAAAATGACGGCCAATGATGTGTTTTGATAATTAATACCTGTCAAAAATATTTTCAGTATTAACAAATGTTCTCAACATGTTCTCGACGGGTATTAATTATAGAAAATTAGAGGCCGGTCCTCTTTTTTAGGTTCATTTTGATCCCAACCCTGAATATTATTCCCGAACCTAAATAGGCTCGGTTATGTTGCTTTAAGACTTTTTTGCCCAAATCAACTGTTCCTGTGATCATTTCCTTTGCTCCACTCACACTCTCTCTAAACCACTCCCACCTCTCGCACACACTCTCTCTCTCTCTAAACCACTTCCAGCAACGTACACCAACACCTTTCCCTGTTTCTCTCCCTCACTCCACCGATGGAGCAGCTTCGACCACCTCCGCCGCCGCCGTCTCCTCTTCGACAACGTCGCTGTCGTGCCGCCATGCTCGGTCCTATTTCGCCACATTATCGGCGAAGATCGACGAGACCATGATCGACAACTAGAGCTCTCCGAGTCAAGATCTGACTTCGTCACCGCCCTCTACGGCGATAACGACGTTCTAAATCCTTCACCTATCACAACGGCCAAAGTTTTGAAAGTGTCGCGGGCGTCGAGAGACTCGATTTTGATAAGTATCGATCTCGATCTATCAAATCTAGTTTTGACTCAGATTTTTTGAGAAAATTAAAGGACAGTTTCGTCGTCGAGCTCTACGGGTGACGATGTCATCATCACTGATCTCGGAAGATTCAAATAAGTATATATATATATATATATATATAGAGAGAGAGAGAGAGAGAGAGCAAATATTTTTCCCCAAAGTTACTTGAGCAATTGAATTGTAATCAGTGTAAAATGCCGTTGGGCTGTTCATGAACGGTCTGATTTCCTTTGATGAAATAAAACAAAAAAAGTTTAACAAGTCGGCTCCCAGCGGGTATCGGCTTTGGAGCGGTCTGATTTTCAGTCATTATTTTCAACACAACTATAGATTCTACTTTCTAGCTAGCTATTTGCACAAGCTGATGCGCCTTTCATGAATTAATGGATAATTTTCAGTTGATAAAATGGGAAAAAACTATGCACCAATATGTGCCTTTCTATGAGAACTGTGTATTTTAGTGTGTGGTGAGACTATTTAAACAATGTATTTTACAATTCACATAGCCATTTTACATGAGAACGGACTATGAGAACTGTGTTTTTTCTATAAAAACTGTGTTTTTTTTATGAGAATTGTTATTGTCCATGATGATTATCTATGAGAACTGTGTATTTTTTATGAGAACTATGTATTTTCTATGAGAATTGTGTATTTTAGTGTGTGGTGAGGTTATTTGAACGATGTATTTTCCAGTTCACATAAGAACGGTCTATGAAAACTATATTTTTTATATGAAAACTGTGTTTTTTCTATGAGAACTGTTATTGTTCATGAAGATTATCTATGAGAACTGTGTATTTTTCTATGAGAACTATGTATTTTCTATTAGAACTGTGTATTTTAGTATGTGGTGAAGTTATGTGAATTGTGTATTTTTTTATGAGAACTTTGTATTTTCTATGAGAATTGTCTTATTTTCGCTGTGTATTGTCCATGAGAACTATCTATTAGAACCGTGTATTTTCTATAAGAACTATATATTTTTTATGAGAACTATATTTTTTCTATGAGAATTGTGTATTTTCTATGAGAATTGTCTATGAGAACTAGTTCACATAGTCCAATTCTCATAACCAGTTCACAAAGCTTGTTCTCTATGAGAATAGTCAGTTCTCATAGATTTGACTAAGAAAATTGACAATTCTCATAGAACTGACGATGAGAATTGGCAATTCACATAGCCAGTTCTCATATAACTGACTATGAGACTTAGCAGTTAAAAATTCAATTCTAAATCAATTTATTTCTTATATGAACTATTACTTTTTTATTTTGATTACTTTTTTAAGACATACCGGTGAGAATATTTATAACTGTATTTGATTTTGATTAACTTTTTGTTTTTGTTCTATTTTTGTTCTGTGTGTTTTTGTTCTATGATTCAGGAAATGATTCTAAAAATATAGCTCTCATAGCTTCAGTTCTCATAATCATAATATTAGAATTGATTATGAGAATTGACAATTCACATAACCAGCTCTCATAACTCAGTTCACATAGCCAGTTTTCTATGAGAACTAAGCGGTTCTCATAGAACTGACTATGAGAATTGGTAGTTCTCATAACCCACATAGCCAAGGGTATTTTTGTCCGAAATAATATGGGTCACATAGCCAATTTTTTATGAGAATCGAGTATTATTGTATGAGAACTGTATATTTTTCAATGAGAATTGGTAGTTCTCATAGCCCACATAACCAAGGGTATTTTTTTCTGAAATAATATGGGTCACATAGCCACTTTTCTATGAGAACTAAGCAGTTCTTATAGAAATGACTATGAGAATTTGCAATTCTCATAGCCCACATAACCAAAGGTATTTTTGTCCGAAATAATATGGGTCAGGAATTAATTCTAAAAATAAATTTTATTAAAAATGGACATGTACACAAAAAGTTAAGAAGAATGTGCAAAATAGTAAAATTGTATGGAGAGTCAAGAAAAAGGACTGAAGGAAAAAAAAATACTTTTGTCAGGACCATTTGAAGTCCGAAGCAAGAAAACGGGGCCGGCCTAAAAATTCCCCTATTAATTATCAAAACACGTCCTAAGCCATCATTTTCCCCTTCGAAGAGATTAGGCAGGCCCATTATGTGGTTATGTTGGGCCAGAGCCCACTAAATACATCCTTCCAAGGCCCAGCTAAACCATTACTATCTGAAATAGCATAAATACCCCCTCCTTGTCACGCTATTACTTAAATATCCATCATCAACTCATACCTGACTTATGTTTTCATCCTGATCATTTTGAATACTTATGCTTTCATCCTCACTTTAAAATAAAACCAATATTCCCTATATTTATATTCTAGTCGCCCGAATTTTCTTATGGTCCGAATTTTCTGTCTAAGCCGTTGGGTCTAATCCAACGGCTGTGAAATAAAAAGGGGATTTCGCTACATACACCCCTTCGGCCCTGCCCAATTCTTCATTCCAGCCACAGAGAGAGAGAGAGAAAGAGAAAAGGAGGCGACGATATACGAAGAACCCAAGCTGAGATCAAAGCTGACGGACGATCAGAGCTATGATCAGCCCTAAGGTCTCTCTCTCTATCTCTCTGATTTTCGAAACCCTAGAAGAAGAACTTCGATTTTCATAACCCTAAATGAAGAATAGGGGCTGATTTTTGTGATTTTTTTGTATGGTTTTTGAAACCCTTCGATCTTGGGATGGCTGATTTCTACTGATTGACTAATTTTTGAAACCCTAATAGTATTTTGGGCTTGTATCTATGATATCCGATTTGGGACATTTTTGGGAACCCTAAAATTTCAATACCAGAAATTATGGATTTTCTGAACCCTAATACTTTTGATTAATTGCTATTTGGATTGGTGTGCGACTTATGCTGATTTTTTTTTTTGTAATATCTGATTCAAAAGAAGAATAAGCTGAGATAATGTCTGCCATTGGTAGGTTACCCATAAGTGAAGAAATGTAGATAATATTTGCTATACAGTTGATGATGGTTGTTCCTTCTAAAAACATGCAGATTCCAAGAAAAAATTCAATAGCTCACAATTTGATAAAATGAAAGAACAAGATCAAACCAAAGTTGATCCAACCCCCTTGTTTTGAGCACCACCACCAAGGTATCTCTCTCCCTCTCTCAAAAATGTGTTGCATATTATAGCAAAAAGGGAGACACATAGACTAGTATTCATCTTAATTTTTTTTTTTTTTGCACTTTAGTAATTGTTTTCTATTTTGGTTTTTAGAACACAATTTTTGGATGACATAGCACTATCACCGTCACCATCCCAACAACGTCAATCATCTGCAAATTCTTGGGAAGAAATTTACACTCCTCAAGTTAAAAATGTAGTGATACCGAAAATTAAACAAGAATTTAACATCTTGGACGAGGTTCTGAAATTTTACAACAATTATGCTAGAGAAATTGAATTTAGTGTGCGAATCAATTCTAGTAGGATGGGTAAGAATGGTCAAGTAATGAGGAAGGAGTACTTTTTTTACAAAGAAGGAGCGAGGAGAAATTCTGAGGCCACTTCACGGCGTTGGAGTTTAACTAGAGAAGGTTGTGGTGCAAAACTTGCTGTCGTGAGAAAAGGTGAAAGGTTTGTTGTATCCCAATTTGTCGAGGGTCATAACACGAGCTTACGACGCTAAGAAAGGTGCATTTGTTGAAATCTCATCGTCGAGTGTCAGTTGTACAAAAAGCTTTAACGCAACAACTATCAGCTGCAAATGTGCCAACTTACCAACGAATGAGTATTTTTGAGTTGCAAGCCGGGGGTCTGGAAAATGTTGAATTTTTAACACGAGATCTTTATAATGATAAAAGAGATATGAAGAATGTAGTACATAGACATGACGCGAACATGTTGTACGAGCATTTTGAGATTGAACAACAAAAGAATACGGACTCTAGGTTCACATTCGAGAGAGATGACAATGATAGAATGACTCATTGTTTTTGGGCGCATGCGACATTTAGAAAGTCATATCAATATTTTGGGGACATGGTAGTGTTTGATACTACATACTACACAAACAAATATTCTTTGATTTTTGCACCTATATTGGGGGTCAATCACCACAGGTAGACAACACTTCTTGGGTTTGCATTCTTGAGTGACGAAAAAACTGATTCATTTGTGTGGTTTTTCAATGAATGGTTAAAAGCAATGCCAGGTGGATCACCCAAAATGATCATAATTGATCAAAATCCGACAATGACAAAAGCAATTGCTTGTGCTCTTCCGCATACATTTCATAGATATTACATTTGGCACATTGTGAGTAAATTTTCTGAAAAATTGGGTGCACTGTCATATAAGGAATATTATGATGAGTTGAAGAAATGTATATGAAATTTTGAAACACCTGGAGAGTTCGGTGCAAGATGGGCAAATATTGTAGGGAACTCTAAGTTGTCTAAAAATAAATGGTTGTAGGACATGTATGAAATTTGTGACAGATGGGTTCCTGCATATACGAACCACATTTCTTCTGCCCACATGACTAGTAGTCAATGAGCTAAAATTTCTCATTCATTTTTCAAGAGGTATGTGTCTGAAGAAAATTCAATGATGGATTTTGTGACGCGGTTTGATCGGGCACTTGCCAAAGTACGACATAATGAATTGGATTTGGATCACAAAGATGTAAATAAGAAGCCTCTCTTGAAAACCTCGTGGTTGATGGAAAAAAGAATGAGTGAAATATATACACGGAGCATATTTGATAAGTTTCAAGAGGAAATCTTTCAAATTAATGCGTATGTGGTTATGTTAATACGCGAGAATGAACATCGGTGTTTATGGAATGTTCAGATAGAAGAAATGAAAAGTTTGAGAAGTCGTGAGATTTCGGTGGACCAATCATCGAACGATGTGAGTTGCAGTTGTAAGATGTTTGAATTCGATAGAATTCCATGTCGACACATGTTGGCGTAGCTGTCTAGAATGCAGGTTAGGGAACTCCCTACTAAATACATCTTGCAGAGGTGGACGAAAATAGCAAAATCGGGCAGAGTTATGGATGACTTAGGTAGTGGTGTGAAAGAAATATGTAACAGTTCAGTTCTTGTGAGGCAACAAAGTCTTTTCCAACTTCCTTGTACATTTATTGATGATGTTGTATTAGACGAAGAAGAAAGTGCAGTTGTACGAGAAGCTTTGTAATCCAGTCAAAAAAAGATTGCATTGATGAGGAGTTCTTGCAAAGATGGTTCAACGAGTCGTATCCAAGTGTCTATTTCTCTCGGAAGCCAACATAGTTTGAAAGAACCACTTCAAGTTAGGGCAAAGGGTTGTGGTAAGCGTTTAAAAGGAGGAAAAGAGAAGGTCATCAAGAAGAAGAGGAATGTAGTGGTCGTGGATTAACCGGGCAATCGCATGACGAAAAGAATTGTCCAAAGCTTATGAACATGTAAGTAGATGTTAATTTGTACTATGAATTTCATTCTTTATATACGGAATAGATCTTAATTGTTGTCTTATTTTATTAGGTCTTCAAAAGATGTTAGGTTGGATGATGACGATGTCGAAAACTTGTGAACATGTAAGTGTTATTTCTTCAAAATGCCTACAAAACTTCATTTACATTTTAGGAACTTGACAAATCAATTTGGATTAGGTGAAGTGTTTTCTCTCAAAGTTCAAGCCATTCAGGTTCCTCACATAGTCCAACCATTAGTTATTGCTTTTGTTTTGTGATATCTCATTTTTTAATATCTTTACTCAACCGAAAAAGAGAAGAAAAATCTTTTAAGAAAAGGTTGATACCAGCGTTCTATAAGAGTTTAATGTCTCAAAAGGGCCAAAGACGAACTGTTAGGAGGACTCCCGAAGGTTTAGGACCATGTCACATGGGTTAGGGTAAGGTTACCATGGCAAAGGTACAATTCATCACTTTTTGTGCAACAAATTGCTTAGGGAGTGAAGGACTGCCATCCCTCTTTCTGTCCTCCTGGAAATTGTTAAATGTATAAGCTAAAACATGTCCTTGATTATGCAAAGGATGAGATACGATGAAGCAAGAGTTTTGTTTTTAGCTAGCTTTTGAAGAAATAATCTGATCGAGTTCTTAGAGTTGACGATGAGTGTAAGTGTTTGTGGTACATCTAATTTTAATTCTTTAGTTGTTCTTGTCTTTTGTTTTGTCTATTGATGTTATTACCTATTTAGGTTGCAGGATGGATTAGTGCTTTCACATGGATTGATGCTTTCAAATGTTGCATTTTGGAACTGTTTGCTACGTTAGTTTTTAATTATCGAAACTTTTCTATAAAATTAGGAACTATTTGTAGACCTTTTTTTGTAAATAAGGAACAATCTGGAATCTGGAAAATAGGGGAGTATAATTTATTTATTTTTTTCAGTGGCTTTTTCGAAAGAGAACACTTTTGTAATCTGAAAAACAGGAGAAACAGAGGTTTTTAGCACTTTGATTTGCCTGTAATTTAAAGATTGGTTTGATCGTAACTTAATCTAGAGAAGGGTTGCCTTTTCTTTCAGTTTCGGAAAAATAGTTGTCTTTTGTTTCAGTCCAGAACAGGGGAGGAGAGAAGGACTAATCTGGAAAACTGGGGACTTGTAATGTTGGTTTGACAAATTTTGAAAAATGTGGTTCAAAGACTTGTATGCCCAGGACCTCAAAACTCTCCCACAATGAGGCTAAAAAAAAGGTCAAATTCTTCACCTACATTTGTCTCTCAAAGTGAGACTAAAAAGACTTGTATGCCCAGGCCCTCAAATATAATAAATTTTTAGAAGAACCAGCAACTTCAAAGTCCAAAAGTCAGGGTTATTTTCATTCTTTAATTAGAAGCCCCACACATGCTACACCATTCTTTACATGACTTGAAACCCAGGCATACAAGGTTTTTGTAAATAAACTCACTACCACATGTCCTAACCACCTAACTCAGAACCTGTCTCAACAGAAAGCAAAATAAATTGCAATCAGAACATGTCTCAACAGAAAGCAAAATAAATTGCATAATTTCACCTTCAAACAGTGGTACCAGTGATTCAAGAGATCAAATTTCAAATTTCATACAAACGTACAATACAATATGTCATCACATTCTACCGGTTACAACAAATACCAATGAATATAGATTATATTCACTTAAGAAGTGCAATGATAGCCACTACCAAGGCTAGCCCACTTAAGAACTAAAAGACAATCACCATGTGTTTTAAATTAGCCACGGTGACTTCAATGACTTCAACACGTGCATCATTCTTTAGTAGTTTCACCTTTGGTGCAACATGTGGGTTGGGTTAGTGACACCCAATTTGATAGCACCACTCTTAGTACTCGCATTTTCCTTTATCCTTTGAATCCTTTGGATACCTATAGTAGAGCCTTCCATGATTCTTTTTTGACTCTGAAATGTGCACAACAGTTCTCAATCCACACCAACACGTCTTGTTTTGAAATGTAGGGTAACGAGATTAATGCTACTCCTATTGCTTGAACTGGACATGACTTTTTTAACACAATTACTGCACACACTCACACAAATGTCCAACACAGATAAAAACTAGAAGTAACTTATATAAAAAATTTAGAGAGGTGGTTTTGACCCAGAAAATTTTCATCGTAGCGAAATAAAGTGGCTCAAATAAATGAAATATTCCAGACACCACTTTTTTAAGGCACTAAGGTGGCAACATTAGTTGCCAATTGACCATTTAATGTTTCCAGGCCTAAGTACACATTGCATGTTAATTTATATATATATATATATATATATATATATATATATATATATATATATATATATATATATATATATATATATATATATATATATATATATATATATATATATATATATATATATATATATATATATATATATATATATATACGGGGATTCGCTATATACACCCCTTCCCCATTCTTCGTTCCAACCAGAGAGAGAAAGAGAGAGAGAGAGAGAAAAGGAGGCGACAATATATGAAAAACAAAAGCTGAGATCGAAGACGACGAACGATCAAAGCTACGATCAGCCCTAAGGTCCAACACAACTAAAAACTAGAAGTAACTCATATAAAAAATTTAGAAAGGTGGTTTTGGCTCAGAAAATTTTCATCATAGTCAAATAAAGTGGCTCAGATAAATGAAATATTCAAGACACCACTTTTTTAAGGCACTAAGGCGGCAACATTAGTTGCCAATTGACCATCTAATGTTTCCAGCCCTAAGTACATATGACATGTTAATTTTTCATCATAGCCAACAAATAGGGGCAAACAAATCTGGAAATAGGGGCAAACTCTCCCAACGGCTTAGAGCAAAAAGGGTTAATTACTTGTTGCCCCCTTTATCTATACACATTTTTTTATTTTACCCCCTCTATTATAAAACGCTACAATCTACCTCCTTTATCTTTCAATTCCTAACACATTAGGCCTGCCATTAGTCTGGGATCCAAAAAAATCATCAAAGGGGCATGTGCATGTCACATGATCTGAAAAAAAAAAAATAAGTGCTCTTATTTTCAATCCATTTGAATCGGTGTGAAGATCTTATTTTCTCTAATCATTTTATCCTAAAGGATCATAATTAATTTTTGACTCTAGAGCTCTCGTACGTTAACGCTAAGAGATATTTGGTTCTACTACTTTCTTAGAATTAATTAACGAGAACTTTAGAGTCAAAAATTAATTATAACTCTTTAAAATAAAATGATCATAGAAATAAGATATTTGTACCAGTTCAAACGGATTAAAAATTGGAGCACTTAATTTTTCAGATGCAGTTTATATATTAAAAAATATGATTAAATTAAGTGCTCCAATTTTTAATCTATTTAAATCGATGCGAAGATCTTATTTCTATGATCATTTTGTCATAAAGGGCATAATTAATTTTTGACTCTAGAACTCTCGTTAATTAGTTCTAAGAAAGTAATAGAACCCAATATCTCTTAGGATTAACTAACGAGAGCCCTAGAGCAAAAAATTAATTATGATCCTTTAGGATAAAATAATCAGAGAAATAAGATTTTCACACCGATTCAAACGGATTTAAAATTAGAGCACTTAATTTTTTCTTTTTTACAGATCATGTGACATGCACATGCCCCTTTGACAATTTGTTGGATCCCAGACTAACAGTAGATCTTATGTGTTAAGAATTTGAAGATAAATGAGGTAGGTTGTAGCGTTCTATAGTAGGAGGGGGTAAAGTGAAAAACATGTATAGATAAAGGTGGCAACAAGTAATTAATCCGAGCAAAAATCTGGACCATAAGAAAATTCAGACGACTAGACCTGAAAATAACAGATATACAACGTTGATTAAGTGAACACTGATATACAGGCCTGAACAATAATATACACTGATAACATTGCACACAGTAACACCAAAAAAACACCACCTCAAATGTGAGAGTAAATAATTTTGGAGAGGGACCTTTGGCTCAGATATTTGTCAAGCCATTAATTAGGGGCAAACTAATCAAGAAACTAATTCGTGATGTGTGTTGTAGCCAAGAATTAGCAAAATTTGTGTGCAGTGTTATCATTCTCTGGCCAAAATCAGCGTAAGTCACACATAAAAACCAGTCCAAATAGCAACCGATAGAAAGTATTAGGGTTCAAAAAACCCATAATTTCTGGTATTGAAACTTTAGGGTTCTCAAAAACACCCCAAATCGGATATCATAGATACAAGCCCAAAATACTGTTAGGGTTTTGAAAATTAGTCAATCAGTAGAAATCAACCATCCCAAGATCGAAGGGTTTCGAAAACCACACAAAAAAATTACAAAAATCAGCCCTATTCTTCATTTAGGGTTTCGAAAATCACACACACACAGAGAGAGAGAGAGAGAGAGACCTTAGGGCTGATCGTTGCTCTGACGTTCGTCATCTTCGATCTCAACTTGGGTTCTTCATATATCGTCGCCTCCTTTTCTCTCTCTTTGTCTCTCTCTCTGGCTGGAACGAAGAATCGGGCAAGGCCGAAGGGGTGTTTGTAGCAAAATCCCCTTTTTATTTCACAGTCGTTGGATTAGATCTAACGGCTTAGACAGAAAATCCGGGCAACTAGACCTGAAAACAACTGTGTGTGTGTGTGTGTGTGTATATATATATATATATACACACACACACACACACATAGTACTCCCTCCGTTCCTATTTGAAGATCCATCTTTCCTTTTTTGGACATTCTAAAATGAGTGTCCATTTCCAAAAGTCAACACCAAAAAAGCTCAAACTTTCCCCTTTTGCCCATCCTTCTCCAAACTTAAATACTCATTAAATAATGATTTCAACAAATGAAATGACATCATACTCAGTTTTCCTCCAATTGATTGCCACCCATTCTAGGAAAATAGACTCAGTCAAATTCAAATTCTTGAAGCGGCGCCAAAATTGTAGAGAAAAAGTACTCTGCTTCTTTTACGCCTGTGGGCAGCATGCCCTTGGAAAAGAGGATTTCGTTCCTCGTTTTGCCAAAGCAGCCCGATAGATCGAGGGAGCGCGAGCGGAGAAGCAGGCGCTCACAAAACACAGAGTCGCCACTCGGGTTTGAAGGTCCGACACCCAAGGAACCGTATATCGAAGCACCTGCCGCGCTGTTTGATTTGAAAAAGTGAAGGAACCAGTCCGTCATAACCATATCTGGGTTCGGGAGCCAGGTTACGAGAGGGGAAGGGTTTTAAGGCACCCCTCTCGCCCAATCCGGAGATCGGTCTCTACTTAGGAATTTTGAAAATGATTGTGATTCTTCTTTTATTAATCAATTTTTGGCCAATTAGGGCGGGAGAACAGTAAATCGGGGATTAAAAACTGTAGCAATTTGCAAGATATGATAGATGGCATGGATGTGCAGTTAGTATAGGATGAAAACAGACTGCTGTGGGAGTTTAAACATACTGGAAAGCCCCTGTCTTGGAATGTCGTGCATAGGAAGAAACCAGTATGCACTGATCAAGTCAATGCATGCTAGTCACACTTGCGCGCGCTTCCTGTCACTGGCGTGCACCAGTAAGCCTAAGCTCACAGCTCTTATTCTCAAACCCTCTGGGCTCTGGAAGGACCAGTGCACACCCAGGACAAACCAAGCAGTTTTATGGCAGTTATAATATACAATGTTAAACAACTTAAAGGTTGAAAAGCCCTACAAATTGACAAAACACCCCATAAACAGTGTGGGAATAAAATAATAGTCTAAAACCAAGTGAATCATGCAAGACAGTCACTCTGTCGCGCGAGGATGCGCCCTGGCGCTCGAGGGTGCGCCTTCGGCGCGCGACGGTACGCCTTGGCGCATCATTGCGCGATGGTGTCAGTCTGCCGCGCGAGGGACTGGACCAGATCAGTACTTGGTTTACATGTTTCTGGGTTCTGAAACATATTCAGAAAGGTCCCAGGGATACTCCAACAGAACAGAACGAAGTATTAAAATGCAAGCTAGCAGTTCTAACAAAGGAAAAGCAATAAACTGGTTATTTACATGCTGGCAAGTGATCTATACAGAATGAAGACATAAAATAGCAAGACACCAATCCCGGTGGTATCGCGAGCAACAGAGGACGCGCGATCTGATGGAGTCCATCGCGCGTTGATTCTAGCCATGACGGTTTTGAAACCTTGCGACTTTTGGACCAAGATGGTATTGATTACGACCTTGGCCCGGCCCAAATTTCAGAGATCGAGCAGAGCAAAACAAAGGTAAGCTATACCTTCGGCTTTTGAGGTTTGAAAAGTGTTTGAGCTTTGAGTTGAGGTTGAGATTGATTGAGGTGTTTGAGTGGAAGAAGAAGAACAAGCTATGTTCTTGAGGTGTCTTTGTATCTCTTTTATTAGCTTAAAAGAGTACAAAGCAAAAACCCTTTGAAAATGAAATTTAGTAACTTTTTTTTCTACCCCTCTCATGAAAGACCAAGGGGGGGTATTTATAGAAGACTTGGAACGGTGCAAGGGGTGGCAAACAAGGCCTAAGGCCAAAACTTAGTGGTGAAGGCTTGCAAAAGGTGATAGAAAAGGTTGTTGTGAGGGTGTAGTGCCCCAAACCTGCACTGCCACTGTCCTGTGGAGAAAAACGAGGTTCAAATAGCCCTGTAGACCCCCAGGCAAGCAACCAACTAGCTGGCAAAAGATGAAAGTGACTGGTTAGAACCATCGCGCGATGGAATGGGACCATCGCGCGAGTGTGACAGCTGTCGCGCGTGGGTCAACAGTCAAATCTTTGACTTTGACCCAGGCCGACTCTCGCGCGAGGGAGTCAGTCCATCGCACCGTCCATCGCGCGACGGTGCACCCTGGCGCGGGTCAGTTGCGCCCTGGCGCAGGTCAGTAAGATTTTTGGCTTTTGGAAGTGGCTTAGGCTAAGTTAGGTTCAAAAGTTTTGCAAACACTCAAAACTCAAACACTCGACATTCCCGAGGTATTCTAGATCCGTTTCATCATCGGGGAATCAAAAACCGTAAATAAACTAATCTGGAAGTCCAGATTGGGGTGTCTACAACGCCAGAAATTGCAGGGCTAATTTAAATATGTCATCATAAAATAATTGAAAACTACTTAATTAGGGGCAAAATTAGAAACTAAAAAAATCTGACAATGCAATAATAAGCCTTTCTTAAGTAGTTGGATTCCCGAAAAGGGATTCACAAATTGGAATGGAGGGAGTAATGAATTTCGGGATGGAATGTTAAGTCTTCAAGTCCCAACGGAAAAGATGATGGTCAGTCTCGTAGATTTTGCCAATCTATCCCATATAGGGGTGAGCAAAATAATCCGTTAAACTGTGAATCCAGTCCAAATCAATTCAAACCGAATTATTTTGTTTGGTTTTTAAGTAGTGTGGTTTGGTCTTGGTTTAAAAAAATTCAAAACCGAGTTATATGGTTTGGTTTGTGGATTTACATTCACGGTTGTAGTTCCAAACTGAACCATATATATGCATTTATATATTTTTTAATTTAATATAGATACACCAATAAACATAGACTATGCCATGGTGAAATGACTTCCTAATTTACAGAAGCAGGGAGTGTGCTGTGCAGCTTTGTGCTGCATAGCGTGCTGCGCAGCTTTGTGCTGCACAGGCTCCGGCGAGGCTTTACTGGCATCGGTCCGACGATTGGAGACGTTCATCGCATAGAGCTCGTCGAGTTCTACATGTGCACCAAAAAATAGCTTGATCAAATATCGTTAAAGTGCCTCATCGGAACACATATAACTTAAAAAAAATGGATTCAGTAATTTTGATCCAGTGTTTCGCATCCATTAGGATTCTTTGTTTTCAAGTTATATGTGTTCCGATGAGGCACGTAACGATATTTGATCGAGCTGATTTTTGGTGCACATGTAGAACTCGACGAGCTCTACGCGGTGAACGTCTCCGTTTGTCGGACCGATGCCGGCAAAGCCTCGCCGGAGGCTGCACAGCACACTCCCTGCTTCCCTAATTTAGTACTTCACTTCACCGCTACATTCCTTTATTGCGAATAGTAATTGCCCTAAATTTCTATTAGTTCACGAGTTTTGGTGATGGTTGATTTTGATGAGTTTTGGTGATTTCAATAGAATTTTAAGTTTAAATATAAGTTTTGGTTTTATTTATCTATGTCATTTTGAGTACTTTAAATCATGTATAAAATTGATATTTTAACTTCAAGCAAATCGTGGTTCAAAACCAAAATCGAAACCGATCCGTATCTTAAAGGTTTGGATTGGTTATGTTTTATGAATTTTATGGATTAGTTCGATTCTCAAAATTCATAATCCATAGGTATTGATTTGGTTCTTGGTTTACTAAAAAACCGAACCAATCCGGACCATGCTCACCCCTAATCCCATATATCTCACCAAAAGCCATTGATCACAATCCTCCTCCTCCTCCTCCCCCACCCTAACCCCAACCCCAACCCCCAATTTTCATTTTGTAAAATTTTCGACATGGTTACAACCCATCACTGGAGGTCCTCGCCGGCCATGTGCCCCCCCCCCACCCTCTCTCTCCTCTCCCATCAATTAATAGAGACGCAAAAATATGGGAGGCGATGGGACGCCAGCGAGGCAAACGACGAGGACGTTGGCGGAAACATCCACGATAGATTAAAGAAGGACATATCGCGGCGAGCGGGTTGGTCTCGTCAGTGACCTCTCTCCAAGCACTCAGTTTGGTTCCGTCGGCGACCTCTCTCTCCGACGCCTTGGCCATTGATTGCTGCGCGCACCCATCCGTCGACAGTATATTATAAAAGTTTTCAAAAGGTTTTGATGATTTCTACAGATTGTGTTCACTCTTCTTTTAACTAGCTGAAGTTGCAATTTGATTCGACCAAACCCCAATCTTTCTACTTTGTGGAGGAGAATCTCATTGTGTGAGCAATTTTGATTCATGTTACTATGGTCATAGTTTTTGATTTCCTCGGGTAATGGAATGGCTTGGCTTTTGTTGTGATTCCAGATAGGTTTTCTTTGGGTGTTTTTGATAATCATTCGGTAAATTATTTGTAGTTATACTGGTTTTTCAATCATTTCATGATAAATTATTTATACTGTTTACCATGAAATCTATTTGTTCAAATCATTTCATGGTTCATATATTTGAACAATTACTATGAAATCTGCTTGTTTGATTTATTTCATGATAAATTATTTGTACCATTTATCATGAAATCTACTTGTTCGAATCATTTCATGGGAAATATACCGTGATATTTCAAACACATAAGTTTACAAAACATGAACAGCTTTCGTAGAATGTATTCAAGTACTACGACCAAATAACATGATTCTACCATGGATCAATGATTTCTAAACTTAATATGAATCACTATGGAATTTTCCCAAAAAAATATATTGAGTATCGTGGTTTATTTATGTATTTCATAGTTTATTTTGATTCAATTTTGAAAATAATGGTAGAGAAACTTACCACGAACCACTATGACATTTACCATAATTTGAATAATTTTATCATGACAAGTAACTTGAATCTACCATAAATTAATGATTTTTAAACTTAACACGGATCACTATGGAATTCTCTGTAAAAAAAAAAAAATTGTTGCAGTTTTAAAATTCATCAGAAAAAAATAGAAACCAAACCCCTCTAAATGTTTTGAATGTTTGAAAGTTTTAACTCTTTTCTTTTTGTATCTCTTAATTATTGTGGTTGAAGATATATTCAATTCCACTAATTTAGAAAGATAATATATAAATGCCTATGAATATTTTATTAAAAAGACAAAATAGATAATTCATTATATAAAAGGATGGAAATATAATCCCGAAAAATGGGCGACATGAATATTTAGGTGCGATGGTTTATTGGGATCTATATTTAATTAGGGTAAATTATAGTTAACCCCTCGAATTAAGCCTCACGTGCACTTTGTCCCCTCTAATTTTTTTTTTGGTACTCAATCCTCTCTAACTAACTGAAATTCAAACGGTCATAATTTCAAATGGTCATAACTTCTTCGTCCGAAATCAAAAACATGCAAATTATATATCAATTTTGAGGTCTTGAAGTCAGCTTTCTAATGACACCAAAATCACATCACGATTCAAAACACACAGAAAGTTATGATCAAAACGATTTTTCTGTCTACCAGCCCTTACTCTTTTGATCATAACTTTCTGTGTGATTTGAATCGTGATGTGATTTTGGTGTTATTAGAAAGCTGACTTCAAGACCTCGAAATCGATATATAATTTGCATATTTTCAATTTCGGACGAAGAAGTTATGACTGTTTGAAGTTATGACCGTTTGAATTTCAGTTAGTTAGAGGGATTGAGTGCCAAAAAAAAAAGTTATAGGGGGCAAGATGCACATGAGGCATAGTTAGAGGGGGTAACTATAATTTACCCATTTAATTATTCTTATTTACAACTCTCTCCTCCCTCTTCTTCCGCAACTCTCTCTGGTTCGAATTCGCACTAACAATGGGAAGAAGGATTTCTCTTCTTCTGCTTTTCTTCACGGCGTGTTCACTTTCTCTCTCGTCCTCCTCCGCCCTCTCTTCGGACGAGTTATCTCTAGGTACGTGGTCTGTTCCTTCAACTATCTTACCCGTGAAATCTAGGGTTTGTTTTTGAATTACTAGGTCAATGTGCCGTTCGTTTGGTCACTGAGAAAGTGCGGTAAACCGAACGGTATTGAAAGTTTGAATCTTTAGGTGCTTCATTACTGTTACTTCAGATAATGGTTACAAATTTACAGGATATGTTTTGCTCCAGCTTCCAAAGAAGTTGTGGTAATTTATTTGCATAGTACGTAATTACTTTTAACAGAGTTGGTGGCAGACGCAGGATTTGTGCCTAGCAGGGGCCCGAATCACATTTATTTTTCATATTGAGAATAAAAATATATATTCTATAAGAATATATTGCTACTCGCTGGGTCCGAATGAAAGACGATATTATGTGTATGTGTGCAGCTACCGTATAAGTTTACACATGCAACCTAATAACTGATTGATAAAAGTCTTGGGATTTTTAACCCAAGGCCCACACATATACAAGTTTTAAGAATTTTTTTTTTTCACTCAGGACTTGCAGGAGCTAACCCCATAGAATTTTTTCTAATTAACCTAAAAATTAGGGTCCCCTCTTGGACCCCCTTGGGTACGCCCAGAGTTCATGATTGCTTAGAAAGGAATGGAGCTGCTCGCAAATAATTTCAATTTTTCATATGTGGTGAAAACTCTAGGGTTTAGGGCTTTTTCGTCTGGTGACTCTGGTTATGCTCTTTGAAATCTTGTACGAGCGGAGTTTAAGCAGATGATTAAAAGAAGATAATGCCTATATTTATGTGTAATATGGACTTCAGGTATGTTACATGGACTAGAGTACGAGTATCAGACCTTTCGAAACTTTTATACTAGGATTATGGATCTGGATTAAACAGAAATGTGATCCTGTGATACTTTGTTAGCCATTCTTGGGGAAGGTATCAGAAGTAGTTCCTTTGTGTCTGAATTTGGCTCTTGGCATATGGTTGACTTCCCAGATTCATACTGGATAGGGTTCTCAGCAAAGTTTTAGTCTCAGGTCAGGTACCTAATGCAACCATCCTCCATCTTGGGGCCTAGGACTAGGCATGAGCAGAATCATGTTCTTTACCGATCCAAGTAAAATTTCCAAATGACGCTAGACCTGAAGATCCGTAACAAGTGACCCCCATTTTCTTGACGGTTGACTCAGACGACATATTTAGAGCCATATTTCTTAATTCTGAGTATTCTGACTCGTAAATGGATTGGGTGAGGAGTAAATGAAAGGAAAGTAAAGATGAGAAATTTTCATTTAGTGCTGTCTTTTTGGAAATTGGTGTTAGGTTAACAATTTACCTAACTGAACGTCCCAGACTTTTTCTGTCTGCGTTCTTGTCCTTTTCCATGGTTAAAAAACAAGAAACAGTCTTTTCATTTTTTGTCCCTTGCCAAATCCATCAACAAAACTCAGCATTGGAGAATCAAGCAAGTCCTCCCCCAAAATAATCCTTTTGATCGCAGATAAACCCTTGTGCGAGTTTCTAATATTTTTTCTTAGACCGAACTGTATATTTCCTTGAAAGTAGTATGCTTTGTGGACATTTTCTTTCTATATCCTCTGAACATTGCAAAGTGACTGCCTTAATATAGGGGCGATGTCAAAATTATTTTGCAAACATCATAGTTGAATGAAGAAGATTTGGGGAGGGAGAGTAAGACATAGTATGATGGGGAATTTATATGATATTTGGATTAATAATAGGTTTTCATTTTATCTTATGAACTAGATTTTGCTGACTGTTCTAATGGACGGATTGTTGTTAAGTAATTATCCTGGCTGGCAAATATTAAGCAATTTGCTTTACTGAGAAATAAGCAAATGTGCAGGCAAAGTAATGGCTTAGGATCCAGGTCTGCGGTCCGGCTTTCCTGGGCTGTGTAATTGTTTGTATCCATGGGGACTACTCTCAAGTCAAACTGGTTGAGGACACCTTGGCTTTGATGAGCAAGGGGAGAGTTTCTTGTCCCAGCCTTGGAGAATCCAACCATTTTGTATTTTTGTTCCATGCTATGGTGCTTCCATGAACATCATTCACGATTTTCTTGTGCGACATTTGTGTGAAAACCTAGGACAAAGTTCTTGTAAGTAACCATAATACATGGTATCCATACACCCAAAGTCTCTATCAAGTGGATGCCTTCTGTGAAAAATGGCACATAGGGTATGCCAAAAAAGTTCTTACATGGAATGCATATGTGCAATGACACCAGTGAGCAGAGATTATTTACTTCAGTTCGAAAAAGAGATTAGTTACTGTGTGTGCATGGTCAGTCTGCTTGATAATCAGAGCGGAGGAAAGCTGTGATTTGTGTTTTTGGTGTAAGAAACCTTGCGGAGGAAACCGTGATTGGCCAATTAGAAACAATACTGCTATTAAACTAAATTTGATCTCTACTTGGTTGAAGATACTTAGGTTGTACTGTTTGCATAATAATAGCATTTGGCCCCTTCTCATTATGTTATGCAGGTGTATTATCCCAGTTTCATCTCTGTATCAAGTTTTCTTTGTTCAATAGTGCTTCTCTGGCCTTGCCTTTTCGGTTTTGCAGTTGTCGCTCCGTTTACCACATTGCAACTGTCTCCAAGCTTGAGAGTCGAAAAGTCTCCTGGTGTCAAGCCCGGGACTTCTGTTCGATGTGCACGAGTTCATATCCATGGTTTGTCAAGACTCAGAAATCTGACAAATTTTGCGCATTCAGTAAAAGTGAATGTTTCCATTGTAGAGTCAAGTGCCCGTCTACCAAATGTTGAGGTCTGTTTCCACAGGTGAGTCGTACTGGAATTGTATTAAAGGACTGGAATGATCAGAATGGGAGTTTTCTTTTCCACAATTTCAAGATTTAAGTAATTTGGAGATAGTTGTTTCTAGAGAAACACTAGAAATTTCAGTAGGAAAAATTCCATCTCTGATGATGAGAGTTGTCATGGATTTCATACACAATTCAATAGCTTCAAATGGCCGCTATTTTTTTTTTATTTTTTTGCTTATTTTCACAGATAGCTTTCTTCGACTTTTAGTATGATACAACTCTAAGGTGATGCTTTTAGTCTTGCGAGTATTTTAGTTGGCCAAGGTGCGAAAATTGTACTTTTCCTCACTATAAGTGTATCAAAAAACAAAATATTCCAATCTTTTCTGTGCAAACTGCCATAAATTGTTCATACACAAAAACATGTATATAGGAGGGGTTATTGTGCTAACTGCTAAGTGTGGGGATAACAGAACTACATAAGTTATTCCTCTCCTCAACTTGTGTAATGAGATTTGTTACTACTTACTACTAATGATCATGTCTAAAACAAAATACTCTACCCATGTCTTGTTTGAAAAAGACTGCCTCTATCACATGAAAACTGGCGAGTTAGGAATGAGCTTAAGAAGCCAGAAATGTTTTGGACATATGTCCAACCATACTATGAAAATTTTAAGTCATGTCTTTTGTCTGCTTTATTAGATTGTTATGTGTACTTTGCAGGAATCTCTCTATTGGGATAGGGATGTGCCCTCAAGGCCAGTGGGAAAAACTTGTCAAGGGTTCATGGGTTTGGTCCATGTCTCCTTTTGACTACAAGCTCTCAGATGTACGGATGGCTGGTTCTTCCTCAGGAATTATTCAGGTTTCCATTGAAGAAGGTGAGGTCCTGTGGAGTACTGATCGCACACATTTTGCATTTTGTCATTTGTGGCGCAATTGTCTTATTTTTAATAATTTTATTTGCAGAGTTTTTCCTATATCGCATTGTATTTTTGGTCTCGGGAATTATTATCATGACAATGGCCTCTTCTCTGAGCAAGTCTTTAGTTTTCTACTACAGCAGTGCAATGGCAGTTGGGATCATCCTTGTGATATTGATGGTCCTTTTTCAGGTTGATCGCAATTTTTTTTTGCATATTGCTAATTACTCTGTTCTGATTTTGATCTCTATTTCTTAGTGCTGGTGTCTGAAACACCATCTATCAGAATTCATGGGATTATTAATCATCTCTCTAAGACTTAAAAAATTACTGGCTTCTCCCCCGAGTAATAGTTGTCAAAAGCACGCCTAGGCGCCAGGCGAGGCGCCTTCAACAAGGCGCAGGGGTAAGCGCACGAGGCGAGGAAAAGCGAAGAAGCGAGAGGCGCAAGAAAAGCGCGCTTCTTTTAAAATTTGATCTCAGCCCTAGGATAATGAAGATCTAACATTCACCGTTAGATTTGAACGAAAAAAAAAACAAAAGGGTTTACCTGTCGGCTGCCTCTCTCACTCAATCGAACCTGTCTCAGACTCTCACTCGATCTCTCTGTCGGCTGCCTCTCTCACTCGATCGAACCTGTCTGAGACTGCCGACAATCTCTCATCTCTCAGACGATCTCTCACTGTCGACGAACTGCTGACGATCTCTCACTGCAGCTGCTGTCGTCGATCTCTCAAGTCTCACTGCTGCTGTCCGCTGTCGTCCATCTCTCTCTCTGCTTCGTCAATTGCTGCTGTCGTCCATCTCTCTCTCTGATTGTCAATCTCTCTGTCTCTGCTTCGTGATCTCTCTGTTTCTCGTGACTCTCGTCTCTCCTGACTCCTGAGGTAGTCCCCTCTCTCTCTCTCTCTCTCTCTCTCTCTCTCTCTCTCGCTTTTATAAAAATGACGTTTGACACTTTGACCCTTCCCCTGTCTTCTGTTATGGAATAAGTAATAACCAAGATAAAATTGATGGTTTATTCATAACTTTTGTGCACTGTACTTAAGTTAATCTTCTTTATGTAAATTGAACTCGTTTTTTTTTTTTTTTTTTTGCTTTTAGATGTCAAGCGGAGAAACTACGAATAGAACAGATCCCGCATGGAAGTATAACAGTTTGGTAGATCCCGCGAACACTAATAAATTTAAGTTTAATTTTTGTGGCAAAATAACAAATGGCGGGGTTTATCGGGCAAAGAAACACCTTGTGGGAGGTTATAGGGACGTGTTAGGTTGTCCAAGATGCCCACCCGAGGTAAAACTAGAGATTCAAGAGTATATGGGAAACAAAAAAACATTGAAAGAGCAAATGCAAATGATACCAGATATTGATGATTATGGAATGGAGGATGATGATGAAGATGATGTTATGGAGATTCCGGTTGGGGCCACTGGGCGAGAACGAGGTAAATCTGTTGGAGGTAAATCCGTTGGAAGCAGTCAGGGCTTCGTTTCTAAACCTATGCCAAAAAAGCCAAAGACTAAATGGCCTATAGATGTATTCTTCACACCTAATCCAGATGTTGTGGTGAAAAATAGGAAAGGGAAACAACCAACAATTGATGCGAATGACCCATACAAAAAAGAACTAAGAGATTCGCAAGGTGGATGTATGATGCCGGTATTGCTTTTAATGCAGTTAAATATCCGAGTTTTGGGCCCGCGGTTGAATCTATTGGGCAATATGGCCTGGGCATGAAACCACCAAGTTACCATGAGACACGGGTCACCTATTTGAAGAAGGAGGTGATTAATGTAAATACTTTGATGAAGGATCACAAAGAGGATTGGGTGAAATATGGATGTTCTATAATGGCGGATGGATGGAATGATAGGAAGCAGAGGAGCTTAATCAATATTTTGGTGAATTGTCCAAAGGGAACAATGTTTATCGAGTCCATCGATACCTCAAGCTATTCCAAGGATGGAAAAAGGTTGTTTGAAATTTTTGACAAGTATGTGGATTTTGTCTGTGAACCCAATGCAGTCCAAATTGTCACAGATAGTGCCTCAGCTAATGTATCGGCTGGTAAGAATTTTATCTATTATATTTCATACTAAGTGTTAAACATTTGTATGTTGTACTTTGTAGTAATACTTTCTTTTTTGTTTCAACTTCTAATAGGAAAGTTTTTGCAAAGAAAGCAACCAAATCTTTTTTGGACACCATGTGCGGCCCATTGCATTGACTTGATTTTGGAAGATATTTTCAAGATACCACATCTTAAGGCGGTTTTTGAAAAGGCCATTAGGTTTCATGGTTATATTTATGCCCGTCCAGGCGTAATTAATATGATGAGGCGTTTTACCGGAGAAAAGGAAATGGTGAGACATGCAAAAACAAGATTCGCAACTGCTTTCCTCACTTTATCTAGGATTCATCAACAAAAGAACAATTTGAGGAAGATGTTCATATCAGAAGAATGGACATCTAGCAAATGGGCAAAGGAGCAGTTAGGCAAAGAAGTGGCAAGATATTTTATGATGGCTTCTTTTTGGAATAATATTGTCTACGCTCTTAAGGTCACTGGTCCTCTTGTGAAGGTGTTGAGATTGGTTGATAGCGAGAGAAAGCCTCCCATGGGATACATCTATGAGGCTATGGATAGGGCAAAAGAAGCCATAGCCAAATCATTTGGTGAAAAGGTTGAAAAATACCAAGACATCTATGCTATTATTGACAATAGGTGGGCAATCCAGTTGCATTGCATGCTGCGGGACATTTTTTGAATCCGGAGTTCTTTTACTCAAACCCACAAGTTGAGCAAGATGTTGAGGTTATGATAGGGATTTACGATTGCATAACAAAGTTGATTGCAGATGAAGAGATACAAAATAAAATCACTTCTAAGATGACTGTTTACATGAAAGCTGAGGGACTTTTTGGACTGCCACTAGCAATTAGGCAAAGAAATACAAGGGCACCAGGTAATTTACAATTTCGTGGTATATTCTATTCATAATTTATTTTTACCATAACTTGATGGCTAATTAGTTCAAAACTTCAAATGCATAGCTGATTGGTGGGTTGCATATGGTTCTACGACGCCTAATTTGCAAAAGTTTGCGATAAGAGTTCTTAGCCTTATGTGTAGTTCTTCCGGTTGTGAACGGAATTGGAGTATATTTGAACATGTAAGTATCTACATCAAATAACATATACAACTATTAATTGTTTTCACCTCCTTGTATAAAATAGAAGTTCTTTTGATTCTTGCAGCTCCATAGCAAAAAAAGAAATAGGCTCCAGTAGAAACGCCTCAATGACTTGGTGTGTATCAAGTATAACAGGGCACTAAAACGTCGATATGACATGCGAGATACAATTGATCCCATTTCTTTGACAAATGTTGATGAAAGCAATGAGTGGTTGCGTGGGAGGATGGATGGAGAATCAGATGAAGATAATGAGCAAGTGTTTGGTGATGATAGTTTAACGTGGGGTGATGTTGCTAGAGCTTCTGGAGCGTTAGAGAGTTCCAATGTAACTAGAGCTACAACATCAAGAGCACGAGCAAGGAGTGCCACATCCAATCCAATTGATTTGGTAGATGAAGAAGAAGTGGGTTCTGAAGAGACGGAAGAAGAGGAAGATGACGAGGGATACAAATCCGTTGGTGAAGAAGAAGAAGATGATGACGATTTTCTTGGTGTTGATATGGATGATGATTAGTAAACTAAATCCTCCTTAGGATGATTGAAGTGCAACTAGGAAAAGTACTTGGATGCTTGTCTTTTATTGATTTTGACGTTTTAGTTTTTCTCTATGCGAGATCGGTGGCTATTTGACATTTTATGAATATTTTTATGTATCTTTTGGATGGTAAACTCACTAGCTTGCTTGAAATATTAGTGTGTGCTATTTTTTTCTATTTTTTTCCGCATATGTGCGCCTCGCTTCAAAAAGGCGCGCGCCTCGCCTCTCGCCTCAGGCCCAACAGGACTTTGCGCCTCGGTGCGCTTTTCGCCCGTGACAACTACTGCCCCGACATCTCAGTAATAGGATTGATCTTCTGTATGAATGCTAGAATTATCACATTTGCGCTCTATTAGGGAGCTACAAGTGGTGGCAGTTAAATATGGTTATGCCCTAATCTGCTAACAGCTAGTTTAATGAATTAGCCCCTTCCATATTACGCCAGATCTGATGAATCATATAGAAAAATAAGAGATCTGATAATATATGCACTTGTAATATTATCATGTACTGATATCTCCCTACCATGTCACATCCTGATTTATTGTACAAAATTTCCTGTCATCATTCTGTGTCATGTTGTGTTTCTATCTGCATCTCTGCTTCTTAGTCTCTTAGCTACTAGTCGCACTCTTAGTGGTATGAGTGTACCATTCTTCTTTTTATGTCTCTTTACTCACCGTTGCTATGCTTTATTGTCAGGGGATGAAGCTTCTCCCAACTGGTCGGAAGAATTCAGTTGCAATTTTTGTGTACTCATCTATTGTGGGTATCATCTTATATCAGTTTGCTTTGTTATTGCTACTCTACGTGTCACACCAAGATGTGTTACTGTGATTTCATGCTGGCTTTGGATCTTAGGATTTTTCTTCTTCTTGTTTTGTTCAGGTTGGCTTGGGGTCCTTTTTCCTCCGCTATTTGCCAGGATTATTGCGTTCAGTTCTTGAGGATTTGGGAATTAGCGACGACATGTATTATCCTGTATGTAAGTTTTCTAATACATATTTTGATTGTTATTCCCTTGTTCTGCTAACAACTTGATATTGATTTTACATTTTTTATCTGCAATTTGAATGTCGCATTTTATGATTCTGTCAACTGGGATTTTTTTTTGAGGTATTAATGTGAATGGCTGGGGTATGAATGATTGGGGTCGTTGTACCACTGATTCTCTTCCTTTTCGATGTTTATGTGCGAAGAATCACCCATCGACCTTTGCTAGTCTCTTATTTATGTTTTCTGGGACCTCAGTTGTTTGAAATAGAACCAAGTAGAGATAAGAGATTGATTCAGGTATTACCTGAAAAGCAATTGTCATGACTCATGAATCAGATGCATCAAGTCAGCTGCAGATTGTTGCCTGGCATGACCACCCAAAACAGCGTTACCTACATGATACAAGATTTAGGGCATTGAGTTATTTGATGTTCAATTTCTGCTAAAATTTCAAGGTGCAGTTTGGAACCCACTTTGGGTGAATTATGAATATCAAGACAATTGTGTTGCTAACAGCCAGTCCCTCAGCTTGAAGAAAGGAGGGTAGTAAGTTAGGTATCCTAACAGCTGCCAACCTATGACAAAATATACTATATAAATCTGAATTCTTGTGCTGTATGTTCAGTGACAACCTTAAACTGTTGCCCTTGCGGGTAGGGGGAAAATATCCTTTGTTAGCAGCTTTCTTGACATAGAGAAAGAAAAATGCCCGTTTAGCTGCCAGCCTGCCACACATCTTTTCCATCCCCTTCCTTAAGAAGTTATATATTTAGTGAAAGATGTCTCTATGGTGCATATTAGACAATTTTATTTTGTTGCAATGCAAGCATAGCTGATTGATATATTCTCCATTGGGTTTGTTTTGTTTCTATCATTTCCTTTGGAGTGGCTATTTGGATATGGTTTTTCTTGGTAAAAAAAACTGTTTTGTACCATGAACTTTGATAAATCAAACCTTGTTGTGATGTCGCAATAGTTATGTGGAAAATGAAATTTATTCCCTTGATTTGTTTTATATTCTGGACAAATGTTCGACGAGAGCCAACCAGTTATGATTGTGTATGCAAAGGCTATCCTAAAGTTCCTTTTTAGGCTGAGACATGCAATAATTCGTAGGTTATGTTAATTGAGTACATAGAGATCTTTTCTAATTTGTTTACACTTTCCAGATTCCTAATTTTCTCCTCTTTAAATTTTTTTTAAAAAAACTGCATACTACCTGTTACTGAACTGCTGCATAGTGCATACATATCTGGTGCGGGGAACAGCTTCTGCACTAATCAAGTAACTGGTGTTCTAAGAACTGTAGATGCTAACTGAGTGGTGCTTATGTACTGCAGCTGGCAATATTTCTGCTTCTTTTTCTTGTTCTAGCTGGAGCTTGGTTGGGCTTCTGGGTTGTTCGCAAACTTGTCTTGACAGAAGAGGGATTGATTGACGTAGGAGTTTCTCATTTTGTTGCATGGTCCATCCGGATAATTGCTGCTGTTATGATTCTTCAGGTTCTCCCTCTCTTACAAATTTTGCAGCCTTTTTTTTCATCAATTTTATAGTTCCGTTTAATTTGTTCCATTTCCCAGACTAACTTTTCACATATGTTACTTTTATAGAGTTCAGTGGACCCTTTACTAGCAGCAGAGGCATTGCTATGTGGAATATTGGGTTCATCATTACTCAGGAGAGTTACCAGACCAAGATTCATACGTCAATTGTACAAGTACGTCTCAATCATAATCCAGATTCCAGAGCATAATTGTCCCATCATTTCCAAAACTTTTCTTCCTAAACAGTTGATGCGAGCACTTTCCGTAAACGGCTTTGTCCTTTCACATTTTTCATCTTAATTGCATCACTCCTATGTTTTATCCCCTTTCCATTTCTCTGTGTGATGTAAAGCAGGCTTCATCAGACTGGAAGGTAGAACTAGATTTATGGTACTTGATCCCTTTACCATGTGTCTTGATTTGATCTGAGACACAGAGGAGCACTAGTAATCTATGTTCCTGGTGGATGTGGAATCATGAAGTAGAAATGAGGTGGTGAGTTCTGGTTGTTTTGTCTTGAACTAGGACAAGTGTACTTGTCCATTCATTCCAATTCTGGACCCACCTATGTAGCATGAGGATTATGGGCAGGAATTTACATTGAAGAAATACATTTTTAAGAAAACCCAGAGAAAGTATATATTAGAAAATCGCGTCTGGTTGGTGGTTTAGATGCCTCAATTACTATTGGTACATATTTCACTTGTTTCCTTGATCATTGTTCAAGTTCAGAGTGGCAAAAATAGATAGCCTGTTTCTTTAGAGTTTCTATTGTTTGTGATGATATGATGAATGTGTTGTGCACTCGACCCAACAGACACACAATGGCACAAGACAATACACTGAATGGTTGTTGGCTTTACCGGAGGAGTATTAAATCAACGTGTAACTGGTCGGGCATTGAGTGTTCCGGCGCTTGAGGAAGTATGTGAGAGGATAGATTTTAAGCAGAAGTGGGGTTGAAGCAGCCAACAACACATTCACCTGTACTTAGTAGGGCTTGAAGGCTGGACAGTTTTCTTTCCTGTCCAGTATTTTCCATTCAAGCGGAAATAGGAAAAGCCGCAAGCATAACTAGGCCCGGTCGTCGGTTGAACGTCAGTAGGTCCGATATTCGCTCCTTACTAAAATAGAAATGACATGAGACTTTTACTTGGTTTCCCAGTTGTGTAACTAGGTACATTCATCGATTTTGATTATGTATTGAATGAACAAAGAAAGTATAAAGATTACATTGGCTGCGATGTAGTGCTTGAATTTATATTTAGAGTTCACATCACCAATTACCTTAACACCCTTGTCTTTGTTTTTGGGGCAGTGACCCCCACAACCTCACCAGGCAGGTCGACCCCAGTCATAGTCAGGAAAGTAGCGTACCAAGAATAAATCAGGCTTCACAAGTCAAACATAATAACTCTTTTACTCTGATTAAAATAACTGCTTTGGCTATTCTTCAGAATTCTGGGGATTTTTGTAACATTTCTCCATGTCCCATATGCTTGCGCTTTTATAGTTAAATATAAATAAATCCATTGAGTGTGATGCAATTCAAGTTGTTGGAATACTGTGGGCAGGAAATTATGCAGAACAGACAAGACCAACCACAGATATCAGATTCCAGATTCATCACCATTAGAAGATTACTACGACGAAAGTGTACACGATGATATTCAGAAGCCTGATCACTTTCAATTCCTGAAGCCTCAATCCAGACCCTTTAGAATGGCTGGTTGCAAAACTCCTGTCCAAGGTTGGCTACTTTTCCTTCGTTACTCTTTTGAGTTCTATTATCATTTCTCTCTTTCGGGACTTGCCTTTACACTTTGCTGTAAATCCATCAGGCTTAACCAAGACACCACCACCGAGTCGGCCCTCCAATTCTGGGGTTTATTATTCTAGCTTTCATACTACTGAACGACGGAAATTCTCAAAGGATGAATGGAATAAGTTCACAAAGGAGTCCACCAAGAAAGCACTGGAGGAACTTGTTTCCTCTCCAGATTTTAGCAAATGGGCTGTTGCTAATGCAGAAAGAATAACTCTCTCGCCCAATGAAGACACCGCCGTTCGGCCTCGTAGGTGGCTGCCTTGGTTTTAGCATTTAATGGGTTTCTAACCAATTTGTAGTGTGAAGATGAACAGTGCAAACGAACGATGTAATTGGGTTTGAAATATTGCTCAACCCACGAGGACGCGAGATGCTTTGTTGTAAAAGGGTTTGCTAACGGCAAGAGAGTCGAGACATTGATTTGTATCATTTTTCACCTAGGTTTTGTAGGGAAAGGCTAATTGCAGAATGTAGTATAAAACTAGATTGATAAGCCACTAACATAGATTTGTTAGGATTGTTTGCTTTCCACTCATGGCATGTCTTCTTGGAGAGTACTTGCTTTGGAGAGTTCTAGCTTTCCACTCATAGCAGCCAAATCTTGGAGGAATCGTACTTGTATCCTTTTGGTTTCCGAGAGTTCATTGTAATTTGTAAGTCATATTTTTGCTTGATTGTAGTGTTGTAGTAGTGAACTTATATGTTCCTTGAGAATCTAATGTTGAGATTGAGAGTAGATTTTAAAAAATTTATTGTGTTTGAGAACAATTTTTACAATTTATGATCACATAATGTGTAATACTACTATAGATTGAGAGAGGGTCCAAATTCCTTGTAAATTTGTCCCAAAAGAAAAGCATTACACATTTGCCAGTGCGTAGTTCAGGTTTTGTACAAAGAGTGAATTTCAGTCTCCTTCACATCTAGTTATTACAATTTGGCAACGTTTTACAGATAATTATGCCAGTTTGATAAGTTTATTCCCAGTTGATGAGATTTGAACCATTAACCTTTTATAACCCGTTAAATTTCAAAAACAATCAAATACGGATGTGCTCATTCACCATATATGTATATTATACGCAAGGATTCAAAAATCATGGCTTCCACAAGACGACTGTAGGAAGAATTAAACATAAGAACAGAAGGCAGATAATAGTTCCAATTTCGAATAATTCGTTGTATTGATCAGCATGGGCATTTACAGACATCCCCATCCAAATCCCATCCCATGATAATTATTGAAGTAGAAGAGTTCATATTTCTCTGCTGACACAAGACCGCCAGCTCCATATAGAAAGAAACAAAGAAAGGCCCTGAGGAGTACAAAAAAAAAAGATTGAGGGTGGACTAAAATCAGTTTCCCTCAGTTTTAGGGAGCCCCTTCCACTTGAAGTTGTCTGCATAAGCCTTAATCTGCACCCAGAATAAAACAATACAGGAGCCCATCAAGATTTGGGGTAAACAAAGATGTAGAAAAAAAAGTAGCAAACACACATTTGGTGTAGTTATAAATAGCATATTCACAACAAACCCGCCCCAATGGGGATAATAGGGAACGAATGGAATTTGCTTTGTTCATTATCCTTTTAACGTTCTGGTTTCAATTTCGTTTCATTGCCTTTTCAAAAACAGAAATAAAAAGATCAAAAGAACCATTATTTCTACATCGTCTACAATTACGATCCTCACAACCTAACCTCGCTGACGGGGAAATAAAAAAACGCATGATTTGTTTAGATTGTCTCTCTGTCATCCCCTTTCCAGTTTAAGTTTTGTTTAAGTCCCTGTTATTAAATCGTCTCCGTTATTGTGTGAAAACAGTTTTCACAAATTTGAAACGAACGCTAGAAAACTATCAAGAACTTGTTCTCGAAAAATGTTTCGCGAACAAGTTTTCTGTGGTTTCAAGAAAACATAAAACAAAAGTGATACTAGACACAGAACCGGGGTTCCTAGTGAGTCCACGTCTCACAACAAAGGGCATTATCTCATATTGATAAAGAATCACCGGAGCAATTCAAAAAATAATAATTGAATGGAGTGTGTAACATGTTCTAAACATGCAATCAGGAATTAGTTCTACCAGGTTTAGCATGACTTAGTTCATATAGTCAAGCAGCCATAAACAAACAGAAAAAGACTACTGTTGTGAATGGATGGCTAAATCAGAATGGACTGTGCAAGTTGATTTGTAACTATTCCCTTCAAAGACCACTTAGCAAGTCCAGGCGAACAAACCAAGTTTGAAATCCCTGATTGTCTAGAAGTCAAGGAAAATTTCGATTCCCTCTTTTGTTTCTACTATTTCATAGTGCTAATTAAATTCTTTGTTTCTGATGCCAAAGAAAAAGAAAATTTGTGGTTCAAGTGAACTCTTGGTGCAGAAAACTGAAACTAAAGGAACAGTTTTTATCTACAAGAATAGGACAACAAAAGGAGAAAAACTCAAACCTTCAAGAGCGGTGTGTGGGGTTTCTTCACCTGCAATAAGGTTGCATAAACGATTATTAGACACCACGATAAAAGGAAAAATACATTCATCACAGGAATTCCAAGCAGATCCTTAATATAAATTTGGGGAACATTGTTATTACAGAAGAGTACTTTTGTGCAACTAGCAAACCATAACCTAGAAACCATTTTCTTCTTTTTGGTCTCAACCTAGGGATCCAGCTACGGTAATTTATGTCACAAGAAGATGGTTCTTACAAAACCTCAAAACATAAAACGAGTAAAATATGGCAGCAAAAAAAGTGGACACATTTTGTATCCTTTAAGTAGAGGCATTTACATTCTTATCATAACCACGTTCATTGCTATCTGAGGCGCAGTTGCGCAGGCAGAGAAAGAAGAAAAGAGAACAATTGTGATAAGTTTTATACCAGTTGGCTAGGATAATACGAAAGAGAACTATAACTTGGGGGTAACTCATTACGGGATTTGCCTTCTTACCATCATCTGCTCAGTGGCCACAATGCTCACACGTGGTGTTAAGACATGCAAATCAAGATTATGTGGTTTACATAGAAGTTAAAGCAGCATAAGTTTAGTGATGAAAAACCTCACAAGCACGTTCACTCCCGAAGATGCAGAAAAGAAGCTACACCAAAAAAGTAACTACAGTGATATCTAATGCCGAAGTATAAAAACTCCCAACCGTGTATTCCCAACCATGCTTCTGAGCAAATGCTACGGCAGCTTCTTCACTGTCAAAACCCAATCCAGCATCACCAACATTGGCATATGGATCTCCTGTGGATGTCCAACCCATCAATGGATTTTCCCATCTGCAAACACACGCCAGTGACAAAACTATTACCCTTTGACCATGGTGAAAATTTAGGGATTAAGATAGTTTCTGCTCTCGTGACAAACATGATATATTAACATAAATCTGTAAGAAACCAGAGTCGTTGCAGTCCGAAAAAGTTTACTCCTGCACATAAAACTCGACACAAAAGAAAGAAAAAGGAAATAATCTGCTACTTCAAGCATCTTTTACAGATTGAATCCCACCCTATGAAGCACCGACACCTCTAGAGGTTGATGTATTGCAGTGTCAGACACGGGGACACTCCCATAATTTAATTTAAATTTTTGAGAGGGACACGGGGGGACACTAATGGGGACACGACGGGGGTCAAAGTGTAATTTTTTATAAAAGGAAATAATCTTCACTTCAAGCATCTTTTACAGATTGAATCCCACCTTATGAATCACTGACACCTCTACAGGTCAACGTATTGCAGAGTAGGACACGGGGACATGCCATGTTTTAATTTAAATTTTTGAGAGGGACACAGGGGGACACGGAGGTGGTCAAAGTGTAATTTTTAATAAAAATTTTGGGGGTCAAACTGTAATTTTTTTAAAAATGGGGTTTAAACTGTAATTTTTTTTAAAAATAGGGGTCAAACTGTAATTTTTCAATAGGGTTGTATTGAACTTATGGATGTCTGTTTTGTTTGAATGGTATTGGAACGATGAATTTTTTGTTTTGTCTAAATTTTGCCATTTAAACTTGGAAAAAAATTGAAAAAAAATATAAATAAATATACACGTGGCATGTCCCCCGCCGTGTCCGTGTCCCCATTTTTTTAGAATTCTCGTGTCCGTGTCCGTGTCAGTGTCCAAGTCCATGTCAGTGCATCTTAGAATTTATTCCCACCTAATCGGTTCTTTAGGGAGTACCCCAATGCTTCAACCATCACTGAAAAATTTCACAGCTTCTGAAAAACCCCAGAAATCCAAGTCGACATACAATTCTTAAATTTAGTATCTCGAACTAAAATAGAAACAAAGTGCAAAAACATGTATTCAAGCCTGAGGAAAACAAGAGAAAATTATGACTCCTGAGATGGATGCACCTGAGTCAATCGATTCGCTATTCTTGGAAGCACCCATTTCTACATGGTTTGGTGTGGGATATGCACCCGACACGGTATTTCAAAGTCGGACTCAGAGTTTCTATGGCATTTTTGTGTATCTATCACCTGCAAGCTATTGGGGCTATTGTAGCACATGTCTATTCTTTTTGTGCCTTGGGCAGTTTATGGGATGGATGCATTATGATGTGATTAACTATTTTCAGCTGGAGTCAAGTAAAGGAAGTCCAACAAGGCTCAAGAGCCTGACAATTTTATTTACGAACTTGGATTTTGAAGTCTTTAATTGGTTCATCTGTGTTCTTGATCCAACAAATTTCAAACCAAAAAAAGTCCTAGGCGTCTTCAAGTTCAGGTTTATACTAGATGATTTGTAACTAAATATCTATTAAGTCTATCGATGTACCCATATCCAAAGTTGGATCCATGTCTCCACATCCTTCTTTTCTAGGTTTAAATTGACCGACCCTAGATATACACCCGCACCCGGGTCCATTTAACATGTGAATTTATTAGTCAAACCATAAAAAGGCAAAATTAAGATCCATAACCAAATAGATGGCCTTTGAGGTAAATTAACCAACAGAATCCAACTTTGAGCTTGAGGATGAACGTCAAGAACTAGTCTTCCCATTGTCACGAACAAAACAAAAAAAAAAAAAAAAAACTACTTGGAGTCTCCTTTACAAGTGATAGTGACTACATGAATCACCGATTCTTCTTTGTTCTCTCTTTTTCTTTTTGGTTTTTTTTCCCCCTTATTTTGGGGTGTGGGTTGGTCTTGCTATAGGGGGGAACCAGGGGAGCTAGGTTAAAGGTGTTCAAGTGTCAAAATATTGCTTTCCACCAATCAACTGACTTTCATAAGTAGAAAAAAAAAAAAAAAGAAGCAATCCCAACTGTTTATACATGGTTCATTCAGAAGCCGGGCTTGGGAGACTATTTGCCAAAAACACAGGTCTCCACAAAGTCGAAAGGCCGTGTGGGGGGGCTGAGGCAGGCACTAGGGTTGAGAGTCACCTTACCTAATGGAATACAGAAGCACAAGAAAAATCTCAATTGTCCAAGCTAAATCTTTCAGAAGTACACTGCTTAAATCCCAATTCGAGGGAAAAGACTTGTAGGGATACTAGCGATCTATGTTAAACTTCTTCTTAACTAATGAAGTTCTGAAGAAAATAATAGCCATTGATGATAATCTCCAAACTTGAAAAGACAAAATTGAGACTAAACCATAAGGAAACATACTTCAGTGTTGACATGAAATTGATCTTCCACTTTCCAACTTTTCCAGAACCTTGTTGTGTGGCCGTCCGAGCAGGTGAAAAGATTACAACCTGTCATAATGTAAAAAGTATGATTAAGGAGTTTTACTGACCTCAAACATATAGAAAGGTTAGCAGCATTTTTTACAGCAAGCATTAAAAAGCAATTATAGAATTATTTATAGAGCACGACTTCTTCCTGCAAGTCCAAAGTGTCCCTGGTGTGCGAGTTACCTAGTGTCATCCTCGAGATCGCCTTTCCTGAGTATGCTTTACTCTACAGTCTGAGTCTACAAGCTCAAGTACTTAAATTATAAGTTGAATACAGACATCAAGAAATCGCATATAAGTACTAGTACTAGAACATCAAGATCGACGAGGATAAGTTGTTCCTTTTAAGTCCTTACATTAGAGCACGGAAAAAAGCTTGTTTGTTTTCTCTCTTTTGGTGGTCCTATGTGTGTGGAGGTTTGCTCGTTTAGTTGCAAGGAGCTCCTAAAGTGGGGCCGCTCCCACCTCAAGAGCCCGCTTTTGCGCTCCCAACTAAGGAGCTTGACGGGAGCCCGCTCTCATCGAGATGGGAGCACGCTCCTTATGAAGATGGGGAGCTTTTGTATGATAGTTGTGTAGAAAAACATGGATTTATCACTAGGCTTATTAATTGGTCTTTGATGAACTCGTATATCTAGCCTAAGTCATGATATCTTGAAAAGAAAACCATATATTGTACCACTAGCCCATTTCTTACACTTATGGAGGACTTGGCCCATATTTTTACTTCCTAAATTATTGTACTTTTTAAAGTGAATACACTATGCTACATTATTTTCATAATATATATACACGATCCTCTCACGCTCCCAACCGTGGAAGCTTCTATATTCCCTCGCTCCCGTCCCCGCTTCCACTTCTTGCATCTAAGGGCCTCGTTCTATAAAGGGGGGGAAATGAAATTCTTCAACAGCGATCACTATGAAGAAAACATACAAGGGGAAGAATTCATCTGGATAGAAGGTGGGAAGCTAAGTCTTAAATTTATGTGCTGAGCCAACAACATATGCACGATGATTGCGACAACAGTAAAAAAATAAAAAATTTAAAAGCATTCATAAACATCTGTGAAAACAAGGACATTGATCAAGAGGTAGAACATGGACCAGAACTGGAAAACTTCTAAACAAGGCAGCAAAAATCAATTGCTGAATGTTACTACTCTCACTTTAGCATCTCCACTCCTTACTCAATTTTTTACCCAAAGTTAAGTACAAATTTGGGTAAAAACTTGATTTGGTATGAAGCAATCCAATGGACACATGCAAATCTAGGCATAAATTTGAGTAAAGGTTTCGTTAATGGCATAGTTGTAAATTTGAGAGAGAAAAAATAGCCTTCAAAATTTGAGTAAGGATTTGGTTCAAACCAAATTTGGGGAGAAATTTGCGTATGAGTTTGAGTAAGGAGTGGAGTGGTGTTTTGGGTGATTTTTACTCAAATTTAAGTTTGAGTTCAAATTTGAGTAAGGAGGGGAGATGCTCATGGCAATCCTAGTTCGATTCTTCTCAACTCCCTAACACTCCAATTCAACAGCACAGGCATTGATAAGTCCAGCCGAAACCGAAGTACATGTGCAATGCCCCACATCAGATGACCTTCAATCGAGTTAACCAGACACATGCCAAATCCATATTTACGTACAGAGATACTTAACATAACAAAATCTCTCTCTCTCTCTCTCTAGCGTGAAAATGTGCATGTAATTTCCCAATTCGACCCAAAAATACACCATCAAAGGAACCATAACTGTAAAAAAGAACAGTCCATTGGCCCTAAAAAGTGTAAGTCATCGCAACGCACGAAACAGCTATATATCTTGTTCGATCCACATAAGAAAGACGGGCATTTTAATTCGAAATAATATCCAAGAATATAATACGACGGCGTACCCTCCTTCGAAGGTGTTCATCCGGAATCCCGGAGACTATCCCGATCTCTCCGGGTTTGATCTCGACCAAGGAGTCAGCAGAGAAATGCCTCGACAAGGGAACCGAAGCGGCTCCATAAACGCGACGGGCAGGATTCACGAGACGTTGCAGAGAGCTCGCCATTTTCCTCCGCCTGAAGGTTTTAGGGCGATTTTGCGGTATGGGGAAAGAGGACGACAGAAAAATGGATAAAAAAAGAGATGGGTCATTTTTTTGAAGTTTACATCAAAATCCCTGATGTTCCGGAAATTACATCCCGCCCCTTGGGTTTTTTTTATTTTTTATTTTTTGTTAGATAGGAGGAGATGGGAAAGGGGCGCTTCAATTCTCAACGATAAGACTCGAATCCAGACATTTCATCTTGTAAGGGAGTGCCACAATCACCGGTCTCAGTCAACGTTTTTTTGTTGAAAATAATTTCCACACTCCTCTTTTAACCATCTCACTCTTCTTTTTTTGTTTTTATCCACATGAATTTAGTATAATATTGTTCTTAAATGTGTAAAAAAGTGTATTAAATAATGAACAAGATAGTAAAAACAAGTGGATTAAAGACCAAAAAAAAAAAAAGTGTAAAAATTAATTCTTTCTTCTTTTTTTCCCTAAATTGCAACTCAAGTTTAGTCGGAGAAATATAACTTATTTGTCAAAATCAACACTTTTGTTTTGCGACCGGTCAAAATCAAAACTTGACAAGACTTACCGAAAATCGAGAGAAAAATAAGGTACATGGTGATCAATTTGTAGAAGAATGTTAAATAGAAAATTTATCTTTGAATTTTTTTGAGGAAAAGAAAAATACTTTTCTAGATTAACTTCTCTTGACACGTGAAATTGTTTGATGCACATAAGTTCTACACGATGCATGTTGGACCCACACATATTAAACGGTTCGGATATGGTAGCTGCAGAACAAAAATCGAGGGGACTGTTCGTCCTGCCTTAAGCATAACCATAAGCATAGTGATTTTCAAAACCTATTAATCGTCAATAGGTGCAGAGTCCAATAGGAGGCAAAATGTGTGACTAGTTGGATCCTACAGTATCCACTAAACTCGTTAGGCTAGTTTTCCTCGAGTTTATCACCTTCATGAGGAAATAGTGGAACAGGATTCATTTTGAAAGCCGATTGCGTCATTGGTTTCCCGGGAAGCAGGCAAGGGAATCGGCTCATTTTGGTCTCGTCATAACGCAAGTTGTGATATAATTTGTCTTAGAGAAAAATTATTTACGGACTTCCGTGAATAAATTTTTTTGAAAGTGAATTTAAATCATTTAAAAGTATTTTGGATGATCGAATTATTGATTGTCGAGACAGACGAATGAAATCGTGTAATTCTGTAAGTAACTTATTTAAGGGACTCCGTGAATGATGTTTTATATGCTTCGATATGTGGCCGGACGTTTATGTCCAAACAAGTACTGTCCAAAGTATTTTTCTATATAAAAATATAAAAATATCCAGTTTTTTAATTTCCGTATAGTAATTGCAATTGATTTAATACATAGGGTCATAGTCGGAAAATATTAAAATTTCCAGTTTTTATACGATTTCTCGACAAATTTAAATAAAATTTAAAGTCTAGGTTATTTATTTATATATACAGTGGGCTTCCGTTGCGGACCTAAGTTGCGGACTTAAGTTGCGGACTTTGCCTTTCCCGATCGAATTTTAATGATCCGAGCCGCTCAATGTGTTCAGAACGTGATTTTAAAGGTACTTCAACGAAATCAGCAAAAAAAAATACCGGGAAAGGCTTCATCCGAGCAGTTTTTTGTTTATTTTCAATTGAACGGTTCGAATAAAAACTGCTCAAATCAAGTCCTTCCCGATCATTTTTGCTGATTTCTCATGGTACCCTTAAAATCACGTTAAATTAGCAGAACGGTTCAGATCATCAAAATTCAATAGGGAAAGGAAGAAATGGGGTGATCCGCACTTACTAACCATAACTTTTGTTTAATATATATATATATATATATATATATATATATATATATAAAGGTCTCGGTTAATTTTCCTTTCTTATCGTCATGATGATTCCTATGCAAAAAAGGACGAGTTTTTATTTCTTTGGGTAAACTATAGTTAATCCCCTCTAACTAAGCCTTGCATGCACTTTGCCCCTTCTAACTTTTTTTTTGGCACTCAACCCCCTCTAACTAATTGAAATTCAAACTGTCATAACTTCAAACGGTTATAACTTCTTCATCCGAAATCGAAAACATGCAAATTATATATCGATTTCGAGGTCTTGAAGTCAACTTTCTAATGACACAAAAATCACATCACGATTCAAAACACATAGAAAGTTATGATCAAAACGGTCTTTCTGTCTACCAATCCTTACTCTTTTGATTAGGGGTGTACAAAAAACCGACCGAACCTAACCGAATTGTCGAACCGAACCGAACCGGCCCCGAACCGAACCGAATCAAACCGAACCGAACCGGTTCGATTCTTAGATGTTAAAAATTTCTGAAACCGGTTCGGTTCTCGGTTCTTGAAAATTTCCAGCGAACCGAACCGAACCGATTTAATATATATATATATATATATATTAAATATATATATATATATTAATTGTTTTTCCTGAACCGAACCAAACCGGCCCCGAACCGAGCCGAACCGATACTGAGCCGAACCAAACCGGGATCAATATAACCGGTTCGGTTCAGTGAACCTCCCGAACGGAACCGAACCGGTTCGCACAAAAACGTCCAAGAACCGAACCGAACCGGTTTCAGCCCTACTTTTGATCATAACTTTCTGTGTGTTTTGAATCGTGATGCGATTTTGGTGTCATCAGAAAGATGACTTCAAGACCTCGAAATTGATATATAATTTGCATGTTTTCGATTTCGGACGAAGAAGTTATGGCCGTTTGAAGTTATAACCGTTTGAATTTCAGTTAGTTAGAGGGGGTTGAGTGTTGAAAAAAAAAGTTAAAGGGGGCAAAGTGCACGCAAGGCTTAGTTATAGAGGGTTAACTATAATTTACCCTATTTCTTTTTGGGTGTTGCTATTAAATTCCCCTAATTTTTTCAGATGCTTGAATTTGGTACAATCCGTCGTCACTCTCTCTCTACAGTAATCCTGAGGACTCTGCAGCAAATGGGCGCTCCTAAACTGAAGTGGACATCAGAAGAAGAAGCCGCGCTGAAAGCTGGTGTAGCCAAGCATGGTCCAGGCAAGTGGAGCGCAATTCTGAAAGACCCAGAATTCCGCAGTGTCTTGCATTCGCGATCAAACGTCGATCTCAAGGTATAATCTTCAAAACCCATCTCATATTTCTCTTTTTCTTTGTCGATTCTATGGGGGTTAGACAAACCCAAATCAGATTTTGTATTTCCAGTAACAACCATAAGGGGGTTAATAACCCATATCATATTTTGTATTTTCAGTAACAATCATAAGGGGGTTAAAAAAACCCATATGAGATTTTGTAGTTTCTGTATCAATTCTTAGGGGGTTGACATTTTGTATTTTCTGTATCAACCCTGGGGGTTAAAAAAACCCATATCAGATATTGTAGTTTCTGTATTAATTCCAAGGGGGTTGAAAAGCCATCACATTTTGTATTTTTCTAGTAAATCTAAGGGGGTTGAAAAACCCATATGACATTTAGTATTTTCTGTATTGATTTCAAGTGGGTTATAAAAGCCCATATCAGATTTTGTTTTTTTCCTGTATCATTTCTTGTTTGAAAATGGTTGAGTGATGAATGTTGGTTTTTTTTTTTTTTTCCAAGGATAAGTGGAGGAATGTGAATGTGGCGGCGAATGGATGGGGTTCTCGGACTAGAACCAGGGTTTCATCAAAAAGTCATCGGCCGGTAGTGAAGCGTGATGATGAGAAGGCTGTTAGCACTGTGGTTGAGAGTGATGCGGAAGTTGTTGATGTTAAGCCTCTCGATGTTTTGAGTGGAATACAAGAAAATGGTTGTGCCAAGAAACCAATTTCAAGGTAATGTTATTTTCTCATCTCTAATGTCTATTACCCTTGTTTCATCTTTCCAGTTATGCGCTTGATTAATCAGCGGTGAACCCACTTTTTGAAGACCTGAGTTGAAATCCAAAAGTTAGGCCTTTTGACGTGCAACTTGGAATTGAATAATTCAACGATGTTTATATGTATTAGAGAAACTATAGAGAGGAACTATGAGAATTGGAAGGTGAGATAGCAAAATAACTTATAGAATCCGGACGTGGCCTTCTTTATGCAACTGCACTGCTATTGCACTTTTTTCCCCCTACAATGCTTCATAAGAACTCTTTTTTGTTATAGTTGATACAAAAGCAAAAGCATTATGGTAACCAATATCAAGACAATGTGGCCTTGTCCAAATTGAAGGCCCAAGGAAATAGTCTAAACGATCTTAAGCTTGGGTAACGCCTGCTTGAGTTGTTCTTCCTTTTATGGTAATATTGTTCATTTGATGAAGTCATGAAGGGAGGGATTGAGTTACTTCAACCACCAGTTGTCTGCTGATACTATTGTCCTTAGTACTTGGGCAGTGGTAGGTAGCTTTAGTCTTCTACATCTAGCTTGGTGCTTGATGTTGGCCAATAATAAACCTGATCTTAATATAATTTGGTTCAGCATTATGGTCCATCTGATTTTCGTTCATGTTTAAACGAAGAATGATGCTCGAGAAAGCTTTTACATTGGATGTTATGGGCCTCATGTTGTTTATGTTACTTCCTTTTGTTGATTTTGTTTTAGGTTAGGACTCCTGTCTAATTAGTTCACGTGGTGTATTGTACATCTGTCACTTGATAGTCCAGTGCTGAAACATTGCTGGGAGTCTGAAAGTTTACCATCTTGGGGTTAAAAAGCCTACACCACCTTTCCGAGGAGTGGACTTTGTGTTGTTCCAGAATGATAGACCTGTATTAGATGCCTTCATGTCTGGTTTCATGCAGTAACTTTTTTCTCCTGAATATTTGGATTTTCATGTATGAAGTTTGGATACTCTCATATTGGAGGCCATAACGAAACTGAAGGAACCTCGTGGGTCTAGCCGGGCTACAATTGCCTTGCACATACAGGTATTTTTGCTCTACTGTCTCCACATTATAACTCAGAACTTTGTTATGTATGCAAAGAGAAATATTGGGCTCCTGCCATCATTGTGGTGCTTATATGTCAGAAATGTTCTGACCTATTTTTTGCATCCCCTAATTTCTTGCTTCCCTTTTTCTTTTTTCTTTTTTTTTAATGTTTTGGTTTCTATTGAAAAGAAAGGAACTTGTGAAAATTCTACTTTTTATTTTCTACAAATCGTAAAACTCTTTCTTGAAATTTTATGCCTTGTTTGTTTTAGTTTTTGAAAAGTATTTTTCAAAAGATTCCCCCTACTTCCAATCATTTCTCTCTCTCCACTTATTACCCCTACTACTCTCATAAAAAAAATTTCAAAAACGAAACCAAACAAAGTAGTACTACTTATGCCAAATTTGATTTCTTGTTTTGTGAAGTTAGGGTGTCTCAATTCTGTATTATTGCTGCTGAACAAATATAAAGAAGGGGCCTTGGTGACGTCTATTTTCTAGGTGCCATTCCAGCCACCTTAGTGTTTTCATCAGTTTGGATATAAGTCAACAAGTCTCCATCTCAACTACGTAGACCATACCAACCAAACCATAATATGTCCAAGACCATTACTTTTTGGAAGTCTTCAAGCAGATGAATTATTGTTGCCTTTTTTCCAGTAATTCCACAACCCAAACAGGACCTTTCTTGCATTGCCATTTCTCTTAATCAAAGCACTAATTTTCATTGTAAAATATGACTTACTACCCTGTACAACTGTTCCTTGGTAGTACGGATATATTAGAAATCATCCTACAAACACTTCCATTATACCCCATTTTTCTAATGTCTGGTTTACATAGAGTTTACTAGATTTGATTTTAACCCTTTGAAACCTCGGCAATTGTTGTCCCAACATTGTGCAAATTGATTATGGAGTACAGTATGTGGACTTTTCTTTCAACATGTAACTATGTAAGGATTTATGGAAAAGACTTCTCTAACCAAGTAGATGAATTGACATTCAAAATAATTCGAACCAAAATGTCAATTACTTGGGTGGCATCTAACATCTCCCCGCTCGCGTCAAATTCAAATTGTGAAAAAGTAAAATGTCAAATCTTTTCTATTACTACCTCTCTCCCAAAATGTTTGTCCGGTCTGCAAAATGAGAACTAAAAGATAATAAAATGTTCAAGAAAAGAAATTTCCAACATGTTTCATAAATTAAAAGAGCATTGATATTTAGTAAATTGTTCAAACAATTTTGAATTTTTTTAAAAAAAATTGTATTGTTTTTAAGTTCTCATTTTGCGGACCAAACAAATATTTTGGGACGGATGGAGTACTTTATTTCGTGGGACCCACAGTATTGTCCAAAACTTAATAATGTATAGAAATAAGCTTAGATTAAATTAAGTATTTGGAATAATTGTGGGAGTGTGCATTTTTAAGGATGTCAGTTTTTAACATGCCAAATTGCAAATAAGCCTTCTAGGAAACCTTGACATCCCTAACTTTGACAGATTGTTTGGAGATGCTCTAATAGATAGTTTTTGCGAGCTCCACTTCATTCTGTTACAAATTCTTTGACATTTGTAGGAACACTACTTGGCACCAGAAAATTTGGAAAGACTGTTGGCGGTCTCCTTAAAGCTTTTGACAGAAAATGGGAAGTTAATAAAGGTAATTTAGTTGCTCTGTATGTGTGGAGTAACTGAAAACTGTTGGATTGGTATTACCTTGTTTTATATGATGCAGTGGAGGTATTGAGTGGAGGCATCCATAGGCCGCCTTATTCCTGAAAAACTATCTAGAATTTCTTGTGCACTGTGTTTTTGTGTTTCCTTTCCCCAACGACAAAAATCAGAAGTTGCATTGAGGTCTTTGAAGTATGACAGAAATCTCAATGTGGTAAATACTAAATAGTCACGGGATAACCCTAGGAAGCTTTTCATTTGGTTGTTGGGACACTGTTTCATGAAGTTTGGGATGACATATATAAGCATCTAAATGTTGCAGAAATGGCAAGACTTAGTTGCCCAATGGCCGCTGCGCCTTAGTTTTGCTTAACATCTTGACTGAGTTCTTTTCTGTCTTCTTTTAGTAGTTGTTTTTCATTTATCTTGCATCTTGACTTGGTAAGAGTTCATAAATTAAACCACCCTTTCCCTTTTTTCTTGGTTTTTCGCTTCTGAGCTTAGTCTATCCAAACCCTATCTTCCTTTCTCATTCTCTCCCCCTTCCCTTCTTTTATTCCTAATTTGTTTAGGCTTGCCATTTCTGTTGAATTTGATAGGCTGCTTTATCAGGGACGTGAGGGATTCGAATCCTAGATCTTCACTCAATATCGCTGTTTTCCTTTACAGCCTTCTTTTATACTATCAAATTTGTCCTGATACGTAAGGTGGAATGACAACTCTTTTTAGCTTCTGTGTTATGTATTGGTTGAAACTATTGGCATCACATGGAATATTGGAATCATTCTGACCTTTACCTGCCAACTAAACTTAATGGCAATTTAAAGTTGAGCATGCACTCTCCTCATAAGTCATATCTTTGCTGCTTCGGCTTTTGATAATCTCATTGTGGTTTTGTGACTTTTGTCTTGGACTTGGATCAAAATTATGCCCTTTGTGTTGGCAGATAAAGCACCAGTACAGGATTGCGCCACCCTCAACACTATCCAATGTGAAGAAAGATTCTCCTCTGTTATTCTTGGAGGGGAAGCACAAAAGTTCTTCAAAAGTGGAGAAGGATGGAATCCAAATTCTAACCAAATCCCAGATTGATGCAGAGCTAGAAAAGATGAAGGGCATGACTGCACAGGAGGCTGCTGTCGCTGCCGCGCAAGCAGTTGCTGAGGCAGAAGCTGCCATCGCAGAGGCTGAAGAGGCGGCAAGGGAGGCGGAGAAAGCAGAAGCCGATGCAGAAGCAGCGCAACTCTTTGCTGAAGCAGCGATTAAGGCATTGGAATCTTGTAGAACAGTTTGTATCTGGTAAAGTCCTCCTCTGAGTATAGTTTTCTAGAAATGTTATTTCTGTAAGGCCCGTGTATTTGTCTGGATTATATCATTGGATTGGATTGCAAATCCAAGGGATCAAATCTCTCACGTTTGGTTGAAATTTTTGCGCCTGGAATAATATACGCTGGATCGATATCCTACAACACATGCGATTATCTAACACAATAAGATTATCGCAAGGCACTTATGAGTACTTTTATGTGTTCTATTGGTTTTCAAACTTTGTAGTTACTGTTCAAATTAGCACTGGAAAGAACACAAGGGAAGATGGAAACCATGAATGAGGTCAATTACACCAGAACTCTATAACCCACTCTTGAAATCTATGAAAGATATGAAGCCAATCATAATTACCGGTTTATATTAATCACTTAAAAAGTGAAGTAACCCTAGAATAGGTACTTGCTTTTGTCGCCTTTTGGTTCGTTGAAGAGGGGCGTGGCTTTGTTGGTGACTAAGTTGTGAAAGAAAGAACATTATTTTTAATGCTCTTCACAAGGAATTTTTGAACTTTCCAAGAAATTGAAACTAATGATGTAACAAAGTAGAAAAAATGCAGAGGTTACAATTGGTCTTCCTGGTACGTCTCCTTTTCCTCATCCTTGATGTTTTGTGGAAATTGAGTCTAAAGAAAAAGATCTGGTTGAAAAGAGAGGAGAAGAGAGAAATGTGGAGGGCAAGTACGTGGGAGGGAGTTTCAGATGTGGGATTTAGTAGCAAGCAGAGGGTAGTTTAGGAACCTTAGAAAACTATACTGACCATGGTTCGAAAAAATTCAATCTGGACCCTTCAATGTCGCAGTCGTATCCGTATGGTGTCTAACCATGCGTATGAATCGAATCCAACTGTTGAAAAAGTGACGCCCATGCATATTTTGAAAACTCAGCTGCTTTTTTCCGTAGATATATCACTTCATCATTAACCCAGTCAAACAAACAGGGCCATAGTTTCCTTATGAGGGCTGCACCAGCATCCTTGTAGTCTCGGTTCTTGGGCCAATCAGTTCATTGGGGCATCGGTTTACCTCATTGCTTTGATTATTTGGGTTCAGGGGGCTAGGAATCCTTTTGAAGCTGCTCATTTCACCAGTTTTAGGTTGTCATGTAGGAGAGGGGAGGAGATTCACTTAACCGCCAATACCTACTTCTCAGATCTACTATCATGCAATTGTGGTTTCTGCACCATGGTTCCATCTGCATAATTCACATTCCTTCATTTGACACTTACATTCAGCCATAACTGGTCCCAACAATCAACATTTCTTCCGAGCAAAAAACGATCAATGTTTCTTCAAATTGTTCATTTTATGGCTTCGTTGTGGTATGCTGAAAACAACGAGCTACACAAATTATGAAAGTCTTTTGCTGCTTCTCTCCTGTTCCATTCCAAATACTTGCTGATTCTTTACTGTATTATGTATACTATTCCTCATTGTCTTTTTCTTTTACTCTTTAACATTTTCTCTTAACACTGAATATTTGTGGTGCAGATTATCGGCAAGTGGGGATAATCGTCCGCAAGGCTAAATTCTGGATTTGTACAAAAATTAATTTGCCTAAAAATTGATGTATGCCTAAATGGAGGCTTGCAAAGTTCTCATCTCCAAGAGCGAATATTCCGACAGCAAGCTTTCCTGGCATTCATGTTGCTGTATTCCAACCCTTAACAGCAACATTCTGCTAAAACATTCCGACAGTGTTAATATCCAAACTGTGCTTAGAAGCATATATTTCTTTGTAGAGTAAAGATGGATAGGCTTGTAAATCTGAGAGAATTTTATAGCTGAAGATTTGTATAGAGAATTTTCCGGTTGCTGTGGTCCATATAGTTTTTTATGATTCACCTGCCATTTTTATAGGTTTCTTGCTCAGGTTTTTGGAGTGGACTTTTCATTTTTCACTTGCTTGAAAGGTCTAGTAGTACTGTAGTAGTAAGAAGTGCCTTCACTGGCCTTGCCCTCAGTACTTGTTGCAGTACATGAATGCCAGAGCCAGAGCCGGCTTTCTATGGCCGTCGGGTCTAGATTGATGTATATGTTCAGAGAATAGTTTGTACGGACACGATTTGTATCAATACAATTCGATACGACTTAGCGGGTCATTGACATGAACAGACTGTCTGAGTCGGAAATAGATTTAGAAGTGGATCGGTGAATCCGTGAATTTTTGTCAATTCACTTTCAATTTCCTGAATTCATTTTTGCTTTTTTGTGTGGTTGAAAAAGGGTTCATTCTATTTTTTAAAGGTCTATAATATTGATAGGTGACGTCTATTGTCTATATTTCTCTTTATGTAGTATTATTGGGTGATAAGAAAAGAAGATTTATTATTAGATTAAATTAAAAAAATGACAACAAAAATGGAAGACAACCACCCTATAGACCTTTTAAGGAGTTTTTATTGGACCCAGTCGATTTTATAAAGGGACTAAGCCCAAAACTCAAGGAGAAAGCCCTTTTTTTTTTTTGGACAGTCAAAAAGGGCTGGAGGGGGCAATTAGCGTAGCAACTCCCCTTTGGCGTGACCATAAGGGTTCCAAACCCGCCTGTGGAATGTCCGGTTCGAGCCATAGCTACCATTCGGGAGGACGGGCCGTCACCACGGCACCACCTTAGTGCACAGTTGGCAAAGAAGCCCCCTCCCTGGTCCACAAGGCGGGTTCGAATTAAAGCCATGGGGCACCATCGAAAATTTGCACACAAAAGTGCCTCCGGGGCCTCGAACCTGGCCCTGCGTTAGGGAGAGGTGATGCCCTTTGCCACTTCGGCTACCACCTCGGTGGTAAGGAGAAAGCCTTGATAACATTAAAACATGTACAACCAAAAAAGACTCAACACAACAAAACCTCAAATTGGACAAGCCTTTATACAAAGAAACGAGACTTAAGCAGCTTTAAAAACAGACTCGGAACCCCCATATTGCACAAAATCTAGAAGTTTCAGATGATTGCACCATTTTGATAATATATAAAAAAAAGATGACTGCACCATCCTTCGCCAATAGCACACACATGCCTTGATTTCACCCATAATCAGATTCACAACTGAAGAAGAATCACTACTAATCTGTCTAAAGATTCTGGAATTCCTCTCTCCAAAGATAGAAAATTGATGCAGACAAATAGAGCTTGAAAGTGGTAGCTTGAATCGACTTGGTTCTACAATGCAACACCCCCCACTGAATTTCAGAAGCCAAGTCCTAATCATGAGGGGGCACCTCACACTTCTCCCTAAACTGCAACCAGACCAAAACAAAAAAGGGGCATTCAAAGAACAAGTGAAGAGGACATAAGGTCTACATTCCTAACAAATTTCAAAGAGTAACTAAAAAAACGTTGGGCCTAAGATTAAGAACTCGAGTGAAAAGGATAGTACTATTTAGTTTTTTTTTTTTTCCAGAACTTGACAACGTTTTTTTAATCCACACCTGTGTTACTCTGAGAATACACAAAGGAGGGGGGAAACCTTGTGGAATCGAAAAGAGAGGCAAAAACAAAACAGAGCAAGAAACAACTTAGTTGCACAATCTAAACCCAGTGTAAGAACAAGAAATCTAGTGGTCTTATTCAAGAGCTCCGATGACGAGGGTTTTAAAATCATTAATCAACGTCTACAAAAGCCCTAGATTTAACCACAATATAACCAAAAATCTCTAAATCTATCCAATCTCTAACCACAAACCCTAACTTGTCCAACCCCTATTTACAATCCCTAAATTTTATTTCATTTTCTCATCGGCAACCCTAAATCTTTTCATCTCATATCCTCTTCCCCACCCCACCCCACCCCACCCCTCCCTCTGAACCCAACTGTAGTAGAAGCCTATGACCCCACGACCCTAACTCCCCCGCATAAATACCAAAGAGAGATACAGATACAACGAAAGAGAGAGAAGAGAGAGAGAGGAACATACCAAGAGGAGGGAGCCACAGATCAAGAGAAGGCGAAGGGACAAAGAGGAGGAACCCTAGATCGAGAGGAGCGCTTGTTCTTTTTTCTTTTTCTTTTTTCCTGTTCTATACGGTAGTTGGGAGGCTTTAGATAAAAGGGAGATAGTGTATTTTTAGAATAGAGGTCTCCGCACCGCTATGGTAATTTTTGGATTTTTGGCGGGTTTTACACAAACGCCGGAAACAAGTGCTGGGTATGACCTTTTTTCTTGTAGTGAATGAAACCTATAAAAATTTCGCGAGCAGATCTCATTACTGCAAGATAGACAAAACAGACTCAATCCCGAACAAGGATTTATCAACAAGATCTACAGGGCAAGCATGATAAGCAATAAAGAACAAAAGTCAGCTTTAGGGGCTAAAGTACACATCCAGGAATTATTCTGGAGAGGAGTTGTATTGCAGATAAAAAAAAACAAAACAAAAAAAGAGTACATATCACATTTCCCCTCTATAACCTCCAGAGCCAAAATGATCCCTCCTAGAGCTAGCAATCGCCTGGCTTTTCTGATGCTCCAACTTGGGGCAATCACGAATTCTATGACCAAGCCCACAATAGCCACAACCTTTTACTCCACTAGCATTGGTGATTGCCTCAACATCTTCCTATGGATCATTAAGCTCCGCCAAAACCGGTGGTATTCTCTGTTTCCCTTCTTGCAACAGGTGCTTCAAGTCAAGAAGCGTTGTCTCACTTTGATTCTTGTTAATAAATGTAGTTGCTATTCCCGTTTTGCCACATCTTCCTGTTCGTCCAATCCTCTGGACATAGTTCTCTATTTCAGCAGGTATATCGTAATTTATAACGTGCTGAATGTCAGGAAAATCTAAACCCTTTTGAGGCCACATCTGTTGCAACCAATATGTCTTTATTTCCCGATCTGTTGCAACCAATATGTCTTTATTTCCCGCTTTGAAGGATGAAATAGCATATTCTCTCTCCTCCTGATCCTTCCCTCAATGAATCGCAACCGCTTCAACTCCTTTCAAAAGTAGGTATTCGTGGATATCGTCCACGTCAGCTTTGTTCTCACAAAAGGGAAAAATTCAAAATGCCCCCCAACCTTTACACCAAAATTCAATTAGACTCCCAACCTTTTAAAAACTTCAATTTTACTCCCAACGTTACCTTCTGTTAATCAAAACACCCCCTTCCGTCTGAATGACTAACGGATTTTGTTAAAAATTCCGTTAAATAGCATCCCGATTGGATTTTGATGATCCGAGCCGCTCAATGTGTTCAAAGCATAATTTTAAGGGTACCCGCGAGAAATCGGCAAATAAAAATAACTCGGAAGGGCTTCATCTGAATAGTTTTTTATTGAATAGTTTAATAAAAAACTGTTCAGATGAAGCCTTTCTCAGTCATTTTTTTTGTTGATTTCAAGTGAGTAACCTTAAAATCAAGTTTTGTACACATTGAGCGGCTTGGATCATCGAAATTCGATTGGGAGAGGGGAGGTGCGGATTGGTCCTGATTTTGTTCAAGTCCGGACGTCCGGATTTTGCTTCGGTCTTCATCTCCCCTTTTCCGATCAAATATTGATAATCTGAGCCGTTCAACGTGATTAGAACGTGATTTTAAGGGTATCCGCAAAAAATCAACAAAAAAAATGATCGGAAAGGGCTTCATCTGAACAGTTTTTTATTGAACTATTCAATCAAAAACTGTTCAGATGAAGCCCTTTTCGGTCATTTTTTTGATGATTTCTTAAGAGTACCCTTAAAATCACGTTTTGAACTCATTGAGCGGCTCGGATCATCAAAATTCGATCAGGACGATATTTAACGGAGCCTTTAACGAAATCTGTTAATCATTCGGACGGAAGGGGGCGTTTTGACTAAAGGAAGGTAACGTTGGGAGTAAAATTGAAGTTTTTAAAAGGTTAGGAGTCTAATTGAATTTTGGTGTAAAGGTTGGAGGGTATTTTGAATTTTTCCCCCCACAAAATATCAAAACAGGAGGGGTCTTTTGCAAGCATTCGATAAGGTCAACAACTTTTGCCTCTTGCTTTACATATTCCACCTCCTGAAGAACGTCTAAATTTGCTGCCCCAGCCCTTCCCACGTTAACCTTAATAGGTTTAACTAGGGCACCTCTGGCAAAATTTTGAATCTTTGTGGGCATGGTATTTTACAGACACTAAGTGGGTACAACCACAAAGGAGGTTAGGATCGAGAGAAAACACAAGACACAGGATATAATAGGAAAACACTGGATTATATTGCTTACTGGAGTCTGCTTTACAACGGTGGAGGCCTCCTCCTTTTATAGGCGTAAGGAAGGGCACCCTGACATCACTGCCTACATCATACTGATTACATTTTTCCAAGCCTACTACCTAGCCTACTATGCCTAATGTATTACAGACACGATAGTCATAAGACTTTTACTAAAGTTCTGCCATACAACAGCAAACTACCAATTATATGTTACAACACCAATTATATGCTACAACTATTACAACAGTAATCTCTAATAATTTCTCCCCTTCCTGGAAAAGAGGGAACAGCTGTCGTGAGCACATGGTTGTCACTCTGAATAATTGATTGTTGCTTCCGAATCATCTGAACCGGCCCCTCCAGAGAATTCTTCAATCCTGTCAGACAAGTGATACTGTTGCAAAAGATAGCGAATATTTTGGCGCCATTCTTCCGGATAAGTATCATTGAATTTCCAGTTTGCAGCTTCATAATGGAGGAGAGATGAAGGAACTTGTGCAGGTGTCAATCCATTGAGTGAACACATCGTCTGAGTCATGACCAAGTAATTTCCACTGTGGATCTCAATGCTCGGAGACTCTTGATATGCAGAAAGGAATATAGTGTGATACTCCTTCCGCCAAGTAATAGAACCATCTGGATTAGGAAGACTCCTGTTGTTGCGACTTGTCCAAAAAGCAAATTGGAGATCTTCATTTGCATTGCTAGGAGTACTCCTGATCTTCTGTTGCCAAAAGGGGATATTTCCAAAGAGCAGGAGGAATTTCAAAAAGAAATCTTCTGAAGGATGGATCTGGTTGAATGCCGCATGTGCTAGATAGACCAATACTGCTGATTTATTAAAACAGGCGCTTATAGTATACACATCGACTAAATACCATAAGAGGAGATATCTTCTTTTTTAAAATAAAAGACATTATGGTAAGACACTTCAAACTGGGTGAGGAAGGGATAGACAGGATGGAAAGGTAGACCTTTTATAGGACCTTCATCTAGACCATACTTGAAAATACAGAGATGTTGAAGGTTTTGACACATTTGTACACACCTGGAAAGAAGGGTTAACTCCAAAAGATGACACTGGAGGTGGACAGGAAAATTAACTGGACGGAAACAGGAAATCATGGGAAAACAACCAGGGACAACTGAGTATGGTTTTGGTTTGGAAAACAGACTGATTTCTTTTTTGAGACAGAAAATCAGGGAGGACATTTGTTTTTCCTTTTATGTGAACAGCAACATCAAAACTCCAATTGGAAAACCAATTCGCCCATCTGAGAGCAACTGTGCCTTTGGAAGGTGTTTCTGCTTGAACTTGAGCATGCTTTGGGGAAACTCATCATATCAGTCTCAATTAGGAAATGATGACCGATTAGATGAAACTCAAACTTTTCAATGCTTCTTTTGATTGCTAGAATTTCTTTGTAAGTAGAATGGTAATGAAGCTCTGCTGGAGAGAATGCACCACTCTTGTATCCACAAATTCTGCGCTTTTGTTCTGAGGTTTCTTCCAAAAGAATTGCTCCCCAATACAGATTAGAGGCATCTGTCTGAAGTATCCTTTTCCCATCTGATGGAATGGTTAATGGAGGAAGGGTTTTGGCTATGGTTTTGAGGTCTTTGACGGCTTGGGTACAATGGGTCGACCAAGGAGGAGGATTTTTCTTTAGTATAGCTGAGAGAGGAGTACGGTAGTGGGCAAGGTTGGGGATGAAATCAGCCATATAGTTAACAATTCCAAGGAACTGTTGAACTTGTTTGACGGTGAGGTTTTCATCGGGAAAATGGTCAAGTTGAGTGGCTATATGAGGCTGGAGGGTATATTGACCTTTAGAGATATGCATCCCTAAAAAATCTATTTCTGGTTGGGCCAGGAGCATCTTTTTCTCTGAGAGCATAATGCCATGGGTTTGGACCAGGGAATGGAAGGTTTGTAGCAAAATAGCATGGGATTCTATATCTAGAGAAAAAGTAGGATATCATCAATATAGACAAGTGAAGATAGGATGGGAGCAAATACCGGAATCATGGCCTTTTGAAATAAAGATGGAGCTATTTTCAATCCAAAAGGCATGGCCGACCACCTAAAATGGTGATGCGGAATGCAAAAACCAGTTTTGGGACGATCATCCGGATGGATACCCAATTGCAAACCTACTTTCAAGTCAAACTTTGAGAAAATTTGAGCTTTAGGCAAGTTTGCAAAAGAACACTTGCCGCTTGAAGAGGAATTTGTTATCCAGAAAATGATTAAGAGGTTGGTAATTGATAACCAGGCGCAATTTTCCTCTTATCTGCTCTGTCCTTTTATTCACATAAAATGCTTCACATGCCCACTGAGAGGTTGTGGGCTCAATCAATCCTTCTGACTGGAGTTGTTGGAGCTCTTGGAGAGCAAGCTGGTAGTGTTCTGGGTTCATTCCGTGATGGGTAGCTTTGGTGGGATTGATATCTTCGTTTTTCTTAAAAGGAAGAGAAATGAAGAAATCTGGGTTTTTCCAAAGTGGGTTGGAACATTTGGTAAGAAACTGGGAATGGGATTCAGCACAGGAGGTTTGAATGATGGCTTCTTTTATGGAGGAGAAGTTTTCTATGGAAAAGAGGTTTGGTTGAGTGGTCCAGGGTAACAGGTAATTTTTGTATTTCAAACCTTTTTTGAGCCAGGAGACTTTGCTGAGATTTTGGAGAATATCAAAGCCTAACAACAAATCTTTTCCTGGAAGATCAGAACCATAGACTTGGTGTTTGATGGTATATCCGGGAAAAAGTTGGATGATTATAGGCCTGCTGATCAGGGTAATAACAAAGGTTTCTCCATTGGCTGCTGTAAAGGGTCGGAAACATGATTGCCAGTAGGACCTGGGGAGAATTTGAGGGTGGAAGCTGCAGCACCAGTATCAAAGAAGGCGATGACTGGTATGGGTTTCTCATATTTTCCAAGCAAGATTTTGACTTTGGCTAAGGGTTGAGCCAACATGATGTCTGAGAGTCCAAATGTTTGAATTTCATAAGGAAATGAATCAGACTCATCAGAAGAATCATCTGATTCCGATGGGGAATCATCAAAGGTGAATGCCAGGACTGCTTCATCTGTTGCTTCATCATCAACTGAAAAGAGGGATTCAACATCAGCATCGTCAAGATCATCATCAATAAGGGCCAATGAATTCACCATCTTATCTCTTGCCGCTTTGTTTGGACACTGTTTTGCATAATGCCCTTTTTTCCCGCATATATAACAGCGATCAGACTTTCGCTGTCCTCTGAACTTTTTCTTCTTGAAAAACTTCCATTTTTTCTGAGAATTTACCAGATTTAGGAAACTTTGGGAACTTGCTGGGAGATCTGAACTTCCATTTCTGAAAGTGTTTGGATTTTCGATAGGAGGGCCGACAAGTGCACTTCTTGTCTTTACACTTGATGGATAAGTCTGGCCGGTCACATGCTTTGCCAAGAAGTTTTCCCTGTTCTTCAAGAGTTCTGAGGAATTTCTGATGATTGCACAGTTTCTCCAAAGCAATCAAAGAGTGCTGATAAATACCGCCAAGAGATGTTGCATTCAACGTCAATCCTTTGGTTTGAAGCAACCTTGTCGTCTCATTTCCCAATGGTTCAGGAAGAGAATTGAGAAAAGCTTGCTTGAGATTGACATCATCCATACCATTGAGAAGATAAAACCGTTGGGACATACGGTCGTAATGGATCTCCAGATCTTTTCGTTTGAATGAACAGCACCTCATGCTGAGGTATTCCTCTCGAACGAACTCTTTTGTGTTGTCATGATCTCCAAGAAACTCAGTATGCAGAACTGAGATGAACTGATCAAGAGTTGGCAGTTGCTTTAGCTGTAGCTGTCGGTATTCACCGAGAGCCATATACCACTGACGAAGACGGCCAAGAAATTTTGCTGTACACTTAGTAATGACAGTACTAAGCGTAGCATTAGGGGAGAGCATAGCAGCAGTGCACCAAGCATGAATCTCATAGAGTTTATCCAACCATTTTGATGGGGGAATGGTATCAAAGGAAAAACCTTGGGTATGGATATTGGAATGTGAGAAGGAATCAAAGGTTGGAATTTCAGGAGGTGTTTCAAACTCAGGACCCTCTTCAATGATAGGGTCTTCAACATTTTCTTCTGGGTTTTCAGGATTCATCATGAAAACATGAGAAGTTGGCAAAGAATGAGTAGATTCAGAATCTGAATCAAACTCAATGGTCGGTTCTGGAGATGGAAATGGGGTTTCAGGTATGGTGGCTAGAGTATTTAGGAGAGTGGATATTGGATTTTTAGAAGGGCTAGGAGTTGGCTGGACCATTAACTGGGGTGATTTGGAATTTAGGTCAGATGGTTTAGAAGGAGCAGAGGTAGTTGGAGCTGAGGTAGATGTGGATGGTGGAGATGGTGCTGAAGGAACTTGGATAGGCTTTATCTGGGGTTTTGGAAAAGGAAGTTTTGGTGGAGATGGTCTTTTTGGTGGAGGTAGGAAAGCTGACGGGCTCCCAAAGATATTGGAGCTCGATTCACCAAATCCTGAGGTAGGAGTGATAGGTAAGGGTTGGGACATCTGAGGGTACCCAAAGAAACTTTGTGGAGTGGAAGATGCGAACATATCAAACGGGCTTTTTTGCTGAGAATACTGCTGAGCTTGAAGGGATTGAAGCTGGTTCTTCAAATGCTTCATTTCAGCATCCTTGTGGTAAAAAGCTGCTGAGAAAGCCTGGTTCGCATAGGCCATCTGAAGGAGTTCCTGGTGAACATTTTGGATCTTCTGCTGCAAATCTCTGATAAGAAGTTCCAAAGTTGACAACTTCTTATGGACAGCATTCTCCAAATTTTGCTGAGTTAGCAATTCTTTGAAGAATTTTGTTTCCAGAGAGTTTGCTGACTGCCAATTTATTGCTGCTTCCGCTGCTGATACTGCTTTGGTACTACCATCAGGGAGAATGGTAGTTGAGTCTGGAACTTTGTGACGATGGGTGGTTCGTTCTTGAGGATTGTGGTACTCCAAGGGAGGAAAATCTGATTCAGTGAACATAAAACATCCACTGGGTTGTGCTGAAGGTCATTTTTAGATGGAGGTTGAGGAGAAGGTGGGGATTTACAAGGAGAGAAGGTAAAGGAGAGCTTTGTGAAGGTGGTTCTTCAAAGTCTTCATCATCATCTAGAAGACTATCTTCGAGACACTCATCACAGTTACAGGTATCAAAATAACAATGACCTGTTTCTGGATTTTTGAAATAGAAAACCGGAAGGCCACTGGATTGAAAATATTTGATTGGGGGTTCAGGTCTGGAGCCATCAACAATCATGTCAATCCTTGAAGGAAAGATAACCGGATGGGTGGAAGATGAGGCAGAGGTTTCTTTTGGGAAAGAAATTTCCACAGTACCATCAGGTTTTGAAATAAAAAGTGGATTTGAGGATTGAACAGGTATGGGCTTTTGTTGGTTCTTCTCGTAAGCTGTAACCCAAGATTCTGGGAGAAGCTTGAGAAGCTCGGGTCGAGAAATTTGGCGTGGGACATGGACGCAAGAAGCTTGGTGAGGTGCGTTTATGGTTAGGAAAAGGGCTTCATCCGTGGAGGAAGGTAAGGACATGTCAAAGGCATGGTTCTGGAGACGATAGGCCATTTGGTAGTGAAGGGTGGCTGCATATGTGGTGGAGATTTGGGAGGCACCACCAATTTGAACTTGAACTTTTAAGGCTGTTTGCAGATGAGGATCTGCCAATGGCATGTTGAAATTTGGATAAAAGGTAAAGATCACTGTTCCAGCATTCAAGGTAGTTTGAACTGTAGCGATGCACGCATGTTGGTACTGCAAAAACCTGGTATCGACCAGAGCTAGTCTGGACGTAACAGGTAAGCCTTTCCTGCCATGGAAAGTAACCGCCAGTCGGATTGCTCCGAAGTGAAGGTGAGTGAATCCTTGTTGTTGCCAAATGCGTGGCAAATCAACCGGGATTTCGAGGGGTAAAAGTTGCTCAGCCTCAGTGGCTGCAATGAAACATTGATCAAATTTGGAGGCTTGGACATACTCTTTAACTGAGGTTGGACGCTTTGTGGAAAAGAGTTGGGTGTTTTTTACAGAGGTTTGTGGACGGACAAAGGCATTATATGGGTTTAAAAAAGGGAGATCAGTAAGGGGAACCTTACTATCATCAGGAAGATATTCAAACTCATATAAGTACTCAAGATTAGAAGAAGAAGTAGAATTTCTACTGGTAGATGAGCTAGACGGGACGAGAGAGGAAGTAGCAGGGGAATAGGTGGTAAACAAACGATTCATTTTTATGGGTAAAAATCTGGGTTCTCCGTTTTCCTCATACAACAAATCTTTTTCTTTTTCAATATAAAAACTTTAACCAATTTTGATTAATAAAATTCTGTATACTAGGGTAGATAAACCGAGACAACACTGCTCACTGGCCAAAAGTCTCAAGGTACTTTAACCCACTGATACAGAAGTTTTTCAATCAAAATTGTTAGTGAAGTTTCTGATGTGGAGGATCCTTAAGAGGCAACCACAGAGCATACGCTTCAATTTTTCCTTTTGGAAAAAGATTTGAAATAATGTTGGAATACAGAGTTCCCAGAAAGGGGTTTAAGCTAGAATGGAAAACATAACCTGGCTCTGATACCAAATTTTACAGACACTAAGTGGGTACAACCACAAAGGAGGTTAGGATCGAGAGAAAACACAAGACACAGGATATAATAGGAAAACACTGGATTATAGGCAGAAAAGAGAAGAGTCTGTCTTTGAGCTTTGAAGTGGTCAAATACTTCTCTTATGTCATCTTCAAAGCCCAGATCCACCAATCTATCTGCCTCCTCTAGAGTTAAATACCTGTACAGAAGCAGCAACCCTGTGAGGACCATAACACAGAAGCTAAGCAGAATGTAGTTCAAAACATCAAACATCACAAAAGAAACTAACAAATACGATAACAAATACAAGCCAATCATCACATTGTTTGTTTTTTCACCCTAAAGCCAAGTAACATGTATGTGACCGGAAAACATCAAAGGGATGCCTCCTGTATACAGTACACATGAAGGAACCAGAAAGGACTACACAAAACCAACGATCACATGAATAAAGCAACAAACTACCAACTATTCAACTGATTCCTATAATGAATTCAGTGCAAAATGAAGAAAAATTAAGCTCATGACAGCGTGTGAGCTATCATCCAGCCGCATAATACTATATTGCAAAGCCACTCTCCCTATATGAATAATCAGTTTACATATTCTGAGATAGCAAGCACTAATCCGAAGACGATACAATTCGTAAGATCAACTAGTTAGCTCGGTAATACAATTCTTTTAGACTAGAACACTGTCAAACATCTGGCAAGCTGAATCCTTGGCACAAAAAAAGCTCACAGTAGTGATCCATAGCATTACAATTTCAACACAGGACACTAACAAGATAGAGACACACAACAATTTGCAGCAAAATTGGATTAAAAAGAGCAAACCTGCAGTTATCAAGGTTAATCTTCTTCTTCGTAAGCATATCCTTCAACCTTCCAGGGGTGGCAACAACAATATGCACACCCCTCTTCACAACCTCCAATTGTGACTGCATATCAACCCCACCCATGCAAAGCAACGGTCTCAACTCCGGAACCCCATACTCCCTCATGGGCACTAAAAATTGCTCCACAACCTCCTAAGTCTGCCTAGCAAGCTATAATCAACCCAAACGGCCCTTCCCCCAGAACAATCAGCATCATCAACTCCTCTTGCAATGCCACCATGATCAACGGCAGCACGAAAACCAACGTCTTCCCCGAACCCGTAAATGCAATCCCTATCATATCCCTCCCCGATAAAATCACCGAAAGTCCCCGCACCTTAATAGGCGTTGGTTGCACGATTCCCTTCTCTTTCAATTTACTCAAAATTGGGTCCGGAAACCTCATGTCCCTAAAATTCTTTATAGGTGGAGGGATCTCATCACCATCAACGATAATATGCCACTGCTTACGCAGCGACTCAGTCTTTTTTCGACATCTGTCTAATTCTTAACGGCGGTTTCCACCCAGTTAACAGTGGCTCCTTATAAGTAATCCCTTTGGTAACTCTTGAACGGACATTAGGGTTTTCCGATCGGACAAGTGCTCGATCATCTCCTTCTCTTGTTGCATGATTTGCTCATAGGGAGTGATCTCCGGCTGGTCGCGCTTGAGCTGGGAGGCTTTCTCTAGCAAACTAGGTTTCGCTTCGGCAAGTTTCGACTTTTCCATTTCGTCCTCGAAGGGCGAAGGTTTTCCCTTGCAATGCAGGATTTTCGCCGCTTCCATCGCTCGGCGCTTCGCCACTGGTACATATTCCTCGTAATTATCCTCCTCCATCTCCTGCAAATACTGATCGAATTTAGAGCGACGTAAGGGTCGAAAGATGCAAAATTTGAGATTTCTATTGGAAACAGCAATTGCTAAAACTTAAAGCCACTGGAGGATTTATGGAGAACCTAGACCAGATTCACTGGTCCGATTGTAAAAAATTGCTGCTAAACTATAGACACAAGAAATACCTGTACAAGACCGTGAAGAGTCAGTTTGGCCTCATTATCCACATAAATTTCCATCGGCTGAAAAGAGACAACAAATACCACAAAGCAGCATGTTAGAATTAGTGAAGACGGGTCTATCCTTCAATTTTTTGGCTCCAAGGGTCATTTGCTGACAGAAAGATCTAGCCCCCACTAGCACAAACAATTCCACCAACTGAATTCATGCAAGACTTGCTCCCCAATCTTTCAATCCGCCAACTAATCTTGTCTGGCTAAATTATCAGTAAGCTTCACTATTTATCTTCAGTTAGATGAAAACTATCTGATTTTTCTTCCAGACCTCCAGATCTAAACAGAAAACTATGCTATCAGTCAAAGAATTTTCAAATATGACCTTTTATTCCAAAAAAATGGTTAGTGCAGAAGGAATTTTATGTCACGTACATTGTTACTGTCCGTAATGGTATACAAAGGGTAATATTAGTGACTGGTGTCCAACAATACAAATAAGAAGTGATCGGTTCCCAGTATCAGAACCAGAAGGTACATGTTTGGTTTAATAGGTTTAAAAACATATAGCATGAATGATGATGCCATACTACATCCTCGTAGTTCAATTATTTAGCTTACAGAAATAGGACAGCTACAACAGTAAAAGATGGCTGATGCAAAATTTAGTGAAACCAATCTCTGGGACATTCTTATACCAGAAAAACTAGCGTTCAACCCGTTCTATGCACGGACAAAACCAACTCGTTTTAGCATTGTGCCCGTTCGATGCACAAGACAATTAATAATAGTAGGCTCGAGCGGGCACAATGCTAGAATGCTAGAATGAGTTGGTTTTGCCCGTGCATAGAACATGTTGAACGCTAGTTTATGAAAAAATAAAATGGTAGTATGTGAATATTAAACACAATTACTGCTAGCAATCATGCATAAAATGATAAAGCTGATATATAATGTCCTTGCAACTTAAAAAGTGTTTTAAGAAACTATTTACAAACTAATCGCCATTGTTTTGCTAACGTCGCTACCGCCACCGATTTTGCCACGATCTAATACCTAAGTACTCTTCAATAAGATTTCGTAAATTAATTGTGTTAGCTCTCACGGAGAACATCCATTTTGAACAATAGATGTCTATCTTTACTATCCGCGTAGATTGTGAAGTCGAAACCTGTCATTCGATGAAGAATATAGTGTTACTTACAAAATTTCCTAAACAGTTTTCTTTTAATGCAATAATAAGCCACACAATATCGAATAAATAAATTTACTTATTACCTGTTGTACATCTGTCGCTTCATCAGTCATAGCACTCTCATGTTGACAATTTTTCCAAAGTTGAAATACTATTTTTCTATGAGACATTCCTACATAATAACAAAAAAAGATGAGCAGCATAGATGTATATACATGTTCAATAAGATTTCGTAAATCAATTGTGTGATAGATAAAACAGTGGCTATTAGCATGGTAATGTATAGATGTATATATATGTTTAATTGTTACAATAGTATATAACAATTCGATTGATTTTAGTAGATTCATTCTTGGCCTTAAAATTTGTTACTTGCTCTCTCTCAAATTCAGTTTATAAAAAATCAAAATTGTAACAATTGAAGATTGGTAGGAAAAACTGTAAGACTAACCGATATTTGGATGGCCGACGGGAAGCATTATGTTTTGATCAGTTGGTTGATCTCCATTCAAATTTTCCATGGTAGCTTCTATGAATTAAGTAACAAAAAATCACATATTTTTTGGTTGAAAGGAAAGACTGTTTAAAAAAGATTAGCAATATTTAATTGCGGGAAAGGTACCTACCAGTTGGATTTGGCTCATTCGATGTTTGGTAGTGAAATATTGACAAATTGTCCTCCAATGGGGATAACATGAGCATTCGCACTATTGCGGTCGTTCCGGACCAGAGAGGGCGCACGCCGCAATCATCTTATAGACGCAAGTATGCACTTCTTAACGTCGTGCCTCTCTTTCAATTTCTAAGAAACGTTGATTCATTAATGGGTCGTTACGTTGAGTCATTAATCTTCTCCTGCGCATGAGTCGAGCCATTTTGACTTTAATTCTTTGTTCGTTTATGTCTCCACCATACACCGCATCCATCTTGAATACTCCCTCCGTTCCAAAATAATAGTCTGGTTCGGTCTCCAATGCATTTTTTAGATTAGTAATATCTTTTAATCTATAATGAATTTTATGTGCAATATGGATCTCATATGATAGATCTCAATTAGTTCTATTACACAAAGTTTTTAAATTTTTTAAAGTCATTGTAGATTGAAAGATATTAACATTTTAAAAGTTGTATTGGAGACCGAACCGGACTATTATTTTGGAACGGAGGGAGTATATAAATTCCAGCCTTAAATTTTTAACTATAAAAAGTTCCAAATGGATTCAAACTTTACTATAATAACAATTAAAGAAACAATTCTTGGTACGACAATGAACAATTCTCGCATACTCATATAAAATGAACACCTAAAATAAAACAAAATACTCTCATGGAAAGGATTACTTATACACAGTGGATGATAAAACTGAATGATTATGACCCATTAGTCAATTAAGGTAATTGACATGATATAGAGAACGCTATACCCGTTTAGATCATAATTATGATCAGTTGCTAAAAAACGCTAGTATTAACAGATATTTATATTTAAACTGTCATACCAACTGATTAGGAGAATTGAGCGGTGCGAGATCCGAATTACTTTTAGTTGTCAAGACCATAAACCTGCCAAATGAATTCACACATAAAGAATGAGTGAAGCATTCTGTCAAATACGAATAAGACAGTTAATTGTAACTGTTGAAGTATCAATTCTGTCAAACTCATTGAAAAGAAACAACAATACCACCAACATGGTAGTAAAAAGAAGTGCCACACACAAAAAAAAAAGACCAAGAAAAACAGTTGTTCACTATCAGAGCAGGGTTTTACATCCATAAAGGCTGCACGTACTCGAATACCCAAACAGTGTGCTGTGTGCCCCAAAATACAATTGCCTTTGAGACAGTGATTCTACTGTCTTCGCCAAAAAGATCAATGCAAGAATCAATTCATGGTAATTGCTTGAATTGTCATTCTTTATCGGTAAAAAGTTCACAAAGTTTGTGATCAAGAGGGGATCTATGTACGAAGCAATTGTATTCACTCCTATAAAGATTCCAAGAAACAAAACTGTGTAAAAGTCTGTTAAGAAAAAACTGAAAAATAAGCACGATTTTTGAAGGGAAACAGAAGAGTAAGGGAAAAGGAGAGAGACATACTTGCAATGACGCCACGTACCTGCAATGACACCGTTTATGGCCAGGGGTCTCCAGAAAAATTGAGGGAGGAGTGAAGAGGGGTATTCATAGCCCATGAGAGAGTGTGAGAGAGAGTGTAATGCCCCTGATTTTTGGGTACGTTAAATAAACATTTCATTGATAAAATCAAATGGAGTCTGGCTCATTATTACAACATAACTCGCACTAGGATTTAATATTTATACAAATGAAGGGTTCTAGGGTTCCTAACTACAGCTCCGCCTGCGGCTTCATCCTAGCCAGCTCCTCAGCTCCAAAAGCCTCCAAGGTATACTGTTCATCTTGATCATCTACAAAATCTGACACATTGTAACGCCCTGATTTTCGGACACGTTAATTAAATCATTTTTAATTGATCTAATAATCCATAAAACTTATTTAGGAAATAAAATTTTATTTAAACAGAATTTAGCAGCGGAAATCTCAAATACTAAATTCAAAATCTCTAAATTTTCTTGCAACTCTAAAACTAAAACAAAATTTGACTAATGTCACAACACTTTTGGAAATTCAAAGAACAGTATTTCAAACTAATAAAGCTTCTAAGGGTCAGACATCTAAGACTCGACAAACTCTCCTTCCTCAGTTGGGAAGTCCTCACCCTGGTACTGATCAACTTGCAGAGGATCCTGTTCTTTGGTCTCATGGTAACCTGTACCCTCTGGCAAATTGATCGCCAAAGCAACCGATTTACCATGATACAAACGTATCCGTGAGTGATAATTCACCCAATAGAATAATCCTAACCCTACCAACCCTTTCTCTACAATTAGCATTCAATAATAACAATAATATCATAATTAATAATATACGAGAGGTACAGATTAATAGCACATCATCTTTTTCTTTACTATCCATCATCTTACACAAAATCTAAGGATTCTCTCAACGAGATCCTTTCCTCCCACATCCACCATTTGACCGTCCCATGGAATAACTCTCCCTTAATTTGTCCTGCACCAGGGTTCTAAGCGAATACTGCTAAATTATGTATTTAGTCTGGATTCGCCTACAACCATAATAAAGGAACAGCTCACCATGACAACTCAGCATTAGGGGTCGCACTATCTCATTGCCAGGATCCTTTACCGTCTCCTAACTCTACACACTGGGTACTTTACCGTACCCCTAATCTACACACTGGTACTATACCGTATTCAGGGACCCTTTACCGTTTCCCAAAATGCTGTACCCGAAGTCCTTTACCGTCCTTCACACACACACAGGGTACTGTACCGCATTAGGATCCTTTACCGTATCCTAAATACTGTACCCGGAGTCCTTTACCGTCCTCCACACACACATTGGGCACTGTACCGCATTTAGGATCCTTTACCGTATCCCAAATACTGTACTCGAAGCAGGGTCTTTTACCGGCACCCAACATCCTCAATCAACTTTACCATTTTATCCTTTACTTAAACATCATCTACGTATTCACTACTCGAAACCATCCCATGAGTCTAAGTCCGACTAGCAAGTGCAACACGATACAATCCATAAAAATTCAATTCATAAATGGTACATTTCAATGACATAACAACATAACAATTGATAGGTACAAATAATTAAACACATAAGGGATTTGGATTGGGCCAATGCCTTTCGAGTTACTTATAATTTTTAGCGAACAACTAACTTCTTAACTAAATTTATTAAACTTGAGGTTTCAATAGCAATTTTGTAAACCCTTAGGGTAATTTTTCTGTAATCTATTATCTCTTCAGTTCTATTGTTATTGTATAATTAATTCAATATCTAAAGTTTATTAAAATCTAGAAGGGAATTGGTGTTGTTTTATAAATCTATGTAATTCAAGTATTATCATTACTAGCTTTGTAGTTAAAAGATACTTAGCAATTTTATTTGCTCCATTTCTAATCTAATGTGGATATGTTCTCCGCTAATAAATTATACTTTTACCTTCTAAGTAAAACTAACTTCCATAGTAATTATTCTCTATAAATCTAAGTACCTAGTTAAATAAAGTAATGATCCTTGTATATCTTTAGTTACTTTCTTACAGTAGTTGTAGCAAACTTTGTTTCATTTATTGAAACCCTTATTTTCTAACTTTTAATATGCAAAAGTGATTTATTTAGCTACCGTAGTTATTATTATTATTATTTTATTAAACACTAGAGATATAACTTAATAAGTCTTTATTTTATTAATGGAGTATATTAACTGTTATTGATTCTAACTTGTACAATATTTATTTATAGAAAAGTTTAGTTCATGTCAACCTATACACAATACAACTTATTTCACATTTACGAGAAAAAGGTTAATCGAAACACGCATTTATCCTCCTAATAATTAATAAAGTAGTAAAATGAGTTAAACGCATATTTTAGGATTGGATCTGGAACTAATGTAAGTACAGGGGGGTAACTGTAATTCCAGTACATCATCTTTTTAAAAAGCAACGTGCATGTACAGTGGACATTCTCCATTTTCCAGAAAACAGAGCATTTCAAGTTTCCCCGTAACTTCCGATACTTGGACATAATTTTCTCCATTTCAACTCGTCTAAATAGTCATACAGAAACTAAATATATTTAGGAGAAAATAGGGGAGCGATTATTCTACCTCGGTTCCGGCCGAAAAAGCGGTTAACGGGTTTGGTCGGTTTCGGAAAAATCGGAGAAGATGACGGAGCAACGTACGGGACGCCGGGGCTGACTTCGGATAATTGGGAATAGATTCGGAGGTGCTCGGGGTCGTGCTAGAGTTGGTGTAGCGCAGATTTGTATTCGGATAAGTGCAGAATTAGAACCCACTTCGTATTCTCTCTCCAGACCATCATTGTTGGACCTTAGAAACTTTTCTTTCTCTTTTATTCATCTCTGAATTTTCGGTGGTGTGTGGTGTGTTTTTAATATGATTTTCAGAGAGCAAGAGAGGGTATTATGAGAGAGTGGAGGGAAGGTGGGTGAAGATGGGAGGAGTCGACTATGGAGTGTCCAAGGGCTATAAGACTAATTGAATTGATTAGTATTCTTTCTATTCTTCCTCTTTTTTCCATCTAGAGTTCATCCGTACAATGGAATAAAATAATTAGAATACAAGAGTTTACGGATTATAATACTAGCTAATAACAAGATAGAAATACATTTGAAAAGTTATATTTATCTACAACAACTTGAAAGGGGTTGCTCTGCAGGAAGATTTTTATCCTTATCATTAAGAGAGAGGATGTGCTGTAAGTGGTGGGAACAAATCCCCTAATTCTAGGGAAAATGAATTTTGTATACTATTATATATCTCCACATATACCTGTAATTATCTTAATATTATTCTGAATAAGGCATAATAATAATTGAACTAGTTAGTTTAAATAAACTAATAAAATTTGGGATAGCAATATATATTTATATTAAAAAAAAATAGGGCCAAAATCCGGATCGTTACACACATTATACTAGCGTTGCCATCGATATAATATGTCAGGGTCACCAAAGGTAACACCATGAGCCACAAGAGCTCAGCAGAATAATCATATACCCACTAACCCATAACTTACCAATATCAGAGTAAAGAGCAGCATATCAACTCTGGCACAAGCAGCGGAATAACACATACTATTTAACAAGGCATTAACAATGATACATCCACATACACTATTCTATCGTTGGTGTCGGTGTTATCTGAGTTTCTCCTACGCGACTCGTCGTAGACTGTGTCACCATATTCATCACTGTTTCCGAAATCCTTTTCATTATCCAAATCAACATTTTGAAAATCACGTTTAACACACCCAACCTCGGTTCCGCCGCGCCGGGTTCCCGAGTATCCTCACAATTGTTCCGCCACGCCGGGTTCCCATTGTTGGTTTTATGCCCTCAAAACCAATATTTGTTTATTTACATTATCAATAAGAGCTTTATTTTATTATTCTGAAATGCTTTATTTCATACATTGGATATAATTCATGAGATGAATATTAAAGTCCCAAATTACATTGAATATGATTTATGCATGTAAATGTGATTTACTTACGGGAGATATAAATCACCAGTGTTTGTAATTTGAATTATTCACAATTGCTGATAAGAATGGACTATCTATCAGGTCAATTGCAACATGATTAACTTCTATTAGATAGAATGATCCATCTCAATCATTGAAGTGAAAGACTTCAAGTTAATATGTTGGTGTATTTGGTATACACTGAAGGACCATCGTAAGACTCACACTATTTTAACCACTGTCCACTTTGGTGTGAATCTTATAATGCTAATTGTAATTCACTCTTAATCCTGAGAAAGTTAATGAACTCAAGTTTCTAGCCTATGTCACTTTGAGTCACCAATGAGTGAGGTCTAACTCGATCAACACCTCGGTGGGTTGGGTGATTTATGTTAGGACTGTGAGAACATTATTTTCAAGATGGAATTCACTATCTATTTAATTATAGAGTATAATGTCCCCTTGAGTTAGTTCACTGGATTAGTCTTTGAAACCTAGTACTAGTCGTTTTAATGAAGCGTTCATTAAAATGTTTTTCTAGACTAAAAGTGAGTGAACTAGTATTCAACGGAATTAAAATATAAGTATGCTTTGGTGTGACAGTTATTTATTATGACCAATTGCTACTTATGGACATCACATGGTGAAGGGGTTTGACATTACGGTATTGGCATTTATCGGGTACTATATATTAATATTCTTGAGGCCTAGAGTTCAGTCATAATTATATAGTGGAATTAATTTTGGTTTAATTGGGCCACCACTCAAAGAGATGAGAGAGAGTGAGTCCAATTTTAGCTAAGCCTCAAGAAGCCCATAGGTCCCAACCCTAGCCCAACAAGAGATTGACTTATTGGCCAAGTTAATTTATTCCTATAAATTAATCTCTAATTCTCTCAAGCCAGCACACGGAAATCTTTTCCTCCTACATACGGCAGTATTGAGAGAATAGGAAAAGAGTGAGAATTATTCTAGGGTTCCCACAAACCCTATTGGCTATTATTCTCTTGGGTCATAGGGTTGAAGACTTTTGGGGTGCAAGGAGCAAGAAGGAATCAATCTTTTCATAACCAGAAGTAGGTTTTTGTTTCCGAACTCTGAAAAGGTAAAACCCTAACCCTTCCTCATGAATCTTTACGCACACGTAAGAAGTAGATCCGAAATTTTTTTTTGAAACTATATTTTTCCGCAATGATTTTTTGAGAAAAAATACTACACCCATTAGCACACAAAATCTTGCATTGGCTCCTCTCCGCGGATAACCAAGCCACATTACCAATGAGGCTACCACGTCCGGCCACATTGGCAATCTTCACGATGAGCTACCACGTCCGGCCACATCGTGGTTTTCACAACATTTAAATCACCTCCAATGAGACTATCACGTCCGGTCCCATTGGCAACACACACCGCATAATGGGCTACCAAGTCCGGCCACATTGCGGTTTTTAACATCTCTTTACACAATGAGCTATCACGTCCGGCCACATTGTGATTTCAAAACTTTTTCTCCTTTTCAATAACCACACCCTAGGTGTCATGTTTCTACTTTCTCGATTGTTGTGTCTCGTTATCATGCATAGACTCCGCGGTAGGACTTTCTCATCATAAACCATTTAAATCATCCATTGTAATCTAAACTAACAAGATCATGCAAGCAATCTTATAAACAAGCTCATCACCATCCTTATACAACCACAAGTAATGCAACAACATGTAAACAAACTCATAACTTTCTAAAAGATCAAAATATGAATACTTCGAATAAAGCTTCTGATTTCTCTTGTTTTGAAATCCGTTCTTTCTTTCTTTGTGGAAAGTTCAAAAAGACCACATATGTTTATTGACGTAGAAATCATTTGTTCAACATGTCATACTTTCAAAAGCAAGATAGGTTTATTTTTAACATTCATTCGACGTCAAGCTTCGTACCATATTTTTAAAGTTCAAGACAATCTACGTTTTAACATAACTATATATAGAGATAGAGATTAGGGACTTTCTACATATACTTAGAGATAGTGGGGACGGAAAATTCTACGTATACTTAGGGTTAGGAAGTATAGGAAAAATCTACCTTGATCCGAAACTAGTCGGGGCCGAATAAGCTAGTTGGAAAACTCTACGGGCGTTAAAACTCGCAAATCCGGACCAAACTTTGGATGGCAGTAACTCGGTCAATACTTGGCCGAATAGGATCGTTCTTGAGTCTAAAACGAAAATCTCGAAGTTCTCTACGACTTTCGTGGAGGACGTTGTTCCTAGAAACGACTTTTGCCTGGAGAAAAATGGTGATAAAGGGGGTGACAGTAAGCTGTCTGGACTGAAATCCGAGAATTTTACTGAACTTCGGAGGTTGATATCTTGGTCATTTCTTGACCGTTTGGGGTGGTTCTTGGGTCTAACTTGAAGGTTTCGAAGTGCTCTACGACTTTCCCGAAGGAAGTTTGTTCTAAGAACTACTTTAAGCAGGAGAAAAATGGAGATTTGTGAAAGACAGTAGGCTGTCTGGAAATGAATATGGTTTCTAGAGAGAAGTGGGAGTAAAGGAGTGAGGTGTGAGTTAAGTGGCAAGTGTGAGAGCCTATTTATAGCAAACCTTGAGCCCTCTCCTTCTCTCATATGGCCGGCCCCCCTCTCTCTATCTCCCATGGATTTGCTCCATGTGTTGGTCTCCCTCCCTCTCTCATGGTCGGGCCCCCTTCCTCTCCCCTTCTTGCTCCATGTGTCGCTCTCTCTCTCTCTCCCATGGTCGGCCCCCCTTCCTCTCTCCTTCTTGCTCCATGTGTCACTCTCTCATGGTTGGCCCCCCCTTTAGCGGTTATTGTCCAATGGATAAAAGTTTTCTTAACTTTTATTGACCAAGGGGTAAAGATTTCCCTAGCATCTATCGTTCAATGGATAAAGATTACCCTAGCACTTATTGTCCAATGGATAAAGATTACCCTAGTACTTATTGTCCAATGGATAAAGACAAAAAGGTTCAAGTGGTCCAACTAGGGTTAGGAAGAAGTGATTAAGCTAAATGGGCATTAGGCTATTCTAACTAATTGGTTAAAGACTAACGATACTTAATCTAGGCTTTCATTACTTGAGTGGTATTTTGGTTTTATTTAGTAGAAAATCGCCTATTAACGGAATATTAAGACCCGACGGTGCCAAACACCAAGGCAAGGCGTGAGCGTGGCCAAGGCAGCCCGCTAGCAAAGCGGTGGCCAAGGCGGCCCGCTAGCAAAGCAGTGGCCAAGGCGTAGCCAAGGCGAGGCGTGAGCATGGCCAAGGCAGCCTGCTAGCAAAGCGGTGGCCAAGGCGTAGCCAAGGCAAGGCGTGAGCATGGCCAAGGCAGCCTGCTAGCAAAGCGGTGGCCAAGGCGTAGCCAAGGCAAGGCGTGAGCAAGGCAGCCCACCGCTAGCAAAGCGGTGGCCAAGGCGTGAGCTAAGGCGAGGCGTGAGCGTACAAGGCAAACCGCTACAAAAGCGTGGCTGGCGTAGCCAAGGCAAGGCCGGAGCAAGCCCAGGAACGCCAAGGCAAAAGCAAGGCGTGACCCGACGCCAAGGCGAAAGCGAAACGCCAAGGCAGAGCCACCCGACAATGACCGACGCCTTAGGCGAGGCAGTGCTCGACGGCCGACCGACGCTATAGGCGAGGCAGTTCACAATGACCCAATGCCAAGGCAGCCCGACGCTAAGGCGAAGCAAGGCGCGACAATGACCCGATGCCAAGGCAGACGCCCCACGCCAAGGCGAAAGCAAGGCGCGACAATGACCCGATGCCAAGGCAAGCCAGGCCCGATAGTGACCCACGCCAAGGCAGCCTAGCTAAGCCAAAGCAAAAGCAGTCAAGTCAACGGTCAAGGCAAAAACCAAAATTTTTCTACTAACCACTCCGGCATCGATGCATCACTAAGCCAAACGGTAGTTAGGGTTTGCTAACTAATCGGTTAAAACTAACTATACTTGCCATGTAGGATTTCCAGCCGAGAAATATAATTTAAAGATATTATTTACTTACTAGGAAAAATATACGAGTATGTTTACAAGTATACTAGTCATGGGAGAAGGACTAAATTGTCTGGAGTAAAATGATTCAATTTACAAGTTTCAAATCTAATTATGACAGATTATTAGAATTTAAAAGAAGTTTTTAAAGCAATCCAAGTATTAAATATAAAATTCAAATATTTAACGAAAATTTTATTTACCAAAAATCAGGGTCGTTACAGAGAGGGGCTGGGTTGTGGGAGAGAGGCGTGGGGTGGTGGTGGTTGAAGAGTTATGAGAGAGAGAGAGAGAGAGAGAGAGAGATGGATGCCGACAGGAGTTGGGGTTTTGAAGGAGTAGTGGGGTTGAGAGGTGAACGTGGGTTTGTCATTCGTGTACCAAATATTTTTTTATTTTATTTTTTATTTAACTAATGGAAAATTGAGAACTTGTGTGAACGTGGGGTTTTCCTTTATTTTGGAAGAAAATCTAAAATCTTAGAAATTAGGATTTCAGGTTTGGAAGATTGTGGGGCTTAGATACATTCCCTTAGTATATTGATAGATAGATAGATAGATAGATAGATAGATAGATTGGCTCAATGCCCTGAAAGTGTCCCAAATGAATCGACAAAACCTTCGTTGCTGTTTGTTAGAAAGATGATGACGATAGTGTATTTGTTATGCCAGAAATTCTTAAAGAAAAAAATACTAGAAACTGTCTTCCATACATACCATCTTACATATCACGTCTCGCACATTCAGGAATTCTACCAGGACTGATATTCCTTAGAAATCCTTAATCTATTGCACTGTAGATGAATAATGGCGCGCATGTATGGTACACAAAATTTCATAAACCACTGAAGAACATGATGATCCTACATCCTCAGTCACACACAATCACAAAGTCAGAAAAGGACATGAACCATTATCAAAGGTGTGTTACAAGATGTGTAGGCCGTGAGAACAATGGCCAAGGGAAAAGGGAAAGAAAAAAGAAGTTACGTGTATACTTTCTGTATTTAGGATAGCCAAAAAGAGGCAGTTATAAAATATCAGCAGAGTATAGAGCAAAAAATATTACATCTTGCATGAACTTCTTGCAAACTGGGCGAATCTCCTTGCTAAGTGTAGCTGAGAACATTCATAACTTGTTTATCATGAGGGGTCATCTTAAAAATTTCCTGCACATCCTTCCTCATGTCTGTAGACAAGATGAGAAATTCAAATCATTTTGGTTGCTAAAAAAGTTAGAAGCCACACAAAAGTAGAGAAACGATATGGGCCAAAATTGTGAAACTTTCTGGACGGACTACCAACATGCAGAAGCTTACCAAGTGATTCGAGCATCTTGTCACACTAATCAAGAATAAAATGCCTCACATTTTTCAAGCCAAGGTCCTTGATCTCTTGCAAGACCCAAGATTCTACCAGGTGTTCCAACAACAATATGAGGGCATTCATTCTTCAGTAAATCCTAGTGAACCTTGATATTGACACCACCAGAAAAGACAGCAACTTTAATATCAGGCAAATAGGTACTGAACTTCTCAAACTCATGGCAGTTCTGTAGAAATAAAGGATTATTGTTAGTCGAAAACAAAGTCGTATACAGCAATACAAGTTCCAACTCTGTATATGCATGAGTGGAGAAAGGCATTTTTATCATTCTAGTTTTTCCAAACTGGATGCCTAGGAATGGCCTCCAATGTCCACGACATACCTGGTAAGCCAATTCCCTTGTATGACAAAGGACAAGAGCGGCAACTTGTCCAGCAACAGGTTCAATCTGCTGCAGAGTAGAGAGAACAAACACCGCAGTTTTCCCCATCCCTGACTTTGCTTGATAGATAACATCCATTCCTAGGATGGCTTGTGGTATACACTCATGTTGAACTGGTGAAGAAGTAAAGAAAATCGGAAGGGACGAATCCTCAGTAAGTATAAATGACCTTCCAGATCCTTTTAATGGAGAGATTTACCAACCCAATTTTCGTGCCGGAATCGTGAATAGAATTACTCCCTCCGTCCCTTATTTAGGGCCCAGTATTCCATTTTGGGTTGTCCCTTAAAAAGTGTCTATTTTGTAAAGTTACTGGATAAAAATTGGTGCATTGTCTATTTTGTCCCTAAAAGTAGATTCCATTTTGAAAAGTTAGTGAGTAAAAGTGTAATGATGATGGGTAAGTAGGGAAAATGGAGAAAAAAGTTGATGTGAAAGGTATAATGATGATTTCTTTTTAATAAGTTGAAGTTACGAAGCAGGACACTTAAAAAGGGACGGAGGGAATAGTGTTTACCAGCACAATGTAAGATGACAAGTTAAAACAAGAAGTGTGGTATTCTTTTTTTTTTTTTGGCTTAGCTGAAGGGTGGAGGAGGAGGCGACCAGACATAGCAACCCTCCTCTGGGCGTGACCATAGGAACTCCAGACCCGCGGCGGATCCCAAGAGGGACCAAAAGAGCCATAGCAATTACCGCCCCACCAAGGGCTAGCGAGCCAAATTCGAGAGGGGCGCCACTGGCACAACTCGAACTTGGTACCTCCTACCTCGCCCAAACCCAAAGGGTGTAAGCCTTGACCAACTAGGCTATCACCCCTGATGGTAAGAAGTGTGGTATTCACCGGCATGAAAGCTAAGCAGAGATACAGATGAACTATGCAGGTCAATATCTTCTAGAGAAAAAGTAGTCAAAGGGCCAACATGTCCCACTTTCAATCAAAAAGCAGTGTCCACTGCCCAGGAAGGCTACACAATGATCTACTGCAGTTGAACATCACCATTAGAATCATTGATTATAAGCAGTGAATATCGACAAGCAAGGACAGACCAGGGGGTGAATGAGCCCAGGCGACCACCCTACCCACGTTTCAATTTTCTAGAACTATAATTATTTCTTCTCAATAATTTTGAAAAAGCAAGAGTTTGCCCGCCCAACATTGTTTTGCACAATCCAACACTTGTCCAACCGAGAGATTGGGGAAAAATAATGTTATTTTTAGCCATACTTTGACTTTTGTTACAACTATTTTGCTTCTTAAAATAGATAGGGATGCAAAAATTGCTTTTTTGTTATAACTATAGATGCCAATATCTTAGAAGTCTAATAAGTTGATCGAAAATATAAATGCTAAGATCTTTGGTAGTATTTTTACACTTTGTATAAGCATAAATGCATAATTAATATCACCTTTCATATGTTACTATCTTTTTTAATGTTTTCCCACCCAACCCTGAAATCCTGCGTATTGGACTCTTGTCCGAGTCATCAGGGGAGTATCTAGAACCCTATCTCACCAAGTCACCAACTGACCAAAGTATGAACCGATGAGGACAAATGACTAAAATTATTTCCCCAGTTGCAACATATAAACTTTTAAAAACAACATAACCCATATAAAGAACGTCAAGTCACAAAACTGCAGAGCCATGCAAACAACGTTAAGTCATGCAAATCGAGATCACTTATAACGAAAAAGTTAACTCATTAGAACTTTGCCATTAACGGGATATAAGTTTGCTATAGACGAAAACGGCCCTGACTCCACACAGTTGGATGGTAGTATCACAAAACTGCAGGGTTCCGAATTTTACACTAACAAATTTGCAAAAGCAGAGATGTTAACGGGAAGATGGGTGTAATTAGAAATTTGCCTTCTGAAGGATGCTCAAATCCTGAATCTACAATTGCTCGAAGAAGCTCTGGCTTCAACAGGAAATCTCTGAACCCCGAGCTGTAGATTCCAACATAGCGCCTACACAACAATAAGAAAAAATTCAAAGAAAGGTACTTTAGTATGAGGTATTCAGAGAGGAAGCTTGTTATATCACCATAATTCAAATAAGCCGCTTGCTTTACGACTCTTGTAAACACACGAGCAAGGGCTAGAGATGCCCTCAAACATCTCAAATTCTAATCACAATTATCTGACATCTATTTCCTCAAACAACCAGAAGCAGGAGTAACAAACAGCACACACCCAAGAGGCTAATTACATTTAGAAATGACCATACCAAAAAACGGGTACTTACATATGTCTATACGATGTATTCATCGTAGTTCTAGCTTTCTTTACAATTACTCAACGTCTATTTCCCCGTACAACCAGACCAAACAACCAAAAGCCCAATTTCATAGAAAAATGATAATACAGGAAAAAGTTACTTTTATAAGACTACTAGGTTCTCCATTTGTGCAAGGCACGAATGTCATGCCCGTTGAAGGGAAGAAGTTGTGTTTGAGGGCACTAATTTTTGGGGGCTTTAACGGCATAACTGGAACTGTGAGAAGTAGTTGGTAATAGCTACGAAGGCACAGTACATGCATTGATCAAAACAAATATTAGCACTTCACTTGCATAAACTTGACTACTATAGAGGGTCTTTAGCAGCTGTACAGATAAACCTATAATCTGCACTTTGCATATGCAAGACATGTAATCCTTTTGCTTATTATGTGACTAAGTAGTTGAGGAAATGTTTCCTAAAACCCCATAGAAGGGGATCAGACAAACAAATGTAGTGGAAAACAACATAGGGTCAAAAGGGGAAGAAGGTTGTGAAGGGTGGTGGCCTTGAATTCTGAGATTAAGAACTACAATGGTAATGATATCAATTCGATACAAGAATTTCATACGCCATGTTAAATGTGAGGAGTGCATGAATTAGTGCACGTATAGTTGCATAGCACTATGGTTACATTGAAGGCGGTTGCAAGAGTCACAGCGTCGAAACCAGAAAGCAAAGACACAGGATTCGTTCCTCCACCGATGAAGAAAGACTGCACAAATCAAAAGGGAACAAAACTAACATTAACGAATAACACCGATGAAGAAAGACTGCACAAATCAAAACGGTTCAAAACTAACAATTCTGCAAACGCTGGCATAGACATGTTATGAAATAAAAATCGGGAAGACAATGTTAGCATCCAAAAAATCAGCAAATGATTTTCTTACAACAGTCATGAAATGACTTTTAAAGTAGGTGGAAGCTGCCCCATCCGAAGCCATCACACTTGTCAATACTGGAAATGCTATGGAACCTTTGGCCCTTTGAAGTATTCCTCAAGTAGAACACGTAACCGGCTCCGATTCTATACACATCTCCACCCTTCATTCTCTTCTCAAAATCCTCTCCATCTGACAACAAAACCGAACAAAATCAAGCACAAATGAATTCAAGTAATGCTCCCCAATATCAATAATCTGAACTTTAGAAGTATAAGTAAATCATGGAGTTCTGACATTAAAATTTGGTAAGAACACCTAGAATAATGAAGGGAGAATAAATCAAGTAAGAAGTAATATGCATCGATGGGAAACAATAGAACCATAAGCAAGACAAGCACAGAAACAAGAGGACAATATTGAAGCAGAAAATGGCATCTTCAAACACTTTGTCCATGTGTGGGATGTAGAGGCGGGAAGAGTACCTGAGGTCGCCCTCCGGGTATATGGCGGTTGCTACAATGGTGCTCGGGACCACCGGAGGTGGAGGAGGAGAGAGCTCGGGGCGGACTTAGAGAGAGAGAGGGATGGCAGTGGAGAGTGGGTAGATGTGTGTTTGGCGTTAGGTGGTAGGTGTTGTCTTGAATGCTCTGTGAATGCTTGTCTTTTATATGAGCCTTGGGGAAGGAAGAGAGCCAGCTGTGAGGCTCCTCCCCATTGGTGGGCAGACTCCTTTCCTCTTTTAGTCCGAAGTCAGGTCTCAGAGCTCGTAGTCAAGAAGCCAACAGGTGCTACTCCGGTGATACATGGAGACCCGCATCATCTGCCGAGCTAGGTGGTAGGCGTGATACGGGCTCCGAGGTGCCAGGAGGTAGGTATGATGCTTCTTCCGAGATGTCACATGGCGGTCAATGCCCCCTCTCTCTCTAGGACCGGTCAAGTCAGAGCTCGCCGGAGGCGAGCTCATCCTCCTTGACGAACCCCTTGCTCTAGCCTCCAAGCCACATTCCTCCTTAGGTCCCGAGCGAGGTACCTAGGCCCTGCTCCCGGCCTAGGATGATGGTGTATAGAGTCGCATTTGGGAGTTCGTGGAGTTTACAAGGTGTTAAGTAGAAGGTGAGGTGCCCGGAGGTGACCTCACTCCTCCGTGGGTGGAGAGTTCCTGGAAGAGGTCTTGCTCCTCCGGAGGCGGAGTTTGTGGAAGAAGCTTGTTCTTCTTGGAAGTGAGTATTGTGGAGGAGGCCTTGCTCCTCCTGAAGTTGAATCTTATGGAGGAGGGATGCTCCTCCTGAAGGTGAATCTTATGGAGGAAGGATGCTCCTCCCGGAGGTGAACTTCGTGGAGGAGGGATGCTCCTCCCGGAGGTGAACTTCGTGGAGGTGGGATGCTCCTCCCGGAGGTGAATCTTGTGGAGGAGGGATGCTCCTCCCGGAGGTGAACTTCGTGGAGGAAGGATGCTCCTCCCGGAGGTGAACTTTGTGGAGGAGGGATGCTCCTCCCGGAGGTGAACTTCGTGGGAGGAGGCATGTTCCTCCTAGGTGGCATCTTGTGGGAGGAGGCATGCTCCTCCTGGGTGAAATCTTCTGGGAGGAGGAGGCATGCTCCTCCTGGGTGAAATCTTCTGGGAGGAGGAGGCATGCTCCTCCTGGGTGAAATCTTGTGGGAGGAGGCATCCCCCTCCTGGGGAATGCTCCTCCTGGGAGGAATCTTGTGGGAGGAGGCATCCCCCTCCTGGAGAATGCTCCTCCTGGGAGAAGTCTTGTGGAGGAGGAGGCATGCCACAAGAAGGCATCCCCCTCCTAGGGAATGCTCCTCCTGGGAGAAGTCTTGTGGAGGAGGAGGCATGCTCCTCCTGGGAGAAATCTTGTGGGAGGAGGCATCCCCCTCCTGGGGAATGCTCCTCCTGGGAGAAGTCTTGTGGAGGAGGAGGCATGCTCCTCCTGGGAGAAATCTTGTGGGAGGAGGCATCCCCCTCCTGGGGAGTGCTCCTCCTGGGAGAACTCTTCTGGGAGGAGGAGGCATGCTCCTCCTGGGAGAAATCCCGCGGGAGGAGGCACGCTCCTCCTGGGTGAAATCTTCTGGGAGGAGGAGGCATGCTCCTCCTGGGAGAAATCTCGCGGGAGGAGGCATGCTCCTCCTGGGTGACATCTCGCGCGAGGAGGCATGCTCCTCCTGGGGGAAATCTCGCGGGAGGAGGCATGCTCCTCCTGGGTGACATCTCGCGGGAGGAGGCATGCTCCTCCTGGGTGACATCTCGCGGGAGGAGGCATGCTCCTCCTGGGGGAAATCTCGCGGGAGGAGGCATGCTCCTCCTGGGGCCTTGTTCTTCCTGGAGATGGTCACCGGCACGGTACTTGGAGAGGGTGCATCCAGTCGCGGAATATATCTAATACCCACACCATGTTCAGCAAATAAAGGGAGTAAGTTGATTCCCGAACCAATCTCACGCAATGTTTCAGGTTTCATTTCAATGTACAGCAGATAAAGAAGACTGCATCTGTGGATGTCCCAAGCCTAACACGATGAATAACAGTTCTCTCTATTCACTACTGTTGCATCCGAAAACGGAGTCGGTGTGGAAAAACTTAGGACTCTTGTCAAAACAGAAAAGATGTGGTGCTGCAAGCACAAACCAGTTCAAAACTGCAAGTGTAAGATATCGTGGTTTAACTTCAAAGTTGATTATTGAAACTCAAAGCCCAAGAGTAAAAATTTATTGCGATAATTGAAGCCATTAATTGTCGGGGTGGAAAACATGCAGCGAGCTACAGTAGGATGAGTTTCGAAGCAGTGTGATTATGTACAAGTTTTTGAGGGAGAGCGAGAGAGATTACATTAAATTCCATACCTGAATCACGCATAACAAGCCACTGAGCATCCATCATTGCGAAAGCTATACAATATAGAACATCAAACGCTTCTTCATCATCTGCAATAGTAAAGACGCATCGTTTTAATTGTTAGGAACGGGGAAAACTGGACATCATCCTTCTAAATTCTGGATGCAAAGACACATTAAGAGCATGGACACTTCACCTCCTAATAATCTAACAAAATTGATTCCTGGAAGACATCTTGGTTTTACTGCGAAAGAGAAGGGAAAAGAAGATACAAAGCAAAAATGATATTTTTTTTGTTTATCACTCAACATAGAATGGCATAAAATCTGCCAATGCCCCTTCTGACATTGAATCCCCAAATGGAAACTGAACATATGGCTTCAAGACGTACGTATAAATCCAACATTTGAATCAACATGAATGATACATTAATGCCAGCAACAGAAAACTTTAATGTCGCATACTCTTTGCAATTTATACAGCAAACCAATCCTACTAAAAAAAAGGGTTCAGCAAGCATTTTAAAGTTGCATTTCTAAGACTTTCAATTTAACAAATATATGATACCTTATTATAATCCCTTAAAAGAAGACATAACAGATTGTTAAAAACTGATAACACTAGCTTTACAAAAGTCTATTTTTCGTAAGTTAAAAACCATAAGAGGTTCATCACACAACAGTTGCTTTACATAGAAAGCACCACTATTTGGTGAAGCCGGTAATACAAATACCCTTTCCATCCGATACATGTTTTAGTACATCTGTAGGGTGCATAAATTGTGCCTGAATGAAGCAAGTATTGTCTCTACGAAGAGATTCATCCCATGGGTCATGTTCAGGGGGCTCAAAAGTTCAGGGGAAGCACCCGGGAAGTGCCAATGAGTATCCATTCTCATGGATTTAGTTTTTCAGTCAAGACACGGAAGTGTCAACACGAGTTTACAAGTATCTGAAGAGTGTAGTGTTGACACAGCACTCCTCCATCAAGTGTCCGTGCCTTCTCAGATAGTTATTAAGCCACAATAAGATCAACTCATCAAATACTGAAATCCATCCCCTTTGATTATCAAATACTGTGAATCCATTTTCATTTCAACGAGGACAAAAATTTGCCTTGCCATTTACAGCTATAAACCCAAACAATCGAACCAAGCAACAAGAACCCAATCATACGAAACGCCATCTGAACTTTGATTATATTCAACCGCATACACAAAGAACCTAAAAAATTGCTTACTAAGAAGATAAGATATCACAAGATAAGAGCACAATACCCTGCTCCAAAAGAGAAAGATTTACCAGTTTGAAAACTATATGGTCTCGTATAATGAATGTTGAACGTAAAGAACTAGCCTCATAAACCAAAACCAACAGTAAGTCACCTCCAACTTGTATGTCTACCATTCGAATCATCGTGAAATCGCCTCACTTCCGGTTCAACTTTGTGCAAGAGAACGGCCAATTAAGATTCCACCAAAGTTCCTTCTCCACCTTGATTTTGGAAATATATCGGCAATTGTATTCCCCCAAATTCAAATTCTTCATGTTAAAGCTTATTATCTCTTCACAAAGAGGGAAAGTCCATTCCTCTGAAAGATCAACGAAGATCCATTCTCGATAAAAAATGAAAGAACATAATAGCAACCAGCTGCCGATCAACTAATGTAACTTTTCACTGTACCAACACAGCCTGCGAAGACAATGAAGCAATGTGAATGCCAATTCTCATGCTTGAAGCCTCTATTAGTGCAGAATATTACGCTTGAAGCCCCTGAAAGTGTGAAATATCATTCTTGAAGCCCCTGAAACTTTAGAATATAGCATGTGAAGCCCCGACAATTCATGCTTGAAGCACCTGACAATGCACAATATGGCTTTTCAATCCGCCTCGCCTGGCAATGCTTGACCAGAAATTAGTGAAAATGGTTCTAATGTGACTTTTCCCAGCAATATTTTCCCAAAGATGGGGGTTATTCTCTACTCGTTTATCAGGACTAGAGACATCAACCATACTTATGCTCATGTTGTTTCGGATGATACAAAGTTTTCCATTAAGGGCAACAAGAGCAGCAGCCTCTAGTGCTCTAGAGCTCCCTAGATGGAGTTTACTATTCATAAATCGGTTCCAAGAATTCGTAGCCTCATCAAAAACCCTAATTTTGCACCCATCATGACAATCCAGAGCGTAGAGCTTTCCATTCATAGAGATACTAGGGTTCCGCCAACCAACAACCATCCCATCACTCATTGGAATCCAGTTATTAGTTTCCGGTATATAAGCTTCACTCAGTACCTCTCTGTGGGACCCTAATCCTTTTAGGAACCACTTTCCGTTATGAACAACTCCAATAAAAGGGACCATAGCTGTGCTCATGTCTGCAATAAAGTTCCAACGGCTCCTGTTTGGGTCATAAACTTCCGCAGACCGCAAAGTTCTCTGGATTCCCTCACATTCTCCACCAGAAACATAAAGGCAGTTATTTATAACACAAGACCCAAAATGATGACGTTTTCGAAGCATATCCGGTGCTCTGTGCCATTTATTTGTCCTAGCATTGTAGAAAATGACCCGTCTCATAGACCCCCTGATTGTATCCTTCCCACCAAATAAGTAGAGGTGGCAACCACTCAAAACAGCAGAACCAAATCCAAGGGCTCCGCTATATTCTGCTGGAACAGGTGGGAGCGGCTGCCAGAGTTGGTACATCGGATCATACGCATGCCATGAAATTCTTCCATCACGGTCTCTTTTGATGACATAAACCCACTCTTCAGCCATTCCAAGTTTTCTCCTAAGAGAATAATAGTAGTTTCCAGCCAAAAGGCGGTACCATCTCTTGCAAACCAATCGAAGTTTAGTATGTTCAGCACGCGGGACCCGGATGAGACAAGCAATGGCAAGATCATCAGGAAGACCTGGCAAGAGGGGTGGCTGAAATCTGGTTCTTTCCCTTCGTGAGTTTTTCTTCTTGTGTGCACGAGGATTGATATCAGGTTGAATGCATAATTTTGATCCCGGAACAAATTTTCTTGCCCCAGCAACAGTTTTCAAGCCCGAATCGGCTTTACAATAGCATGATAGAGAATCAACCTGCAAAAATATCCATCAATAACCTACCCACACAGAAACAGGTGGAAGAAGACAAATACATGAAGTTGATGACTTTAGCAAATGTTCATGTATTAATGCCCTTCACAAGATATATGATCCAAAGTTCTTCACTCATCCTGCTTCTGTGAGTACATGAACACAAGATTAAGATTTAAACCAACCGGGAGAAATTGGAAAAAAAACAATCTTTACATGACCTAATGTGCAAAATGTCCAATTCGTGCCGTGTTTAGCATTCATAGTTGATAATTGACACATTCTTGTGTCTCAGTGATTAGGAACCCTATCTCTCTTATCACGTAGAATGCACAACCGCTTTCCCGGATATGAGTTAAAAATATATTACTCTACTGAAAAGATATTACTCTATCATTTCTCTACACATGTGTCCTTTTTTCGGACAGGCATTTCAATGTGGATAAGATTAAATCCCGAAACCTGCGGTTCAAACTATTCACATTAACAAGTTTGACCAAATGGCTACATGAGAACCCCGTCCCCGACCAACAACAAAATGCATCCCCTGGCACATGCTGTGGCATGACGCATGAGAAACCATTAGCCAAGCACGCTTGCCGCACAGGGACACCAAGGCATCATCAAGAGATCCTGCTAGCCACAGTATAACATGCATTTCAAAGGGACATGACCGGCAGGCCGACTCTCAACAATCAGACATCCCTAGGCAAGTGCTCTGGCATGAGGCATGAAAAGTCAGTTAGTTGAGCACGAACGCCGTGCAGGAAAGCTCATGCATCATCAAGACAACCCACTTGCCACCTACTTCACCAGAAGTTGAGCACAACTCCAGAAATGAAAGAAAAACCGCAGTCAACACAAACTGTACTCCTTATAAAAGGAACCAGTTTAATTGTCTTCAAATTGCACATCCTTGCAGCAACAGAATACAACAATCTAACCTCGGGAAGAAAAACCTCATCCAACAAACACACAACTCATCAAGTACTCAAGAAAAGGAAAGAACAGTATGACTCACATGTCTAAGGTTGCACATTCATAAAGACACCACTTTCTCAAAATAAAAAATAAAAAAAAAACCAAAAATTACAAATGGAAGAGGGGTAAAAAAGCACAAGCTTTCACATAACAAGAAACTTCCACCAACATCGTAAATTCATAAATCATAATTTTAGAAAAGCGAGAAATGCAAGGAAAATAGTCCTCAAATACTGCACATTCATCAAAAGTTTCATCTGGGTATATCGAGAAATGCATGAATTCAAGAAAATTACAAGAAAAAATGGTCAAACAATCGAGAGGACTCACCAGTGGAGCTTGAACTCGAAAACCCCTCTGTGCATTCGGAGACGGTTGAACGTTCTGGTCCATCTCTTACAGGCACAATTGAATATTTATGGGTTGTACCCAGAAAAATCAAAAGAACCAAATCAAGATTAAATTTTCTTTACAGACCCAGATCTAGACGTCTATAGGCAGCAATCATCATATCTGGTTTTTATAAAATAAACACAGAAAAATAAGAAAATAAATCCCAAAAAGTCCATAACCCCAAATAAGAGCTTTTTGTTGCCCCTTTTTTCAAATCTCTGCAAATGCAAACAAGAAAACAAACAGCAATTAGAGCTACAGCAACTTCAAATGTGAGGGGCAGCTCTCTCTCTCTTTCCCTCTTTCTAAAGAGGAGGCAGGAGACTACAGCATTGTTAAGATTTAAAGGCCGTTGGTGTCAATGTTTTTCTTTTTATTTTTCCCACGACTAGGTCGCCTTCGTGCACAGCACGAATGCATGCCCGTTGAAGGGAACAAATTTTGATAGAGGCTAGATATGTCTTGTTTGTAATTTTAGACCCGGAAGCAATAGAAGAGCATGGAAATAGTTAGGAAGATATATTACATAGATTGATCAAAGTAGCAAAAGCATTAGATGATTTACATACGGACCACGTAGTGCGTAGTCTACTTACAGACGCTGAAGAAGCATGACACCAGTAAAGCTCGAATGCCATGCTCGTTGAAGGGAATAAGTTTTGATTTAGGGCAGATTAGTCTTGCTTCTAATGGTAAAGTTGGAACTGAGAGGACACGAACAGTGATTTCGAAAGCGCACGAAGCGCGCGCTATAGCGCGAAGCGCAGCGCAGCCTTTGCGCTTCGAATAATAGCGCTATAGCGCAAAGCAGAAAGGCGCAAGCTATGGCGCAAGGCGCACGCTATAGCGCAAGGCGCAGAGGCGCAGAGGCGCACGCTTTTCGCCTTTGATCCAAAAATAGATCTGACGGTGCAGAAAACACATGGGATGGCAGCAATGCACTGAATAATTTTTCTTTTAAGTCTGATTTAGCCCTAAATGGACCATACGAGTCATACCCAGCAGCAAACGATCGAGATAGAAGCAGCCAGCACACGATCAGACAATCGAGAAAGCAGCAGCAGATGATCGAGCAAGATAGCAGCAGCAGAAGATCGAGATAGCAGCAGCAGCTTCAGTCGATCGAGAGTCTCAGTCGATCGAGAGCAGCTTCAGCTTCAGTTGATCGATCAGCTCCAGCAGCAGACGACGGTGTCACGGTAACATCCTCCTCCTCCTCTTCTTCTTCTTCTTCTTTCTTCTGGTTCATCTTCTTCTTTCTTCTCTCTTCTCCTCTTCTCCTCCTCTTCTTCTCTTCTCCTCTTTTCCTCCTCCTCCACCGACTGCTCACTGCTGCCCAATTTTTCTCTTTTTTTCCCCTCCTTTTATTTCTCTCCAGTCTCCACCACTGCTGCCCAATTTTTTTTCTTTTTTTTTTCCCTCTTTTTATTTCTCTCCACCGCCATTTTTTTTTCTTTTTTTTTTTCCTCCTTTTATTTCTTTGTACCTGTTACCAGTGGGCTGTTAATTTTTTTTTTGTTTGACGTGGCGTCGTGGCCAGTGGGCTGTGTTTGTTTGTTTTTTTTTTTTTCCCAGCAGCTATATGTATTTATGTGTTTATGATATTATTTGTACTTGTTAATTGTAGATGACATCTGAAAATTCTAATAAAAAGGACCCTGGTTGGAAGTATTGCGAAAAGGTTGATCCACACAATAATACCAAGTTGAAATGTATTTTTTGTAACGACGTGAAAAATGGGGGTGTGTCAAGAATCAAGCAACACCTTGCAGGAGGAGCTAAAAGGAATACAGCGGCATGTCGCCGATGCCCACCTGAGGTTAGAGAGGAGATGATAGAGTTTATGCGTAAAAAGGATGAAGCAAAAAGTCAAATTAAGTCTATACCAGATATTGATGATGCAATGAATGATGATGATTATGACCTGGACGACTTGGACGATAATATTATTGAATCCGATCCCCGTTCTAAGAAATCTTCTACTCACGGAAGCACAACCTCCGCATCTATTCATTCTAAGCCTAAGAAACCAAGAACCATAGGGCCTCTCGACACTTACTACACTCATGAACCAGAGGTGGTGGTGGAAAATAAAAAAGCCAAGGGCAAACAGCCAAAAATTGATGAGAATGAACCGTATAAGAAAATATTGAAAGACCGGGCTCATCAGGCTATTGCAAGGTGGATATATGATTGTGAGATACCTCTAAATGTTGTGAACAATGAAAGTTTTGCGCCAATGATAGAGACTATTGGGCAATACGGTCCGGGTTTGCCCCCACCAACTTATCATCAAGTGCGAGTTCCTCTTCTAAAAAAAGAAGTAGAACATGTTAACAAGTTGATGGAGGAGCACAAAAAAGACCAGGAACAATATGGTTGTACGCTAATGAGCGATGGGTGGACTGATAGGAAAAATAGAACATTGATGAATCTTTTGGTGAATTCTCCGAGAGGGACCGTGTTTCTGAAATCTTTGGATGCATCTGGAGCTGTAAAGGATGCAAAAATGATATTTGAATTGCTTGATGCGTGGGTGGAACATATTGGCGAAGCAAACGTGGTTCAAGTTATTACGGACAGTGCCGCGGCAAATGTGGCTGCAGGTGAGAATTTCAATTTGCTACTTGGTTGTGTTACGTACTTGAAGTTATGAACAATTGAAAATCACTTATTATTCTAGTTTTAACTTCTAATACCACTTATTTATAACAATTACCAGGGAAGTTGTTGGAGGCAAAACGACCTCACTTGTTTTGGTCTCCGTGTGCTGCCCATTGCTTGGACTTGATGTTGGAAGACATTTTTAAGTTACCAAATTTGAAGACAACTTGGGAAAGGGCAATAATGATTCATGGTTATATTTATAATCGACCCTCTTTGTTGAATATGATGAGGCAATTTACAAAGAAGAAGGAGCTCGTTAAGCCGGCAAAAACTCGATTTGCAACCGCTTTTTTGACTTTGCAAAGGGTTTATGAACAAAAGGGAAACTTAAGGAAGATGTTTACTTCAGAGAAGTGGACCAATAGCAAATGGGCAAAAGAGTAAGGAGGAAAACAAGTAGAAAAAGTCATGTTGATGGCCTCATTTTGGAGGAATGTGCTCCTTGCCCTCAAGTTCGCATCCCCACTTGTAAAGGTGCTTAGATTGGTTGATGGAGAAGTCAAGCCTCCAATGGGATACATTTATGAGGCTATGGATCGGGCAAAAGAAACTATTGCCAATTCCTTCAATCAAAAAAGGGAGATGTATGATGAGGTCTACAAGATAGTCGACAAGAGGTGGGAATCCCAATTGCATCGGTCCTTGCATGCAGCTGGTTTTTACTTAAATCCTGAATTTTTTTACAAAGATCAAGATGCTTGCAAAGTTCCCGAAGTTATTGGAGGCCTATACAGATGTATCACAAAATTGATTCCCAATATTGCTACACAAGACCTTATTTGTGCCGACTTGATGAAGTATGAGAGAGTTGAAGGACTCTTCGGTAACCCAATGGCAATGAGGCAAAGAAATACAAGGGTACCAGGTATCAGCATGTTAACCTTAACCTAGTTACTAATTTAAATCCTAAGGGTTGCACTTTAAGAATGTTTTCCAATATCAATATTCTATGGTGTGCAGCTGACTGGTGGGCCTCATTTGGTCATGACACTCCCGAATTGCAAAAATTTGCCGTCAAAGTTCTTAGCCTTACTTGTAGTTCCTCGGGATGCGAGCGTAATTGGAGTGTCTTTGAGCATGTGAGTATATGATAATCAAGTTCATTCATTGACTTCCTTTAGTTATGTATGATCATGAATTTAAGTCCTTTGACTCCCTTGTATAATTAATTGTTAATGCAGATTCACAAAAAAAAAAAGGAATAGACTAGCTCAAAAGCGTCTCAATGATTTGGTATTTGTTAAGTACAATAGAGCATTGAGACGCCGATACCTCAAACGTGATCGCATTGATCCTATATCCTTAAAAGATATTGATGAGAGCAATGAGTGGTTGGTTGGGAAGATGGAGGAGGAGGAAGAAGCTGTGTATGAGGGAGGTGATGATTTGAATTGGGATGATGTTGCTTTAGCTTCTGGAGCCGAAGAACCAATGAAAACAACTAGAGCATCAAGTTCAAAGGCAACAGACTTAACACCTATCGCGAAAATGGCAAAACCAACTCCAAAGGCTAAGGCTTCAAGAGGAAAGACATCTCTTATAGATGAGGTGATTGAAGAGGGATTATGGGAGACGGATGATGAGGAGGAGGTTGATGTGGAAGGAATCGAAGGATATAAATCAGAATCATCAGATGATGATGATGAAATTGAAGATGAAGTTCTTGGTTCTGAGAATGATGATTGACATTGTCTATGCATGACTCTAGATTTTATTGCCTTTAATCCTTTTGTTATGTCTCTAAGGCTAAACGTTATTATGTTAGCTTTTCATGGATGATAATATGATATGTTATGTTAGCTTTTTTGACATTTGAAAGTTTTACAAGTGTTTGTTTGTGTTGAAAACTAGTTTTAATAAAATTTGGCTCATTGCGAAGAAATTTTTTTTTTTGCGCTTCGCGTCAATAAAGCGCGCGCCGCGCCTTGCGCTAAAGCCCCGGGGGACTGTTGCGCCTCGGTGCGCCTTTCGCCATTTAAAACACTGGACACGAAAATAGCTATAAAGTTGCATTATATGGATTGATTAAAGAAGCAAAGGCATTAGATGATTTACTTACAAATTATATATTGCGTAGTTTATTTACAGATGCTGGAGTAGCATAATTGCAGTAAAGTTTGTGGTAGTTATAGATAGATGGTCCAAAAGTACACAAAGGAAATTATGATTAGCAAAAACATTTTCTATGGAAGTTTCTCTGGCTTCAGTCCAGTGGCTGCAGGCAGCACAGAGGAACAAAAGGAACCCCCAAAACTCCTCTCTCTCTCTCTCTCTCTCTCTCTCTCTCTCTCTTCCTCTGAACCAGGCGAAGGAAAGGAGAGGGGGAGACGTGGCTTAATATCGTTCACGTTTTTAAATAGATATGCCAAAGAAGTCTTTGGATTATAAGTTCTTTGGATAGATCCTCTTCATCGAGTTTTTGGTTGGCTAAGGTACCAATTTGGGCATGCTGGCATTGCAATGAAGAACAAAAGATTTAAATTCACTATTATCATGAACGCTAAGAGTACAGAAAAATACTCCGTATCTAATAGCTGGAAGAGTTTATGTCCAAAACATAGACCAAGCAAGGCAAATAGATGGCCCATTTCAGCTTCCAAACTCAAGAGCATAAAAAAGAAATACACCTCAGGCCCTCAATTAAGAAATGAAATCTAGCGGTGTGTATCTGCTAGTTAAACTCAATAAATGCCTAAGAAAGAAGAATCCGCCCACAAAACAGCAAGAAATTTGTTCAAACTCATCCGACATTCTACGTGAAACTTGGCCCTCAGGTTATACTTAGGTAAGAGCAAAGCCAATTATGTGACATAGACCTTTCAATCTCTTCTTTAAGCTGCTATTACTGCAAAGAAGTTTAACTACAGAGCTAATTACCATCTAAAATCAATGTCCATGTTAACTTTGTCGTAAGAACTTATAAAAAGGTTCATATATCCTTGCTAAAGGGCAATTATGCTAGTCAATGTATTTCTTGTCAAAGTTTTGCCATTACCTTCCTCTTCTTAAGAAGAAGATTCAGTATGTCTTCAAGGTGCCTCTTGTCTTTTCTCGCTTTATCCAAAGCACCATCAGCCTCTGCACAATTATCGAAAATCCCATGCTATCTTATTAGGTAGCTTTACAACAAAGCTGGATATTACAATGTAAAGAATGCAAAAAAGGAAGAAAAAAAATTAGATTGCAAACAGTATTGAACACTCGAACCCATTCCTCATCCTTCAATTGAACAACCAACTTTTCCTATTCAATTCATTAATATCTTTATGCAAGACAGACTAAATTCACATGAGCAACCACAGAAATTCATATACTGCATAGTAATTTGAAAGGATTGACCTGTCCAAAACCATGAAATACGTACTGAACGAAATCTCATGCATTTATTCCACATCATACTAACGGATTGCAATCAGCTAGACTAAGATAAAGTCAAAAGCAGGGAACTCACTTAGAAATTAAAGGCAGACTTAAGAAAATTAAGTGGCAACCACGCCCAAAGCTAATCAATATAGTACACGACTCAGCAACATTCTATACCATTCCTGGTCCTTCAACCCAACCACTCATTCTTGCTATAAAATTGACTACTGATTTTCCATAAAAGAGAGTAAATTTATACGAGAACTCGCAGACCTTATTTTTTGAAGGTGAATCCAATAGTACTGGAAATAAAGCTAGGACACAAAATCCACCCGAATCACAACTCAAATCCAACCTAAATCATGGAAAAAGAAATCAGAAAATTACCTTTAAAATATCTGAATCCTCGATCTGAAAATTTCATAAACACAAAACCCTATCTGCTCAAACCCAAATGTCTGTAGCCAAAATCCATAAACACAAGTAAGGGAGAGGATAGAAGTCCTAGAGTTCCCACAAATCAAAACACCAGTGGATAGTGACAGAGTTATCTCATTATGCATGCTCTGAACAGAGCAGTGAATAAACATGCAAACTCGGAACAAAGGCCATAGACACAAACTAAACTTGTGAGATAACAAGAGTAAAACAATTAGATTACCATTAAACACAGCAGGTGCATGTATTTCGTGGAAGAGTTAAATCTGATGGTCAAGTTAAATATGCATAAACTGAACCTGTGTGACAAACTGATCAATGCGATTAAGGGGCAATGTTGGAAATCAAATCTACCTTTCAAAGGGAACATAAGTAATGTGTGTCCCCTTAAAAAATTGGAATGGCAAAATGAGGGGGGAAAAAAAAAAGGAGGGAGGGGATAACAACTTAGTTGCTAAATCATTACTCAATGGAATAAAGTGGTCAAGAAAAAGAATTATTACTCTCCATTGCACGGTACTTGTGTGTGGAATAGTTTTTAAAGGTGTAGCCTCGTGTTTGTTGTTCTAGTTTTTATTTTTTTAAAGCAAGTATGTGTGTTCTTTAAAGTTGTAGATATTCAACTGCTACTGAATTGGATTTGGAGTAAATCGTAGTAATAACTCATAGGCTCCTGGAGTTCATCAAAATGACAGAGTGAATATGTAGACGATTTGACATTTAATCCCGCGACTAATGATGTAACTGTAAAACAAAACAGTGCATGAAGACACTAAACCCACTCAAAACATCCCAAAATTTCGATTGGTTCAGGTAACCCAAAACATCTTGAACGTGCACCCAACAAACTGAAAACGATAGTAAACTGAAAAGGTATTAGGGCCTGCGTTTGCAGATTCGCAGCAAATCAAGACCAGAACTCGCAAGGAATCGAAACCCTAATCCATAGATCCCAAACCCAGAAACCACAAGCAACGGAACCCTAACCAAGAAATCATAGTAAACTTATCGAAACCCTAAGCCATAGATCCCAAACCCAGAAATCACAAGCAACCGAAACCCTAACCAAGAAATCACAATGAACTCACCTGAAAACTGTGCGTGTGTGGTGCGCAGGCAACCGGCAGCGCACAGGAACGAAAGCAACAACGCCATAAACTCTTCTAACAACTCACACGAACTCGACGCACACACAAAGAAGCAAAACACAGCAGAAATTACACCGTACATAAACAGCACTCACCGTGAATCGCAGCAGCAGGAAATCACGGAGGAGGCGAGAGGAATCACGGAGGGGGCGGGAGAGGCGAGAGGAATCATGGAGGACGATCTCTCTCTCTCTCTCTCTCTCTCTTGGTGCTTTCGGCAGGGGGGCATCTGGCGTGATGCAGTCCACGGTTTCCAGATGGGCCGAAAAGACCGAATTACCCAATTGGCCAAGTGTGTACTATTTGCAATTGAGGGGGCATAATTGGGAAAACCGGGGGAAAAAGGGCATCCGAATGGCCTGGATCTATATTACAAATCGCGACGGTGGTGGCCTACGCATTTTCTTTGCATAAATCTTGGCCATTTGATTTAGTACACATTTTTCTGCATAAATCTCCACCCTTCTTTCAACCCTTGGTATTTTGGTAAATACTTTGCATTTTCTGAAATAAAACATAAGAATAAATGGAAAATTTATGGAGAAACCAATCTGGTCCTAATTTGAAGTTGTCTGACATTTTTATTTGATGCCGTGGATTGGTTTCATCCTAAGGCCAAGAATGAAAGGGCAAAATCACGGGCTATTTCCAAAAAATTTGGCGTATGATTTCCAAAGTCAATAAAACCCGGGGAGTGATTTTGGCACTCTCCAACTTGATAACTGCACTTTCAAATGGGAGTGCCAAAATCAATTTCTATAACCTTAGCTATTTCTAAAATAACGGGCTGACTTTGGGCTTCCCAAAATGAGGCGTACATTTTTTTTTTGTTTCCCCCCCACCCCCGCCCCCCCTCTCTCAAACTCAGTTACAATACTACCACACCATTGAAAATCATCGAACTCTGCTTCCAAGTTCGAGACTACAAGAATTAAGGTGAGTGGCTCCATTATTTTAATTTTATATAGAAATTGTTTTTTTTTTATTTACCCACCACGGTTTTCTCTCTATCTCCCCTTTTGTTTAATCTATTCTTTTTTATTTTTACAATTGAGTAAATAGATTTGGGTTTCTTCTTCTACGTTACCTATTTTCTTTTGGTTCAATTTTTCCTCCATTTGGGTTCCGTGTCGAACAATTTTTTTGGTTTCTTCTACCATCCATATATTTTTTTTTATAAGAAAAAAGGTGGGTTTGAATCTGTTTTTTATGGGGGCGAGGGGTGTTTTAAAAAAATGTAAAACCCAACATGCGGGTAAATCTATGGTGGTCCTTTCTAACAGATTTATATTTTATGTTCTATGTTGATTTTTTTTTTGGTTGCCCTAACCGTATTTTCTTTTAAAAACTTTAAGGGTATTCGGATCTCAATTTGTTAAAACTCCATTGGATTTATCTACAAAAGAATGTTAATCGGCCAACCCTTGATTTTTTTTATAGCCCCAATTGGATTTTGAAATCTCTATGTTTTGGTTGAGAGATCTTTAGATTTGGGAATGAAAGTGCATGTGAGTGATTACAGGTCACAGGGTAGTAGATTTTGGTAATTTTAGATGAAGTTGATCTAGGGTTGTGAAATCATACTATTAGTAGAAGAAGTTTGACTATAAGTGAAAACGTAAGGAAAATTTGAAAGTTATTGAATCTTTGTGTTAGCTAATAAAACGGAAGAGTACCTTCTAATTTTTTTAGGCATTAAGAACTTTAAGAATTTTATATATTGCATTGTCCTTTAGGTGGTTCTTTTTTTTTTTTTTTGCTTCACAATATTTGTCACGTGTAGTATCAGTTGAGTGGAGCCTTCACTATCTTTGTTGCTTTTGGTTTTGCCAGTTGTGATCAATAGTTGGTAGTGTGATCAATAACCTACGAGCAATTGGGATTATGAATAGTTGGTATGTGATCATGATACCCTGTGAATTTAAAAGAGATATGTAGGTAGTGATAAACCCAACGTACGGGTAAGTCTATGGTGGTCCTTTCTAACAAATTTATATTTTATGTTTTTTTGATAGGCAACAAGATTTTATTAGAACTCGACAAAGGGTACATCGAGGGCAGACCAAATACGGACCACAAAGGATAAGATACCATAAGAGGCCACAAAAGAAAGACAAAAGAGGAAAAAAACATTCAATGGATATTGAATGGACCCAGGAACAAGATGGCCCAGAAAACATCACTTTCAGTCCATTTGAATAGATAATACCGGCACCAAATTTATATTTTATGTTCTATGTTGATTTTTTTTGGTTGCCGGCCCCTACCGTATTTTTTTAGTACATAGTTTTTGTAGTATGCGTTAGATTCCACACTTTATTAGTACGCAGTTTTTTTTTTGTTAGCATAATAATCACAAACCAATTTGTCTAATCTAACTCAAATTCATTATTACAATATTTGGAATGCTATTTGTTTTGCATATCTTTTTTATTTTTTGGGTTTTTGAATTTCTTATGCTTATTCTAATAACTCTAATTACGAAAAGGAGAATTGATGGCTCAAGAAACACACATTAAGGACAAGAACTACAACCAAGGGGAAGGAAATACATGCAGCTTCCATTAAGGGAAATGAAAATACACCAATATCTTAATTAAGCCAACAGACCATGCCGATTTTGTGTGTATAAATCCCAAGAACCTTTGCTAAAACATATAATGGTCAGATACATTTGTAAGAAACCTGTGAATATTGCTCTTCTTAGTTGCTGTAGAATTTTCAATGTTCAAATGATGGTGTGGTGGTATGGATCTGCCGCAATATCTCATTCGATTAAAAGCTCATATAATGGTTGGTTCTAATTTATTATTGGGACAGTTAAGTAGAGAAATTGTGAAGCATTTTTTTTATACCGATCTCCCCTTCAATTTTATGATTGCTGCATTTCATCATTTTTTGATTGCTTTGGTTGGTTTCAATATTTTTATGGTTTCATGTGTAGCTAATGGTGGTGTACCAGTAGCCAATTAATGTAATTTTTTTTAAGGTTTTCACTGCATATGTAGCAATTTTGGAGCACAAATTAGAGCCGTGTTCACTCCATCTCACAATTACACAACTTTGTTTTTTTAGTTATTTGATTGGGAAGGTTATGTTAGATTAAGGTAACTCTGTTATGTTAATCAAATTGTGTTTCCTTTTTTCTCTCTTCTCTTCTGTTTGTTTGAGTGCTATTAATAAGTTTTTGATAGTTGGTAATTGTTCCTTATTTGTATTTTTTGCACCTAATGTGGTAACGAAAAAAATTTGTTGTGGTAACATAAACACATTAATACTGTTTTCATATGATCTAAGGTCTTGCGAAGTGTCTCCGTCGTGTCACATGTCTGACACGGATACGGCAATCTTTAGAAATGTCGGTGTTACATGAAACTAAGCGACCCCTTGGTGTTAAATGAACAAGTTGATATTTTGTTCACGAAGACAGTGTTGATTTGCATGTGCTAATTGTTCGATCCGTACCCAAAGGCAAGGGCATGCACTAGAAGAACTCTGTTTGAACTTAATTTAAGAAAAAATCTTTTCGTATAAATTAGTTTCGTTGGCAGGGGTGGTCAATAATTTCATTATTCATTTTAGTTGTGTTCAAAATGCGTTGCATCGTGCCTTTAGGCACGGGCAAACCCTAGGCCAAGTGTGTACTATTTGCAATTGAGGGGGCATAATTGGGAAAACCGGGGGAAAAAGGGCATCCGAATGGCCTGGACAATCAGTAAAATATCATAAATTAAAGGGCAAATTGGTTCCAAATTAAAAATTGTCCTCCGAAATCCGTTCTTTTTATTTAGGAGGAGGAGGAGATTAGGAGAGCGAGATTAGGAGGAGAGGAGAGAGAGACGAGGAGGACATGACGTATGTCGAGGTCTTCATAGGAGTTCTAACCAAACCCAAAATCCTTGTATAACAAGAGGACATATTGAACAGAGAATTACCACACACACACACAAAAAAAAAACCTACTGAATAGAGAACAAACAAAAGCCCAATTACGTAAATAAAAAAAACAGACACACACACCCTCTTCTTTTAAACCACAAATTTTTGGGAACTCAATAAGAAAATTAGCAACAAAAAAATATTACTATTTGGGAACTCGAAAAGCTTCCAAAGTTTTAAAAGAAGGAAGAAAATACCTTCTTTCCTCGAAAAAAAGAAAAGAAAATACTTTATAAAAATCTGAATTAAATAAGATACATAAATGTGGGACTCATTCCAGTGGGACCCACCTGTATGTGAAAGAGGTGTGGCTGAGGTGTGTCACACCGATGTGCCTCTAGCATTGCCAAATAAGATTACGAAAGATAACCCAAAATAGGAATCTAGGCTTCTTCTTTCTTTCTCTTTTTCTTTTTTCGAAAAGTCTACGGTTCCCGACCAAAGAGTTCCCAATCGGTTCCCAATGGTGCGCCGGGCCCACTCCGGCCACCGGACGGCCGATCCGAGCCGTCCAAAAATTCTATAAAAAAATGAGTGGGCCCATGCGAGAATCAACGGCATCCGATGTGTATAAATGTTCACAAAAACATGGAGTGTTTAGATCACAAAAACATGTGTGTAGATGTTCACAAAAACATGGCCGTCCGGTGGCCGGAGTGGGCCCGGGAACCTTTTCTGGTCGGGAACCATAGCACCACTGTTTCTTTTTTACAAGGTGGAAACGAAGCTTCTATTCACCAGCGACCTAAAATCTTATTCCAGTTAACGAAAAAGCATTCGAATGTTCTAGTTAACCAAAACATAAATGAAATAGGGAATTGATCTTGTCATTATCTTTTTTGTTAATATTACTCTCATTCTCTCACAAAACAAATCATCTAGTCAAGAACAAAGAAAAGTGGCATTAAATAATAAAAAGAAAAATGGCAAAATCACTCCCCATGAAAATATTGAGCGAACATGGAGATATAATTTTACTTTTTAGCGGAGCCGCCAGTGGGTTTGCCGTTGACAGAGTCGGGGGCTTTTTCGTCTTCTTCTTCGTAGAAGAGAAGCTCCTCCCCGTAAGCCTCGTTGTCCTTTACTTCACCCATGGCCATGATGCTCTCTATAAAGAAAAAAGCTAGGGAACTATACGTACCTTGAGCTTGAATATAACTCACACCCATTTTGACACCCATTCTCAATGAATGGTTGACATCAAAACACACTCTCTCGTCCCTCTCCTCTCCTCACCCTATCACATCCCTTGCTTTGTAAACATATTGACCTCCCGGACATTATCCTTCCCTCCCTGACACCAACGCCCTCCCCCTTCGTCCCTCCATCTCCGGCGAGTCTCCTCTCCGGCACACCCATCTCCAGTGAGGATCCACTTCTCCAATGACTCTCTCTCTCTCTCTCTCTCTCTCTCCATCCATATTCGCTCCTCCATCCCTCTCTCTGCCACATGCGAAGCCACGAAAGCAGTGGTAAAAATTCATCCAGCACTGTTGGACATCGAATTAGGTGCTCCAGAGTTGGGAATTCTTCTTCCTTAAAACAGGTGCTACTCTATTTGTAACAACTCCGATTTTTAGTAATAAAAATCTCATTTGTTATATTCTAAAATTCTTTAATTATTCTTGGATGGCTTTATAATTTTCTTTTAATTGCTAATAATCCGTTATAATTAGATTTGAGACTTATAAAATTAGATTTCCTCACACCGGACAATCTGGTCATTTCCTAAAGACAAGTGTGCTTATAAAAAGCGCTAGTATATTTTCTTAGTAAATAGAATAAAGTTTTAAAATTATATTTATTGGCTAGAAATCCTACTTGGCAAGTATAGTTAGCTTCTAACCAACTAGTTGAAGAAACCTAACTATCATTTCACTTAGTTACATTCCCCTAAATCTTGATGAACCTTCCAAACTCTAATAGAACCCTTTGGACCAAGGTAATTAGTATATATACATGTATATATGTACATATATATATATATATGTATTAGTTGACTAGTCAATTCAAGTCATACTTGTCACCTTTAACCTTTACCCATTGGATAATAAACATTAGGGAAACTTTTATCCTTTGGACAATAGAAAACCTAGACTTTCCACCAAAGATACTTTTCTAGATTTCTTAAAGTACACATATAAGATTATATATAAACATATGTACCTCATTGTTTATTATAAACATGCCTAAATGACATATAGTCATTTCAAGATCTTATTCAAGTATATCTTCTCTCACTTCTTTAACCATTGGTCAATAATTACTAGGAAAAATTTTATCCCTTGGGTAATAAAAGTTAGTCTTGCCAATAAATGCTTAGATAAATAAAACAAGTCACTTTCTTAGATTTCCTATGTACTTGTATGCTTAAAAAATAGGTATAAAGTTATTACCCTAGATTCTCTAAGTACACTAATATAATTGTATATAGGTGCATGTACTTCTTAGACTATTTTATTAGGAAATCTAGACCATATCTTTCTTAGTTGACACTTGAAGGTCTAATTATATATAGGTGCATAGTACCTAAGTGTACTTATGTATACACACACACACATTACTAGGGAGAGAGATATGAGGGCGAGAAAGATATTGTTGTACCATGTTAGGTGAAAAACAAGCCTCCTTAGATTTTCTTCTACCAACTCAAGTTATATATATATAGGTACCTTGTACTAGTGAAAGGGAGAGAGATGGAAAGATATGAGAGAGATTTGGAAAGTACATGATCTTCTTACATCCTTACAACCCATTCCTATACACTTCTCCAAGTCAAATCTACTTACCATTGTCCTTGTGTGTGTGTATATATATATATAGTACTAGAAAGAGGAAGGGACAGGGAGAGAGAGGCCGAAAGAGGGAGAGAGAGAGAGAGAGAGAGAGAGAGAAAGAGAAAGATGTGTGTGCATGTGTTGCTCCTTCAAACAAGTCATCTCTTTTAGTCAATCTCACACACAATCTATGTACAACATGACAACCAAATCTAGACTTTCTTTTACTCTTTCATACAAGCAAGCCACCTAAGTACAAGACTAGACCAAAACCCCCTTTTTATAATCTAAAGTTTGTCCTAGAATGGAAGTACAAGGGAAGAAGGTCTTTGTATGCTTCCAAAGCATGAAATGACAACACAATGAAACAAATCCATGGGTGGGAGAGAGAGAGAGATATGGCCGGCCAAAGAGGAGAGAGAGGGAGCCAAACTTTTGCTATAAATAGGACCCCCCTCATGCCATTCAACTCACACCTTCAAGCATTTCAACTTCTCTCTCTAGAATTCTTAAGTTTGTTCTTTGTTCTTCTTGTTCTTGAGTTCTTCCTTAGTTCTTCAAGAAACTCATCCAAAACCGCCACTAAACCACCGCTCGACCACCCTCTCGATCCAAAAGTTTTAGTAGTATTAGTCAAGATCTAGTTTCGAGAGAAACCATTCTCTTTCAAAGCTACAGGAAGCTATCGTAGGAAGTCACTCCGTTCGGCGTACTTTCTTTCCTCCGTAGTCGTCACTACCGCCAAGAAGAGCGGTACAATGTCCTTATTCCCTATCTCTAAGTATATCCATGTTATGTTCATGATAGAAATGTATGTAGAATATCTCTACTATCTCTAAGTATAACTAGAAGTTGGTTCATTTCTTGAAATGTTTAGTAAGCATGATAGTTAGTATACTTGTATGGCTAATGGTGGTAATAACATGTTGAATAAATGACTTTTACTTCAATAAACATATGCTGTTTTGAACTTCCCACAAAAGAGGAAAGAACGAATTTTGAAAGATAAGAGTTTAACGCTTGATTAAAAGTATTCATATTTTGATCTTTAAGATGTTATGAGCTTGTTTACATGTTTGCTTGCATTACTTGTGGTTGTATGAGAAAGCATAACTGGTTTCCACTCCAAAGGTGTCCGTACATGTGGCGTTATGCTTTAAGTGGTTATTTGAGCATGATTTAGTAATATAGAGTTGGATGATCTTGCGAGTTTAGTTCCAAGATTACAATGAATGATTTATATGTACCTATGTGAAAAAGTCCTACCGCGGAGTCTATGCATGAAAACGAGACACGAAAATCGAAAAAGTTAGAAACATGACACCTAAGGTGTGGTTAGAAGGAGAAATGTTTTTGGAGACCACAACGTGGCCGGACTTGCCGTTGTGTGGTGTTGTGTGTGTATGTGTGTCAATGGAAACTCGGTGCGGCGGAACTATTGTGAGGGTACTCGGGAGACCGGAACGACGGAACTAAGATTGGATGTGTGGCTTGGTTATCCATGGAGAGGAGCCAATGCAAGATTTTGTGTGCCAATAGGAACCCGGTGCGGTGGAACCATTGTAAGGATACTCGGGAGACCGGAACGGCGGAACTGAGGTTGGGTGTGTCAAAACGATTTTCGGGAATAATGATTTGGTATATGAAAAGTGGAAATTGGTGACACGGTCTACGACAAGACGCTTAGGAGAAACTCATAAATCATGGACACCGACGTTGATTTGAATAGTGAATGTGGATGTGTAATTGTCAACTGTTGTTAAACGTGCATGTTCTATTGGGAAATCGTTAACTATATAATATTTGTTTGTAAGTTAAGGGTTAGTAGGTATGGATTATTCTCTTGAGCCTCTGTAGCTCACGGTGTTGCCTTTTGTGACCCTGACATATCATACTGGGGGCGACGCTGGTATAATGTGTCAGACCTTGTAGATGAACATGGTGCGCTGTACACCTTGGAGGCTTTTGGAGCCGAAGAGCTGGCAAGAATGGAGGAGCAGACGGAGCTGTAGATAGGAACCCTAGTTTCCCTCCTTTTGTTGAATAAAAGTACTCTTGTGAGAATTATGATGTAATAATGAGCCAAACTCTTTTTAAATTTTCAATAAAATGTTTATTTAACGTACCCAAAAATTAGGGGCGTTACACTATTTCTGACTCTGTGTCTCTTAGATAAATTAGGGCTCTTTTTTTTTCAAATTTTCTTGAACTTGCCGATTGTCATATGGTGTAATTTATTGGAATATGGTATACTTTATTGGGATTATATGTAGTTTATTGCCATATGGAGTATGAATTTATATTAAACAATTGGGTTGCTAGAATTTAGTAGTCCAGTAACTTGCCGAAAATTATGATACCTTCTTTTTCTTCCTTTTTTTCCCCCTTTCAATGTCTTTCACAATACGAACATTGGCTATAATTTTCTTTGCCTTGGATGCTTGTATATTGAGTAACTAGAAATTGACCATGTCTTCAGGCACGACACAATATGTTTTTGAACACGACAAAAATGAATTGTCGAGGAGTGTGTAATTTTTTTTCTTGGTCGAGGAGTGTAAATTCAAAAGCACGGCTTGAAAGATCAGCAAACAATTCAGTGTCGTCCTCCTTACCTCTTAGGTCCACCCTTCCAAGGCTATTTTTAATTTCTAATTAAAATCAAAAGGGTTGGGCCTCCTCCTAACCTTTCAAGGCTATTTTTAATTGTTGGAAAATTTTCAGATTTTGTGAATGATAATTGGGACGTTCGAAGGGTCTCCCGAGACAATCGAAAAGGACTCCCGTTGGTCATTGAATCTGGACGAGGCTATTCAATTTTCCAGCAGTTTTTGGCTGAATAATACCCCATGAATGGAGGTTAATGCTGGCAGTTGCACCTGCCATTCATTTGGCAATTTTGTGTATTGATTCTCCCATATTCAAGGCTGAGAATTCAATTCCCGTATTCATTTTCTGGCTGTTTTCAAAGGCCCCTAAGCAGTATATGTGGTGGCCTCGGTTACAAGCTCGGTAACCAGGCCATATGAGGTGACTCCAGCACCAGAGGAGCCCTAAGCCGAAGCATCGTAGGGGTTCCACACTTCGGTTTGTTCTTCGGTGCTTCCCTTGGGGTCAGTTTCCCGCATGCTGCATTGATGACAGCTGTCCCGCCTCTCTTGAGGATATTCCTGAGGCAATCAGCAGAATGTTGTTGCGCCAAGCGGTCCCCACAAAGATCATGCAACGAGTGTAATCATTGGGATTCCCCTCTACCATGTGCTCTGTAACCGCTTCGTCCCTTCCGTCATCTATGACGTCACCCGAGGCGGTTACCAGAGCGTTTACTCCACGCGCTAGCTTGGAGGCCAAGCAACCCTAGGTCTATAAATACAAAGGGACTCTAACCTAAAGAGGTACGCCATTCTACCCTAACTCTAGACCTACTTCCCCTTCCTGAGATCTAACTTGATCGTCGGAGGGTCACTGGGGTGTCCAACCCCTAGTGACTTGGTGCAGGTCTCAGGCGGCGGAAGCACGGAGCAGCGAGAGGGGGAGCCAACCTGAGCCTTGGATCTGTTCCCGATAATTCGAACCCCGACAATTGGCGACTCTGCTGGGGAACAGCCACTCCCACCTCCGTTCATCTCCCTCCACCCAAGAGAGCTCCGTCAAGACCTCCCGTCGCAGCAATGGTGGAAGTCGAAGATCCACATCCCAGTGAAACAACCCTCGGCCTCGGACCATTCGGAGAACCACTATTGGTTCCCGGCGGGGCCGGAGCCCCAGGGAAGGCTCACATGTCCGTCGGAATCGGTGCTGAAACTTCAACCCAGGACATGGGAGCCGGCACCGAACTCCACACCTACATTCGTCACCTAGAACGGAAGATCGACGACTTGTCAACAGCCGTGGAACGAGACAAACACGTCCGCGACGAACTCGCTGAGATCAAACATCTCCTCCAGATCTCCACATCCCACTCCGCAGGAAGCCGTGGCGGGAGAAGAAGCCACCAAAGCCCTTCCCGCAGTCGCGAGGGGGGCCGTTTGATCGAACACCAGTCTCGACCTTCTGTCAAAGACCGCCTCGAGCCTCCTGTTGCAAAGGATGGTCGAAATGAAGGTGGCGCTGGGCGTAGGGAACGCTCCCGTTCCCCTGACCCCAAGGATCCACGACAGAAGCGATCTGCCTTTGAGAGGCTCGGCGTTGGCAGTGACTCCGCTTCCTCCACACACCCGGTCAGAAGAGGGAAGGGGACCCGTGAGCCCACCCCAAGCTTCACCAAAATTGCCAACGACGAAGAGGGCCTCCTGGAGTTCCAGACAAAGGGGTATCGCAAGCGCCTCAAGAACGCTCGAACCAAAAGCCCATTCGTCTCGCACCCAGGAGAGAAAGGTGGCGGAAGCCACGTCACGGAGCGCCTCGGGCCCTATGCCCGAGATAGCTACAAGAAGGGCCAACAAGAGCGATCTCATCAAAGATCGGGAGGCACCCCACCGAAGAGGAAGGAGTACGAAAGGCTGGACGAGTCGGTCCCAAAAAAGCATCCCGCGCATGAGCGTCCAGACGAGCTTGACCGTTCGATCTGACCTCATCGCGACGCCCGACTCAGGAGACTCACAACCTCCCCCTTCACGCGGGAGATTGACTCGGTCACCCCCCCAAAAGGATTCACCCAGCCCAAATTTGCCAAATACGACGGCAAAACTGAGGCGTACACCCATCTGGTGCAATACAAGCTCGTCATGTCCCTCTTCCTCAGAAATGAGCCCTCGGACGACGCCTTCCTCTGTAAGGTCTTCCCTGCCAGCCTCGGGAACCTAGGCCTTACATGGTTTAACCAGTTGCCTGCCAGATCAATTTCTTCGTTTGACTCCCTGTGCGATGCCTTCATGGCTCGGTTCGTCACGAGCAACAAGCACGAGAAGGAGATCGATTCCCTCCTCTCTCTCCGAAAACGCCCCGACGAAACGCTCCGGCAGTACGCCGGTCGTTACTGGGAACTATTCAATGAAATCGAAGGCTGCGACGGTGTCATTTCGGCCCGCGGATTCAAGCTCGGTCTCACCGCCCAGGACGAGCAAGTCTACGACGACCTCGCCCGCAACAAGCCGGATTCCATGAAAGACCTCATGACCCGCATCGAAGGCTGGTGCCAGCTCATCGAGTCCAAAGCTGAAAGGGGCATCGGGAAGTCCACGAGCTCCAAAATCCATTCTGTTTCGGCAAACTCCTCGGTCCCCGCACCTGTCTCAACACCTAAGAAGCAGGTTAACACCATCAAGCAATCACCGAAGAAGGGACCAAAGACAAGTGATTTCAACGCCGAGAAAACTGTCTTCACCATCCCTATTTACCGGATCATTGATCAGGTGAAGGACCAGCCCTTTTTCTCCTTCCCGAATCAGAAGCTCGGCACCGAGAACGGGAAGATCAAAAACCCAATCGTCCGATGTAGCCATCATAATGAGCAAGGCCACTTCACCACCGCTTGCAAGCCCTTCAAGGCCTACTTGGAGCAGCTTGTCGCCGGTGGCCACCTCAATCACCTCATTGATCAGAAGAAAATGAAGGCTCGGGCAGAGCGCGCCGAACACTGAACCGAAGAGGAAATTCAGACGATTCATGTTATCCACGGCCCTCTGCACCCCGAAGCCGCCTGCATCATTCGTGCCGAGTTAAACGACGCATCCTCCTCAAAGCAGGTTATGCTCGTCGGTCCCGACACCAAGCGCGCCCGCACCGACGACGGTTCAAGATGGACAATCACGTTTACCGAGAAAGACCTTGACCGTGTCCAGCTGCCACATAATGACGCCCTCGTCGTCACACTCCATATCAGAACTTTCAACGTTCGTCGCGTCCTCGTCGACCAAGGCAGCTCGGCCGAGGTCATGTACTACTCCCTGTTTCAGGATCTGAAGCTCTTAGACTCCGACCTTCGCCCTTCCGAAGTCCCTCTCATCGGCTTCAACGGCGCTCCGATGTGGCCGCTCAGCTTGATCACTCTTCCGGTCCGCGCAGGTTCAGTGGTCCTCAATATAGAGTTCGTGGTCGTTAATGTTCCAAGCCCTTACAATGCAATCGTCGGGCGCACCTGGCTCCATAAGCTAAAAGCTATCGCCTCCACTTATCACCAGGTGGTCCGCTTCATCGGCGCTAAAGGCCGACAGGAGGACCTGTACGGCGACCAAACCGCAGCAAAACGATGCTACGTTTACGCAGTCCGAAGCAACATGAGGACTTCCCGGGTCAATCTCATAGAGATCCCCGAAGCCCCTGTACTAAAAGACGTCGGTAGGCCCGCCGACGAGAAGGCAGTAGAAGAACTCATTACCGTTCCCATTACCGACGACGGATCACGTTTTTTCCTTGTCGGTTCATCACTCAGTGACACCGAGCGGGATGACATGGTGGATTTTCTCAAAAAGAACATCGAAGTATTCGCATGGACTCCCTATGAGATGCTTGGAGTCGATCCCTCCTTCATCTGCCATGAGCTCAACATTGACAAGACCAAGCGTCCTGTCGTCCAGAGGGCCCGGCGCTCCTCTCCGGTCCATTCCGAAGCCGTTATCGAAGAGGTCAACCGACTCCTCAACGCCAATGCCATCCGCGAGGTCCAATACCCCAAGTGGTTGGCCAATACCGTGGTTGTTAAGAAGAAGAATGGAAAGTGGCGCGTCTGCGTTGATTATTCCAATCTCAACGATGCCTGCCCGAAGGACTTCTCCCCCCTTCCGCGGATCGACCAACTTGTTGACGCCACGGCCGGCCACGACCGACTCAGTTTTATGGACGCTTACCGAGGCTACCATCAGATTGCCATGAGTGAAGGCGATGTCGAGAACACGGCCTTCATCACCCCTCACGGAATCTTCGGCTATCTCGTCATGCCCTTCGGTCTCAAGAACGCCGGGGCAACTTTTCAAAGGATGATAACCAAGATGTTCGAGCGTCTCCTAGGTGACACAATGATGGCTTACATTGACGATATGGTGGTCAAAAGCATGCTCGCTGGCGACCACCTCACCCATCTCGCCGAAACCTTCGAAATCGTGAAACGGCACAAACTTCACCTCAACGCAGAGAAATGTGCCTTCGGTGTCAGCTCTGGCAAATTCTTAGGACACCTCGTGTCCCGCCGCGGGATTGAAGCCGACCCTGCTCAATTACTGGCCATCGAGAAGCTCTCGGCTCCCCACAACAAGAGGGACGTGCAGCGCTTGACGGGCATGGCTGCTGCCTTGAACCGATTCATCAGCCGTTCTTCCGACAAGTGCCAACCCTTCTTTGCCCTCCTGAAGGGCAACCGACGGAGCTTCCAGTGGACCGAGGACTGTGACCGAGCCCTACAGCAGTTGAAGACTTACCTCTCCGAAGCACTACTTCTCGTCACTCCTCGGAACCAGGAGGACCTATTCCTGTATCTCGCCGTCTCCTCACATGCGATCAGTTCGGTACTCGTTCGACAGGAAGGACGAGAACACCAACCTGTGGGCTACCACAGCCCCGGGTGGATATCGGGGCGGCCCGTGAAAGAAGCGCCTCGCCTTTTAGGATCGATTTGAAAAAAAAGTTTGAAGAGTCGCCACCCGGATTTGTGGTTTGCCACCCGAGAAACCGTTTTGATTTGAAAATGATTGATTGAATTTGAAAACCAGAGATTTGTTTGAGGGTTCGGAAGCCATGTTACGAGGGGGAAGGGTTTTACGGCACCCCCCTCGCCCGATACGAGATCGGTCTCTACTAAACATTTGTGGAATTTTTCAAAAGATTTTGTTTCAATAAACAGCTAGCATGCATTTACAGATATATCAAGTATGGGGGAGTGCATGCATGTGCATGTGTATAGTGAATGAATGAAAAATGATGAAGAAATGCAAGATAACATGAAACCGGGAACCCTGTCATTGATCTCACTCTCGAGCGCTCGGGAGCACTCCCGAGCGCTTGGGAGTGTTGCATATCCAACCTGCAAATCACGTTAGTCCAGAAGAATATAATAGAATATGATACTAAAAATGTAAACTAAAATATCATTGATCATGTCACAGGCTAAACAGAGGGCTTAGCAGAATGGGATCAGTCCAGTAGACCAGGAACAAACTCCATTCTTCCAAGCCATGCATCCCTGCTCTTTTGAAAAATAGCTCAACAGTTCTAAGAGGCAAAGAGGGGTGCGTGCATGGGCATGCAAAGGCAATGGGAGGATCAAGCTGGAAGGAAAATGGATCAAGGCTGCATGCAGCCACTCCCGAGCGCTTAAGAGTGAACTCGAGCGCTTGGGAGTGACCACACCCCAGAACTGACTTCAACCATCCAGTACACTCAATGTAAAATGCTGGTACATCAGATCTTGTGCTTTTGAAGTATGAAAATGTGTGTTTTTAAATCTAGAGTAAAACTCTTTTGCATGCCCTTGAATGAAGGTCATCTTCTTTGTTCTTCTTCAAAAAGGCAGATTGTTTGTACCAACACACTTAAAAAAAGGTTAAAACAGTTTTAAAACGCACCCTACTCCCCATGCATGTCCATTTAGGTGTTTAAAGGAATGAAACAATGTTGGAGCCACTCTCGAGCGCTTGGGAGTGGTCCCGAGCGCTTGGGAGTGCTTCCAGTAAGCTTAATGCAGAAAACTCGTTCATGCCCCTTTGCTCTTGTTATTACACCAAGGTCTCTCAACTCATACTCAGTATTAAAGACTGAGAGGGCTGAGGGACCTCCCTCAGAAAGGAGAAACAGCCTTGTTTTCGTTGATTGTTGACACTAAGGTAGAAAGCTTCTACCTTTGGTTGGGGAGTCTGCTTCTTGAAAAGTTCTAGGAGGTGAAAAGAAGAAAGATCAGGAAGATCAGAGTATGCAGATCATCTGAGCTTCTTGCATGTGTGTGATGCCTTGGATTTTTTTTTTTGGTTGCTTTTCTTTTGAAAATCAAGCTTTTTTGAGAGAGATCAGGAAGAACAGCTCTGTTTGGACTGTCAAGGGGGGTTTTAGAGAGAGAGAAAAACGTGTTGGTTTGAGCTGGTATGAGGCCTTATATAGGCAAACTAACATAAGGTCCCATTTTAGAAAATATGATATGGAATCTTTACAAATCCATCAGGCCTGACTCACCTCTGACTAAGGTGGAGTGTTGCCTGAGGTTTGAGCCGGCCAAAACGGCTATAATGATGGCCTGCATGGGAAGTGGGGAAGCTCCAGCATCCATTGGCCAGTACAAAAGTCTCGAGCGCTCGGGTTCAGTCTCGAGCGCTTGGGAGTTTACTCTCGAGCGCTCGAGAGTTTGTCAAATCAGTTTTGAAAATGGTTTTGAGCGCTTGAGCGCTTGGGACTGATTTTGACATTTTATTTCCCCTTTTAAAGTCTTCAAGAAGCAAAGTCCTGACAGGTCTAAGGCTTGTTTTGATCCAAATTCATCATCGGGGAGCCTCCGGGCCACAAATTAAGGAAATTTGAAATGTCCAAATTGGGGTGTCTACAGTTGCCCCTCTTTGGATGGTGCTCGGCATCATGTCTGGATGCGAGTGACATTCAAAGATTGAGACAGCCCAATTCGAGCCACGTCAAACCCTTAATTTCAAACACAAATGCAAGTAAGAGTGTTTGATGCACGCGGTCGCGTCCTTTCAGACTGCCTACGTACCCTTTTCTGTGGGGGATCAGACCAGCGTAGTTCTTTGGGGCAAATGCAAGCACGTGTGATGCATGCGCGAGAAAGATTGACAAGACTTTGACAAGATAAATGTGCAACGGGTCCACCTGTTACTCTGTTTGGTGAACGGGAAATGCATGCACGGAAAGTGGTCGACACGGCTTTGCATGAAGAGTCCACTTGTTACTCTGTTTAGCAGACAGCAAATGCAAGCACGTATGATGCATGCACGAGAAACGATCGACACCATTTTGATAAGATAAATACATGAAGGGTCCACCTGTTGCTCTGTTTGGCAGACGGAAAAATGCAAGCACGTGTGATGCATGCATGAGAGATTATCGACACGAGTTTAAAAAGATAAATATGCAAATGGTCCACCTGTTGCTCTATTTAGCGAATGGAAAAAGGATAAAATAGCACCTGTAGGGTAGAAATACCTGCAAACCTGTTGAAATTAGTATACATAGACAAATTTTCAATCGACAATCAACCAAGCTGTAAAGTGCGAGGCCAAAAGTGCATCACCGACGGCGGACTGCCTCTCACAGTGTCGTTCGACGCGGACGAAGCCAGGACTGAGATTGATTTTGTACAAAGGAAGAAGGAGGAGCTAAGCTAGCCCCAGAAGCGGGAAATTCACGGGATGACGAAGGGCTGGTACAGGGCTCGAGGGCAGAGCTGAGCGCTTAGAACCACTCCTGAGCGCTCGGGAGTGGTCTCGAGCGCTCGAGACCAAGGCCGGGGCCACTGTCATGTTCACCTTCTTCGACTGATTTGGGGTTTAAACCTCACTCCCAAGCGCTCCAGAACCAGAGCAAACCGTACACCTCTGCAACTCGATTATTCTCACCCACTCTCTCAGGCGATCTCTCTCCGACGATCTCCCTTACTCTCTCAATCTCTCTCGATCTCTCTTACTCCAAGACGGATCGAATCGGAGATCTCGAGATCTCGAGATCTTACGGTGGACTGTGGTGTGCCAGGAGATACGAATCAAGAGGAAGAAGAAGTTTTGGGGAGCAGAAGAACAAGGGATGGCCAGTGGTGGTGACGAGGAGCTGCCCAGCCGCGAGGAGGTGGCGGCGGTGATGGAGGAAGAGACCGGCGGCACGGCGCCAGGAGGGGGAGCGGTCGCTGGTGAGGGCACGGTTGTAGTGGCGGATACGGGGATGGATGAGAGTCCGGAAGCGGTGACGGAGGAGGTCAGCAAGGCCAGGAGCGAGGAGGTGGCGGCCATGGAGGCGGCCAGTAGTGGTACTGCTGCGCCATCTCGGGGGGAAGCTACTGGTGATGACTCGGTTATGAGGGTCGAGGCTGGCGAGGGCCTGGTAGTAGTAGAGAGTAGCAGTGGTGGTCTAGCGGGGGTAAGAGACATGGGTGACAGTGAGGGGGTGCGAGGAGACGGCGGCGAGCTGGCTGTGGGCAGCAGGGGTACATCGGGTGGTGAGATGGAGACCTCGGGTAGCGGGGGTGATGTTACAGGTATTCCACACACTCCTACAGTGGAGGAGCTACTCGCGGCCGCGGATCGGGCCGGAGATGAGCAGAGGGACAGGGCTGGTGACGAAGTGGTGATAGCCGGTCGCGTTGCTGAGGGCGACAGTGGTTGAGCCAAGGGTTGGTGACAGTGGGATCGGGGCTTCACAGCCGGTCCCATTCACGGAGGGGGATTTCTTGGACAGCGCGAGGCCGCAGGATATACTGGACGCACTTGGCCTCGACGCTGGGATGAGAGAGGTACTGAGGACAACAGAGGATCAAACCTCGGCACTCTTATTGGGAGCGTTACTTAGTGGTGCGTAGACGACGGCGGACACAGGACCGCCAGAGGTGGAGGAGTTGGGGCTAGAGGAGCCAGAGGATGCGGATGTGGTAGTTGAGGAGCGAGTCACGGCGGCGGCTGAGGCGAAGGCCTACCTGGCTAGTGCACGCCCGGGGTTTACGTCGAGTACTTACGCACCACGGTTGCACTTCTTTGAGCCTACGGGGATGATTAGCTATACTCCTGCACGAACAGATTATCCAGAGGACTTGCTTCTCCGAGATCGGGCTTCACACATCTCTTCAGGATGGACTACGGTATGAGTTTAATATTTTACTTTCCTGCATTCGGCTTTCCTCATTGAATTATTACTTTGCTAACTGATGCTATTCCTTTGCTCTGTTGAAACAGCGTACCAAGGATATCTTCGGCCATGGAGGTTCAGCCAGCTCTCTGAGATACTTCCGGGAGTTGCCTAGGAGAGTGCGGGAGTTAGTGGAGGCGACTGGTTTCGGGCCTTTCATCCAGTTGTTGACATCGGCGAGGGTTGACCGTGCGGTGATGACAGCACTGGTAGAGCGATAGTGGGACACCACCAACACGTTCCACTTCCGTTTCGGGGAGATGACGGTGACGCCCCTTGACTTCGCAGCGATTACCGGGCTCAGAGTCGGAGGTGAGCCGATTCCATTTGACCCGAGTATAGCGTTGGATGATGCAGCTTTGAGGTGGTTTCTTGGACGAGTTCCGCGCCATAGCGGAGGTGTATCAGAGTACGGGCAGTTCACAGTGTACTGGGATCACGAGCCAGTGGACGACATTGAGGCGGCTCAGATGGCCAGGGCCTATTTGCTGTACCTGTTTGGGGCTTCTTTGTTCCCGCTCAGGCGATCTCGGGTTCACCTGAGTTACTTGGCGGGCCTGGTTGATCTGAGGCAGGCAGGCCGATACGACTGGGGAGGTCTTTGCTCTGCGGCACTCTCTTCGCTTTTCTGGGAGCCGCCACACGCGGGGTGGGGACACTATTGGCGGATACTCTGGCGGGTGATAGAGGTATGCTTCAACATTACCGCTTTGAATTGCTTTGATAGATTGAATGAATTGAATTTGAACATGTATCCGACTTGAATCGACTTGATCTTCATGATTTGCAACTTTGGGCTTATGAGGTCTTGGGCATGTTCCCGCCGAGAACACTTGCACAAATCCACACCTGGCTTCCACGTGCGCTTGCATGGAGCACGGAGTACCGGAGGGCCAAAGAGCGGCGTGGACAGGTGATGACTTTTCGGCGTGGTGGATAACATCACTGGGGTTACGGTACAAACATCAACCTTTTCTTCCTTTTCATGCCTGCGCTTTCCTTTACCAAATTTGATTATTAATGAACAATAACTGAATGCAGGTTCACTGGGATCGATGGGCGAGGGTGGAGGCTGACTTCCTTCCGAGGAGCCGGGAGGTGACCAGGAGTCGAGTCTTGCTGGAGTGTCCATTGGGCTGGCAGTGGTACTTAGGAGATCGGGTGACTCGACAGTCGCTCGGTATTCCTGAGTTCATTGTGCCGGGGCCACTCCCTCCGCGGGTGCAGAGGACTGAGACCTACACTCGGGCTGAGCTGGAGCGATACACGGTGCCGGACACTGACTTGGAGCGGTACTTGCGGCGCACATTGGACTATGCAGCCTACAGAGACAGGTACCTGGCCACCAGCCTGGGTGTAGAGGCGGAGCTGAGGAGACGGATAGCCAAAGCCGAGGCCAGGAGGGCCAGGGGTGAGGCTGTTGGTGGAGAGGATACAGGAGAGGAGACTGGAGCGCGGGGCCGCAGGAGTCGCTCTTCACGTGGTAGAGGGCGAGGTGCCAAACCTCTTGTTGGCGGGCGAGGTGCTGGCTCCTCAGGCCAAGGTGAGGGTAGCACGCAGGTCCCGGAGACGGCTGAGATGTTTACTCCAGTCGGGCTGCCGACACTAGACTGGGCTATAGGGGTGAGGGACCCTTCTGGAGCGCGGGCGGTGTTGGATATTCCGCGCCTTCCGCATCTACCGATGCGACTTCCAGCACATGTATAATACAGCTCTGCTTCTTTCTATGCTTCAAATTTTTCTTGCTCATATATCCTTTGTTCTGATTTTTGAACCATTGTGCAGGTGCCGCGAGAATGGGCCGAGCGGGCCATTATGCTGATGGTGGAGATGCGGCAGTTGTTGAAAGACTACGCCAAGGGGAGGACACTTCAGACTAGACCTGTTCCCGAGTCCGCTCGACCTGCCGCTTCTCAGGTATGAAGATGCATGTATATGCCTTTTATTGGATTTAAAATGTACATGGAGTAAATGAATGTTTATGATATGCAGGTGCAGCCACGGCGCTCGACCAGGACACAGCCACGGGATACCACGAGCCTTCCAGCTTCCACCAGCACGAGAGGCCAGGGTACACGGAGGGTGTCACGATCCACGGCAGGGGTGCGACAGTTCGAGGTGGTTCCTAGGGCAGCGTCTCGGCGTAGACCCGCTCTTGAGGAGTCAGAGGAGGACACAAAGGAGTCGCTCGAGTCACGAGCCTTAGGGTCTACTGACTCGAGTAGCGCCTCAGGCCCTTCCGATGATGACGATGATGATGACGAGGTCGAGGTCGAGAGTTCTGAGTCCTAGGGACATCAGCAAAAGAGGACCCGTCTGAGCTGAGCTTTCAATTTTTTACTTTCATTAGCCTTTTCTTTTACATGGGCCTGCGTGCCGACATAGTTGTAGTTCCTGGGCCTGCGTGCCTTGATTTTTTGTTTGAGTCTGCGTGCCCCGGTAGGTAGGATTGGGCATGTGTCCTGGTAGGTAGGATTTGCCCCAGCTTATGCACTTCCTTCCTTACCCATTGTAGATGCCTTATTCATTTATGAAAATTTGCACTTTTATTCATTTGCATTCATTCGCGCTTCTTTTAAGAATTGTATTTTATGAAATATATCTGTCTAGCTTTGAAAGAAAGTAAAGAGCACGCGAATTTCGACCGATACTCTTAAAACGGGATAAAATTTGACATAATCGACTCGACTCATAGAAATTGTCTTCGAATGACAAGAACGCCCTCAACGTGGAATACGTAAGCACTAAGGCAAATAACAACTACACTTAACCGAGACTGGACACGGAAATGGGACACGAGAGCACTTATTCCGAGGGCATGCCTCTAACGCCACTACAATTAGTGAAATAGGGACGTTGGGAGGTGGAAGTTGATTTCGTAAGCTTTGGTGTGCGTTCGACTGTTCCACAAAGTCACCATCATGTATTAAGACATGCGTACACCATTGGAATTGGACAAATGCTCTCGACACGAGTTTTGACACGTCGATGGGAAGGAAACTATTAAAATTTTGGGATTTTTCGAGGAATAAGTTTGAATATTGAGACAAATGGACAACTGGACATGCTACATCCCCTCAAGAACAGACTGGAATTTGTTGCATAGGAGGAATAGAGCTTGAGGTGCCATCTTGAGACTCAAAACCAGAGAACAAAACTTGCTGTCAATACAGCAGAACTCTCGAGCGCTCGGGACTTTTGTAATCTGCAGACTCCTGCAACTTCCCAAGGTCATTTCCTAGCTGTAGCCCGCTGCTTTCTTCTGTGTACACACTTCCCAGACACCTTGTAACTTGCCCTATGCTGCTTCCCAGGGGTCAGTGGCTTCCCAAAGCAAGTCTAGTGCTTTTCCAAAGCTTTTTCAAGCTTTCCAAAGTTTGAATTCCAAAAGGGTTTTGGAAGTGATGAGTTTCAGGGCTGGTGGGGAAGTGGTGATGCCTCCCCTAAGCTTCTATAAATACCAGACTCACTTTGGTAAGTCCTTACACCTCATTCCATCATCCATCTCTCAAAAATCCCATTTCTCATGGCTTTGTTGAACCAAGCCTTGCTCCGCCCTTGGTTGGACAGCCTTGATGGCATCGATTGGCTGAACTTCCGAGGGCATCGCCTCTACGCTTTGAGGCATCTCCGCGAGGTCACCATTCGTCCTGTCTTGCTGCATGAGGCGGCACGCTTTTGGGATCCCGAAGTGCATGTCTTTCGCTTCGATTCACAAGAGCTATGTCCCACCGTCGAGGAATTTCATGCCTATCTTGGCAGCCATGACTCCGCCGAGCCAATTGTTGCGATGCTTAGAGAGAGTATGAAGACCATCCTAAAAGCCAAGCTGGGTGTTAGCGGGAACATTGCTGAGTTCTTGACCCGGGGTAATGCCATCAACATCGTGCAACTGTACAAGAGATTCAACCCGGAAACCTGACGGACTTTGAGCATCAAGGTCGTCGGATGACACTTTCTTGCATTGCCTCTGGCGCTTTCTTCTTTGGTTCCATCTGTTGGTCATTCTCCGCTGGTGGAGTTGTTGCTCGGACGAGGCTCGCAAAGACGTTGCGCCCTTGGTTCTTGCGAAACCTTGATGGGGTTGGATGTTGTTCATGCTGGTCGCATAAGGGTTTTTGGTGGTAGCCCGTTGTTGCTGCAGGTTGGCTTCTCACTCGACTCTCCTTTTTCTATTTCTCACGTTCATTTTACCTCATCCGGTTTAGGCTTTATCTGGCTCCTTGCTTGTTTTCTCTCTTTTTGGGTAGATGTGGCTCTGTGACAAGTTGAATTTGCTAACGCCCCCGGCGAATGACTGGTGGTATCGAGCAAGCAGATGGGATCGTCCTTTCCAGGTGATGTACAGTAGTGAAGATGACTGGGCTGATTTCCTTGCGTCTGCAGAGGAAGATGACATCGTTTGGCGATGCCATTGGCTGAGGCTCCCTGTGATGACTGTGAGCAACGTGGGCTCGATGCATGTGTTTATGGCTAGCTTGGCAGGCTTCACTTTCTACTCGCCTTTCCGCATCCTTCGTTAGCTCGGACTTAGTCAAGAAGTGCCGCCGCAAGGATCTGAAGTGCTTCGTCTCCCTCCCTTCACCATTCCGGGCCTTCGGAGTTATGTTCGAACATGGGAGGCTCGTAGGACTGAGCCAAGTGATCCTCTTTACTCCATTGCTCTGACCGACAGGTACCGGAAGTGGCTGAGGAGAGATGTGGAAGCAAGGAGGGGTTAAAAGCTTACTTTGCCGTTTTTTGAAATAAAAGTTAGGTCTCGTTGTGTGTTTTCCTTTTTCATGCTCGACTTGTAATAAAGAAATCATCGGAATAAAATTGACTGATTAAGGGTTTCCCCCTTTCGGTTCATTAATTGCATGCGCCCTGACTTGTCAATTTGGATTTGAATTTTTGGGATTTAGGACCGAACCTCAAAGTGAGATTGCCTACGTATCCCTTAAGAAAGGGGAATCAGGCCCATTCGTAGTTCAGGCTAGGGTTCGCTCGGGTATTAACACTCTCCTTTTGCGCTCTAAATTTTGCCTAGAACCGCCCGTTCGGGTTTTCGGCCTAGCGAGCTCTTTTTCAACTTTTTGCCTTTACTTTTGCCTAGACCGCCCTTGCGGGTTTTCGACCTAGCAGGCTTACTCTAATTTTTGCCTGGTACCGCCCGCCCTTGCGGTTTTCGGCCCAGCGAGCTCTCTCAGGGGTAATATCGCTTGAGTTGGTCCAAATTGACAAGATTCGAGAATTCGTTGCCGTCCAGATCAATGATTGAAGCTGCTCCTCCGGAAAGGATCGACTTGATGATGTACGACCCGGCCCACTTTGGTCGGAACTTCCCCCGTAAATCAAAGATCGCTGCACGAATTTCCTTGACTACCATGTCTCCCTCTTGCAGGTCCCTCGACTTCACCTTCTTGTTGAATGCCCGGGCGATTCTCCGCTGATAACCCTGAATGTGATACAATGCCTGGAGTCTCCTTTCATCAAACAACATGAGCTCTTCGAATCTTCCACTGATCCAATCGGTCTCATCTATTCCTTGTTCAGGCATGACCCTGAGCGATGGAACTTCCAGCTCGATGGGGAGAACGGCTTCCATACCGTACACCAAAGAATAGGGTGTTGCCCCTGTCGGCGTGCGGATAGACGTCCGGTATACCTACAAAGCTAGCGGTAGCTGTTCATGCCAATCTCTAGCTGATTCGACAGTCCTTTCGAGGATCGACTTGATGGTCTTATTGGTTGCCACTGCCCCATTCGTTTGTGGTCGATAAGTGGTTGAGTGATGCACTTGAATCTTGAATTCGTCAAAGAGCTCGAGAACTTTCCCTTTGAAATGCACACCATTATCGGATACAAAGGCTTGAGGTACCCATACCGATAAATGATGTTTTGCTCGATAAAGTGAGCCACTTGAATTGCCGTCTTGAGCCTTCACCCATTTGGTGAAATAATCGACCGCTACCAAAATAAACCTGTGGCCATTAGAGGCTGCGGGTGTGATTCTTCCAATGACATCGATGCCCCAGGCGGAGAATGGCCATGGTGTCGCCATTGAGTGTAATTCCGAAGGCGGGACGTGGATGAGATTAGCATGAGTCTGGCACTTATGACACCGGCGCACGTACTCGAAACAATCTGTCTCCACGGTCGACCAATAGTAGCCCAACCTCAAAACCTTCTTAGCCAGCATCATCCCATTCATGTGTGGTCCACAGACTCCTTCATGAACCTCTTCCATTACCGCTCTCGTGTCGTTGCCGTGAATGCACAGCTTGTGAACTCCGCATGGAGATCGCCGATACAATTGCCCACCACAAATGATGTATTGAGACGCCAAACGCTGTAAGGCAATCCGGTCCTTCTTGGTTGAATCTGTAGGGAATTCTCCTTTCTCGACGAAATTCCAAATATCGTGAAACCAAGGGAGTCCATCGTTTGGTTCATCAATGTTCATGACATAGTCGTACACGTGTTTCCCTCTTTGTTCAATCATAACAGGCCTTAACTTTACTCCGATCGGGAGTTCCAACATAGATGCCAAAGTAGCGAGCGCGTCAGCGAAGCGATTCTTCATCCTAGGTACATGCGTGAAAGTCACTTTCTGAAAATTCGGAATGAGCTCATCGAGTTGCTGATGATACGGCTTCATCTTTTTCATCCCTAACCTTCCATTCCCCGCTTGCTTGTGACACGACCAAGTTAGAATCCCCAACGACCTTCTGGTACTTTGACTCCAATTTCCAACGGCTTCCATTCCAACAATACACGCTTCGTATTCCGCTTCGTTGTTCGTGACTTCAAGTTCAATTTGAAAGCAAGGGGAATATGTGACCCGTCGAGACCAACAGTACGCCAATTCCAAAACCCTTCTGGTTGCAGCGCCGTCGAAATACAACGTCCATGTTTCGTCAACTGCAATCATTACATCTTCGTCGGGAAATTGAAACTCCGTGTGTTCTGGACCCTCGATCGGGCGATCTGCCAAAAACTCTGATACTGCTCTTCCTTTTACTGACTTGCGTGTGACATACTTGATTTCAAACTCGGCCAATAAGAGCAACCAACGTGCTAACTTACCGGTAAGTGCTGGCTTCTCGAACAGATATTTGAGGGGGTCCATCCGAGAAATCAGTATCACCGAATAAGACAGCATGTAGTGTCTCAATTTCTTTGTGGCCCAAACAAGCGCCCATCACGTCTTCTCCAATGAAGTGTATCGCTCTTCGCTTCCGACCATTTTCTTGCTCAGGTAGTAGATTGCCCTTTCAACCCCATCTTCTCCCTCTTGTGCTAACATGCACCCCATGGATGAGGGCGTGACAAACAAGTATAGGATCAAAGGTTTTCCTGGAATAGGTGGCATCAAGATCGGCGGATTCTGTAGGTAGGTTCGGATTGCTTCAAAAGCCTTTTGACACTTGTCGCTCCACTCGAATCTCACATCCTTCTTGAGCAGACGAAACAACGGTTCACAGGTTAGAGTCAACTTAGCGATGAATCGACTGATAAACTGAATCTTTCCCAAGACAGACTTCCTTCTCGGATTGAGGCGGCTCCATCTCGAGAATGGCTTTGATCTTAGAAGGATCCACCTCGATCCCCCTGGTCGTGATCATGAATCCAAGCATCTTTCCGGCCGTGACACCGAACGTGCACTTCTGCGGATTGAGTCGCATTCTGTACTTTCGAATCCTTTCAAAGAATTTCCTCAACGCTGGTAGATGATCCTTTCGCTCTTTTCCCATCACTATCATGTCATCAACGTAAACCTCGACCTCCTTGTGAATCATGTCGTGCAACAGGGTGGTAGCACCCCTCTGATACGTAGGACCGGCGTTCTTCAACCCAAACGGCATGACCCGATAGCAATATGTCCCCCACTCAGTGATGAACGTGGTCTTTTCCCTGTCTTCCGGAGCTAGGAGAATCTGATTGTACCCTGAGAAGCCGTCCATAAAGGATAATAGAGCGTGCCCTGCGGTATTATCTATAAGTACATCTATGTGCGGCAATGGAAAATCATCCTTACGGCTCGCTTTGTTTAGATCTCTGAAATCGACACACACTCTGATTCTGCCGTCCTTTTTGGGGACAGGAACGATGTTGGCTACCCAAGTGGGGTACTCCGTTACGATTAGAAAACCGGCGTCGATTTGTTTTGTGAGCTCTTCTTTTATTTTTAAAACCCAATCAGGCCGCATTTTTCTTAGTTTTTGCTTAACGGGCTTTGCGTCAGGGTAGAGGGGGATTCTGTGCTCGACTATTTCTGGGTCGATTCCGGGCATGTCCGCGTGGGACCAAGCGAAAACCTCTTTGAATTCTTTTAGTAAATCAGTGAGCTCTTGAAGCTCAGTGGGAGACAGCCCGGAACCTACCTGAACCAATCGAGGGTTGTCCTCATCACCCAAGTTTATTGAGATTATTTCTTCTTTTAAAGGCTGAGCATGCCTTTCATTTTCGCGATCGATAAGGGAACGGATCTCCTTGAGAATGTCCCCATCGAGATCTATTCCTTCATCATCGGGATCTAAACAATTTATTTCAAAAATCGGCAAGTAAGCGAAAACGTCATTCATTTCATTAACCATTTCAGCAGACGGGGGGAATACAGCGGTTGACTCGAACTCAAAATGAAAGCTACGACGTGGAGGGCTGATAGGCACAAACTCCGACTCTGTGCTAGACAATGAGTCAGTGTCGGACTCAGACTCAGACTCAATGCAAGTGCTGTGAGTGCGAGTTACATGTGGAATGAAAGTGCAATTATCATAAGTGCCTATAGCCTCGACAATGAGCTTGGAAGGGTCTTCAATCTCTTCTTCATCTCCAAGCGCAAGCACAGCAGCATCTTCGACCATACCCTCCGGATCCTCGCCCTCGAACAGAAGTTGGAGACCGCCCAAACCAAAAGCTTCCAGCCAGTCGAGTGCCTCAGACAATTCTTCCACCTTTGGAACCTCTTCATCACTCTCCCAGGTATCATTGGCAAAGATTTCGAAGCCAGGATACTTCTTTTTCGTCTCGATGTCCACAAATGGTTCAGGTTCTCCTTGGTACAGTGGTTCTTTCCCCTTCGACTTCATCTCAATTGCACGGGACCGGGCATGATTGCGCCAGTTCTTTGCTGGATCACTCTTCTTGGCATCATAGCCTAGACCAAAACGTTCGTTACTCCCAGGGAAGTCAGGGAATTCAGGGACACCTTGAGCGTAAAGCCCCAAGCCCATGCCTGGCAGATACTTCATCCTTTTCATAATTTCCAGTTCTGCGGAGCTTACCAAGAAGCCGTCCTCGGCTCGGATAGTACACACCTTCGAAGTCATGACAGCAAAGCCTCCCATGGCAACATCTTCCTCTCCATGCATAATCTCAAGCAGCGGGGAATTGTCCTCGGAGTGCGGGCGAATGCCTGAGTCTCCATGAATGATGAGGGTTATCAGTTTCTGGTGCAATGTTGAGGGTACACCCATAACATCCGGACGATGTAGCCAAGGCCTTCCCAATAGGAGATTGAAGGATGCAGGAATTTCCAGTACGCAGAATTCGACGGTGGTCTTGAACTTGCCAGTTGCGAGTTCCAGATTGATTGTCCCCAGAACATCTCGGCGCGTATTATCATAAGCGCGAACACCCAAATTCGATGGCGCAAAGTCTTTGTTCTTAAAGCCCAAGCAATAAGCAGTGCGGAGTGGACACACGTTAATGGCGGAGCCATTATCAACAAGGATTGCGGGAACCCACTTTCCGAGGCACTTCATGGTGATGTGAAGGGGCTTGTTGTGGTCAGCTCCTTCAGGCGGCAGATCTTTCTCGGTGAAGGATAAGGTGTGCTGGGTGAAGTTCGGGGTTATGAGAGCAATGAGAGCTTCCGGGGCAATATCAGAGGGGACCTCAAGTCTGGAGAGGGTGTTGACAAGCCTGCGATGGTGCTCGCGGGAGGCAGCTAACACTCCCCACATAGACATGCGAGCAGGGGTTTCCTGGAGTTGACGGATAATAGGATCAGCGGAGGCTTCAGGGTCGGCTTCAGGGAGGGAGTTGAGGTCAATGGATAGTTTGGACTGGGTAGGTGGGTTAGATTTAGTGGAGCTAGAAGGGTTATTTTGTGGAGCTTGCGGGACGGAAGTGTTCGGGTTTGTAGGATTGACAGGGGTATTCTGCTGCGGTGGAGGGGCTCGGGATGAGCTACCCTGCTGGAGGTTGGTAGGCTGGTAAACTCTCCCACTTCTGGTAAGGTTGCTAACTGTTTTGGGAATGGGCTCCCACCAAGTACCTTCCCAGAAATCAGAGAAGTCCAAGTCATAGTCATCCGCCTTACGCTTCCCTTTGTCCAGTGCTGTCTTTTCCAAAGAGTCATTGAGGGTTTCCATTTCCAGGGCGTGCCAGATGCTGTCTTCTTCCAAAGAGTTCCAAAAGTTGTTGTTGCTGTTGTCATTGCTGATCTGCAGAGATCCATCATCCAACATGGCCTTATTGACAGTCAGCTCTTCACCATCCATCCATACGTTCACCAATTCAGATTTTCCCCACAGATCTTCTGGATCCAATACACAAATGTTGGGCTCATCAGGGATTTGAACCACGGGTTTGGAAAAGAACTCCTCGATGATGTATTCCTGCGGGCAGAAATAATAATCCGTGGCGCGCTCCAGAGCATCGGAGTCTCGAGTGAGGTTGACAATGGTCCTGGCATTGAGCCCTGAGAGCATGCGGGGGTTCATCAGATCCAACTCTTCTACCACTTCCTCTTCTTCTTGAAAGAGATACACCAATGATGTCTCATCTAGGGGGTCGGAATCATCCATCCAGTGCCATCCATTGGGTTCGGGCTCCCATTCCCATTCATCTTCTTCTCTAACCGGTTCAGGTTCCAAGAACAGAGCAAACAGAGAGTACCCATCCAAAGGATCAGCCATCATCTCCCCCCAATCCTGCCTCCATTCTCCTTGTTCCAATTCCTCAACTTGCTGCGTATCAAGTGCCACAGGCCATGCTCCAGTGATGAGAGCTCTTTCTTCTACTGCCAAGAAATCTTGCACTAGGTCCTCCCACCTTACCTGAAAGTCCCATTCCACTGTTTCCAGTGCGCAGACAGTATCTTCAATTGGCAACTCGACGGTCGGCTTGGGTTGAGAATCAGGAATGATGTAAAGGCTGGGGTTAAAGGGTTGGCTTGTGGAGATGAAGTTGGTGCGGGCATTGGAATGCTTTGGGAGTGGGTTTGAGACGGTGTTTGGTTTTTGTGGTGGCATGGGGAGGGTTTTGTTGTCTATCAGATCTTGGATTGCATGACGAAGGCGGAAGCAGTTGTCGGTAGGGTGGCCTACATTCTGATGATAGGCACAGTAGGCATTAGGGTTGTGGGATGGAGGTAGCTTTTGAGGCAAAGGAGTAGGGGCAAGTGGCTTGAGGGTGCCGCTCTCGACCAATTTCTCGAGCACGGCAGAGAGCGGTGCTGAGAATTGAGCAAAAGTACGGGGCTGGGTAGGCGGCTGACTGTTCTGAGTGGCTATTTGGTTCACCGGCTCGGCTTGGGTTGTATTTGTGGAGGTGTTGGGTAGGTTGGTGTAGTTGGCGTTACCAAACAGGTTGTTGCTGTTTCCGGAGTAAACCTTCTTGGGCTTGGGAGCAGGCTCGGGCTTGTCAAGGATCCCCAATTGAACTGCTTCTTCGACGGCTAAGCCTGTATCGAAGAAAGTCTTAAAGTCTGAGCATGCTTGGGCCATAACCATGTGCCGGGCGAGATTGGGTTGGAGGTTACGGACAATCATCCTGATTTGATCCCGGTCACTTGGCCTATCTTTCATCTGTGCTGCTTTTCCCCTCCATCTTTTCACAAAGTCGGCGAAAGCCTCTTTTGCTTCCATCTTTGTTGACTCCAGCTCACGGGTGGTTACCTCCAACTGGATGTTGTAGTCATATTGCACGACAAAGGCTGCGCATATGTCCTCCCAGGAACGCTTCTTTCTCTCATCCAATGAAGTGAACCAGTGTAGTGCATGTCCTACCAAAGTCTGTGAGAACATCTGTGCCATGGCATCCTTCTCGACTCCCCACATAGACAGTGCTCCAATGTATCCCGTGAGGTGTGCCTTCGGATCCCCCGTCCCATCAAATTTGGCGAAATCGATTGGCCTAAACTTTTCTGGAAGCTTCGCATTAGGAAACAAGCAAAGCTTATTGATGCCGAAACCGGTCGATGCTATCTTCTCGTTCCTTGCAACAGATTCCTCCAGCTGAGTAAGTTTCGCCAATACTGCTGCTCGGGGTTTTGCGGGGTTTCCAAATCAAAGACCAACTGCTCTTGGTTCGGATTCGGGTTAGGATTAGGGTTGAAGTTTAGGTTGGGATTTGGATTTGGGTTTGGGATAGGAATTGGGTTAGGAATCGGATTTGGGTTAGGGATAGGAATTGGGTTAGGCACCGGGTTCTGGGTTTGTGGTGGAAGGCGTCGCGCTACTCCGGTGATCATCATCATGAGTTGGGCAATTTGGTTATCAGTACGTTCGCCCAGGCGTTGAATGTCTTCCCTAATCTGAGCCATTTCTCCATTTCTGTTTCCGGGGTTCGGGTTAGGATTTGGCTGTGGATTGGGGGTGGGATTTGGATTCGGATTTGGCTCGCCCCCGTTTGGATTTGGATTCGGGTTGGGGTTTGGATTACCACCGTTCGGGTTCGGATTGCCCCCGTTTGGGTTTGGACCGGGATTCAGGTTTGGGTTCAGGCTTCCGATCAACAGATCCATTCCGACCCCCAAATCTGATGCACTGACGGAGTCTGCTTGCAGTTGGAGCTGTTCCAATCTCTGTCCCAAGGGTCTGGTCCAGGAGGGTATGGTGCTCTTCTTCTTCAGCCCAATTGCTTAGAACTGACAGGAAAGCAAAAACTCGTGCTCAAACGCGGTTCCTGCTTGCATTCTTATGAAAATTCATGCATGCTTTTAGAAAATGAGTGCACCGTCATCGTCACCATCGTCACCGACTCTTAGTTTTTGAAAAGGATTGACTCACGGGAGGTTGCCTTGATCCTCAGGTTTTCTTTTGAAGTGTATCCTTTATTTTGGAACGGTCGATTCCCAAAAGATGCTAAAATAAGCTAAGTATTCGGCTAAACATTCCATCGGCAATTCGACCAATGGTTCGGAATGACTCGAGGTGAACAATGTGATGCGATAACCGAGGTGGCGTAAGCGGTACACTTGCTTTTAGCCTGGATGGTGTTGGCATCGCAATGTTCTGCTCCCCTATTCATTTCATTTGGTTAAATCTCGATCAAATGCTTAGTCAAGGACTTAGCAAAATCTTAGTTTCCTCTAGGTTCGAGTTCGAGGAATTATGTGATTTGAACAACATGCACTAGAGTGCATGACTCTTCATCGGGTCTTAGCAACCTTCCGAAGACCGCGCGAGCGAGTCCCGAGCATCGTGGCTGACAGTATAACAATGCAAGATGCAATGCAGCATGTAAACAGATTATGGCACGTAATCCTGCCCTGTAGGTTCCTGTCTTAGTTTGGAAGGTTCTACGGCGTGCTAAACACGTACAAAGGCCGGTTTTGGCTTGAAGAGGGTTCCCCGGACTAGAGTCAAAGTATACCTCCCGTTATCGAGCGTACACCCGATAACCGTGCAAACGGTAGGGATGACTCATCACGGTCGAGGGTCGCTGAGCATTCCGGATTCCTTGTCGCCGGCAAGCCGGGCAAGATTGCCGAAACACAACAGCGGGGCTGAACAAGATATATACAAAGAATATAAAAAAAAACGAAACAAAATCTTTTGAAAAGTCCCACAAATGTTTTTCAAGCTTGGCTCACAAATTTAATTAATATTCAAGGAAAACAGACCGTTTTGGAAACATGCCAATTTTCTCTTAAGTATTAATTAAATCTTATCCCCAGCAGAGTCGCCACTGTGGGCTACCACAGCCCCGGGTGGATATCGGGGCGGCCCGTAAAAGAAGCGCCTCGCCTTTTAAGATCGATTTGAAAAAAAAGTTTGAAGAGTCGCCACCCGGATTTGTGGTTTGCCACCCGAGAAACCGTTTTGATTTGAAAATGATTGCTTGAATTTGAAAACCAGAGATTTGTTTGAGGGTTCGGAAGCCATGTTACGAGGGGGGAAGGGTTTTACGGCACCCCCCTCGCCCGGTACGAGATCGGTCTCTACTAAACATTTGTGGGATTTTTCAAAAGATTTTGTTTCAATAAACAGCTAGCATGCATTTACAGATATATCAAGTACGGGGGAGTGCATGCATGTGCATGTGTATAGTGAATGAATGAAAAATGATGAAGAAATGTAAGATAACATGAAACCGGGAACCCTGTCATTGATCTCACTCTCGAGCGCTCGGGAGCACTCCCGAGCGCTTGGGAGTGTTGCTTATCCAACCTGCAAATCACGTTAGTCCAGCAGAATATAATAGAATATGATACTAAAAATGTAAACTAAAATATCATTGATCATGTCACAGGCTAAACAGAGGGCTTAGCAGAATGGGATCAGTCCAGTAGACCAGGAACAAACTCCATTCTTCCAAGCCATGCATCCCTGCTCTTTTGAAAAATAGCTCAACAGTTCTAAGAGGCAAAGAGGGGTGCGTGCATGGGCATGCAAAGGCAATGGGAGGATCAAGCTGGAAGGAAAATGGATCAAGGCTGCATGCAGCCACTCCCGAGCGCTTAAGAGTGAACTCGAGCGCTTGGGAGTGACCACACCCCAGAACTGACTTCAACCATCCAGTACACTCAATGTAGAATGCTGGTACATCAGATCTTGTGCTTTTGAAGTATGAAAATGTGTGTTTTTAAATCTAGAGTAAAACTCTTTTGCATGCCCTTGAATGAAGGTCATCTTCTTTGTTCTTCTTCAAAAAGGCAGATCGTTTGTACCAACACACTTAAAAAAAGGTTAAAACAGTTTTAAAACGCACCCTACTCCCCATGCATGTCCATTTAGGTGTTTAAAGGAATGAAACAATGTTGGAGCCACTCTCGAGCGCTTGGGAGTGGTCCCGAGCGCTTGGGAGTGCTTCCAGTAAGCTTAATGCAGAAAACTCGTTCATGCCCCTTTGCTCTTGTTATTACACCAAGGTCTCTCAACTCATACTCAGTATTAAAGACTGAGAGGGCTGAGGGACCTCCCTCAGAAAGGAGAAACAGCCTTGTTTTCGTTGATTGTTGACACTAAGGTAGAAAGCTTCTACCTTTGGTTGGGGAGTCTGCTTCTTGAAAAGTTCTAGGAGGTGAAAAGAAGAAAGATCAGGAAGATCAGAGTATGCAGATCATCTGAGCTTCTTGCATGTGTGTGATGCCTTGGATTTTTTTTTTGGTTGCTTTTCTTTTGAAAATCAAGCTTTTTTGAGAGAGATCAGGAAGAACAGCTCTGTTTGGACTGTCAAGGGGGTTTTAGAGAGAGAGAAAACGTGTTGGTTTGAGCTGGTATGAGGCCTTATATAGGCAAACTAACATAAGGTCCCATTTTAGAAAATATGATATGGAATCTTTACAAATCCATCAGGCCTGACTCACCTCTGACTAAGGTGGAGTGTTGCCTGAGGTTTGAGCCGGCCAAAACGGCTATAATGATGGCCTGCATGGGAAGTGGGGAAGCTCCAGCATCCATTGGCCAGTACAAAAGTCTCGAGCGCTCGGGTTCAGTCTCGAGCGCTTGGGAGTTTACTCTCGAGCGCTCGAGAGTTTGTCAAATCCCAGATTTTGAAAATGGTTTTGAGCGCTTGGGACTGATTTTGACATTTTATTTCCCCTTTTAAAGTCTTCAAGAAGCAAAGTCCTGACAGGTCTAAGGCTTGTTTTGATCCAAATTCATCATCGGGGAGCCTCCGGGCCACAATTTAAGGAAATTTGAAATGTCCAAATTGGGGTGTTTACACAACCCATCTACTACTCCAGCAAGACGATGACCCCGGCCGAGACATGCTATCTTCCCTTAGAGAAACTTGTTCTCACCCTCGTCTCGGCATCTCGGAAGCTCGCCCCATACTTCCAGTCCCATTGCATCATTATTCTTACCGAGTACCCGCTCAAATCACTCCTCCGAAAAGCGGACCTTTCCGACCGAATCTCCCAATGGGCCGTCGAGCTGCCAAATTACGAAATCCATTTCCAGCCTCGGACAGCAATCAAAGCCCAGGTTCTTACCGACTTCATCGCCGAGCTCACTCCGGCCGACGTCTTGGCTTCAACCCCCCCCCCCCCGCCCCCAAGCCAATCTAAGCACTGCCTGGAAGCTTTTTCACGGTGATGTATGGAAAATGTACGTTGACGGCGCGTCCAACAGCCGAGGCGCCGGGGCTGGGGTCGTGCTCCTATCCCCTTCAGGCGTCCTGCATGAAAGCTCCCTATCGATCAACTTCCCAGCCTCCAACAACGAGGCCGAATACGAAGCACTCATCTCCGGACTCAAAACCGCCGACGCCCTAGGCATCGAGGAGCTTGTCATCTACAGTGACTCTCAGCTGGTGGTCAACCAGCTCTCCGAAAAGTATGAAGCTCGGGACGACCGCATGCACACCTACCTCAGCTCCGCCCTCCGACTCCTCAAAGGCTTTAAGGCCATTCGCGTCGAGCATATCCCTCGGGAGCAGAACGCTCACGCCGACGCCCTTGCTGGGCTCGCTTCTGCTTGCGCAGCCTCGGAGCACCGTTCCATCTCCTTCAGCTCCATTGACAAACCCAGCTTCGAACTTGACGTACTAAGCCACGAGGTCCTTAACATCGAGCTCGGTCCAAGCTGGATGGATGAGATCATCGGTTACCTAAAGGATGATACCCTCCCTGCTAATAAAAAGGAAGCGCACCGACTCCGCAACAGGGCTGCTCTGTTTTGGCTCAACCCCAATGGAAAGCTTTACCGACGGTCCTTTACCGGTCCCTACTTGTTGGTCGCCCACCCCCACCAGGTCCCCGGCATCATTGAAGAGCTTCACTCCGGCAACAGCGGTTGCCATTTTGGTGGACGCTCACTTGCTCATCGAGCCATTACCCAGGGATATTGGTGGCCCACCATGAAGAAAGACTCCGAAGACTATGTCAAGCGTTGTCGCAAGTGCCAAATGTTTGCCCCTATCATCCACCAACCGGCTAGGGATCTCAGCCCCCTCACCAGCCCCTGGCCCTTCTCTCAATGGGGCCCTTCTCTCAATGGGGCATGGACATAGTTGGCAAGCTCCCCGTCGCACCAGAAGGCTTCAAGTTCCTTCTCACCGCCATTGATTACTTCTCCAAATGGGTTGAGGCCGAGCCCCTGGTCACCATTGAGGAGGCTGATGTCATTCGCTTCGTCTGGCGCAACATAATTTCTCGCTTCGGTGTACCCTTCGCCATTATCCTTACCGGACAACGGTACCGAGCTCTCCTGGATGAATACGGCATTAAATGGGACACTTCCACACCAGGCTACCCACAGGGCAACGGACAGGCCGAGGCCACCAACAAGGCCATCTCCTCCGGTCTTAAACGCCGACTCGAATCCCGCCGGGGCAAGTGGGCTGAAGACCTGCCAAGAGTTCTCTGGGACTACCGGACCACTCCAAGGTGCTCCACTGGCCGTACCCCATTCTCTCTGGCCTTCGGGATGGAGGCTGTTATCCCTCTCCAAGTCGGTCTTCCCACGATCCGTACCGAGAACTTCGACTACGAAGTCAACACCGAAAACATTGCTGCGGACCTCGACCTAGCCGAAGAAGAGCGTGAAAATGCCCGGATCAAGCTAGCCTCGTACCAGCAGGAGGTTGCCAAAGGGTATAACCGAAGCGTCCGTCTCCGGTCTTTCAAACCAGACGACTTCGTCTGGAAAAAAGTGATAGAGAAATCAAAGAAGAGGAAGTTGATGCCCAACTGGGAGGCTCCCTTCCGAGTCCTAAAGCACCTAGGCTCGGGCAATTACAAGCTGGAGAAGCTGGACGGTTCTCCAATCGCCAAGACCTGGAATGCCAACAACCTTAAGAAGTTCTATGCCTAGCCAGGCTTCTGCCACTGAGGACTTATCCCCTTTTTCCCTAAGTTTTTGTTTTCCCAAGAAACGCTTATGCGTACCTATGTAATGGTTTGTCCTACTTCGTTTCAATGAGAATTTTCTTGACATCATTATGTGTTACTATTCTCGTCCTTTACTTTTACTACTCGGTTCAAAATGCTTGAATTGTTTTACCTTGACTTCGGAAAACCGTCCTCCCATGGGTATCCCCCTCGGACGCAAATCCCCACTAAGTCACCACGGCCTCCTCGGTCGTTCGGACTCTCGGTTGTTGGTCTTAAGGATACTCGGCCTTTTTCCCGAGCCCCTTATCCCTACTTCCCTGTCCGTCATCTACTGTTACGGATTCGCAGAATTCCAAAGCCATGGCCTACGCCATTTCCCCTTGGGACTCTAGCCCTATTCCCTTAGCAGAATATTTCCCCTAAGAATCTATCACTCTGGATACCTAGCCAGCCAGCGACCGAGGAACCTAGCCCAAAAGCAGGGGCACGCACAATTCAAAATTTTGATTCCTCCTTGCTTTGGGTTAGGTCCCTCTATCTCCCTTAATAGGGCTTCGGTGATCGTTGTCTTCGCTTCGGTTCTTTCCCTGCCTAACATGCCTACCAGGCACAGGGGCTAACCAACGCTTCTTTTTCCAACTACGACCCTATGTCTTTAAGAGCACCTCGGTCTATGCTTCGGTTACAATTTGGCTTTTTCCAAATATTTAACCAAAGCAGGGGCAGAGGTACCCCTCGGTGGTAACTATGAAAACCACTCAAGAATCTCAAATGACAGAATAAAGCTCGGAAAACAGAAGCGTTCATTCAAAGAAAATCATTCAAACAAAGTAATCAAGTTAAAGTCCTACTTGGCTATTGCAAGTGATCAGGCTTCGGCCAACTGTTCGGCGCCCGTCACCAAAACAATTCCTGGAACGGCAAACTCCAAATGTCCGGAGCCGTCCAGTCAAAAACAAAAATAAGAAAAATCCTAAGTATCCTGAGGGACAGGAGCTTAGGTCTCGTTGTCAGCTGGAGCGGTGGTTTGGCCCTCGGAAGGAATCCCCGCCTCAGGATTCTGCGCCTGTTCATCATCCTCCTTGGGCATCGCCAGCTCCTTAGGTGGTGCTTCAGGCAGGGCTCGGAGCGCAGAGTCCTCAGGAAGGTTCAGCTTCTGAAGAAGGGTTTCGTGACCAAAGCGAAGACCGTCCAAGAAGCGGTCTCGGTACAGCTCGTTCTCAATTTCTCGTACCTGCTTCTTGTACTCCACCCCGGCCGCGTCCCAGCCTCGGTTGTAGCCCTCCTGCATCACCTCCTCCAGCTCCCTGGCTCAGGCGGCCCTCATGGTCTTGGCGTCTTCCTCAGCCTTGGTGGCCCTGCCCTCGGCGAGTAGCCTCTCCCTGTCGCACCTTTGGAAGTCTGACAAATAGAGATCGCATGTCTCCCGAGCTAGCTTCAGGTCCTCCTCCTTCTGGGCTAGGACCTTCATCAGCTCCGCATTCTCGGCCTCTCGGGTTTTGCATCGGCGGTTAACCAACAGAACCCGAGCGCCAGCCTGCCAACACAGGGTATGTAAGGATTTGGTATGTAAGAATTTTTACAAGTACAAAAATTTAACCGAAGGGAAGGCAGAAGCAGCAGAAGTTTACCGTGAAAAGGGCTTGCGCAATCTCAACAGTTAGGGCCTCGGTAAGACCGTCGACAGCTTGGGCGTCCCTGGGAAGGAAACAGCCTTAAAGCATGCCATAGGCCACGCCGAGGTTCTTGACGCTATCAGCATGCGTGATCTGCCGACCAGCAAAGTGTCGGAACTCGGGCACCCAAGGAAGCTCCCGAGGATGGACCCAGCTCCCCTCCGCCCCTTCGGTGTGTTGCTCCTCCCTCCTCTCCTCCTGATCGTCCACAATGTTGATCGGCTCATTCTCCCTTCTTCGGTCGCCGATCACCTCCTCATTTCGAGCCCTCTTCTCCGGAGGCCCATGCGGTGAAATTGGGGACACCATCCCCGAAGTTCCGGCTCCCGGCGCGCCGATGGGGGCAGCACCCCTACCTTGGCTTCGTGGCCTCTGGCGCCTAAGGTTCAGCACCTCGCGAGTTCCAGGTCCGGCCATCCCTCCACTTAGACCTGTTCTCTCCGGAGTCTCCCTGTCGGCCTCCTCTCTTATGGTCCCCCGAGGACCGGAGCTGCTCCCCTCGGTATCGGGTGTTACTCCTCCGCCTCCTCCCCCTCTCCCTGCTGCTCCGCCTCGCCCTCGGCCTCGTCCTCGGCCAGCCCTCGGTACCCCTTGTTGCCTCGGCCTCTTCTTCGGATAGCTCGTATACGTCGGCTTGTACCCGAGCAATTCCGGGGCGTAACGGCTGGTGATTGGGATGGCGTATGTAGCGTCAATTCGAGCTTTGGAAGCCTTCTCCCGAAGACCTGCAACGACCCCATCGGCTGCAACAAAGCATCAAAAGGGAAAAAAGAAGTTAGTATATATATTCAAGAAAGAGTTGAAGTACGCAACTTAAGTACCGAAGCCTAAAGATTTACCGACCAGGCGCCCCGGCCTCGAACTGAACCATTGTGGCCAGATCAATGTTCTCCCCCGGCCCAAACATGAAGTTCCCAGAGACCGAGACGTATATTCCCGCCCACTCGTCGGAGTCCGGTAGGTGGTCAAATAGGAATGTGACATAATCTGATCTGCATGACAGGTAGTGTCGGGCACACTCTCGGTTGATGCCCACCAGATACACCCCGAAAAGCTCTTCCAGACCAAAGGTCAAGTTGTATTGCCTCCTCAGCTCTATGACGCTGGTTATGATTCGGTAAGAATTTACCGTGAGCTGGGAGGAGGTAATGGTAAGCGTCCGAAGCACCCTTCGGACAAACTGATGGAGGGGGAATCTGACTCCCCCCTCGGTGATGGCCATCAAGGGAAAAATGAGCTCCCCCTGACGGTGTGGAAGGTTCAAGGGGTCGGTGTCCCGAAGTAACCGGACCTCAACATCAGAAGGAATGCTGAAGACCCTCTTGAATTCCGCATAAGCTGCTGGCGTACCATCGAAATATTGGCCTAGGAAGGGACACGGCCTCATCAGTCTCCTCCGCCCCCATACCTCCTCGGGAGCATTTGCAAAGGGACCAGGCCCTTGGTTTGAGGTGCTCGGGGTCTCGGTCATACTTGGGTCAAAGGTCGTCACTTGGCGGCGAGCTCGGTCAAGGTCAGCCGGTTCGATAACGTCGATTGGGATTCGGTATACTCTTCGGTTCCAGGCTTGTTGAAAGATGCCCTCAAGTGTGGAAGAGTCTGAACTACTTGAGCTGTCCGAAGAAAGATCAACGACCATCCGCCCTTACCTAAACAGAGACAAGAATGTGCAAGAAAAAACCCATCAGCTATGTGCTTTGGGGAAGGCAATGGGTCCTAACGATCGGGACGGAATGATCATCACCCTTCGGTTAGTTTTGGTCTCGGTCATCTTTGGGAAATTCCTCCTCGGTAGGGACCCCCTCGGGTTGATCACTAATTACTATGGGTCCAAGACTTAAGGAAGGCCTCGGGAGGAACGAAGGTCTCGGGAAGAACATTATGCCTCTGTTTCAGGAATCACGGCGCAGAACGCCATCAGTACCGCGAACCAGACGGCGGCGAATGGCGTCTCCACCCCGATGGACGTTCAAATCAACGCGAAAGCTTGAAAAAATTGCCAAAAGTTGAAGATTAAAGTTTGGAGAACAATATACCTGATTTTCGTTTGAAGATCCACTCTCAAATCGCTTGAAAACTCGATCAAAAGGTCGAAGAACACGGCGGTAGCACTTCGACGTCTTTCCTGAGCTTCAGTGCCCTTCTCTCTCCTCTTCCTCAATTTTTATAATGGAGCGGACGGGTGGTTGCGCGGGAAACGAAGGGCCGTGCACCGAGCCGTTGGATTTGCGACGCGTGTCCCCATCAGACGGTCAGTAACGAAGAGTCTGCACCGGGTTCAGAGGCGCCGGTTGACCGAACCATTTGCAATCCGACACGTGTCCTTGATAGGACGGTTCGTACAAATCATCTGACGTTTCACGTGCCGAGACAGCTTTTTGGATTCTAGTGCTTCGGCAGATGCTGACATGTGGCTCCTAGGGCTGGGGCTGGCTAGCCTCGGTTACCGTCATTCAGTTCACTCCTCGGAGCCTAGGATATCGGAGGTCCGGGTTCGGCCGGTTCACGCGAAGAATCAACTCTCCAGAGCCGAAGCAAGCGTTGAGCTCTGAGGAGTTGAGGGGCTATTGTGGTGGCCTCGGTTACAAGCTCGGTAACCGGGCCATATGAGGTGACTCCGGCACTAGAGGAGCCCTAAGCCGAAGCATCGTAGGGGTTCCACACTTCGGTTTGTTCCTCGGTGCTTCCCTCGGGGTCAGTTTCCCGCATGCTGCATTGATGACAGCTGTCCCGCCTCTCCTGAGGATATTCCTGAGGCAATCAGCAGAATGTTGTTGCGCCAAGCGGTCCCCACAAAGATCATGCAACGAGTGTAATCATTAGGATTCCCCTCTACCATGTGCTCCGTAACCGCTTCTTCCCTTCCGTCATCTATGACATCACCCGAGGCGGTTACCAGAGCGTTTATTCCACGTGCTAGCTTGGAGGCCAAGCAACCCTAGGTCTATAAATACAAAGGGACTCTAACCTAAAGAGGTACGCCATTCTACCCTAACTCTAGACCTACTTCCCCTTCCTGAGATTTAACTTGATCGTCGGAGGGTCACTGGGGTGTCCAACCCCTAGTGACTTGGTGCAGGTCTCAGGCGGCGGAAGCACGGAGCAGCGAGAGGGGGAGCCAACCTGAGCCTTGGATCTGTTCCCGATAATTCGAACCCCGACAGTATATAAAGGGCATCCATCTCTTCATTCTGCATCAGCAAATTCACAACATTTCAGCATACTCTAATATTCGTTTCCAATAGAGAGAGAGAGCGAGATGCAGGCTGTAGTCAGTTCGCCAAGGCAGTCGACGATGGTGTTCCGACGGCTTGCGGTTTAGCTGAGCCAACCCTAGGAGGAAGTCGCCGACGCAACCTACAACACCCACAGTAGGAGTGAATCTTTCTTAAGGAGACTGTGGTATTACACAGAACTCGGTTCGATGTTCAGAAATCTGTTTGTATCTCCTATCTACGTTTTGTAATCTGTTCTGTAATTGGTTTTATGTAATAGTTATGTTATCAATGGAATAGTTCTCTGGAATTTCCGTTACTTCTGATTTTTTTTTCCAACATTAATTCCCTAGACACTGAATGGTATAAGCGTATTGTTTGATGGTCAGCAAAATTGGCTACATATGATGTCACGCCCTCGATTTTTAACAAAAATAAATATAATTTTTCATAAATAAATTCCTCACATTATCACATTATCTTACATAATACCCCAAAAGAGTTCAATATGTCTTAGTCATTAAATTACAGATCCAACTCCAAGAGTTTGAATATATCACATCATAAAAAAAATAGAGTTAAGGTTCTATTACATTCCCAAAACATGTTTTATCAAAACGTCCATGAGTCTCCTTTACCACTTCTTTCGAAAATGTGCACTTGAATGCAAGCACTTCGCTCCTGCTACTGCTTCGGGTTCACACCTGAAAAATGATAGGTTGAGCTACACTAGCCCAGTAGAGAAATCTACACAACCATTATATGCAAATGGAATGATAGGTAAAATGATCAACAGAAACAAGGTACGGTATCTCAAAGGAGAAATAAAACACAACTAGTAATTGTCCCAACGTCAACAACATAAATGAGGTACCATGACTACACACCACGACTCTAATTCAACCACGAGGACTTACTGTCTATATGATTCTCTCATGACTGCCACTGCTCGTATTTCAAATCACCAATTCGATATCTTAACTAGTGAAACTATCATAACCAAAGAATCGCAATGCCAATGTTTTTATACCATTCACACTTTCACAAGGATAACCCATTTTCATTCACATCGGGTCATAATTTTCTTATAGTTCTGTGTCATGAGCAAAAGCCTCTGCCGGGCCATTTAAGGGATCCTGATACCCCCTACTAGTACCACCCTTATTGGCAAAGCTAATTCAAGTCACACATCATACGTCACCATACCACAATTCTTCAGATACACTTTACAATTTAGTCATTCATCTCAATCACATATAGTGAAATCTCAACGAAGGCTTATTCACTTAGTAGTAGTATACGGATAAATTCCACTCCAATTAACTCGCTATCATTACGTCATTAGTTTCTCATATCACCATTTAAGCTTGTACACTTTATACATAAAAGGACACTTACTCACAACGATTCTTAGATTTCATCCTAGCAACACTTTAGACCGGACAAGCTACGCAAGAGATGTACCACACATCAATCGTGAGGGAAATGTCTCTCGTATTTACACCTAGCGTTGTTCAACTTAACGGAGTGTTTTACTTGTTCATCTTTCACATCACATGTACTCGTTAAATTCTCTAAACTCTTGTTTCGATATCAAGAGGCTCCTACGGAACCCAACGACTACTACAAGCCTTAAGTATACCACTAGTCTTGTCTAAGCATTCAATTATATACTCAGGCGAACCTAAGAATATACGTGTCTCACTCAACGATTCTAAAGAAAAGGAATACCCAACATATACGACCATATCTATCTTATTTTGGCTACCAAATCTTATAGGCTAAGAATTAGGAGATGAGACCACCACCATTGGAAAGTAGATTTTCGGTGCATGAATTTCGATATAAAATTTGTCCAAAACGGAGTTCAGATGAAAAAATTATGCCCGTTCAAAGTTTTTTCCAAAAATGCTGATTTTTCATTACCTACCGGTAGCAATCTCCTACCGGTAGGAGACCAATTTTTCATTACCTACGGGTAGGAAACAACCTCCTACCGGTAGAAGACCAGAATTTCACAAAATGACACTACTAGACAGCATTTCTTTCGATAGGGCCATAACTTCAACCGGTAGGACCTGGGTTTTCAGTGCATGATTTTCAGATTTCACAAGGACAATTCTAACAATGAAATCAACGATCTAGGGCACGATTCAAACACCAAATCAACACATAAACATATAATAGAAGTGAGAAATCCCTACCGAATGGGTTTTGAGCAAAACCCTCAACGCCCAAGCAAGCCCTAACTCCGAAAATCTTGAATCAACCGAATATTCCTCTCTGAGCTAAACCCAACGAAATACGAGCTCAAGATCGCGTGCGTAAGACGGAATGAAGGTTAATCTTCATGGTTTTTGAGTTCTTGGGTGAGATTTTGTGGGAGTGTGAGAGTGAGAGAGAGGGGGGATAGGGGATCTTTTATCCTCTACACCCTCACACACATATATATTCTAGGGCACACACCAACCACACTTGCCCTCCCCCCACTTTCAATCCTATCACATTGACCTCAAATCAAATAGATTCAACAAATTCCACATGTATTCGATATTCTAACGTTAATAAAACCTTTAAACGATTTTTGAAAATACAGGTCTCTACATATAATGTGAGCTCAGGTAGAAGCTATTATGTTGGACCTAAATTCCCTTTTAATTAGATTTAAGAGTTGCATACCGTAACCCCTCTAGTCCCGCGCCTCTTGCACTCCGAATAAAATTATCCGTGCAATTCATTGGTTGGTGCTAAAGTCTTCCCAAAGATCAATCTTACAACATAGGTATTGACTTTATGATTAATCCAAAGGAAGCACATGAAACAAAAATAAAAGGTTCTGGTAACATTGGTACTCATGACACAAGAGTTTTTCCATTCTATATTCAGATCACCAATTGTATATAAAGGTCCCAAAGAAAAAGAGCCAACTTTGTTCAACACAATATATATCCGAGAAAATCTTCTTTACAACTCTTCCGTAAAGAAGAAGTTACAGAGCTCGATCACAACAGTCCAAAGTGTTTTTGGACGATCCGGATTGAAAAATAATTTTGACCGGTGATAATTGATTGTGATTAACTTTTCCCCGAAAAAGTGTCATTAAAATCTGAACCGTCCAAAACCGAAATGGATGAGTGAGATTGAACAGCTCACGTGTTCACGGAGGCTCCGTGAAAAAGACACTCTCATATACGTCCATTGCATCAGGAAATTAAACCTTCATAGTTAATGCACACATACACCCACATAGATTCACACAGTACCTCTTAAGAAGACAGTACGCTTATTCTTAAAAAACTGGGCCAACTGACTCTCAGACTTACTAATATTCAAGAACATATAATATATATGGAGTAATAAAGAAAGGAAGAACCCGTGCTATGCACGACGATGAAAATAAACACAATTGTGGAGTAATTTTCTGATGATTCCATTCACCGTAGTTGTACAATATATATAGTACAAACATTAATAAGGAAAGAATACAAGATTACATAGAAATATCCTACAACTACGGAATAAAATAAGATTACACAATCAAAGATATTGACCAAATCATATCCTTAATTTTAGCACTCCCCCTCAAGTTGGAGCATGTATATCACACATGCCTAACTTGTCTAAAGAGTGACTGAAAACACTGCTGGCAACAGCTTTGGTAAGGACATCGGCTAGTTGGTCTTCAGACTTCACAAACGGGAATACAATGATTCCGGCTTCAAGTTTTTCTTTAATGAAGTGTCTATTAATTTCCACATGCTTCATCCGATCGTGTTGGACTGGATTATGAGCAATCTCTATAGCAGAAGTGTTATCACAATACAACTTCATTGTCTCCTGAGAGTGAACACCCAAATCCTTAAGCAAGTTTCTCAACCATAGTAACTCACATACTCCAAAAGCCATGCCTCTATATTCAGCTTCTGCACTTGACCTTGCTACCACCGGTTGTTTTTTACTCCTCCAAGTCACAAGGTTGCCCCCTACAAAAGTAAAGTATCCTGATGTAGATTTTCTGTCGTCAGATGAACCAGCCCAATCTGCATCAGTGTAACCTTCTACCTTCAAGTGATTATTCTTGCTGAATAATAACCCTTTACCCGGAGCAGACTTTAAATATCGCAATATGCGTTCCACAACATCCATGTGAGGTTTACAAGGGTCATGCATAAACTGGCTTACTACGCATACTGAATAAGCAATATTTGGCCTAGTATGGGACAAATAAATTAATTTTCCCACAAGTCTCTGGTACCTTGCTTTATCAGTAGAAGTTGTATGCAAACAATTAAACAACTTGTGATTTTGTTCAATAGGGGTATTCGCAGGCTTACATCCAAGCATACCTGTTTCAGTTAACAAATCAAGAATGTATTTTAAATCTCCAAGTTGTTTCATTTCAAACTCTAAGGCCAAGTGTCGTTGTAAGCTCTCAATTTCTTCTTGATCATCTCCTATCACCACCATGTCATCAACATATATAATCAAAGCAGTAATCTTACCCATTCGATGCTTTAAAAACAAAGTATGGTCTGAGTTGCTTTGTTTATATCCGAAGCTCTTCATAGACTTGGTAAATCTACCAAACCAAGCTCTTGGAGACTGTTTTAACCCAAACAATGCCTTTTTAAGTTTGCATACCATTGTAACATCTGAGTATTTTTCCACACCTGGAGGGGGATCCATATATACTTCCTCTGTAAGATCTCCATGTAAAAAAGCATTTTTTACATCAAACTAAAGAAGTGGCCAATCTCGGTTCACCGCCAAAGACAGGAGCACTCT